>CM040123.1:257873914-258473914 GCA_022559845.1 Amorphophallus konjac
AGTACCGCCAAATCTTCTCCACTATTTGTCACGTCCCGAGTGCGGAAGATTATCCGGAGGCGTGACGCGTCTATATAGATCGTGTCAATCATGTAAATATCAGAGTGTGCAAATAACTAAGATTTAACTTGAAATTAATACAAATAGTACGAGCTGACAATTGTCACAACTAATCAAAGGACAAATACATACGTTCCCAGAGTCCAACGACTGGGTTTCAAACCTTGAGCAGTTCTAATCAAGTGGACTAATACAAGTGTCATAGATGAACTGATACAACTGACATAAGTGGACTAATACAATAACACGTACAAATGACATGACAATTTGATAACTTCACTCTAACACTCATCACTCAGTCTCATTCTCTTCCGAGTGTTGGTTGACATCCAAATTACCTGAAAATATTAGAAAACAACTAGATGAGTGAATCGCTCAGTAGGGTTTACATCTCAAGATTTAACATGTTTTAAGTGATTTATAAGTTCAATTAACGTAGGTAAATCTATGCATGTAGACAAGTAGACGTTAAGGATTGTAAAATCGACAAGAGCAGTATAGGAAAAAAAACAAGTGAGAGTATGTAGATTTCAGCTTCAATACAGCAATAGCAAGAGATATCAAGCAAGTAGGAACTTGAATTAACAATAATTTTTCAGGAAGGTAAGAACTCATGTCAAGCAAGTAATAGTAAGCAACGTAATTTCAAGTGTGTATAACTGGAATTGGCTATTTATTCAATTTCATTCAAGCAAATACTTTTACCCTTCTGCGGGCCTCAAGTCAATCAATCAAGTAATATCACGTGAATGAGTGGAATGTCTAAAGTCTAGCAAGCAAGTATTCCAGTGCAATGCCAAACACCTTGGTCAATAAACTCCCATGGGCACAAGTACCTTCGGGTGCTCCTCCCAAGACCAGACCGGGCCCTATATGCACAGCATTAGTCATGTTTGCCGACATCCACTCTCATTTATAGCCAATTTGAGATTTCCAAGGATTGAACATGTAGGATTTATCAGGTGGATTTTATAGAATGGAATCCAAGGGCGTATTGTTATATAGGGACGAACTAGGAGTAAAACCAGCAACGTTTGATACACGGAAAAATTGGTGAGATTGGTGCCTTATAGGCTTTCGGACATATTCAAAAATGACATCCTCACAGAGGAATGCCTCTTCTGTGAACTATACAGGTTTAGAAAACCCTGTCAGGAGTTAAGTGGCACCTCTCAGGGCTGCCATGTCAAGCTTTAGCTTCTCTGATAAAAATTTTAACATGGTCGTTTGTTTCATGCTTTAGTTTCCCTGATATAAATTTTTTTAACATGGTGGTTCAAGTGTTTAACGGAACATGGTCATTTGTTTCATGCTTTAGTTTCCCTGATATAAAATTTTAACATGGTGGTTCAAGTGTTTAATAGAACATGGTCATTTGTTTCATACTTTAATTTTCCTGATATAAATATATATATATATATATATATATATATATATATATATATATATTAAACATGGTGGTTCAAGCGTTTAACAGAACATGACATAATGACAGGTCATTTACTAAAGCATGATCTGTAGTAAATCTGGTGTAGTTATTCAGTGTAAAACAGGTCGGTAAAGTAAGTAACATGGAGGTTTAGCCTAACAGGTAATTAGATTAGGCTAACAGATTTACCAGTTATGCTAACAGATTATTTAACAGATTAGCTAATAGATTACATAAAAAATATATGATAAAGCTAATAGATTGATAAAGCTAATAGATTACGTAAAAAGATAATGCATCATGTGATTAGATTAGGTAATCTAATTGATTAGCCAACATATTCTAACATATTAACTAACCTTTACTTGATCTATGTGAAAGTATGATAGAAATTGCTGTAAACATGGTTTATCTCATGGAACATCGCATGGAGATGAGCTAATACTATTTTTTTTCTAGATTAGCTACCTTAGATTAGCTAGTATTTGGTTAAAAGCCTGAGAACACCTACCTTTCTGAGATGACCATTAGGTACAGGCAAAAGAAAAGGGCAGCTTTCTTCCCTCCTCTGCAACCTCTGCAACTTCAGAGAATGCTCCCACTTCTCGGCAGCAAGCCTTCGAAGAATTGAGGGAGCCTGAATATAGGGAATATTATAGTGTTTTGGGTAGACAGGAGGGGAAACAAGATCCTAGATAATCGCGTCATAGTGCGATGCCAGCTCAAACGTGCTGTTCATGTCTGAAAAGGACAGAGGATAATGGGATGCCAACGAATGTTTGTCTGGAAAAAGTCACAACCTGGAGGGGGTCGTGTAAACTAAATTACAAGGGCACACTATCATAGGTTAATATTGATTATAACGTTTAGAAATTTTATATCTAATGAACTATGTTAATAAAAATAGTAATTGCATATTTTTATGATCCCTAGATTTTTCTGATATTTTTCATAATTTTATTTTATTAAAAATATGATAGAATAAAATTTAACCCGAAAACTCCGCATCTAACTTCACGTTTAGAACTTTTATATCTAATGAACCATGTTAATAAAAATAGTAAATTACATATTTTTATGATCCCTAAATTTTTCTGATACTTATCAAAATTTTATTTTATTAAAATATGCTAGAATAAAATTTAACCCGAAACTCCGTATCTAACTTCAAAGATTTTTATCTTTAAAAATTGATGGAATCAGTTTATGAAATTTCATGGCTAGGATCCTTATATTTTTTTCTTATTTTTTAAAAAATTATTTCTCAAAATTTCCTTTAAATAAAACTGACACTATTCATATACCTAAGGTTGGTGCAATCACTATTCATGCACACAAAGTCAGTGCAATCACTATTCATACACAGGTATAGGTCTACTCAAATCGAGGTCCGTGCAAGCATTGCACAAACTCTAACCCTTGCAAGGTCGGTGCAAATGCTATTCACATATATACATATATATATATATATATATATATTTATATATTTGACTGGATATAGGTTTCTGTCTCGGTGCAAGTCTTGCTCATATATATATATATATATATATATATATATATATATATATATATATATATATATATATATATATATATTTATTTATTTATTTATTTATTTATTTATTTATTTATTTATTTATTTATTTATTTGGCTGGATATAGGTTTCTGCCTCGGTGCAAGTCCTATTCAAGCGTAGGTATAGGTCAACTCAAATCGAGGTCGTCCGTGCAAGCATTGCACAGACTCTAACATTTTCTACACCCAAGATCGGTGCAAGTATTGCACAGACCCTAACCCGGTGCAAGTATTGCACAGACTGATCCAAGACTAATCCAAGACTGATCCAAGGTCGGTGCAAGTATTGCACAGACTCTAACTCTAACCGAGGTGAGTGCAAGTATTGCACATACTCTAACATCTTCTACACCCAAGGTCAGTGCAAGTCATGTTCAAGGCTATAGGTTTCTGTAACTCGGTGCAAGTTTTGCTAAGGCCTATAGATTTCTGTAACTCGGTGCAAGTTTCAACTTGGTGCATTGGTGCAAGTTTTCTACCTTGGTGCAAGTTTTGCACTTTCTACCTCGGTGCAAGTTTTGCTAGCCTATATAGATTTCTATAACTCGGTACAAGTTTCAACTTAGTGCATTGGTGCAAGTTTTGCTAGCCTATATAGGCTTGGTACACTTTCTACCTCCAGCCTATATAGGAGGTCAAACTTAGTGCAAGTTTTGCTAGAGCATATAACGTATAATTATTTGGCACAAAAGGTAAATAGTGAATGTCAAGAATTGAACCCTAGTCACTAGGTTAAATGGCACATCACTTAACCAACTACACTAGACAATCACTTGTTAAGTGAATATTCTTTACATATGATGACTCCGTGTTCCAACTTCTTACTTAACCTTCCTTTAGAGTTATCTAATATATATTTTTTGGAGAAATATTATTAATTTCTTTCTATCATTTTTTATACGGGGTGCTACACCCTCCCCTACTTAAAAGAATTTGGTCTCCAAATTCAATTTACATATATTGAGACAAGGAGGGTAAGAATTACTTACGGACTAGAATAATTCTGGAAATCTCTTTATCATAGACTCTTCGATTTCCCATGTAGCTTCTTGTTCTAAGCATCGATTCCATTAGATTTTAACCATAGGGATCGTCTTGTTCCTTAGAACTCGGATTTCTCTGTCGAGGATCTTTACTGACCATTGCTCATAGGTAAGGTCCTTCTGTATCACCAAGTCAGTGTGATCGATGACGTGGAGAGGATCGTGCACATACTTCTTCAGCATAGAAATATGGAATTCATTGTGCACCTTGTTGTGTAGTGGACAGCGGATCTAGAGGGGAGGGGTGAATAGATCTGCCCCTCTTTTCGCAATGCAACCCTCTATATAGCTAGATAATGATAATAGCAGCGGAATATAACTAGCTAAACCAAGAACACAGTGATTTGCTTAACAAGATGATTATGTAATATAGATATTGAACCTAAGCATGCATCTAACACAAAGCAATCGCACAAGCAAACCACAACACATGAGATTTTAAGGTGGTTCGGACTGAATCTCCAGTCCTACGTCCACCCCTCACCAAATCCGGTGAGGCTCCACTAGTGCCACGCACTGAACCGCAAATCGAAAAGACCACCGATTGCCTTCCTACTAATCACCTGGTAGGGACGTCAACAACGCAGATCGGACAACCTCCGATTGCCTTCCTACTAACCACCGGTAGGGACGATTCTCAGATTCAATTGTTTGTATGAAATGAAAAAGAGAACAAATATGAAATCACTCAAACAAGATATAGAGTATGCTCAAAGAAAAGAATCTTGTCTGAGTTGCAGAAGCTTGAATCGGATGCTTTGACGATGTCTTCTTTCTTGCGGGATGATCTTCCTTGAACCTCTTCTAGTTGATGAAGAAGATGATGGATGTAACTTCAATCTTCCTTTTGATCTTCTTGAGTCGATGAAGAGGATGTAGAAGATGTAGGATGCAGCTTAGATCACCCTTGAGAGCCTTGATTGCTTCTAGCTTCCCTGGAGGTTGCTTGTTTCAGATCTCACCTTGAAACCCCTTGGAATGGATGAAGAACTCCTGCCCGAAACACTGTTCACGGAGGTGCTACAGTGCCCGCGAATGGCCTCCCTTGGTCTCTCTTGAAACCTTGAAGCATTAGAGTTTCTAACCCCTCATGTGTTGGTTTTATAACCCTTGGAATGGTCCTTGGACACCCCCCAGACCAGATCCATAAATCATGGGAGATTAGGTGAGTTTTGATTAAACAAATACATGGAAAGGGGCTGGCCACGAGGTGGAATTCGAAGTCAAACATGGCTGCATCGGGGCTGGCGGTCGACCGGAATTCATGGGGCGGTCGACCGGAATCTGTAAAATCTCCAACTTGTCGGTTCTGGGAAAACCGGTCGACCGGAAAAGTAGGGGCGGTCGACCGAAATCTGTAATTCCTGGAGTGTTTCGTTTCTGGAAGAACCGGTCGACCGGAAAGGCAGGGGCGGTCGACCGAAACCTGTAAAACGTGGAATTCTTAGGCTCTGGCAAATCTGGTCGACCGGCCAAGGTGTGTAGGTCGACCGGAAACACCTATACCTGCAAAAATGAAGTGTTAGACCAATGAAACATGTTCATAAGTCAAGATATTCATGTCCTCATCAATTTCATGTATTTTGGGATTGAAATCAACTTAGAATATGCTTTGAGCATTTCTAAATTTTGTTCCGGGGGCTCCGCCCCCGGAAACCCCCGCAAGGGGCGCTGCCCCCTTGACCCCCGCGACCTGACCGGGCAGGTCGATCCCCGCGACCTGACCGCGCAGGTCGATCCGCGTGCGAGGGCGCAACATTGAGCTTTCACCTTTGCCATTTCACTTAATTCCTTCGTATCTGTCATGAACAAAACATCGCGTGTGTCAGTCACATGAGAGTGGAAAGTATCAATGACTAATAGTGTTTAGCCATTATCAAAACCAAGAATACCACAGAACTCATATGACCATAGGATGATGTCAAATGACCCAAGTGACCACAGGATGACTCAAATGACCATAGGGACACAACATTCTCCCCCTTTTTGATGATGGCAACACTGTGAGTCATTATGTGGCAGTAATATCAAGAAAGGTAAAAGTTATAACAAATGCAATATATGCAGCTCAAGATTCAGGATAGTAATAGCATGGGAATGCAATTATGAATGCAGATATGAATGCTATGCAATATGAATGCTAGCAGTTATGCAAGCCCCAAGCCCCATCACATACACATATGAGATGCAAAGGGAGCAATGGATTCTCTCCCCTTGGACTCACACAAAGAATTCTCCCCCTTTGCCAACAGCAAAAAGGAGTAATGAGGTGAATTATCTGTGAGACCAGAGCTGAAAGGAGTGAAGAGCAAGCCATTATATGCAAATCTGAAACAGACCGTGAGCAACATATATGGTTCAAAGCTAATGAAATCTGAGATCATCAATAGAGTTTGAAAAGCAGCTACATTGAAGATTTAATAGAAATGAACCAAAGGTGCATATCATGGCAGTGTTTAACCTTCCCTTGTCTTATATATCCATATTCAATAACGACAAAGACAATAACACAAAAGCATGTATTGAGGCTAAACAATCATGATTGAAGCATGGAATTGAATGATTGTAGCATATGTTGATTTTCAATATCTTTAGTATTTGAAGGCACATGACTCACTTTATACGAGCAATCAAGTCTAGTTCATGCCTCCTAGCCGTAAGAATACACGTTGTTCAGACGCCAGTATCCCTAGGTATTTGGCAAGACTGACGGTTATGCTTCAGAATGAACAGAGATAGCAAAGTCACGTCATGACATATCCAATCTCATTTCTTTGATGAGAGGATATATTTCTCAGCAATTATGCCAGTGCTCTGCCTAGAGTCCAAATAGAATGACGACAGAGATAACAGAGGCACATCATGACATATCATTTGTCACTTGATTTTGATGACATGACATGTTTCTCCATGCAACAATATCATTGCTCTGTCAAAATGATTTTCAGGAATTCCAGCTCATCAATATGTTTAGAAGCAATACTAAGCCTGAGTGTATCACCAAAGTTGTCAAGGCGTTTGGATTTTCAGATTTCAGGATAGTCATGCAAAACATAATATGCAGTCTCTAGTTAAGGTCTATTAAAGCTTCAGAACATAGATGATTTCAAACAAGATATATCAGAACTACAAGGAAATCATTAAATCTGAACCATTTTCATTGAATGGACAATCATTAGGGCATATAATAGAAAGCTCTCACACTATCTGTTCGTCAGTCTCATGATCTCATATGCAGACTGTAAGCCATGGAAGCACAGATTGTAAGAGATTAAGAGACTCAACAAAACTCCCCCTAAGGATATGCAATGGATACGCGAAGAGTTATGTGTGCAAGCAAGTGTAATGATAAGTGTCAAGAGGAGAATGACCTGAAACATGCAGGGGTGGACATGAATTTGGTAGACATGAAATGCATGACCCAACATATGGTTGTACACTTATTAAATGCAACAGAATGGAGATGAAACTCATGTATAAATGCTGCAAAACGACAACTCCCCCTTACTATATGGCCTATATGCGACAATGACGCATGGTACTTGGCGAGGTGAAACCTCACGCATATTGAGTGCTTCTAGACAAGCATAACATGCCTTTCCATACATCAACATTTGATATACCATGGCCATGCAAGAATGATGCGACACAAACCATGCAATGCATTGTGAACATAAATTCAACTTCATTATGCAACTACATGCAATGCGACACCATATGCAAAAAGACATATTGACATATAAACAATGCATGAATACCAACGTGCAAAACACACAACTAATTGAACATGATCATCATTTCAAATTCTTATTGGCCTGAGGTCGGCAAAGACCAAGCTCTCTTCTGAGTGTTGAAAACCTGTCATTACACAAGGGCTTGGTGAAGATGTCAGCAATTTGATTTAGAGTATCAACAAAATGCAGTTCAAAATTTTTCTTACTGACCTCGTCTCTAATGAAATGATGCCTAATCTCAATATGTTTAGTCCTAGAGTGCTGGACTGGATTTTTTGCAAGGTTGATAGCACTAGTGTTATCACACAGAATCGGGACACAACCAAGATCCACCAAGTAGTCTTGGAGTTGGTGTTTAATCCACAACACTTGGGTGCCGCAGCTCCCCGCAGCAACATATTCTGCCTCCGCGGTTGAGAGGGCAACCGAGTGTTGTTTCTTGGAGGCCCAAGAAACTAAACACCCGCCTAGAAACTGGCAATAGCCACTAGTACTCTTACGATCCAGCTTGCATCCAGCGTAGTCCGCATCAGAATAAGATATAAGAGATAAATCACATGATGACGGATACCACAATCCCAAGTCCTGAGTGCCGGTAAGATATCGAAGGATACGTTTGACGACAGTCAAGTGGGATTCTCTAGGACTAGCTTGAAATCTAGCACAAAGGCATACACTAAACTGGATATCTGGTCGGGATGCAGTCAAATAAAGTAAAGAGCCAATCATACCTCTATAGACCTTTGCATCCACCAATTTACCATTTTCATCCGAATCCAGTGAAGTTGAGGTGCTCATAGGAGTTGCAATGATTTTGCTATTTGCCATGTCAAATCTTTTCAGCAGCTCCTTGATGTATTTGGATTGATTTATGAAGCACCCATCTTCTCCTTGGTTGACCTGCAAACCGAGAAAGAATTGAAGTTCTCCCATTAGGCTCATCTCAAATTCGCTAGTCATGAGGTTAGCAAATTCCTCACACATTTCAGATTTTGTAGAACCAAACACAATGTCATCAACATAAATTTGAACAATCAAGATGTTCTTACCTTCCTTATTGGTGAAAAGTGTTTGATCTACCTTACCTCGTGTGTACCCTTTTTCAATGAGGAACGAGCTTAGTCTCTCATACCAAGCTCTTGGTGCTTGCTTAAGTCCATAAAGCGCCCTGTCTAGCTTGTATACAAAATCTGCATTGTTAGAATTCTCAAAGCCAGGGGGCTGCTCAACATAGACTTCTTCTTTGATCAAGCCATTCAAGAAAGCACTTTTGACATCCATTTGATATAGCTTTATCCTAAGGGAGCATGCAAAGACAAGTAAAATTCTGATGGCTTCGAGTCTAGCAACAGGGGCATAAGATTCATCAAAGTCTACCCCAAACTCTTGATTATACCCTTGAGCCACCAATCTCGCCTTATTTCTTATTATCTTGCCATCCTCACTTAGTTTGTTCCTAAAGACCCATTTAGTGCCTATGACAGATTGTGATGAAGGTCTAGGAACTAGATGCCAAACTTTGTTTCTCTCAAACTGGTTTAGCTCTTCTTACATGGAATTTATCCAGTTGTCATCTTTTAAAGCATCATCAATATTTTTGGGTTCATGCTGCGAGACAAGAGCAAGTTGATCTAATTCTTCCACAATTTTAAAATGTGACCTTGTTCTAGGTGGGTCATTCAAGCTACCAATGGCATTTTCTAAAGGATGATCCTTAAGAATTCGAATGTTTGTAGCATCATTACCTTCTATTGGAGCTTGAATCCTTGCATTGCTTGATTCAGCTCGGTCACCCTCTTCTTTTGTTTCTTCTTGTGGAGAATCACTCTTGTCCTTCATGCTTAGGAATTCCCCATCTTCATCATTTTTCCTGCAAGAACTATCATTGTTAGAATCATGATATTCATCAAAGGAAACATGGGGTGATTCTTCCACAGTTTGACTTTTAATGTTATAAATTCTATAAGCCCTAGATCTATCAGAATATCCAAGGAATATACCTTCATCGCTCTTGGGCTCGAATTTATCTAAGTCTCTTTTGTCGTTGTTGTGGATGAAGCATTTTGACCCAAACACTTTCATATGTGAGAGAGAGGGCTTTTTACCTTTCAGCAACTCATAAGGAGTCTTTTTGGTGTGTGGCCTTACCATAGAGCGGTTGATAATGTAACATGTCGAGTTTACCGCTTCAGCCCAAAACCTCCTTGGAAGTTGCCGTTCAGCAAGCATGGTTCTTGCCATCTCTACAAGTGTCCGGTTTCTCCTTTCAACCACACCGTTTTGCTCCGGCGTTCTTGGTGAATAAAATCGGTGTGAGATCCCTTCGGCCCTGCAAAGGTTATAGAAGTTAGCATTTTCAAATTCACCACCGTGATCAGATTGAATCTTGAAAATTTTAAACTCACCATCCTTCTTTATCTTCATGTAGAGTGCCTGAAACTCATCAAAAGCATCATTTTTGTGTGTGAGAAAGAAAACCCATGTGAACCTAGAAAAGTCATCCACCAAGACATATCCATATTTTCTACCACTTAAGCTAGCAGTTCTGGTTGGGCCAAACAAGTCCATATGAATTAGCTCGAGTGGTTTGGATGATGTATTTTCAGATCTTCCCTTGAATGATTTTCTAGTTTGTTTACCTAGGGCACATGCATCACACAATTTATTTTCTTATTTAAAGGATAGTTCAGGCAAACCTTTTACCATTGAATGTTTCAAGAGTTTATGCAAGACATTGTAGCTAGCATGTCCTAGTCTACGATGCCATAACCATGCAATTTCAGATTTTGGTGCAGCAAGACAAAGGTTTGAATAAGCAGGATCATCTAAGTCAATCATGTAAATATTGTTGACTCTCTTACCAGAAAATTTTACCTTATCAGATTTTGGTTCAAAGATTTTACATTCATGAGAATCAAACAGAACTTTGTGACTTTTATCACACAATTGACTTATGCTTAGTATGTTATATTTCAAACATTCAACTAGCAACACATTTCTAATGGAGTTGGAGAGGTTCTTACCTACATTACCTGTTCCAATGATTTTTCCTTTGTTGTTCCCTCCAAATGTGACATGTCCTCCTTCCTTTTCCTCCAAGAGACAAAATTTTGATTTGTCTCCGGTCATGTGTCTTGAACAGCCGCTATCAAGGTACCACCTGTTATGTATGGCTGCAAGACACTCCTACACAAGTAATTAAGCAAATGTGTTTGGAACCCAACCAAATTTGGGTCCCATCATACTCTTCAAATTTTCAAAGCATGAAACCATTTCTTTTGGAATCCAGACTTTTCTAACATTCATGTTTTGTTTGCTTAGAGCAGGGATTTGGCTTTTCTTTTCAACTTTGACATTCATTTTCTGTTTGGAGGTTCTTGGTTGGAATTTGTGAAAGTTTGATGAAGTTGGCTTCTTAACCCATTGTGGCCATTGGTTATTTTTGGGTTGAGAGTGATTGTTCTTCCACCTAGGAGATTGAAAGTTATAGGATTGATGAACACATGAATCACAATTTCTCCAAAAGTATGGTGGTGTTGGCCTATATGAATGTGCAATCCAATTGTGGTGAAATCTGGAAGGTTGAGCATGCAATGGCCAAGGATGTGTTGACCTATGCTGCGGGGAAGGTCGACCTTTCTTAGGTCTTTGAACAGGCTTTTTGAGAATGTTGGTGACTTCCTCTTCAATCTTTTCTTTTCCTTTCTCCTTTTGTTGTTGCTGGTTTTGTGTGGGAGTTATGTTTGAGGTGGAGGCTTCGGAAGATGAGACAAATGTGACTGTTTTTAGCCCAATTGACCTTTTGTTTGTTGGTTCAAAATCCAACCCTTCCTTGTTGAAATTCATCCTAGTACCTAGCAAAGCATCTAGGTTTTCTTTTCCATCCACAAAATTTTCCAAGGATTGTTGTTTATCCTTCAATTCTTTTTGTAAGTTTTCAATGTTTTGCAAGAGTTGAGTGTTGACATGTTTGACGGCTTCATATTTTTCAATACTCAATTTGCTGTTCTTTTCATAGGTTTGCATTTTTAGCTTAATGCTATCAAACTCATTTCTCAAATTTTCATTTTCAGTTTCCAAGTCAGCCATTTCTTTTCTTCCTTCTTCCAAATCCTCAATCATTTTCTTAAGATCTTCAATTTCAGTTTCAAGTAGAGCATTCTTATCATCCTTGTCATGATCATGCACAAAAGAATTGATTTTCTTTTTCAACGATTTATTTTCCTTTTTGTACATTTCATATTTTTCCATGAGTTGTATATATGCATCCTCCCAATCATCAATTGTAGAATCTTCAAATGGAGAATTTACCTCAATTTCTTCGTCACCTTTGGCCATGAGGCAGAAATCTTCTTTTTCTTTGTCCGAGGAGCTAGTTCCATCATTACATTCCTCTTCATCGCTCCATATGGACACCATGGCCTTGTTATTCTTCTTGCCCTTCCATTTGTCAGATTTTCTGAATCTGTCGGGACAATCATTCTTGAAATGCCCTGGTTTGTTGCAAGAATAGCAAATGATTTTATCAGATTTCTTAGAATTTTCAGAATTAGATCTGAAACCATTTCTTACCTTTGACCTTCCTCTCATGAAGCTCTTACCTTCCTTTCTCAAGAATTTCTTGAACTTACGTGTGAGCATGGCTACATCATCCTCATCTCGCTCACTTGCCGAATCATCACCTTCATCAGAAGAGTCTTGACCGCTGGGTCCTACTTTAAGAGCTAGGGACTTCTTCTTAGGTGCCTCAGCCTCTTTGTTCTTGAGGTTGATCTCATAGGTCATTAATGACCCAATAAGTTCATCTACCTTGGTGGTTGCGAGATCTCTTGATTCTTCAACAACGGTTGCCTTCGTGTGCCATGCTGGAGTTAATGATCTGAGAATTTTTCTTACAAGTTCTTGCTCTGTATATTTCTTTCTCAAATCAGTTAAACTATTAGTAAGCACAGTTAAGCGAGCATACATATCTTGAATTGATTCATCAGGCTTCATGCGGAACATTTCATATTCAGAAACTAAAATATTGGCTTTTATTTCTCGTACCTGAGAGGTTCCTTCGTAGATTACCTCTAGCTTATCCCACATCAATTTCGCAGTTGCGCAGGTGACTACTCTTGAGAATTCAACTGGATGGAGTGAGCATTGCATGATATGTTTAGCACTCCAGTTGACGGTAGATTGCCGTATTTGTTCTTTGGTCCACAAGTCCTCATTATCCGTAAGCTCATACGGACCTTTGCTGATCACACGCCAAAGTTCGTAGTCTTGGGCGCGAATGAACACCTGCATGCGATGTTTCCAATAAGGATAGTTAGATCCAGTGAAATAAGGAGGTCTGTTTACAGAGTGTCCTTCAGGTAAATAACCCTTAGATGCTGATCCACCATGTCCCTCAAGGTCGTTGGATCCCATAATGAGAGATTAGGCTCTGATATCACTTGTTGTGTAGTGGACAGCAGATCTAGAGGGGAGGGGTGAATAGATCTGCCCCTCTTTTCGCAATGCAACCCTCTATATAGCTAGATAATGATAATAGCAGCGGAATATAACTAGCTAAATCAAGAACACAGTGATTTGCTTAACAAGATGATTATGCAATATAGATATTGAACCTAAGCATGCATCTAACACAAAGCAATCGCATAAGCAAAGCACAACACACGAGATTTTAAGGTGGTTCGGACTGAATCTCCAGTCCTACGTCCACCCCTCACCAAATCCGGTGAGGCTCCACTAGTGCCACGCACTGAACCGCAAATCGGAAAGACCACCGATTGCCTTCCTACTAATCTCCTGGTAGGGACGTCAACAACGCAGATCGGACAACCTGCGATTGCCTTCCTACTAACCACCGGTAGGGACGATTCTCAGATTCAATTGTTTGTATGAAATGAAAAAGAGAACAAATATGAAATCACTCAAACAAGATATAGAGTATGCTCAAAGAAAAGAATCTTGTCTGAGTTGCAGAAGCTTGAATCGGATGCTTTGACGATGTCTTCTTTCTTGCGGGATGATCTTCCTTGAACCTCTTCTAGTTGATGAAGAAGATGATGGATGTAACTTCAATCTTCCTTTTGATCTTCTTGAGTCGATGAAGAGGATGTAGAAGATGTAGGATGCAGCTTAGATCACCCTTGAGAGCCTTGATTGCTTCTAGCTTCCCTGGAGGTTGCTTGTTTCAGATCTCACCTTGAAACCCCTTGGAATGGATGAAGAACTCCTGCCCGAAACACTGTTCACGGAGGTGCTACAGTGCCGCGAATGGCCTCCCTTGGTCTCTCTTGAAACCTTGAAGCATTAGAGTTTCTAACCCCTCATGTGTTGGTTTTATAACCCTTGGAATGGTCCTTGGACACCCCCCAGACCAGATCCATAAATCATGGGAGATTAGGTGAGTTTTGATTAAACAAATACATGGAAAGGGGCTGGCCACGAGGTGGAATTCGAAGTCAAATATGGCTGCATCAGGGCTGGCGGTCGACCGGAATTCATGGGGCGGTCGACCGAAATCTGTAAAATCTCCAACTTGTCGGTTCTGGGAAAACCGGTCGACCGAAAAACTAGGGGCGGTCGACCAAAATCTGTAATTCCTGGAGTGTTTCGTTTCTGGAAGAACCGGTCGACCGGAAAGGTAGGGGCGGTCGACCGAAACCTGTAAAACGTGGAATTCTTAGGCTCTGGCAAATCTGGTCGACCGGCCAAGGTGTGTAGGTCGACCGGAAACACCTATACCTGTAAAAATGAAGTGTTAGACCAATGAAACATGTTCATAAGTCAAGATATTCATGTCCTCATCAATTTCATGTATTTTGGGATTGAAATCAACTTAGAATATGCTTTGAGCATTTCTAAATTTTGTTCCGGGGGCTCCGCCCCCGGAAACCCCCGCAAGGGGCACTGCCCCCTTGACCCCCGAGACCTGACCGGGCAGGTCGATCCCCGCGACCTGACCGCGCAGGTCAATCCGCGTGCGAGGGCGCAACATTGAGCTTTCACCTTTGCCATTTTCACTTAATTCCTTCGTATCTGTCATGAACAAAACATCGCGTGTGTCAGTCACATGAGAGTGGAAAGTATCAATGACTAATAGTGTTTAGCCATTATCAAAACCAAGAATACCACAGAACTCATATGACCATAGGATGATGTCGAATGACCCAAGTGACCACAGGATGACTCAAATGACCATAGGGACACAACATCTGATAATTGTGGAGGCAAGACAATGCGGTAGGCTACCTCGCCCACTCTCTCCAATATCTCGAATGGACCAATAAACCTTGGTGTAAGTTTGCCCTTAACACCAAATCTTCTAATACTTCGCCCAGGAGATACCTTGAGAAAAATATGATCTCCAACTTGGAATTCCATATCTCTTCTTCTATTGTCAGCATGTGACTTGTGTCTGGACTGTGCTATCTTTAGCCTTTTCAGAATGAGGTGTATCCTCTCCGTTGAATCTCTTACCATTTCTGGGCCTAGGATTTGTTTTTTCACCAACTTCATCCCAGCATATTGGAGATCGACAATTTCTACCATAGAGCGCCTCAAAAGGTGCTATCTGGATACTGGCTTGATAGCTATTATTATACGCAAACTCAGCTAGAGGTAAGTGGTCATGCCAACTTCTGCCGAAGTCTATAATGCAGGCCCTTAACATGTCTTCAACAACATGATTTGTCCTTTCTGTCTGTCCATCTGTCTGAGGATGGAAGGCAGTGCTGAAGTTGAGTTTCGTCCCCAAAGATTGTTGTAGACTCTTCCAGAAATGAGAGGTGAAGCGCGAGTCTCGGTCAGATACGATCGAGACGGGAACTCCATGCAATCTAACTATCACTTTAATATATAGGGCAGTAAGGACATCAATCGACCATCGACTTTTGATAGGTAAGAAATGAGCCGATTTAGTTAGGCGCTCGATAATTACCCAGATTCCATCATGTCCACCTCTAGTCTTGGGCAAACCCATAATAAAATTCATGCCAATGTCTTCCCACTTCCACTTGGGAATGTCTAGTGGATGTAACTTTCCGACGGGTTTCTGATGTTCTGCCTTCAATTGTTGACATGTTAAGCAGCGAGATACGAAACCCGCTACCTCCCTTTTCATATTAGGCCATCAGAAAGTCCTTTTCAAATTTTGGTACATCTTGGTAGCTCCAGGGTGGGTCGTGTACCTCGATCTATGAGCTTCTTCGAGGACCTTTTTCCTCACCTCGGGATAGTCGGGTACACATGTCCGTTCATGGAATAGTAATCTCCCATCGGGTGCCAACATAAAATCTGGTCTTTCACCCAGCTTGTCCCTTATCTCCACTAGTGCCGGATCTCCCTCTTGTAACTTCTGAATTTCTGACAGCAAATCCGGGCGTAAACTCATATGGGCTAGAGTAATACACCCGTCTTGTTCATCAGTGCTAATATCGAGTTGAGAGAATTCCTCCAATAGCTTCCATTCTTGGATCATACAATTGGCTAATATTGCTCTCGGCTTTCGACTGAGAGCATCAGCTACAGAATTACCCTTACCGGGATGGTACTGTATAGTGAAGTCAAAATCCTTGAGATATTCGAGCCAACGCCTTTGCTGCATGTTCAGCTCTTTTTGAGAGAATAAATACTCGAGACTTTTTTGATCGGAGTATACCGTGAATTGTTCTCCGTAGAGATAGTGTCTCCAGATCTTCAAGGCAAATACTACCGCGGCCAGCTCTAAGTCATGCACCAGGTAGTTCTCTTCATGTTTCTTCAGTTGCCAGGAAGAATATGCAATAACTCTCCCATTCTGCATTAATACACACCCGAGGCCAATACCAGAAGCATCGGTATATACCTCGTACTTCTCTCCTTCGACTGGCAATGATAGGATTGGAGCAGTGGTCAAGAGATCCTTCAAAGCTTGGAAACTCTTCTCACATTCTTCCTTCCACTCATAAGGTGTTTCCTTGCGAGTCAATCGGGTGAGAGGAACAGCAACTCTTGAAAAGTCCTTGATGAAACGCCGATAATAACCAGCTAGTCCCAAGAAACTATGAATCTCCGTTGCGTTGGTTGGTCGTTCCCAATTCTTCACGGCTTCGACCTTTGATGGGTCAACGGAAATTACGTCCTTTGAAATTATATGGCCCAAGAAGGATACTTCCTCGAGCCAGAACTTGCATTTGCTGAATTTGACACATAGTTTGTTTTCCTCAATATCTGCAATGCCTTCTTAAGATGTTCTTCATGGTCTTCTTCAGACTTTGAATAAATAAGAATATCATCGATAAAGACCACAATGAACTGATCTAAGTGAGACTTAAATATGCTATTCATTAGCTGCATGAAAGCTGCGGGGGCATTTGTTAGTCCGAAAGGCATAACAGTATATTCGTAATGCCCATACCTGCTTCGGAATGTAGTTTTATGAATATCTTCTTCTTTGATCTTCAGTTGGTGATAACCCGAACGAAGATCGATCTTGGAGAAATATTTAGCTCCAGATATTTGATCGAACAATTCATCAATCCTCGGTAGTGGGTACTTGTTCTTGATTGTAAGGTGATTTAACTGTCGATAGTCAATGCAGAGTCTCATCGATCCGTCCTTCTTGACGAATAGCACAGGCGCTCCCCATGGGGAAGTACTCGGCCGGATGAAACCCTTGTTCAATAGTTCCATCAGTTGTTCCTTTAGCTCCTTCAGCTCAGCAAGGGACATTCGGTAGGGTGCCTTGGAAACACATCCAGCACCAGGGACAAGGTCGATGGTGAATGACACCTCCCGTTCCGAGGGTAAGCCAGGTAATTCTTCTAGAAAAACGTCAGCAAAATATCGAACTATGTGGATGTCTTCAAGCTTAGGCTCCTCGACGTCCGTGGCAGTTACAAGGGCAATGAAAGCCATACATCCCTTGCTTATAAGTTTACTAGCTCGGAGAGCTGATATAAGAGGTGATCTAGCCCGAGGGCTCATGTAAACCAATTCCAGGTAACCCACAAAAGTTACCTTACCATTACGGCAATCAACAGTTGCTTGGTATGTGGATAACCAATCAGCACCTAGTATGACATCATACACTTCCATATCTAAGCAAATTAGGTCGGCAGGTAAATTATTTCCTTTAACCATAACCTCACAGTTTGAGTATTGATGTGTGAGGCAGCCTTGTTCCCGATAGGTGTAGATATGACTAAGTCCAACAATTCAGGCTCCATAGAGAATATAGCAGCAAATTTCTTGGAAATAAATGAATGTGTTGCTCCCGTATCAAATAAAACTTTAGCATTCTTAGAGCAAATAGTTAGTGTACCTTCCACGATTCCTCCTTTTGTTGGTTCCCTCTCTTGGAGAGCTTGCAGACGGCCTTGCTTCTTTACCGGGAGCTTCTCCTCTTTAACGGCTTGCTCGTTCATCAGCGGACAGTTAGGGATCCGATGTTCTCGGCTTCCACATCTGAGACAGGCTCCTAGCTTCCTCTAACATTCCTCGGTCTTATGGCCGGGTTTATCACAATAATTGCAAATTTCCTTTGTGGGTGTGGGGGCAGTGAAAGGCTTATCATTCTTCTGAAATTTCTTCTCTTTGGAAGACTCTCTTCCCATATAGGGTCGCTTCTTGTTGAATGTTGCTTTGAATTTTCCTGGGCTTGTGACAGGTTCCTTCTTGTTATGCGTTGCTTTGAAATGTCCTCGGATCCTCTCCGATAACTCGGTGGCATCCTTGAGCAACTGCGCACGCCGAACCATTTCTGAGTAGACTTGAATGTCCATCGGTGTGAGTTGCGTAATGTAGTAGGGCTGAAGCCCATTGAGGAACCTTCTTGCCTTCATCTTCTCTGTACACACCAAATGGGGTGCATACCTTGACAGTCTTGAAAACTGGGCTTCATACTCGGCCACTTTCAAGCCACGTTGTTTCAGTGCGGCAAATTCCGCAGCCTTCTTCTCCTGAATATGGTCAGAGAAGTACTTGTTGTTGAAATGTTCGGTGAATTCAACCCATGTGACATGGCCTTCTGGTAATGTTACTTCTATGGATTCCCACCAACATCGAGCGTCCCGCTCCAGTTGGAAAATAGCTAGTAGAACCTTTTCCTCGTCCGTGCATTGCATTACACGAAAAATCCGTTCCATCTCCTTTAGCCAATTTTCAGCATCCTCGGTGTCAGACGAACCCGTGAACCTAGGTGGGTTCATGTTACGGAAACCTCGGTGGAGATCACCGGCTCCACGGTTAGCACCACCTTGCGCCACTTGTTGTAGTGCATGCACAAGGCCTAGCACGGTGTGCTACATCTCGCGCCATTGTGCTCGTTCAGCAGTCATGATCCTACAAAAGAGTTTAAGTGTAATAAATATTAGGTTTTATTAAGAGGTCAGATGTCATAATAGAACTTAACCCGTGTCTCTACCCATCTCACCGGGTAAGGTACAAATCTATCCTTTAGACTTAGTTTTCCCAGATTTCGATCATGACTCCTAATTTCCTGACTTCTTATTCCCTAGGAAATTTAAATCCTAGGCTCTGACACCACGAAGACTGTCACGTCCCGAGTGCGGAAGATTACCCGGAGGCGTGACGCGTCTATATATATCGTGTCAATCATGTAAATATCAGAGTGCGTAAATAACTAAGATTTAACTTGAAATTAATACAAATAGTACGAGCTGACAATTGTCACAACTAATCAAAGGACAAATATATACGTTCCCAGAGTCCAACGACTGGGCTTCAAACCTTGAGCAGTTCTAATCAAGTGGACTAATACAAGTGTCATAGATGAACTGATACAACTGACATAAGTGGACTAATACAATAACACAAATGACATGACAATTTGATAACTTCACTCTAACACTCATCACTCAGTCTCATTCCCTTCCGAGTGTTGGTTGACATCTAAATTACCTAAAAATATTAGAAAATAACTAGATGAGTGAATCGCTCAGTAGGGTTTACATCTCAAGATTTAACATGCTTTAAGTGATTTACAAGTTCAATTAATGTAGATAAATCTATGCATGTAGACAAGTAGACGTCAAGGATTGTAAAATCGACAAGAGCAGTATAGGAAAAAAAATAAGTGAGAGTATGTAGATTTCAGCTTCAACACAACAATAGCAAGAGATATCAAGCAAGTAGGAACTGGAATTAACAATAATTTTCTAGGAAGGTAAGAACTCATGTCAAGCAAGCAATAGTAAGCAATGTAATTTCAAGTGTGTATAACTGGAATTGGCTATTTATTCAATTTCATTCAAGCAAATACTTTTACCCTTCTGCGGGCCTCAAGTCAATCAATCAAGTAGTATCACGTGAATGAGTGGAATGTCTAAAGTTTAGCAAGCAAGTATTCCGGTGCAATGTCAAACACCGTGGTCAATAAACTCCCATGGGCACAAGTACCTTCGAGTGCTCCTCCCAGGACCAGACCGGGCCCTATAAGCACAGCATTAGTCATGTTTGTCGACATCCACTCTCATTTATAGTCAATATGAGATTTCCAATTATTGAACATGTAGGATTTATCATGTGGATTTTATAGAATGGAATCCAAGGGCGTATTGTTATATAGGGACGAACTAGGAGTAAAACCAGCAACGTTTGATACACGGAAAAACTGGTGAGATTGGTGCCTTATAGGCTTCCGGACATATTCAAAAATGAGATCCTCACAGAGGAATGCCTCTTCTGTGAACTATACAGGTTTAGAGAACCATGTCAGGGGTTAAGTGGCACCTCTCAGGGCTACCATGTCAAGCTTTAGCTTCTCTGATAAAAATTTTAACATGGCCGTTTGTTTCATGCTTTAGTTTTCTTGATATAAATTTTTTTAACATGGTGGTTCAAGTGTTTAACAGAACATGGTTATTTGTTTCATGCTTTAGTTTCCCTAATATAAAATTTTAACATGGCGGTTCAAGTGTTTAACAGAACATGGTCATTTGTTTCATGTTTTAATTTTCCTGATATATATATATATATATATATTTTAAACATGGTAGTTCAAGCGTTTAACATAAGATGACATAATGACAGGTCATTTACTAAAGCATGATCTGTAGTAAATTTGGTGTAGTTATTCAGCGTAAAATAGGTCGGTAAAGTAAGTAACATGGAGATTTAGCCTAACAGGTAATTAGATTATGCTAACAGATTTACCAGTTATGCTAACAGATTATTTAACAGATTAGCTAATAGATTACATAAAAAATATATGATAAAGCTAATAGATTGATAAAGCTAATAGATTACGTAAAAAGCTAATACATCATGTGATTAGATTAGGTAATCTAATTGATTAGCTAACATATTATAACAGATTAGTTAACCTTTACTTGATCTATGTGAAAGTATGCTAGAAATTGTTGTAAACATGGTTTATCGCATGGAACATTGCATGGAGATGAGCTAATACTATTTTTTTTCTAGATTAGCTAGTATTTGGTTAAAAGCCTGAGAACGCCTACCTTTCTGAGATGACCACTAGGTACAGGTAAAAGAAAAGGGCACCTTTCTTCCCTCCTCTGCAACCTCTGCAACTTCAGAGAATGCTCCCCCTTCTCTGTAGCAAGCCTTCGGAAGAATGGAGGGAGTCTGAATATAGGGAATATTATAGTGTTTTGGGTAGATAGGAGGGGAAACAAGATCCTAGATAATCGCGTCATAGTGCGATGCCAGCTCAAACGTGCTGTTCATGTCTGAAAAGGATAGAGGATAATGAGATGCCAACGAAAGTTTGCCTGGAAAAAGTCACAACCTAGAGGGGGTCGTGTAAGCTAAATTACAGGGGCGCACCATCATATGTTAGTATTGATTACAACGTTTAGAAATTTTATATCTAATGAATTATGTTAATAAAAATAGTAATTGCATATTTTTATGATTCCTAGATTTTTCTGATATTTTTCATAATTTTATTTTATTAAAAATGTGATAGAATAAAATTCAACCTGAAAACTCCGCATCTAACTTCACGTTTAGAAATTTTATATCTAATGAATCATGTTAATAAAAATAGTAAATTACATATTTTTATGATCCCTAACTTTTTCTGATACTTATCAAAATTTTATTTTATTAAAACATGCCAAAATAAAATTCAACCCGAAACTCCGTATCTAACTTCAAAGATTTTTATCTTTAAAAATTGATGGAATCAGTTTATGAAATTTCATGACTATGATCCTTATATTTTTCTCTTATTTTTCATAAAATTTATTTCTCAAAATTTCTTTTAAATAAAACTGACACTATTCATGTATCAAAGGTTAGTGCAATCACTATTCATGCACATAAAGTCAGTGCAATCACTATTCATATGTAGGTATAGGTCTACTCAAATCGAGGTCCGTGCAAGCATTGCACAGACTCTAACCCTTGCAAGGTCGGTGCAAATCATGTTCACATATATATATATATATATATGGCTGGATATAGGTTTTTGCCTCGGTGCTAGTCTTGCTCACATATATATATATATTTGGCTGGATATAGGTTTCGCCTCGGTGCAAGTCTTGTTCAAGCGTAGGTATAGGTCTACTCAATCCGTGCAAGCATTGCACAGATTCTAACATTTTCTACACCCAAGGTCGGTGCAAGTATTGCACAGACTGATCCAAGGTCGGTGCAAGTATTGCACAGACTCTAACTCTAACCGAGGTCAGTGCAAGTATTGCACAGACTCTAACATCTTCTACACCCAAGGTCAGTGCAAGTCCTGTTCAAGCCTATAGGTTTCTGTAACTCGGTGTAAGTTTTGCTAAGGCCTATAGATTTCTGTAACTCGGTGCAAGTTTCAACTTGGTGCATTGGTGCAAGTTTTCTACCTCGGTGCAAGTTTTGTTAGCCTATATAGATTTCTGTAAGGTGCAAGTTTTGCTAGCCTATATAGATTTCTGTAAGGTGCAAGTTTTCTACCTTGGTGTAAGTTTTGCACTTTCTGCCTTGGTGCAAGTTAGTTTTCTACCTTGGTGCAAGTTTTGCTAGCCTATATAGGAGGTCAACTTATTTGGCACAAAAGGTAAATGGTGGATGCCAGGAATTGAACCATGGTCACTAGGTTAAATGGCACATCACTTAACCAACTACACTAGGAAGTCACTTGTTAAGTGAATAATCTTTACATATGATGACTCTGTGTTCCAACTTCTTACTTAACCTTCTTTTAGAGTTATCTAATATTTTTTTTGGAGAAATATTATTAATTTTTTTTCTATCATTTTTTTTATACGGGGTGCTACACCCTCCCCCACTTAAAAGAATTTGGTCTCCAAATTCAATTTGCATATATAGAGACAAGGAGGGTGAGAATTACTTACGGACTAGAATAATTTTTGAAATCTCCTTATCATTGACTCTTCGGTTTCCTATGTAGCTTCTTGTTCTAAGCATCGATTCCATTAGATTTTAACCATAGGGATCGTCTTGTTCCTTAGAACTCGGATTTCTCTGTCGAGGATCTTTACTGGCCTTTGCTCATAGGTAAGGTCCTTCTGTATCACCAAGTTAGTGTGATCGATGACGTGAAGAAGATCGTGCACATACTTCTTCAGCATAGAAATATAGAATACATTGTGCACCTCTGATAATTGTGGAGGTAAGGCAATGTGGTAGGCTACCTCGCCCACTCTCTCCAATACCTCGAATGGACCAATAAACCTTGGTCTAAGTTTGCCCTTAACACCAAATCTTCTAATACTTCGACCATGAGATACCTTGAGAAAAACATGATCTCCAACTTGGAATTCCATATCTCTTCTTCTATTGTCAGCATATGACTTCTGTCTGGACTGTGTTATCTTTAGCCTTTCCCGAATGAGGTGTATCCTCTCCGTTGAATCTCTTACCATTTCTGGGCCTAGGATTTATTTTTTCACCAACTTCGTCCCAGCATATTGTAGATCGACAACTTCTACCATAGAGCGCCTCAAAAGGTGCCATCTGGATACTCGCTTGATAGCTATTATTATATGCGAACTCGGCTAGGGGTAAGTGGTCATGCCAACTTCCGCCGAAGTCTATAATGCAGGCCCTTAACATGTCTTCAACAACCTGATTTGTCCTTTCTGTCTGTCCATCTGTCTGAGGATGGAAGGCAGTGCTGAAGTTGAGTTTCGTCCCCAAAGATTGTTGTAGACTCTTCCAGAAATGAGAGGTGAAGCACGAGTCTCGGTCAGATACGATCAAGACGGGAACTCCATGCAATCTAACTATCTCTTTAATATATAGGGCAGTAAGGACATCAATCGACCATCGACTTTTGATAGGCAAGAAATGAGCCGATTTAGTTAGGCGGTCGATAATTACCCAGATTCCATCATGTCCACCTCTAGTCTTGGGCAAACCCATAATAAAATCTATGCCAATGTCTTCCCACTTCCACTTGGGAATGTCTAGTGGATGTAACTTTCCGACGGGTTTCTGATGTTCTGCCTTCACTTGTTGACATGTTAAGCAGCGAGATACGAAATCCGCTACCTCCCTTTTCATATTAGGCCACCAGAAAGTCATTTTCAAGTCTTGGTACATCTTGGTAGCTCCAGGGTGGATCGTGTACCTCGATCTATGAGCTTCTTCGAGGACCTTTTTCCTCAGCTCGGGACAGTCGGGTACACATGTCCGTTCATGAAATAGCAATCTCCCATCGGGTGCCAGCTTAAAATCCGGTCTTTCACCCAGCTTATCCCTTATCTCCACTAGTGCCGGATCTCCCTCTTGTAACTTCTGAATTTCTGACAGCAAATCCGGGCGTAAACTCATATGGGATAGAGTAATACACCCGTCTTGTTCATCAGTGCTAATATCGAGTTGAGAGAATTCCTCCAATAGCTTCCATTCTTGGATCATATAATTGGCTAATATTACTCTCGGCTTTCGACTGAGAGCATCAGCTACAGAATTACCCTTATCGGGATGGTACTGTATAGTGAAGTCAAAATCCTTGAGATATTCGAGCCAACGCCTTTGCCGCATGTTCAGCTCCTTTTGAGAGAATAAATACTTGAGGCTTTTGTGATCGGAGTATACCGTGAATTATTCTCCGTAGAGATAGTGTCTCCAGATCTTCAAGGCAAATACTACCGCGGCCAGCTCTAAGTCATGCATCGGGTAGTTCTCTTCATGTTTCTTCAGTTGCCGGGAAGAATATGCAATGACTCTCCCATTCTGTATTAATACACACCCGAGGCCAATACCAGAAACATCGGTATATACCTCGTACTTCTCTCCTTCGACTGGCAATGATATGATTGGAGCAGTGGTCAAGAGATCATTTAAAGCTTGGAAATTCTTCTCACAGTCTTCCTTCCACTCATAAGGTGTTTCCTTGCGAGTCAATCGGGTGAGAGGAACAGCAACTCTTGAAAAGTCCTTGATGAAACGCCGATAATAACCAACTAGTCCCAAGAAACAACGAATCTCCGTTGCGTTGGTTGGTCGTTCCCAATTCTTCACGGCTTCGACCTTTGATGGGTCAACGGAAATTCCATCCTTTAAAATTATATGGCCCAAGAAGGATACTTCCTCGAGCCAGAACTTACATTTGCTGAATTTGGCACATAGTTTGTTTTCCCTCAATATCTGCAATGCCTTCTTAAGATGTTCTTCATGGTCTTCTTCAGACTTTGAATAAATAAGAATATCATCGATAAAGACCATAATGAACTGATCTAAGTGAGGCCTAAATATGCTATTCATTAGCTGCATGAAAGCTGCGGGGGCATTTGTTAGTCCGAAAGGCATAACAGTAAATTCGTAATGCCCATACCTGTTTCGGAATGCAGTTTTATGAATATCTTCTTCTTTGATCTTCAGTTGGTGATAACCCGAACGAAGATCAATCTTGGAGAAATATTTAGCTCCAGATATTTGATCAAAAAATTCATCAATCCTCGATAGTGGGTACTTGTTCTTGATTGTAAGGTGATTTAACTATCGATAGTCAATGCAGAGTCTCATCGATCCGTCCTTCTTCTTGACGAATAGCACAGGTGCTCCCCATGGGGAAGTACTCGGCCGGATGAAACCCTTGTTCAATAGTTCCATCAGTTGTTCCTTTAGCTCCTTTAGCTTAGCAGGGGACATTCGGTAGGGTGCCTTGGAAACACGTCCAGCACCAGGGACAAGGTCGATGGTGAATGACACCTCCCGTTCCGGGGGACAACCAAGTAATTCTTCTAGAAAAATGTAAGAAAAATCTCGAACTACGCGGATGTCTTCACGCTTAGGCTCCTCGACGTCCGTGGCAGTTACAAGGGCAATGAAAGCCATACATCCCTTGCTTATAAGTTTACTAGCTCGGAGAGCTGATATAAGAGGTGATCTAGCCCGAGGGCACATGTAAACCAATTCCGGGTAACCCACAAAAGTTACCTTGCCATTACGGAAATCAACAGTTGCTTGGTATGTGGATAACCAATCAGCACCTAGTATGACATCATACACTTCCATATCTAAGCAAATTAGGTCGGCAAGTAAATTATTTCCTTTAACCATAACCTCACAGTTTGAGTATTGATGTGTGAGGTCAGCCTTGTTCCCGATAGGTGTAGATATGACTAAGTCCAACAATTCAAGCTCCATAGAGAATATAGCAGCAAATTTCTTGGAAATAAATGAATGTGTTGCTCCCGTATCAAATAAAACTTTAGCATTCTTAGAGCAAATAGTTAGTGTACCTTCCACGATTCCTCCTTTTGTTGGTTCCCTCTCTTGGAGAGCTTGCAGACGGCCTTGCTTCTTTACCGGGAGCTTCTCCTCTTTAACGGCTTGCTCGTTCATCAGCGGACAGTTAGGGATTCGATGTTCTCGGCTTCCACATCTGAGACAGGCTCCTAGATTCCTCCAACATTCCTCGGTCTTATGGCCGGGTTTATCACAATAATTGCAAATTTCCAGTGTGGGTGTGGGGGTAGTGAAAGGCTTATCATTCTTCTGAAATTTCTTCCCTTTGGAAGACTCTCCTCTCATATAGGGCCGCTTCTTGTTGAATGTTACTTTGAATTTTCCTGGGATTGTGACAGGTTCCTTCTTGTTATGCGTTGCTTTGAAATTTCCTCGGATCCTCTCCGATAACTCGGTGGCATCCTCGAGCAACTGCGCACGCCGAACCATTTCTGAGTAGACTTGAATGTCCATCGGTGTGAGTTGCGTAATGTAGTGGGGCCGAAGCCCGTTGAGGAACCTTCTTGCCTTCATCTTCTCTGTACACACCAAATGGGATGCATACCATGACAGTCTTGAAAACTGTTCTTCATACTTGGCTACTTTCAAGCCACGTTGTTTCAGTGCGGTAAATTCCGCAGCCTTCTTCTCCTGAATATGGTCAGAGAAGTACTTGTTGTTGAAATGTTCGGTGAATTCAACCCATGTGACATGGCCTTCTCGCAATGTTGCTTCTATGGATTCCCACCAACATCGAGCGTCCCGCTCCAGTTAGAAAATAGCTAGTAGAACCTTTTCCACGTCCGTGCATTGCATTACACGAAAAATCCGTTCCATCTCCTTTAGCCAATTTTCAACATCCTCGGGGTCAGACGAACCCGTGAACCTAGGTGGGTTCATGTTACGGAAACCTCGGTGGAGATCACCGGCTCCACGGTTAGCACCACCTTGCGCCACTTGTTGTAGCGCCTGCACAAGGCCTAGCACGGTGTGCTGCATCTCGCGCCATTGTGCTCGTTCAGCAGTCATGATCCTACAAAAGATTTTAAGTGTAATAAATATTAGGTTTTATTAAGAGGTTAGATGTCATAATAGAACTTAACCCGTGTCTCTACCCATCTCACTGGGTAAGGTACAAATCTATCCTTTAGACTTAGTTTTCCCAGATTTCGATCATGACTCCTAATTTCCTGACTTCTTATTTCCTAGGAAATTTAAATCCTAGGCTCTGATACCACGAAGACTGTCACTCCCCGAGCGCGGAAGATTACCCAGAGGCGTGACGTGTCTATATAGATCGTGTCAATCATGTAAATATCAGAGTGCGCAAATAACTAAGATTTAACTTGAAATTAATACAAATAGTACAAGCTGATAATTGTCACAACTAATCAAAGGACAAATACATACGTTCCCAGAGTCCAACGACTGGGCTTCAAACCTTGAGCAGTTCTAATCAAGTGGACTAATACAAGTGTCATAGATGAACTGATACAACTTACATAAGTGAACTAATACAATAACACAAATGACATGACAATTTGATAACTTCACTCTAACACTCATCACTCAGTCTCATTCCCTTCCGAGTGTTTGTTGACATCTAAATTATCTGAAAATATTAGAAAACAACTAGATGAGCGAATCGCTCAGTAGGACTTACATCTCAAGATTTAACATGCTTTAAGTGGTTTACAAGTTCAATTAATGTAGGTAAATCTATGCATGTAGACAAGTAGACGTCAAGGATTGTAAAATCGACAAGAGCAGTATAGGAAAAAAAACAAGTGAGAGTATGTAGATTTCAGCTTCAATACAGTAATAGCAAGAGATATCAAGCAAGTAGGAACTGGAATTAAAAACAATTTTCTAGGAAGGTAAGAACTCATGTCAAGCAAGTAATAGTAAGCAATGTAATTTCAAGTGTGTATAACTGGAATTGACTATTTATTCAATTTCATTCAAGCAAATACTTTTACCTTTCTGCGGGCCTCAAGTCAATCAATCAAGTAATATCACGTGAATGAGTGGAATGTCTAAAGTCTAGCAAGCAAGTATTCCGGTACAATGCCAAACACCATGGTCAATAAACTCCCATGGGTACAAGTACCTTCGGGTGCTCCTCCCAGGACTAGACCGGGCCCTATATGCACAGCATTAGTCATGTTTGTCGACATCCACTCTCATTTATAGCCAATATGAGATTTCCAAGGATTGAACATGTAGGATTTATCAGGTGGATTTTATAGAATGGAATTCAAGGGCGTATTGTTATATAGGGACGAACTAGGAGTAAAACCAGCAACGTTTGATACACGGAAAAACTGGTGAGATTGGTGCCTTATAGGCTTCCGGACATATTCAAAAATGACATCCTCACAGAGGAATGCCTCTTCTGTGAACTATACAGGTTTAGAGAACCATGTCAGGGGTTAAGTGGCACCTCTCAGGGCTACCATGTCAAGCTTTAGCTTCTCTGATAAAAATTTTAACATGGCCGTTTGTTTCATGCTTTAGTTTTCT
Organism: Amorphophallus konjac; assembly: GCA_022559845.1. NCBI lineage: Eukaryota > Viridiplantae > Streptophyta > Magnoliopsida > Alismatales > Araceae > Amorphophallus > Amorphophallus konjac. The sequence continues at coordinate 257,902,931 of CM040123.1, forward strand.
TGATATAAATTTTTTTAACATGGTGGTTCAAGTGTTTAACGGAACATGGTTATTTGTTTCATGCTTTAGTTTCCCTAATATAAAATTTTAACATGGCGGTTCAAGTGTTTAACAGAACATGGTCATTTGTTTCATGTTTTAATTTTCCTGATATAAATATATATATATATATATATATATATATACATATATATATATATATATATATATATATATATATATATTAAACATGGTGGTTCAAGCGTTTAACAGAACATGACATAATGACAGGTCATTTACTAAAGCATGATCTCTAGTAAATCTAGTGTAGTTATTCAGCGTAAAACAGGTCGGTAAAGTAAGTAACATGGAGGTTTAACCTAACATGTAATTAGATTAGGCTAACAGATTTACCAGTTATGCTAACATATTATTTAACAGATTAGCTAATAGATTACATAAAAAATATAATAAAGCTAATAGATTGATAAAGCTAATAGATTACGTAAAAAGCTAATACATCATGTGATTAGATTAGGTAATCTAATTGATTAGCTAACATATTCTAACAGATTAGCTAACATTTACTTGATCTATGTGAAAGTATGATAGAAATTACTGTAAACATGGTTTATCACATGGAGATGAGCTAATACTATTTTTTTTCTAGATTAGCTACCTTAGATTAGCTAGTATTTGGTTAAAAGTCTGAGAACACCTATCTTTCTGAGATGACCACTAGGTACAGGCAAAAGAAAAGGGCAACTTTCTTCCCTCCTCTGCAACCTCTGCAACTTCAGATAATGCTCCCACTTCTCGGCAACAAGCCTTCGGAAGAATGGAGGGAGCCTGAATTAGGGAATATTATAGTGTTTTGGGTAGACAAGAGGGGAAACAAGATCCTAGATTATCGCGTCATAGTGCGATGCCAACTCAAACGTGATGTTCATGTCTGAAAAGGACAGAGGATAATGGGATGCCAACGAAAGTTTATCTGGAAAAAGTCACAACCTGAAGGGGGTCGTGTAAGCTAAATTACATGGACGCACCATCATATGTTAACATTGATTACAACGTTTAGAAATTTTATATCTAATAAACTATGTTAATAAAAATAGTAATTACATATTTTTATGATCCCTAGATTTTTCTGATATTTTTCATAATTTTATTTTATTAAAAATATGCTAGAATAAAATTCAACCCGAAAACTCTGCATCTAACATCACGTTTAGAGATTTTATATCTAATGAATCATGTTAATAAAAATAGTAAATTACATATTTTTATGATCCCTAAATTTTTCTGATACTTAAAATTATTAAAATATGCCAAAATAAAATTCAACCCGAAACTCCGTATCTAACTTCAAAGATTTTTATCTTTAAAAATTGATGGAATCAGTTTATGAAATTTCATGATTAGATCCTTATATTTTTCTCTTATTTTTCATAAAATTTATTTCTCAAAATTTCCTTTAAATAAAACGGATACTATTCATGTACCTAAGGTTGGTGCAATCACTATTCATGCACACAAAGTACTCAAATCGATGTCCGTGCAAGCATTGCACAGACTCTAACCCTTACAAGGTCGATGCAAATCCTGTTCACATATATATATTTATATATTTGGCTGGATATAAGTTTCTGCCTCGGTGCAAGCCTTGCTCTCACACACACACACACACACATATATATATATATATATATATATATATATATATATATATATATATATATATATATATATATATTTGACCGGATATAGGTTTCTGTCATTATTTGGCTGGATATAGGTTTCTGCCTCGGTGCAAGTCCTGTTCAAGCGTAGGTATATAGGAGGTCAACTCAGTGCAAATTTTTTCTACCTTGGTGCACTTTCTACCTCCAACCTATACAGGAGGTCAAACTCAGTACAAGTTTTGCTAGAGCATATAACATATAATTATTTGGCACAAAAGGTAAATGGTGGATGTCAAAAATAAAACCTTAGTCATTTGGTTAAATGGCACGTCACTTAACCAACTACACTAGTAAGTCACTTGTTAAGTGAATAATCTTTACATATGATGACTCCGTGTTCCAACTTCTTACTTAACCTTCCTTTAGAGTTATCTAATATATATTTTTTGGAGAAATATTATTAAAAAAAAAATTCTATCATTTTTTTTATACGGGATGCTACACTATTAGAAATTTCTTTCATTTAACTTAAAGTTATAACTCTATTATATTTATTTCTCATTCATTTAGATGAATACAAAATAAACAGTCTGGATAATGCGATTTATGGTATCATGCAATATGGGGCTTTTTGACATCAAATTTGGATAGCTTTTTATTTATTGTTAGATTAACCATTCTGAATTAATAAGATTTGTAAGTGTATATTAAAAAGCACAGATCAAATCATATGTTTTCGAGTTGATAGCACCATTCTTATTTTATCACCATTGACAACGGAATCTTCATCTATGTATAATCAAATATTTGAACCAAAAAGCAAATGCCTCTACATCTGTTTTTTCGATCAAGTTTTCAATTGCAATGATGATTAACGAATTCTCAATTAACATATTATATGTCTATCCACGTCATAAAAGCTAGTGTCTTCCATAGTCGATTGGATTGGACTTCAATAAATCAACGGGGGTAACAAATTAATCCATCACACTTGCTACCCCGGTCAAATATTAACAACTTCACAGAAGTGGACGACAGATGAATGCGCATATAGCCATTCTGTTGTGTACAATTTGTGCCATAAGTAGATAAAATTTTTAATTTAAAAGCCCAGACTTGTAAGTGTAGATTAAAAAGCATCACTACACCAATAAGGATTTATACCGACAACGGAAGTCGTAGGTAATGACACAAAAAATCGTAGGTATCAACTTTATCTACGACCCTCCTTATGCATGTGTCCTTGGTAAAACCTGCCTATCGTAGGTAACGACACAAAAAATCATAGGTATCAACTTTGTCTACAACTCTTCCTTCGCATGTGTGTCGTCGGTAAAAACTATATAAATAAAGATTTACCTATACGACATAGAACCGTAGGTATAGGGACGTCAACAACTACGATTTTATGTCACTTAGGTAAAATTTTACTGACGTAATTTTTATCTATAGCCGTAGTATTTCTCGTAAAAGCATAAGTAACATGTATGAAGCGTAGATTTGCTGTGACATACAACCGTAGGTATTTCTCATAAAATCATAGGTAACGTGTACAAACCGTAGGTAGCCAACCTATAACATGCATCTGTAGGTAACCTGTAATAACCGTAGATAATCAGTATAAACGGTAGGTAACTTGTAACATTCATCCGTAGGTAACCTATAGTAACCATAGGTAACCTGTAGCAACCGTAGGCAATCTATGTGAACCGTAAGTAGCCTGTAACATACATCCGTAAATAATGTGTAATAACCATAGGTAACTCGTAACATACACATCCACAGGTAACCTGTAACATACACATCCACAAATTATACATATTCACAACATGTACATCCACACATACACATCATTCACATATTAATCATAAATCAAGAAATTAATCATATTGATATCATATGTAAAATAGTTACATCTATAATCACATTGTGTGACAATGTGTAACATCTCGGTTTTCATATTGCATTTCCGCGAGTATCGAATCGTGTCCATGTGAGTGTTCAAATTTTGAATAATGGATCTTCAGGCCCCTCAATGATAATTATTAATTTATTTAAGAGCTGTGATGATGTAATGGGTGAGTTACACATTTTTTAGAATTTTGAGTAAAAATATAATTTTCTAAATTTTAAAATCTAAAAAATATAAAACCTATATAAACCCCCACCCCCTCTCTCTTCCCTCATTTCTCTTCCTCCACCATTCACCTCCTCCTGTCCTTCCCTCCTCCGGCGATCGACATTGGCGTGGAGGGCTGAGGTGGTAGGGTGATGGCAGTGGCATTTGGCGGGGACAAGGACGAGGCCGTGTGGTGGTGCGGGCGTGAGTTCATGCGCGGGGACAACAAACAAGTGTGAGATTCAGCATCTCTAGTAATTTTTGGCGTGTGAAACCTTCCTCGGAGGTAGGGGATAGATCTCGGACCTTCCTTGTGAATTTCTCGTGGTTTTGTGCCGTGGTAAGGCCGTGAGAGGGTTTATTTCACGTTTGGGGGGGAAATCATGCTCGAGATTCGAGTGGCGGATTTCGACCAATTCGAGCCACGATTTATTGTTAGATTTTATTCATTTTGTGGTTTGGATGGCGGGGAAACAAACCTCCAGTTGAGGTTCTGTCCGAGCAACCCCACTATTGTGCGACCAGATCGATGGCCGTCGGGGTTGAATGCCCTACATAGGAGGGCAGCCAGGTCTCTGGCCGCCCAAGGATTGTGCCCTGTTGGGCAGCCAGGTATCTGGCCGCCCAAGTCTCTGGGCAGTCAGGGATGTGGCCGCCCAATCTGGTGGGTGGCCATACCCTTGGCTGCCCAGTGTGAGGCTGGGCAGCCAAGTTTGTGGACGCCCAGATGTTGGGGATCTTGGACGGCCAGACCACTGGCCGCCCAGGTGCCGGATGGCCAGGGAGCTGGCCACCCAGTGTTTCCTGTCCCTAGGGTGCTAGGCGGCCAGGGATGTGACCGCCCATGTAGTTTTTGGCAGCCCCGATTCTAGGTTCATGAGGGTCTTCATGACCTCATGTTTCGAGAAGCGTAGTTCCCACGTGATCGCATGTTTTCATCGAGGGTTACTCCGGCGTGGTCTCGTATTCCGTGGAGGGTTGTTCCCACGTGGTGTGGTGTTCCGCAAAGGGTTGTTCCCATGGGGTGTGGTGTTCCGCTTAGGGTAGTTCCTGCTTGATTTTGTGTTCTACGGAGGGTTATTCTCGCGTGATCTGTGTGGGTCGATGATCGTCAGATTTGTAGTCCGGCCTTGTGTTCTTATAGTGGTGGCATAGGGTGATATAATGTTCTCGACCATGTGTGTGTGAGCCGGTGATACTCTATTGATTTTTGTCCCGACTGTGCTTTTACCTTGAGTGACACACCCGTAGTTGTAGCCCTTAGACGTTGAGGAATCTGTCTAGTGTGAGGGTTTTCCCATGGGAAGATTTTGAGCTGGTTACCATGGACCCCTATGTACACGTAGGCGTTGAGGACTTTGTCTACGTCTCAGAGTAGGCATCGAGGAACTAGTCTACTCTAGGTCAGCCTGAGTTCGAGCTAGGGAAAAATCGATCGTAGGGCCTAGACGTCAAGGACTTTGTCTAGTGTGTGCACACGTGCTTGGGGGCTCAGACACCATGTTGACGAGCACGACCCCAACTAGCCTTGGTATTGTGATGTTGTGTGTATGTGTGTGTCTGACTACCACGGGATTGAGTGAGGGAACATTTGTGCGTGAGACAGGCAACGTGGTGTAAGACGTAATTGGACACATCCAGCCGTACTTCTAGTGGATGGTTTCTCCCATCACTCGAGCAATAGTTCTCTCGACGGTTGAGGTAGTGGTTTTCTCGACCAATAGTTTGTGATTTCTAGCATTTTGGCTTACACGTGGTCGAGTCTCCTCCGTCGTGTGTGTATGTAGTATGGAGGGTTTATTCGTGGTTGTGGTTTCCTAGGCACTTGAGGTGCCGCGTTGCCCGCATGAGGCTTATGTGACAATGTAACTTACTTTCTACCAATTTCTTATTCAATGTCGTTATTGTTATTATTAGTTGATGTTATTTAGTGTGGTGGGAGTCCATGGGACCTCTACTGAGCCAATGATATGATACTCACACTTTGTTCTTTCAGGTGTGGTGTACCTTCACATGGTTCGGAGGTACGACGTGACATCAACAGAGTTTCTTAGTTGTCAGCATGCTAGAAACGAGGTATACCTGAAGATGTGTACTTTTATTTTCTTTCATACTGTACTTTTTGAATGTGTACTCTAGACAGTAAATTATAATAAATATATATTTAAATTTTGCACTTTAATTTTTACATTTATTTTATAAATGCACTTCCATAACGTTAATTGAACCCTTCCGAGCACTGACTCATGGATGGTGGGTCAAGATTCAGGTCGCGCCAGTTACTTTCTAGTACTCAAATCTTGGATTACCACACAATGTGTCATGGTGTATATCTCCACGTACAAAAAATATGTCGATGTAATTCCTTGGTAATACACAATCAAAATTAGTGTAAATATTTTGCCATCAATATGCATGTCAAAATGTGAGGAAGTCTAGCATATCACCAAAAAAATAATAAAATCACGAGTGACAGAGAGAAGAGTGGCTCCTCGAGATATCAGGGATCAAGTACAAAATAGAAAATGGTTATCGGTAATTACACTTCGAACTTAAACATGACTATCTTAACTTATAAATGAAATAATATTACTTTACATGCATATTCTGCCAGCCAAAGATGACAGATTTTTGAACCAGGCTGACAGACCACCCACCAATCAGAACTATATTATCCATATACTTTGTGTAAATCTAGTGGTCATTGGGGCAGGTAGAGGTGGATGGTAACGCAACACAAATATGACCTCAAGGTGAATACCTGAGGTGGATGATAATGTAAATAATGTAGGTCTGACCTAAAGATGAATATCTGAGGGGGTGACAACATGATCAACATAGCTCAAACCTGAAGATGAATGATGCTGGGTGGGTGCTAACGTACGTCTTTCAAAAAGAGGGAAAAATAGAAAGAAAGAAAGAAAACACGGATGCTGAGGTGGTATGTGATGGGATGGCGTAGACAAGGGATCACAGGACAAGAGACAAAGCGTGGGGATGTGAGACAGAAGGTGGTGTCAGTGGTGTCTTTATATATACAAGTTTGGCAAGCAAGATACAAGGATGCTTCAGTGAAGAGGAAGAATGGACACAATCCTACATCTTGCTCCTATACAATAGCTAGCATAGGGAATGCAAAATAAATGATCAGCCGACTCTTCCTATCATTTATAGAGGACAAGTATCAGATGACTCTTCCTATCATTTCATAATGACCAGCTAACACAGAACAAGACGACACAGGCAGTAGAGAAGATCAATTTCAAAAACGTGCAAAATAAATGAAGTTCAAAGGTCATAGTTCTCTCACTGAAGTTTATAGAAAAAGGACCAAATGAAGGAAAATATGTTAAGAGAAAAAACATCAAGTAGTTCTTTTCCCATTTCTACAAATCAGCTAAAGTGAAAGCTCATTTTCATAAATCACTTAATCTTAAGTCTTTTCCAACCAATCTAGTGCCCTAGTAGTATGCATCCACATAATGTGGGGAACCCCTTAAGACTTTAAACCATCTAGGTGTTCACTCGATCTTCAGTAACTTCAGTTTACTAGAGAAGACAGAAACTATAAATCAAGAACAAACTCTACGATGTTAGATTTCAGTCCAGAGACACAGACCCTGTTTTTTGTGGAAAGAGCTGCAGAAGAGCTCAACATGCAAAGAAAAGGAACAACTTCAACAAAATCAGGAAAGCCAAAAAAGTTTGGACAGCAGACCTAGCGCATGATACATTACTTACTGCATGAGATGAAAATTGAACAAAGGCAAAACCTCTGTTCAATTGCTTTTTCCCTGGAGCAGGATGGCCACTGCTTAAAGGCATTGCAAGATCCACGCACGCAACATCCTAAAATGCCTGCAGAATAGAGAGACAAAATTGGTAGCCAATATGAGAAATAAACCCAAACACATTGTAACAGAGATGGCAGTCTTATTGACCTTACAAACTAGTTTGCCAAACTTCTCAAAACTCCAATCTGGCACACACAAACAAGTTAAGTGAGCCAAATAGGGATGAAGAACCATTGAAGAGTAAATAAGAAACACAATAACATAAATTGAAAATGTAATAAAACGGCTAAAAATGTAACAAAATCAGATTTTGCTTGGCAATTCATTTGTTGTAGCTATATTTAAGACATACCACAAATCATGAATGATAATAAAGTTTTAAGTAATATAGAAAGAATATTACATATACAACACTGCAAACTTTTAAGTAATGAGATAAGTATAATACACACCTCAAAAGCCATACAAACTTCCTTACTGCATCTGCTGTACCATGAGTACCTATTGTAGACGCCAAATTTTGGACATCCCGCAGATTTCGATTTAGTCACCACATAACTGACGCCAATATTTTTCCGGATTGTGTTGATTTCACGTATTTTAAGTCCAGCACAACTGCCTTATTGGGCCCATATTGCAGTGAAGAAGGGCCTAAGTCCATGGGCTGGGCAGCTAGGTCGATGGCCGCCCAGAACACCGGGATGGCCAGGCTGCTAGCCGACTAGAATGGGGAGACGGCCAGTCTGTTGGCTGCCTTCTGTTGATGAATGGCCAGTGGTTTGGCCGCCTTCCAGTAACCACCCGCCAACGTGCACGACCCACGCTCGCCTCCACTCTAAGGACACTCCCATGGCACAACCCACTCCAAGGGGGACGCCGCGCGTGCTCACACACACGTCTCTATTTTGGGATTGGTCTGGGAATCATTTTCCCAGATAGGGAGAGGTTTTCGAACTTAAAGTAAGGGAGGGAAATCTCCCAAAAAAGGCGTTGGGAGGAATGAGATGGAGACGGGGGAGACAGAGAGAAGGTGGCAAAGATTGACATACCAGAGACGGAGAGAGCAGAGAGAGGAAGGGAAAACACAAGAGCGTGCGTGGAGAATCCCAACCCTAAGAGCTCTACTCTGCTTCCTGCAATCTCTCTACATGGCGACTGTGGCCCAGGAGTACGATCGAGCTTTTGCTTGCGATGTTATCACGAGCTGTTGAAATCTTCTCCTCTGTTTGCAGAGGACGGCCATATCTTTGGCTGCCTTGTCCTCTAGACGGCCGAGCATCAGGCCACCACCGTGGTTTGACGAACCACCCCTCTCATACTCGCTCGTATTCTTGCTTGTTGCGCATATAGCTTGTTCTATTAGCATAGCTCGCATTTAGTTTGCATATTAGAATTCCTCTAGGCCCCCAACAGTAGAGGTTTTAACTTAAAAACAAAAGAGAAGGGGGATGGTCGAAAGTCTCGGCCATCCCCCCCTCCCAACACCCCCTCCAGGTAAACACTGTTGCGATTCTTACTTCCCTTTCACTTTCTGACACTCTCTTAGTTCTAATCGGCATTTCTTCTTTATTTTCTCGTTGCTTTTCAGGATTTCGGTGCAATCGAATCACATGGCTCCTTGTTCTTGGCCGGCCGAGAATGGGGAATGTGGGACACCACAAGCTCCCTCCTTAAAAGGCATCGCGCGATCATCCTCCCTGTGGGAATCAGGTAAACTTCCCTGGCAATCACTTGTTTTGTTCATGCTGTAGAGTTAGAATTGGTCCCGTCGAGTTCTACATCCGTGGGTCGTTACTGCGACTTCCTCCGTTGTTTAGTACTCCGACCACCCAAAACGGACGGCCAATTCTGACGCCTACAACCCTCTGGCGATCACGGTGGGACCCGCTATAGCCTACTGTGAGTTCATTGGATTCGAAATCCAAGGTTTCATGGTATTGCATGTAGTTTTACTTAGCTTCTGTTAGTTTTTTTAAGTTTCTATTTTATGTCATTAGGTGTTAAACAGGAGGCGGCCATACCTTTGGCCGCCTAGTAGGGAAGGAGGCCATGCCGCTGGCCGCCTAGCCCCATATTGGACGGCCCAACCTCTAGCCGCCTAGTCTAGTGAACGGCCACCTTGTTGGTCGCCTTCTGTTGTTCTAGTACGTTCTGCTTTGTGTTGTGCTGTCGTGTTTGGTTTGTTATGTGACTTGGCATTGCAGGTGTGAGTTACGGGGTTAGGATCAGGAAAAAGCCGGCAACACACTCTCTAGGAAAACCCTCCCGTTGGACTTAGACTCTTCACCCGGGGATTTCCACTCGGGTGTAACTAGTCCTTGCCAATAGGCCTGGCAATTATCCGTTTAAAATTCGAATCGAATTCGAATTCGTATTCGTTTAATCGGATAATTATCCGAATAAAATATCATATGGATAATTTAATCATATATCGGATATCTGATTATTAATCGGATACGAATTTGGATACTGAGATATCCGTGTTGGATATTATCCGACCGAATATGTGCCTTTAGATAAATTTCTAAGTATACACATATTCTATATATAATTAACTCAAATCTCAATATGTTGTTTGATTGCTATTTTTTACCTTTTTTGTCTCAAAATATAATTTAAAAATAAGAACTCCACTTACACCCATTTGATAAGTTATCTCCTATGTTTAATCTTTCGATAACATCTCCCAAAATAAAAATAACTTTCACTCTTTCTTTTTTTGAGAAAATAACCTACGATGCTCTCACACCGCTCACATGACTCACCTCTAAGTAGGTCTAGCAATTATCCATTTAAAATTCGAACCGTGGATTCCCACATGGTCGCTGGGCAGGTTGTACCCACGATATTCCGCTAGAAATCCTAAAAGGGGTTGAGTGAGGAATTCTTTAGGTCACCCCGGAGATAAGCCTTTAATCCCTAAAAAAACTCCTTTGCTTATCTTGAGTGAATCTTGGAGAATTCACCTAAAACACTGAATCAAATAACTCTAAAATTTATCGGGACGTTGTGTTCACTTGTTTGCTGGTAGAAATCATAGCCGCTTCATAATTGGACCCTAATCCCGTTTCAAACTTAAAAGTGGGTAGGTTGTCTTCATGGAACAGGTTTTCGTTAACCCGTGTTATAAGGAGGAACTATCTCCCCAATTTGGCGCTAACACATGAGTAAACCCCCTCTTCGAAATGGAGAATGATCCTTTAAATGCCTTCATTGGCATGTTTTCAGCTTCTCCTAATGAGAATGAGAAAGCTAGTGTTGACACCGCATCTTCACATAGTGAAGAGGGGCCGGTGAGCTTTAGACCTCCTTCATTTTCACCACGTGAAGATCAGGAGTTGATCAACGTTCTCTCTAGGTACACCCTCAAAGATTTGATCACTTTGGTTTCCCGTGGAAAAATGCCAATGAACTCCCAATTTACTCCCCAAAAGGTCCAAACCCCGTTCCAAGGGTCTTCTAGCAAGCCCTTACATGATGTCTCTGTTCAATCCAGTTACCCGTTCATCCCGCAAGGGGACACTCAACCTCACCCACCTCCAATTCCTAATGCGCCCCTTAGGGGCACGAACTTCGTTTCAAAGCAAGAGCTCCAATCCTACATCAAGTAATTGGTTACCGAAAATATGCCATCGGCCCGTCCTTATTCTTAGCCCACTATTGCAAACTTTCAAATGCCTACTTTCCTCCGGGCTATAAGGCCCCCAAATATCGGAAGTACAATGGCACCACCGACCGACATCACCACCTCTCAGGCTTCTTGATGGACTCGCACTAGTGGTTGTATGAGCGGGTCCTTTTGGTTCATTTGTTCCAAAAGTCACTCGAGGGTGAGGCCCTCAAATGATTTCCTCTCTTCCCACTGTGGATCTCCTCAATTTCGACATCGTGTCCGAGCTCCTTTTGACCACATGTCCAGCATATATAGCTCCTACTCTCTTTGATCTGGTCACAAAAAAATGAAGCCCAATGAGGACTTCATCCAATTTGCTAACAGGTGGAGGATCATGGCCTCTAGGACCGAAGTGGCGATCCCTGAAGCTCAGGCAGTGACTATACTAGTGAACAATGCTACTCCTCAGCTCTGAGCTATTCTCATGCTCAGCGAGCTTCATACATTCTCTCAGCTTTGCAATCGAGCGTGCATTATGCAAACTCAAATCCGGGATTCTGCCCTTCCTCCTTTCTTCGATACTCGTCCTCAGAATCAGAAGGTCCCCGTTGTCCCCTCTACGGAAGGCGTCACTACTAATGAGTAGGTCAATGCCTTCGGCCTCCTCTTAGGCCAAGTAATCGCCAGGCACCTCAGCCCAACCAAGCCACTGGCAGTGCCAAACCCTGCTCGACTGTTCCCCCACCTCAAAGCTGTGCTAGGCTTGGCCCAAAGAGGGCCTCATACCCTCCTTTGCCGGAGTCCTTAGGAGACATTTTCTTTGCCCTGATGTCCTCTCAATCTATCCAACTCCCACCCCAAAGAGAATGGGTCCACCCTAATGTCGACACTTCCAAATATTACCCATATCATCGTTCCCCGGGACATGACATTACAATTGTTTCCTCTTTAGAGATTGGGTGTATGATATGAACGACGAAGGTAGATCAATTGGGCTAATGTGAAAGTTGCCATTGCCAACCTTAAGAAGCCTAATAGGGATTTGGGCATTGTTCAAAATCCGTTACCCTCTCACCAGCCAAGTAAAGACCCGTCCAGATCCAAGCAGCAAGAGAGGGTCAACACAGTCATAGGTCTCGAACCCGAGTTGTCAAAAGTATTCAAATGTGGGGTGTCAAAGGATTCCTAGGTTGGTTTGAATGCTCTGAAGAGGTTGTCCATGAGCCCTAGTCCGATGTTTACACCTTTTTGAGAAGGGATTCTCCCCTCACTTTTATCATACCTCCCCCATCGAGGACCCCCAACCAGGTCCCAAGTGAAGGTAGCTCTCTAACCTTGCTCAAACCGCCACTCCAAGATCAACCTCCGCTTCAAGATCCCATTCCCCCTACAGCTACTGCCACGGAGCAAGATCGCCCGTTGGTGTTGATCAAACCCTCACGATCTGTAGTGGTTCCACCACCTTCCAAACCTCCGAGCCAAGAGTTGGTCTCCTTCTCCTCTATCTTTAGGTCTCCATCTCCTTTGCAACTCATTCATCCAAAATCCCAGGGGTTGGACACCCCGAGGGATGCCACCATTAATGTCATCTTAAGGAATCGCATTATACCTCAATCACAAAGGTAGTCTCAGCCCAAGGAAGGGGCGAATCCTCAATCATCTTCGACCGAATATGATATCCTTCAGCATATGGATAGGACTCCAGCTAAAATCTCTATCCTGAAACTCATCAAGAGGTCCCCGTCTCATCAATCCACTCTGTTACAGTTCCTCCAAAAGATAACTGTCAATAAAGACCTCCCTGCTAGTGGCGTCTACGATGCCATCCTGGCCGTAACTCAAAACCCATCCATCTCTTTCTCCGAGAAAGATTTGGCCACCCCTGAAAGCAGGTCACTCCTACTTTGCTTGACCATCACTCTTAATGGGGTCAAGATAGATTCCACCTTGATAGACACGGGAGCTTCCATCAATGTCTGCCCGATGAAGACCATCAAGGAAATAGGGCTAAATGAAGAAAGTCTGGAGGAAGTCTGCTCAACGATCTCGGCTTATGATAATTCTAAGAGAAACGCTAAGGGAAAGGTCACCCTGCAGCTCGGGGTACGTCCTATGGTTATGCCCTCGGATTTCTCCGTCCTTGACGTAGATCCCACTTACAAGGCCATATTAGGGCAACCTTGGATAGAGCACCTTGGGGATCCCATCCACGGCACACCAATGTTTTAAGTTTCCCTACAATGGAAGGATCATCAAGGTCAAAAGCATGCCCGTGGTGGAAACCCTCAACTCCATCACTTCTGAACATATTCCTTTCGTCACGATCCCTGATAAAGGAAAGAAACATATCCTCTCCATAGCAGGGGCTATAGATCTATTAGCTTTAAGTCAGCCACTTCATGTCGTTTTCCCCAAGTCACCTACCAACTACAATTCCTCATTAGGAAAAGGTTGGGAGATAATGGTAAAAATGGGCTTCACCATGGGAAAAGGTTTAGGACAGGAAGAGCAAGGTCCTACCCGAAGAGATTGGTTGAAGGTCTCCAAGGGGCGGGTTGGCTTAGGTTATTCCTCGGAACACTCACTCAAGTCCACTCCGCCCAAGGGCAGACTCTTTGACCACTTCGTGAGAGATCTAACTAAGCCGGGAACTAGGAACACCCCCAATGATGATTGGGGTGCCAAAGATAAGGAAATCTAAGAAATCTCCTCACCCGAAGAGGACTTCTGGTTGATCCCTTTATTCCATCAGGATGAACTGCCTGATCAAAATCCTCTGATTGGAGTGTTTCTTGCCAGGGACAGACCCACGCATGTCATCTTTATACCGTTTCTATTCCATCTCCAAATTCCTCTGCTTATCACCAACCCAGTCATGGTTCCGCTATCACATGTCATTCTTGCATTCTCCCACAACCTCCAAAAAAAAGGCCAATTCTGGAAGATGGGCTTGCAAGCTTTCTGTTGAAGAAACCTCCTCCTTGGAGTCAGGATCCCTCAACCAAGGGCCGACACTTTCCACCTTGAACCTCGGCTCTTCCTTATCTCGCCCACCCGAGGGCAATTCCCTTATACATAGTAGTTTAGGATCGAGTCTAGTTGTAGGAGAGTCTAGTCCCTCTCCGTCCAACCTCCCAAAGAAGGATAGGGGGAGGCATGTTCCTGCCCGCTATATCAATGATATAGCGGAAAGGTGTTCTCAACTATGTCAGGTCCCTGAATTTTTGTTGGCTCCCATCCACCTAGGGGCAGATAGTGTAGAAGGTCCTTTCCAAGATGATGGTTTAGGAGTGTACACCTTAGAAGAGGATAGCGAAGGAGAAGATGATGAGCTCGAGAATGGTGTTAATCATGTGAGTCCTTATGTAGACGGGACAAAGAGGTTTGATGAGCCAAGCACTTCGGTGGATGAATCTACTAAGGAGATTAACCTCCGCACTGAGGAAAATCCGAAGATTGTTTTGATTAGTGCCAATTTAAGTGGAGAAGAAGAAGCTACAATTGTGGCTATGCTCAAAGAGTTTCCTGATGGCTTTGCTTGCTCCTATGAGGACATGCCAGGCTTGGATCCCTCATTAGTGGAATATCATCTTGTTCTAAAAGCCCGATGCGAAGTCTGTCAAGTAAAAGTTAAGGTAGCTTCATCCTAAGCTCGCCCTTAAGGTCAAAGAAGAAATCGACAAACTTCACAAAACTAAGTTCATCAGGGTAGTCTTATATCCACAATAGGTAGCTAATATCGTCTCCGTCATGAAGAATGACGGTAGGGTTAGGGTCTGTATAGATTTTCGAGATCTTAATCGTGCCTACCCTAAGGACGATTTTCCTCTCCCACATATAGATGTCCTAGTAGATAATATCACCGGATACGAGATGTTATCCTTCATGGATGGCTTTTCAAGGTACAATCAGATCCGCCTGGCGGAGAAAGACCAGGAAAAAATATCATTCACCACCCCGTGGGGGACTTACTACTATGTCGTCATACCTTTCGGATTGAAGAATGCAAGAGCAACATATCAAAGGGCCATGATGACAATTTTCTACGACATGATACATGTACATATGGAGGTTTACGTGCATGACATTCTAGTGAAATCCAGAACTAGAAACGGTCATGCAGAAGTCCCCCGCACAGTTCTCCAATGGTCTCGAGAGTATCAGCCCAAGATAAACCTCGAGAAATGTGTGTTCGGGGTCTCCTCAGGAAAACTCTTAGGGTTCATCGTCGGTAAAAGAGGGATTGAGATAGATCCCAACAAGGCCAAGGCTATCGCTGAAATGCCTCCTCCTAAGAACATCAAAGAAGTTCGAGGATTGATCGGGCGATTGCAGTTCATCAGACGATTTATTTCTCACCACTCTCAAACTATGTAGTCTGAGGCGTGAGGCGAGCGAGGCAACCAGGGGGGCGCCTCACGCCTCAAAGGCCTAGGCGATGGCCGAGGCGTTTGAGGCGAGAAATTAATAAAAAAATAAAATTCACAAAAATATATATTTTTGAACAGATCGGAGAGAGTGAGAGATCAGAGAGACAGTGAGAGAGTGGAGAGAGTGAGAGATCGGAGAGAGTGAGTGAGAGATCGGAGAGAGTGGAGAGACAGAGTGAGAGATCGGAGAGAGTGAGAGAGAGAGATCAGAGAGACAGTGAGAGAGTGGAGAGAGTGAGAGTGAGAGATCGGAGAGAGTGAGAGAGTGGAGAGAGTGAGAATGAGAGATCGGAGAGAGAGAGAGAGAGAGAGAGAGAGAGAGATCGGAGAGAGTGAGTGAGAGATCGGAGAGAGTGGAGAGACAGAGTGAGAGATCGGAGAGAGTGAGAGAGTGGACATACAGAGAGTGAGAATGGCCGGAGGAAGTCGGAGGAAGCTGTAGGAAGCCGGAGGAAGCCGGAGCCGCTGCCGCACGCCGGAGGAAGCTGCTGCCGCACGCCAGATGAAGCCGGAGGAAGCTACAACCACGCCGGAGGTAGCCGTCGCCGCTGCCGCTCGTCGGACGCCGGAGGGAGGACAGGGTTCGGGTCGCCGCTGCCGCGCTTGGAGGTGGAAGCAGCGAAGGGAAAAAAAACACAGTCGAAGACTCGAAACCCTCGGGGGGGAGGTTAACATACCCGGACGGAGTCTTTTAACGGGTCCTTGAGACCCGATACGCGGATCCGTAGGCAGGCGAGCGGGCGAGGCGCGCGGAGGCGGCCGACGCGCACGAGGCGCGCGCGAGGCGCTCGCCTCGGCGAGCCGGGACGACGCGAGGCGGGCGACGGACACCTCGCCCCGCCTCACCGCCTAGGCGCTCGCCTAGGCGGGTTTTCAACTACATAGCTCTCAAAGGTGCAAGCCCTTCTATAACATGCTCAAAGGAGAGGCAAAGTTTGATTGGAACGATAAATGTCAGAAGGCTTTTGATGACCTAAAGAGCCATATCCTTAATCCTCCTGTTTTGACACCCTCGGTCCCGGGTCGGCCTCCACTGCTCAATGTGTCCACCACGGAGGAATCCGCCGGAGCAGTCTTGGCTCAATATAACGACGAGAAGAGAGAACGAGTAGTCTACTACTTATCGAAATTGTTCAATGATGCTGAAAAGAAGTACACTACTATAGAAAGAACTTGCGCGGCCGTCGTCTAGGTGGCTCAAAAGTTGAAGCACTATTTTCTAACTCATGAAGTTAACCTTCTGGCCCGAATGGACCCAATCAAATACTTGCTTGAGAAGCATGTTCCGACTGATCGTTTGGTGAGGTGGCAAAGTTTTCTCAATCAGTTTGACATCACCTACGTTAGTCAAAAGGCTATCAAGGGGCATGCCATCACTGAGCATCTTGCTCACCATCCACTTCCTACACACTCTCCCATCAGCGAGGACTTCCTGGACGAAGAGTTAGGAGCTATCATCAATGGTGAACCTCCGTGGATCCTCTATTTCGACGATGCTCTAAACTCTAAAGGATGTGGCATCAGAGCCATCCTCCTCTCTTCGGAAAGGGTAATTATTCCGTGAGCTTACCAATTGTCCTTCCCTGCCACGAACAATGTGACCGAGTATGAGGTGCTCCTCTCTGGTCTCAAGATGGCATTAATTCTCAGAGTCAAGGAGTTAAGGATAATTGGGGATTCCCAATTGATACTCTAATAGTCCCTCAGCAAGTACCAGACCCGAGAATCGAAGCTGAAGCCATACCAAGACTTGGTCAACAAGGTAGTCCGGGAGTTTAGGAAGCTCACTTTGGTTCACACCCCTAGGGCTCAGAACATCCTAGCTGATTCCTTAACTTCTATATCCTCTTCTCTCACGATTTCGCTAGGACAATCTTCAGAAACCATCACTATGCAGAGAATGGATGTTCCTTCACACTCTGACCCTTGGTTCCAACAACTCCAAGAGTCTTCCCCTCAGGTGCATACCCTCTCTCATGAGCCCGAAGTTGATCTCGACGACGGCAACCCATGGTTCTTTGACATTGAGAACTATCTCTGTGATAGGTCTTTCCCAGAGTACGCTACCGCCCCTGATAGGCGGGCCATTCGTCGTGCCTCTGAACGCTTCGCGATCATAGGTGGCATCTTCATAGAAGATCCCTCAGTGGGATCTATCTTAGATGTCTTGACGAGATTGAATCCTGTGCAGTTGTCAAAGTTGCACATTCCAATGAATGTGGTGGCCATGTCAATGGTCGCATGCTAGCACAGAAACTCCTCAAGCATTATTACTAGCCCACTATGAAGGAGGATTGTGCTCGATGTGTCCGTCACAGCATAAAATACTAACTCCATGTAGACAAAGTCCATGCTCCTTCATCTTCTCTCCACCCTCTCATTGTGCCCTGACCTTTTGCCATGTGGGCATTTGATGTGGTTGGTCCTTTAGAGGATAGAACCGGACAAATCCGAAGTAAATCCTTCATTCTCACAGCCACAAAGTACTTCACGAAATGGGCGGAAGTTGAAGCATTCACTGAAGTCAAAGCATCGACCGTGGTAAAGTTTATCAAGCGCAACATCCTCGCTAGGCTCGGCGCCCCGCAGGATCTCGTCACCTACAACAGGTCGCAGTTCACTTCACAAGAGTTTTGCGACATTTGTGGTAAGTATGGTATTAATTTGCATCATTCTTCGCCATATTACCCACAAGGTAATAGTTAAGCAGATGCCACGAATAAAACTCTCATAAAAATCATTAAGAAAAGTTGTAAATCTCATCATTACTCAGATTGGCCAAATCGCCTCGTCGAGGCTCTCTAGGCCTACTGTATCTCTGTTCGTATTCCTACATGACAGACCCCTTACACCCTAACCTTTGGAACATATGCAGTACTCCCATATGAAATATTCGTTCCTTCACTAAGAGTGTAGTTGGACCCTGAGCTGGACCTTGATCAGCATTGGGAGAACTTGTTAGCCCAGCTGGAACTGTTAGATGAAAGGCGAATTATCATGGCCGACCATGCGCAAGTCTATCG
The DNA here is from genome assembly GCA_022559845.1 of Amorphophallus konjac. Taxonomy (NCBI): domain Eukaryota; kingdom Viridiplantae; phylum Streptophyta; class Magnoliopsida; order Alismatales; family Araceae; genus Amorphophallus; species Amorphophallus konjac. The sequence goes on from CM040123.1 coordinate 257,921,574, forward strand.
TCAGATAATTGCAAGATTTTATGCAAAGGAAGTCCTTGAGAGGAAATTCAAGAAATGTGAACTAGTCCTGAAGAGGAGGTTAACTAAGACCACGGGTCCCAAAAGTAAACTGCAAGAAAACTAGGAAGGTCCCTATGTAGTAAAAGAAGCATATTCAGGAAATGCCTACAGATTAGTGGATGTCGAAGGGGTGGAGCTACCACACCTTTAGAATGGGGTCTACTTGAAAAAATTCTACCCATAAGACTTGTACATATCCAAAAAAAAGTTAAAAATCAACCGCCTGACAATCATCATGCATTTCTAGTCCATTCATTTATCTTGCATGGTAGGTATAGGATGCATTAGAGTCCGGTTGGATCAGGGCCTTAGTCTACCAGAACTAGAGAGATCTCTGTCTAGTCATATCGACGGATGTTCCAAAAAGACAAGATAACAAGCACACACACACGTGTCTTCAAAAATTGACAGCAATCAAAGACGGGTTTTCACCCCGAAGGGCTTCCAAAAGACCCTTATCCCTTGATTCTCTTTTTACTCGACCAACCGAGACAGTCAACGCCCTTAAAATGTCGAGCATGACAACTGATAACACGATTCCCTTGAGGAGGAAGTAGGGCTCACCCCGCGAGTAAAGCCAGAGCACGTGAAGATGGCAGTGTCCCCGTAGGCCAATAAAAGTGCCAAAAGGCCCAAACTCCAAATATGACCGTAGGCCAAAATGTTTACAAAGCATCCAAGAGGGGCATATCCCTTAGTGTACACATGTCCTATCTAATCCTCTCTCTCTCCCTGGCACTCTCGTCCCTCGCTTGGCCGAGGGCGATTGTGGTGGCTACTCACCTCTTCTTCGTCCCTACCCCATCTAACACCAGATCGGGGAGGACGAGAAGCAACTGAAGCCTCCGACTGAGCTGGTGGCAAGAGGCCTAGTGTTGGTCCCTCCGCGAGAAGGGCTCCTAAATCCGCAGACGTCATGTACTAAGAGCTGCCGGTACGTGTTGACTAGGTTGGGGTAGCTCGTTCTGTACCCTCTCTTGCTGGAGGCGCCAGGGCTCTGCTCTGATATCTCCGCAACACTCGCTGCCTCAGAGCCTCCAACTGTTGATGGACAGCTGCTGCCTCCTCAAGAGCCCGTCGCTCCCGGATCAGTGCCTCAACCTCCCTCACTCTGGCCTCGGCCTCTCGCTCCTTCGCCTCGATGAGACGGCCCCTCATCACATCGTTTGTCCCTGCCTCGACCAATCGGCGGGTAAGCTCCTCTACACGGGCTGTAGCCGCGTCCCTCTGTGCCTCAATAGCACCTCTCAAGGCCAAGCCGGCCTCTATCTCCTGTCGCTACAATCAAATGCCACCATGGAGGTACATGTTAAAGAAAATAAGGGAGAATCAACAAAAAAGAAAATGTTTTCTTTTTTCAGGTCTTACCGCTTGCCTCAGCTTTTCCTCTCGTGCCTCGACACAATCCAAGGCCGCTTGCAGCCGCGCCTCCAAGTCCTCCGTCCCTGCCACCCGAGACGAAGGGTCTGCCTCCTCAGTCCCACCTCTGGTACGGTGATAGTGGGCCAACTCCTCTCGCTGTATAAGGGTTATCAAGGTTAGTCAAGTTCGGAATCATGTCCATTTTATTCAAATGCATATGACTTACCAGCTCCCGGATTTGATGTCGGAGGCCCACATTCTCGAAGCCCAACGTTGCTATCTGGTACCTCAGGTAGCGGGTCACCTTTGTCTCGGGCATCTGCAATGGCATTCCAAGAGGTCAGAATCCCAAAATGTGAAATTCAAGATGAATAACTTCTAGAAGTAAATTCCTTACCATGCGCGTGTCGAGACGGAGGCGTGTCGCATACCGACGCCTACACCTATGTATAGCAGATCAAAAATGGAAATATAAGCACACAATAGTAAAGAATACAATTGTCATGTATCAAAAATAGAGCATACCTCCTCAACAAATCGATCTCCAAAATTAACATCATTCCCCAAATTATAAGTCCGATCGAGCGAGATGGCAATTAAGGGATTGAGAATTGAACTATGTTAGGACATAAATTTTGTTTATTCCACTGTTAATACAGTTGCTCATTGGGACATCGATAAGCCTGTAACAGCCACCGATAGGTATCTAAGAGAACCCAAAAGAATGCTTGTAAGGTCTACATGCCCAAGCCAGGTCGTCCACAAGAGAACCCAAAAGAATGTTTGTATGGTCTACATGCCCAAGCCAGGTCATTCTCATGCAACACAAATTTGAAATGCACTTTTAATCACATCTTATGTAAAGAAGAGAAAAACAAAGGATGCAAGGATAGACATGGATGAATGCAAAACAGTCTGGTAGTTCCTACATTGTCTTAAACACATTTCCAAATCAATTAAAACAGAAGGTGAGAAAATGTTTCTTGATTATTAGCTAGACAGAGAGAAAAAGGGGTGGAAGAAAGGACACGCCAATTACAATGAATTTAGATACAATTGTTAAACAACTTCTTGCATATCTATGGATACAAAAAGTAAAGTTTCCTTCCTCAACTACTATAATTGACACCATTAACCAGAAAATTATGCATTTCTTATCAGATCCTTGAAAATGGTCAAGTATGTAGAATATGGTCGACGAAAAAGATTTAACTTCCAGAACTGTCCTCGAAAAATTTCAAAGTCCATTGTTTAATCAAAAAAGCAAGTGGGATAGATTACTCAATGATCCTTCATGTCATCATAAATGTGGTGTAAGAAAGAATGCACCAATCATCCCAGACAGATTTTGATAAAAACATTGTAAGGGCTAATTGGATGCTGGAAAAAGACAGACCAAGTTTTTTGTTAAACAACATATCAGCCATTATTCCAGCTATTTTTTCATCCTATAGAAAGACTTGTTTTTGTTCTCAGACAGAGAGGGAGAGAGAGGAGCTTCTCTGTCCAGTTTTGTCTAAGTCAACATCCCTCAAATTGAAATGATGCAGAAGTTCTTTTTTCCATTTGAATGTCTAAGATCCTATTCCTGTCAATTGCACAGAGTGAGGTCTTCTTGATAGTAAGCTACTGTTTGCGTAGGACACATCAGATACATCTATACGGTTCCACATCTAGATTTGTTCTTAAGCCCAAAATTGGTACTGACAATAGCATTGACAAGATAAAAATAGCATATAATGGATGAAATTATACAAGCAGTCCATGCAATCTGGAAAAGTAAGATGATCATAGCTCTATGCATGAATTAGGTAAAAAGCAATCAAAACTTACAGCTGGCTTGGCCCTCATCCGTGTAAGAGGAAAAAGTCTTGCTCCGGCTCCACCACCCAAGATGATTGAGGCCACAGTTTTCGGGTCTGCTTGTGGTTTTGGAGTATCCTGTGATTGAAGTGTCTGCACAAGTTGCAAAATGGAACAGATTATGCAACTTGGTCATTCAAAACTCACACAAGATAAAATCTACAATCAATGTTGCAAACTCTACAAGTGAAAACAAAATCTACGGTCAACGTTGCAAAAGAGGACGTCGATGCCATAGAATATGGAAATTATTGGGGTCCCGAAATACATCAAAACTAAAATACATCGCGAACAAAAATTACCAATTTGATGGAAGAAATCGGCTCCCAAACAGGGCTGGACCAGAGGTACTGTTCACGGACAGATCCCATAGATGGGCTCACTGGCAGATGCGGGACAGAATCACGTAGCCCCTTTCATGCGATCTGATGGAGCCCTTCTGGTGTTGTGGGTGCCGCGGGGTGCGTTTGTCGGGCACGGAGTAGGGGGGGACAGCGGCCGGCGGCGAGGGCAAGAGGGCGGCGCTGGGGAGGGCGTCGGGCTAGGCTTTAAAGGTGACAGAGGGGGGGAGAGGAAGAAGGGGAGGCGAGCGCAGACGGTGGGCAGCTGAGGTGGCGCAGGGCCAGGCGACGGTCGTGCCTGTGCAGGGTGGTGCCGGCCGGCGACGCAGGGCGTTGGCGTGGGTGGGCAATCCCGCGAGCGAGGGACAAGGGAGAAGGAGGACAGGGTGCCGGCTCTGTCAGGCTACGCAGGGATCGCGAGGCGGAGGTGGTTCAGGGCTGGACATCCGACGATGAGGGAGCGGATTGTCCAAGGCGTGCTGTATGACGTCGGCGGCTGTGGAGAGAAGGGGCGGTGTTCCCGGTGGGGAAGAAGAAGGACATGCGGCGGTTAGAGATAGAGGGTGGTTGGGGTTTATGTTGGGGAAGGCGGCAGGAAGAAGAAGAGGGAAGGAGGGTTTGGGTGGCAGGGCACTCGCAGTGGCTTGGCCGAGCAGGAGAACTGGTGATGGGGCACAGACGTGGAGAACACGCGGAGGAGGGGCAAGGGTGATGAGGGGTCGAAAAGGGGGGGATGGGGGGTTTGAGCGCGATGGGGGAGAAGGGCGCGCGGCGTAAGCGCCGGCGAGATTGATGGGGGAGGAGGGGGGGGGGGAGACCAGCTAGCAGGGGGGGTGGACGATGGGTGGGTACTGAGCGCGGCTAGGGTTCGAGTGGACAAATGGGGAGAGATGGGGAAGAAGGGGCTGATGATTTGGGGGGGAAAAATCCCAATCTTTGTAGAGGCGGGAATGGCTGATCAGCCGGGCGTCAAAATTTACTAAATCTATTCCTACGGTTTGGGATGTGGGGTCGGCCCGGTATACCTGTGGCTAGCTAGTGAAGTCTCTAGAGTGTTTTTTCTACCGTCGTCAGTCCTATCTATTCCTACGATGGTACCTCATCAAAGTTACGAATCATCACTTACCTATGACATGGACAGTAGCTAATATATAAACTCAAAATATCGTAGATATTGTCCAATCCAATTCTAACGACTAATAGAATCATAGGTAAGTGTCATGAGTATAGGTTATTCTTGATATAATACACAAATCAAATCATGTATTTTAGAGTTGATAGCAATACCATTCTTATTTTATCACCATTGGCAAACGGAATCTTCTTCTATGTATAATCAAATATTTGAACCAAAAAGCAAATGCATCTACATCTGCTTTTTACAAGTTTTCAATTGCAATGATGATTAACGAATTCTCAAATAGCATATTATATGTCTATCCACGTCATAAAAGCTAGTGTCTTCCATAGTCGATTGGATTGGACTTCAATAAATCAATGGGGGCAACAAATCCATCACACTTGCTACCCCAGTCAAATATTAACAAACTTCACAGAAGTGGAACGACAGATGAATGCACGTACAGCCATTCTATTGTGTACAATTTGTCCCATAAGTAACAAAAAAAATTAATTTAAAAGCCCAGATTACGAAACATGTTTAATTACATGTTAGGAGTTGAAAAGGTTCTAAATACAATGATTAAAAGTTATTTGCAATATAGTTTTACAAGCCTTAACTACAGAATTAACCATTGAGCTTCTTAACACGACATCATCATCTCAAGTTTCATCCTCCCAACTCCAAAAGATTGATAACTTAAACATATATAGTAGGTGTGAGTTTTTCCAACAATTGAGACTTAGTTATCTATTCGCAATTTTTGAATTAAAATTTGTAAAAATATTTATGTCAAATTGGAGTTAGAGAGGTTCATTCATTTTACATGGAAAAATCTAAGTGCAACAATAGACAATAAGGGTCACATCCGATGTCTTTGTTCAGTTTGTAAAAATTTGAAGTGAATTTCATCATGAGAGGTGCAATATCATTTATATAAGAAAGGGTTTATGGAAGATTATATGAATTGGACATATTATGGTGAGGATGTCTAGTTGTATGAGCCTGCTAATGTTGCAGGCACAAGTATGTATGTGGATATGGTTGCAGATGATGCTAGTCCCAATTTTAATGTTCATGAGGAGCATGCATATATACAACGAAGAAGCGTCGAATAAGATAATTGAAAGATTTTATCAATTATTTTGGGATGCGGATGAGCCGCTATGGGATAGTTGTCGAAAGCACACTCGATTGTCTACAGTCTCACAGTTGTTGAACTTAAAATCTGAATTTCACATCAATGATAGTTGTTTTAACTTTGTCCTCCTCGTCATCAAGAGTATGTTATCTCGAGATAAGAAGCTACTTAAAAAATTTTACCGTGAAAAGAAGATAGTCAATGAGCTAAGGCTTAGATATGTCAAAAGAGATACATGCCCTAGCCACTATATGTTATATTACCAAAAGCATGCAGATAAGAGATCATGTTCTATTTGCCATCATGATATATTCAAACCTAAGAGAAAAGATAATTCACAACAAAAGGATGTACCTTACAAGTCTGTGATATTTCTCTCTCACTTTCAGACTGCAGCGGATGTATATGTCCTCAAAGATAGCTCGACATATGAGATGGCATATGAAAAGAGTATGTTATGTCGTTGATGTAATCAGTCATCCTGTCGATAGTGAAGGTTGAACTCACTTCAGCCGTATTCATCTTACTTTCTCAATGGAGTCATGTAATGTCATGCTGGATTTATTTACTGATGACTTCAATCCATTTGAAAGTTCAGTGGCTTCTTACTCTTGTTGGCCAGTGTTCGTGACACCGTTCAACCTTCTACCGAGCATGTTCATGAAAGGAGAGAATCTATTTTTATTATTAGTGATTCTTAGTCCAAAACATTTGGGAAAAAAATTGGACATATATCTAAGATCGTTGATTGATAAGCTGAAATTATTATAGACTGATTGAATTGTTACTTATGATGCATTCAGAAAGTAAATTTTCACTATGAAGATTGCACTAATGTGGACGATAAGGTCACGTTTGGTTCGAGGATAAAATTGAAGCAGAATAGGCATAAGTCATTCCGGGTTAATTTATCCCTATTCCTATTCGCGTGGCCGTTTAGATCGCAAAGAATAAATATGGTGATATCTCTATTATTCGTTTGGTAAAAAGAAATGATATGAATGGGAAAAAGGGTTGAAAAAGGACTAAATTGCCCTTCTTATCTCGGGTTAAAGGGCATGATGTTATTTTATGTTTGGTTGGGAATAAGGGATATTTATTTTATGTTTGGTTATTAATAATAATCTTAATTAACACTCCTTAATTAAATATGTCTTCACAATGATGATTATAAATAATGAATATAATATATAATATCATTGATTAAAAGATATTTTTAACTAATCTTTAATAATATAATATTATTGTATATTTATTTTATTATCATCTTTTTATTGAAACATAACTAATATTAATTAAATTAATATTTAATTAATTACTATATTATTAATTTATTTATACCTAATTATAATGAGAATATTTATTTGAACTAAATAGGATAATTATTTTCTATCTTCAACATACTTGAGTATAATTTAACAATTATGATTCATGTACTATATTTTTCTCACATTGAACTTGACAATAATAAGATAATAACTACATAACATTTAAATTATTACTTGTAATTTTTAAAAATGATCTTTGAAATTTATATGTTGGAATATTTTGTTTGTGAACTTTTTTAAAATTTATCCTGATGTCAAGTTAATATGTTTTTTTTTCCGTTCACGAGTGATCTAACCATTAATCATAGTAATAAGTCAATTTTTGAAACGTCAAGTATTTAAATGCACATCTCCCTTTTAGTTTCCAACTTCATTCTTGAAAATATATTTTATACATATTAATATTAACTTCTTTTCCTTTTGATGCCTTGACCTAATGTTCAGAAGAAAAAAAACTATCAACAATTGAAACACCGACACGAAGATTGGATTTTCAAGTCAAAGAGTGAATGAACACGATGAAATATTATTTATCATACTTAAGAAAAGTTTACAAAGTTGTGGAAAATGTTTACTCAAACATACAAAAGTTTGTCCAACCAATTCTTCTTACATAATTTCAAATTATCAAATTTTGACAGTAAAGAGTCACATAGTTGAACAGTCAACTCGGCTGCAAATTTCTCTTTCTCAATTGCTCGTCTTAAATCTTTCACTAGTCCACGTTCTTCACTCTCTCCTCCTGCTATTGCCGAGTTAGACATTTCTACTATCTGCTGGTTCGAACTCTTTCCTGAAAGATGTGTATGATATAAGACGAGCAAATTATAACAATGAGTGCAAAGTATAAGAACTTGATAAGAGTAAGGAGATGAGGCTTAGAACATGAGATAGTGTAATCACATGGATCATGTTGCATCACATTAGTTGGGGGTTGCTGTTAGGCCATCCAACCCATCATCATTGCCTCAAGCATACCTGATCGGACCAACCATAATTTGACGTTGAGAAGGAGTATAATACCAACATTGAGCAATGGGAGCACTGAATCATGGGAAGGAGCAATTTTCTCACAATCTGTCTCCCCTGAACACACACACACAATCCCACACAATCTGTCCACACACACACACACACAACCTGTCCCCACTGAACACACACACACACACCCCTGTCCCCACTGAACACACACAGACATACTATTTGCTAAGCACAACACACACACAATCTGGATATGGGGTGAACACACACACCCACAGTCTGTCTCCCCTGAACACACACACACACACGCACACACAGTTTGTCCACACACAATCTGTCACCCCTTAGCTATACTACAGTGATTATCCTAGTGGGTTGCCTGAAAAATCAAAAAATTGAAGTTGATGCAATTTCTATTTGGTCTGGCGCTATCTCCCTGCCTTTTTATGCTTTGATCATCATTTCATGAAATTTAATGCCAATCGAATAGTCCTCATTGCAATGGTGCATACATACACCCCCCCAATAAATAAAAATTATATCAGTACATTCTGTCTCCCCTGTTGACGCACTTTTCGTTCGCTTGTTCAGGTGGTGCATCTATTGAGTGCGTGGGCGTGCCAGTCACAAAGTGACAATTTATTCGGGCCCCGAAGAGCCCATGGTGCGCTCGATCTGACTCGGTCAGATGATTGTGTGGTTCGTGTTGGGACCAAAACCCGCCGCGCCATAAAGGTCACGGCGTCATTTACATCCCCGTACGAGGGAACACCCTTGATTAATCGCCGGGATTCAGGGCCTCATGGCCAAGAAATTAATTGCATGAAAGGTATATTACGAGGTATCGAAATCCTCGCGCGAGGGCGAGAAGAAAACCATTCGCGGTCATGTCGGTCGTGTACTGACCATTTAATGTTCGGACGAATGTCCGGCTCGAGGAAAAGCGCGATCGTCGCGGGAAAACCGAAGCATATGTATGCCAGGATATGGCAAATTTATTGTTCGGAAGAGCGGAAAACGTTCGGCTGAGCCTCGGTTGGAGCGGTCAAAAACCAGTAAATCTGTTGGCCCGGTGCAAGAGCAAGCTACGACCATACTGCGGTGGGCCCCCCGCGGTCGAAACAAGACTTGCATGAGCTTCATTAATATTTTCGGTGCCAAGGGGCAACGAGGGAATATCCCTTGAATCAGCTGAAAAGCCCTGTGTCTAGGGAAGCGGACGTTCGAAACGTGTCGGTCATTCGAGAGACCGTTCAATATTCAGACGGGTGTCCGGCTTGAGAGTATCATAATCGTCGCAGGAGGACCTGGAACATGTGTATGCTGTGATACCGCAAATACATTATTCCGAGACACTGAAAACATTCGGTTAAATCTCGATTAGTGTAACAGGAAACTAGCGAATTTATTGGCCCGGTGCGAGATCGAGTCGGGACCATATCGGGGGCGCCTCCCGCGGTCCAAACGGGGCTTGCGTGGGCATCATTAATGTTCCCGGTGCCGGAGGGCAACGGGGAAGAGTCCCGGGACTAGATTTCAAAACTAAAACATGTTCGAAGGAAGCGAGCTATAGGCCGAGGGTGCGGGTCAGACAATGACCATAATCGGGACGGACCCGAGGTCCAAGCACAGCCCACAAAGGCCTTATTGATATTCCCGTATATAGGGTCCAGGGATGACAGGAGCCATCTCGTTCTATTCAGATTTCTGTCGGTCACTTGCAGACCACTTGATATTCGGACAAGGGTCCATATTGAAGGTGCGACGTGGATAGGAACAACCACGTACAAATGTATGCCGAGTTTACGGCAATTTCAATGAAAGGGCGGGAACGAATCCCGATAGGGTGAATCCGATTTAACAGGCTATCGGCCCGGAGCAATGCCGGCTCACGACCATGTCGGGGAGGGAGCCGTCGGCCATATTGGTTGCTCACGGGTCTTTTCATGTTCAGACACAGGTCCGTAATAGAAATGCAGCGAAAACCGAGGTGAACCCGTTCAAATGTCTGCCGAGCGTGCGGCAATTTTAGTAGTGGCTCGGAAGGGATCCGGCCTGAGAAACGAGTCCGGCTTAATCGGAATGACAGCCCGAGACAAGGTCGGGCCATGGCCATTTCGGGATAATTCCCAAGACTCAGGCCCAGCCTGCAAGGGCGGCATTGTTGTTCCTTCAGCACCGGGTCGCAGGGGAGACGGGGCTACGGTGTAGATTTTACCATTGTTTTATCATTATTTAGAGTTTTACTATTATTATTTGTTGATTTATGTATATCTTTGAATGAGTTCGTTATTGCTATTTATTTATTATTTTTTTGTGATTTATTCATTTATTATTGTTATTATTAGGTTTGTTTTTTTATTGTTTATTCGTTTTATTATCATTCGTTTGCTTGTCGTGTTTTGTTAAATTTGTTATTGTTATTTATCCTGGGTTATCATTTATTTATTTATCATTCTTGGTGAGTTTGTTATTATTATTCATTCATCTTTGATATCATTTATTTGTCTAATTATTATTATCGTTATTTTTTAAGCTTATTATTACTATTACTTATTCCTTTATTATTCTTATTTATTTATTCATTTTTGAATTTATTATTATTTATTATTATTATTATTACTCATATTTCCTGGAGAGAGAATGGGCCATTAGAGGGCTAAGAGAAAGGCGTACCGCTGAAGGGCTGGGAGTGTGCCGCTGAAGAGCCTGGGGGTTGTGCCGCTGAAGGGCCGAGGAGTGTGCCGCTGAAGGGCCTGGGGACTGTGCTGCTGAAGGGCTGAGGAGGTGTGCCGGCGAAGGGTATGGCCGAGTGTGCCGGGGAAGGGCCGGCTGGAGCGTGCCGGGGAAGCGATGGTTGGAGCGTGCCGGCGAAGGCCTGGCAGGGCGTACCGGGGAAGGCCCTTAGGGGCGTGCCGGCGAAGGGCTAGACTAGGTGTACCGGTGAAGGCCCACTCTCCCTCTAGTTCTTTTAAGGCTTTTCTTTTCTTCCTCTCTGATTTTATTAAGTGTACAGAGGTTTCTTCTTTTCTTCTCTTGATCAGTTTCTTTTTTTCTCCCACGAAGACGAATGTTCAAGTTGTTTAGTTATCGTTCGATTTGGCTCTCTTTGAATTGATTGCATTGTTCTTTTCATTGGTTGAAGCATTTATTAGTCCTTCTTAACGTGTGATCGTTCTATTTATTAGTTGTTTCTCTTTATCTTTTCAACATGTGATTGTTTCTAACGAAAATTCGGCAGCATCTCCCCTTGACCCGAGCGTAAGGGAGATACAGAGAGCGCGCCCATGAGGAGTGGCGGAACCCAACAACTGGAGGTGGGCGCCCGAGAGCAGCAACACCTTTAATAAAACTCGGAAAACTCGGAGGGAACGGCGAATGGAAGCCTACTCTAGGACTGGCTGAGGGGGGAATGCATCGGGCAAGAAGGAAGGGCAGGTGTGCCGGGCAAGGACGGCACGAGAGGGCATGCCGGCGAAGGAGATGGAAAGTGTGCCGCTGAGGGCCAAATGGAGTGTGCCGCTGAGGGCGGCTGAAGGTGTGCCGCTGAGGGCCAAAGGGTGTGCCGCTGAGGGCAGCTGAAGGCGTGCCGCTGAGGGCCAAGGAGTGTGCCGTTGAGGGCAGCCAAAGGTGTGCCGCTGAGGGCCAAGGAGTGTGCCGCTGAGGGCAGTTGAGGGCGTGCCGTCGAGGGCTAATAGAAGCGTGCCGGCGAAGGCCACTGATGGTATATCAGCGAGGGGCTTAGCCAGGACGCACGGCTAGAAGCTAGGGAGGCTGGGCAAAGGAATGAGGACTGGGGGTTAGCCAGGTGGACTGGGGATTGAAGAAAGGGGGAAGGCCAAGGAGGAAAGATCATCGCCCGAGGCCAAACCGACGGGGAAGACGAGGAGGAGGAAGAACACGATCAAACGCATGCAAAATACCCAAATGGACGGAGACAAAAGAAGATCCCAAAAGGGGGGTTTTATTCAAAAGGGAAAAGGGCCACAAACGGCCACATACATTGCAAAGGGAAAGGGATAGGAGAAAAGAGAAAGAGAATATAGCGTGGGGGAGGGGGAACGGAATACAACGGGGAAGAGGGACGGAGCGTGAGCTCCTCCCCCTCCTTCTCTTCTTCTCTTCTTTTCTCTCAGTCTGTGGTGGTCGGAGCAGCAGGCTCCTCTTCTTCTCTTTTTCTTCTTCTCTTTCTCTTCTTCTCTTCTTCGTGTCTCTGTCTCTTCCTCTCCTTTTTTTCCTGGAATGGGAGTGCCTTTATACTCCCAGCAGCGGGAGCCTTCGAGCACGGCCGTCGGAGGCGGGAAGTGGCTCGTGATGATGGGGTTTGACTCCCCCTGTCCTGGCTGCCAGGGGAGTAGCCCGCGTGGCCCAACCGTTGGCTGACACCTCAGAGAGCTTACTGCGCGCCAAGGATGCATAGGGCATGGGCACCACGTCGTCTGGCCGTTGAAAAGACTTCACACTGTGCCGCTGGTGCGATGAACAAGTGTGCCGTAGGAGGGCCAAAAGGTCGTGTCGTTGAACGCTGCTAAAGCGTGCCGTGGGAGGCCCACAGAAGTGTACCGTTAGAAGCCCCTGGGGGCGTGCCGCTGAGGGCCTAAAGGGCTGTGCCGCTGGGTAGGGCGGAGGGTGTGCCGCTGAGGGCCTATGATCGCGTGCCGCTGAAGCCCCCCAAGGTGGTGTGCCGCTGAACAGCTCGAGGGCGTACCGCTGAGGCCCATTGGGGTGTGCCGCTGAGGGCCTGCGAGGGGCGTGCCGCTGAAGCCTCCTGAGGGCGTGCCGCTGGAGACCCCCTGGGGGTGTACCGCTGAAGCCCTCCCTGGGGGTGTGTCGCTGAAGCCTGGGGGCTTGGGTGTGCCGCTGAAGGGCTCCCATGGGCGTACCGCTGGAGAGGGGCCAGGGGTGTGCCGCTGAAGGGCCTTGGGCGTACCGTCGAACGGCTAAATGGGCAATTTTGAGCCCGTTGTGAGCACGAGTTGTGGCCCGTTTGATTTTCTTCGAGACCCATGGATTGTGGGGCTCTTGGTGGTTGGTTTCTATTCACTATCGTGACTCTGGAGATGGCTTCACGGCAGTGAGGACATTTGGGGGATCCGGATGACCAGTCTCTCCGGGGCCTCTTCACCCGGTGCCGTCGTTGATGCCGGGCCGAGCATGATATCTAGGTGTGCAATTTTTTGGTGTCCACAAATACCCCCCACCCACGGGTAGCGCAGGCAAAGGATGAGCCGGGCGGTGCCCGCGGGTGTACTGGCCCCTTTTTTCTCTTTGTCGGTGCCGATAGAGTGTCGGGAAGCTGATATGATTTGTTGTCTCTTAATCTCTTCGCCAGTGCCAACAAGGTGCCGGGAGCTGACCTAGTTTATCGATCTCTTGGTCTCTTCGTCAGTGCCGACAGGGTGTCGGGAGCTGACATGCTTTGTTGGTCTTTTCTTCTCTTCGTCGGCGCCGACGGGGTGCCGGGAGCTGGCGTAGCACGCTGGTCTCTTTGTCTCTTCATGATCAGTGTCGACAGGGTGTCGGGAACTGACATATCATGTTGGTCTCTTCATTAGTGCCGATAGGGCGCCGGGAGCTGACCTGGTTTGTTGTCTCTTGGTCTCTTCGTTAGTGCCGACTGGGTGTCGGGAGCTGACCTGGTTTGTTGATCTCTTGGTCTCTTCGTCAATGCCGACAGGGCGCCGGGAGCTGACTTGGTTTGTTGTCTCTTTGTCTCTTCGTCAGTGCCGACGGGATGCCGGGAGCTGACCTGGTTTATTGGTCTCTTGGTCTCTTCGTCAGTGCCGACAGGGCGCCGGGAGCTGACCTGGTTTGTTGTCACTTTGTCTCTTCATCAGTGCCGACGGGGTGCCGGGAACTGAAGTAGTTTGTTGGGTCTATTTGTCTCTTCATCAGTGTCGACAGGGTGTCGGGAACTGAAGTAGTTTGTTGGATCTATTTGTCTCTTCATCAGTGCCGACAGGGTGCCGGGAGCTGACATGATTTGTTGATCTCTTTGTCTCTTCGTCAGTGCCGACAAGGTGCCGGGAGCTGACCTGGTTTGTTGCCTCTTGGTCTCTTTGTCTCTTCTTCTCTCTTTTCTCTTGTTCTCTTCTTCTTCTTCTCTTCCCTTTTTGCTATCTTTCTTTCTTTCTTTTTCTCTTCTCTCTTTTTGTTGTGTGTTTTCTTTTTTCTTTCCTTCTTCTTCTCTTCTTCCATTCTCTTTTTTCCCCTTTTTTTTGAAGAACTCCAGGTGGTTGTTGGCGTGGATGCCAATAATATAAGAGCTGTCGGTACAGCGGCTGATAATTGGAAGCTATTAACATGTGGGCTAATAATTGAAAAGCTGTCGACCCGAAGGCCGATGATTAAAAGCTGTCGGCTCAAGGGCCGATGATTGAAAGCTATCGGCATGGGAGCCAATAATTGAAAAGCTGTCGACCCGAAGGCCGATGATTGAAAAGCTGTTGGCATGGGAGCCAATAATTGAAAAGCTGTCGACCCGAAGGCCGATGATTGAAAGCTGTCGGCTCAGGGGCCGATGATTGAAAAGCTGTCGGCTCAGGGGCCGATGATTGAAAAGCTGTTGGCATGGGAGCCAATAATTGGAAAGCTGTCGACCCGGAGGCCGATGATTGAAAAGCTGTCGACCCGAAGGCCAATGATTGAAAGCTGTCGGCTCAGGGGTCGATGATTGAAAAGCTGTCGGCTCAGGGGCCGATGATTGAAAAGCTGTTGGCATGGGAGCCAATAATTGAAAAGCTATCGACCCGAAGGCCGATGATTAAAAGCTGTCGGCTCAAGGGCCGATGATTGAAAGCTGTCGGCATGGGAGCCAATAATTGGAAAGCTGTCGGCTCAGGGGCCGATGAGGGAGGCCAGAATAGACATGGCTGGAAGCGGGCTGCGGGAGCCGAAGTCGGGAGATTAACGAGCCGCGAGGGCAAGAGGTAGGCCATGGGGGCTAAGGTTGAGCTCTACGAGTCGTAGCTGGGAACGTAGGCTTCGATGGCCGAAATTGAGTTTATTGCATACGCACATTCTTGTTATTTTATTATTATTATACTTTTTGTGTTATTTTTATGTTGTTTTGTTTTGTTTCATTTTTTTTTATCATTTTTTTAAAGCATGCAAGCATTCATTAGTAGGCATAACATAAATATAAGTAAGGCGGCTCCCTCTATAGGGGATAGGATAGGGACGTCGCCCGTAATTCGTAGATGCGGTGCGGGCCGCGAGGCACAATCGAGGGGTGGTGCACCCGTCAAGAGGATATCGAACGTCTTGCATGCATAGCCTAAATTCACGCATTTCACTCGAGGCAATTCTATGTGGCGTGGCAGTGCAAATGTGTGAACAAAGAGCCCTAACCACAGGGATATGCAGGTTTTTCTGGTGACACTCGAGGATCACTCTAGCGCCTACACATATGTTTCAGGCTTTCGACTTTCGGTAGCTTCACACAGCCCCCATCTGTTTATTTTGGTAGCGGATTTCACCGTTCAGCGCGAGTCTCCTCATGTGTCTCAATGGAGATTCCCGGCTACTAAGATTCGTCCTTATTATGATTCGCTTCACCATTTCGCGCGAGTCTCCTCATTTGTTTCAGTGGGGATTCCCGGCTACTCGGCTCCGCGTTTCTCTCTCTTTTCTTTTCTTTTTCTCTCTTTTTTTCTTCTCTTTTTTTTTTTACAGTGGGGGTAGGCAGCTTTTTCCTCACGATTACCTTTCACGCGAGTGCAGGAATTCAAGCCTCCGTAGAGTGCTAAGAAGAAATTCGGGTAATCCCTATAGTCGAAGGCTATTGAACACATTAAGTGCTAAGTGTGGGAGCGTTGCCTCAGGTTTATTTTGTGAGTTGGACTTGCGATTCAGCCATGACTCTTCCCCTTGACGTGTGCACCCGCCATAGTTGGGTTCCCTTCGAGCGTACGTCGTGACGCGCGTGCATCCGGAATCGGGGCGATATTATTATTTAGCAAGGAAACACGGTCCTAGAAAATTTCAAGGAGGTGTATTATTCTATATTAAGCAACCATGCAAGCGGGGCAATCGTGCATTCTCCTTTTTTTGCTTGTTGTTTTTTTTTTGTGTTTTGTTATTATTTTTTGTTGTTGTTGTTTTTTATTATTATTATTTTTGTTGTTTTTGTTGTTGTTTTTTTTTTGCATAGGAAAATATTGTTGTTACGTATAAGTGTAGTGGTAGTAAAGGTATTAGGGAGGCAGACCGCAAAAGGGCTGAAAGGATATTAGGGAAGCGGGCTATAGAACCCGAGGGACATCACGGGAGTGAGCCATAAGGGCTAAAAGATGCTGGGGAGCGGGCTGCGGGAGCCAGAATCGGGAAGCGCGGTGGGACGGATGGATTAATCCTGGCAGTGGGCCCCGGCCGAAATGGCCCTGCAGAGGGGCGTTGGGTAGCGGGACGTGAGAGTCGAAGAGAAGGGTCTCTTTTGTTCTCTGGCCAGGGAAGGATCTAGACCAAAATAGAAGGTTTATTCTTTGTTCTCTGGCCGGGGTGAGGATCTGAACCAAAGCGAGAGGTCTATTTTTTTAACTGGGAAGCTGTCGGCTGGGGTGCCAATGATGAGATAGCTGTCGGCTAGGAGCCGATGATGAGGTAGCTGTCGGCAAGGAGCCGATGATTATATAGCTGTCGGCTAGGAGCCGATGATGAGGTAGCTGTCGGCTAGGAGCCGATGATGAGATAGGTGTCGGCTAGGAGCCGATGATGAGGTAGCTGTCGGCTAGGAGCCGATGATGAGATAGCTGTCGGCTAGGAGCCGATGATGAGGTAGCTGTCGGCTAGGAGCCAATGATTATATAGCTGTCGACCCGAAGGCCGATGATGAGATAGCTGTCGACCCGAAGGCCGATGGAGGGGTAGTTGTCGGGTTGAAGCCCCGATGGCTGAAAGTTGGTCGGTTTAGCGCCCCATTGGCGGAAGGTTTAGTCGGTTTAACGCCCCGTCGGCGGAAGATCTAGTCGGTTTAATGCCCCGTCGGCGGAAGGTCTAGTCGGTTTAACGCCCCGTCGGCGGAAGGTCTAGTCGGTTTAACGCCCCGCCGGCGGAAGGTCTAGTCGGTTTCCGTCTGTTGGGTGGCTGAAGGTCGGAGGTAAAAGTTCATCTCATGACTCATCTTTCTCTTCTTTTCTTCCTCTTTTGTGAGGAGAGGCGGGTGCAAAGACCATGTTTGCCTCGTGATCATTTCCTTCTTTTCTTCTCTTCTTCTTTTGTGTGAAGAGGCGGGTTCAAGGACCGTGTTCGCCCCGTGACTATTCTTTCTCTTCTTCTCTTCTTCTTTTATGGGGAGGCAGGTGCAGAGACCATGTTCGCCTCATGACTGTGCTTTCTCTTCTTCTCTTCTTCTTTTATGGAGAGGCGGGTGCGGGGACCATGTTTGCCTCATGATTGCTCTTTCTCTTCTTCTCTTCTTATTTTATGGAGAGGCAGGTGCAAGGACCATGTTTGCCTCGTGATCATTTCTTTCTTTTCTTCTCTTCTTCTTTTGTGTAGAGAGGCGGGTGCGAAGACCGCGTCTGCCTCGTGACTCTTCTTCTATTCTTCTTTTATGGAGAGGCAGGTGCAAGGACCATGTTCGCCTCATGTCTCTTTTTTTCTTCTATTCTTCTTTTGTAGAGAGGCAGGTGCAGGGACCATGTTTGCCTCATGATTGCTCTTTTTCTTCTTCTCTTCTTCTTTTGTAGAGGGGCAGGTGCAGAGACCATGTTCACCCCATGATTGCTCTTTTTCTTCTTCTCTTCTTCTTTTGTAGAGGCAAGTGCAAGGACCATGTTTGCCTCGTGATCATTTCTTTCTTTTCTTCTCTTCTTCTTTTGTGTAGAGAGGCGGGTGCAAAGACCGCGTCTGCCTCAAAATTGCTCTGTTTCTTCTTCTCTTCTTCTTTTATGGAGAGGCAGGTGCAAAGACCATGTTCGCCTCATGACCATTCTTTTTTCTTCTTCTCTTCTTCTTTTATGGAGAGGCGGGTGCAAGGACCACGTTTTCCTCGTGGTCATTTCTTTCTTTTCTTCTCCTCTTCTTTGTGATGAGGCGGGCTCGAAGACCACATCTGCCTCATGTGTCTACTTTTGGTTCTGCTCTTCTTCTTTTGTGTGAAGAGGCGGGTGCGGGGACCATGTTCGCCTCATGTCTCTTTTTCTCTTCTATTCTTTTTTTGTAGAGAGGCAGGTGCAGAGACCATGTTTGCCTCATGATTGCTCTTTTTCTTCTTTTCTTCTTCTCTTCTTCTTTTGTAGAGGGGCAAGTGCAGAGACCATGTTCGCCCCATGATTGCTCTTTTTCTTCTTCTCTTCTTCTTTTGTAGAGGCAAGTGCAATGACCATGTTTGCCTTGTGATCATTTCTTTCTTTTCTTCTCTTCTTCTTTTGTGTAGAGAGGCGGGTGCAAAGACCGCGTCTGCCTCAAAATTGCTCTGTTTCTTCTTCTCTTCTTCTTTTATGGAGAGGCAGGTGCAAAGACCGTGTTCACCTCATGACCATTCTTTTTTCTTCTTCTCTTCTTCTTTTATGGAGAGGCAGGTGCAAGGACCACGTTTGCCTTGTGATCATTTCTTTCTTTTCTTCTCCTCTTCTTTGTGATGAGGCGGGCTCGAAGATCACGTCTGCCTCATGTGTCTTCTTTTGGTTCTGCTCTTCTTCTTTTGTGTGAAGAGGCGGGTGCGGGGACCATGTTCACCTCATGTCTCTTTTTTTTCTCTTCTATTCTTTTTTTGTAGAGAGGCAGGTGCAGAGACCATGTTTGCCTCATGATTGCTCTTTTTCTTCTTCTCTTCTTCTTTTGTAGAGGGGCAGGTGCAGAGACCATGTTCGCCCCATGATTGCTCTTTTTCTTCTTCTCTTCTTCTTTTGTAGAGGCAAGTGCAATGACCATGTTTGCCTCGTGATCATTTCTTTCTTTTCTTCTCTTCTTCTTTTGTGTAGAGAGACGGGTGCAAAGACCGCGTCTGCCTCAAAATTGCTCTGTTTCTTCTTCTCTTCTTCTTTTATGGAGAGGCAGGTGCAAAGACCATGTTCACCTCATGACCATTCTTTTTTCTTCTTCTCTTCTTCTTTTATGGAGAGGCAGGTGCAAGGACCACGTTTGCCTCGTGATCATTTCTTTCTTTTCTTCTCCTCTTCTTTGTGATGAGGCGGGCTCGAAGACCACGTCTGCCTCATGTGTCTTCTTTTGGTTCTGCTCTTCTTCTTTTATGTGAAGAGGGGGGTCCAGGGACCACGACTGCCTCATGTGTCTTTTCTTCCTCTTCTTCTCTTCTTTTGTGTGATGAGGCGGGCTCGAAGACCACGTCTGCCTCGTGACTCCTTTTTTTCTTCTTCTTTTCTTTTATGGGATGAGGCGGGCTCGAAGACCACGTCTGCCTCGTGTGTCTCTTCTCTTCTTTTTGTTTGGTGAGGCGGGCTCGAGGGCCACGTCTGCCCCATGTCTCTTTTTTTTCTTTTTTCTGCTCCTCTTTTCTCATTAGCGCTTCCGTGCTGGAGCGTATTTCTCTTAATGTGCCCCCAGGTTGGGGTGTAGCTTCATTGGGTGTGCATCCCCCCCTGAGAGGTGTGTTGTGCCTCTTTGCTTCTGCGCCCCCCGGGCGGGGTGTATTTTTTTGGCTTCTATGTCCCCAGACCAGGGTGTGTTTTTTTTTAATGCCCCCGAGGCGGGGTGTGGCTCTCTTCAAATGCCCCCATGGTGGGGTATACTCTTCACGGCTTCTATGCCCCCAGGTGGGGTATGTCTCTTCTTCATATGCCCCTAAGCCAGGGTGGACTTCTCTTCATATGCCCCTGAGTCGGGGTGTGTTCTTTATAGCTTCTAGACCCTCGAGGTGAGGTATGCTTCTTCTTCATATGCCCCTGGTACGGGGTATAGCTCTCTTCAAATGCCCCCCCTAAGCCGGGGTATACTGTTCACGGCTTCTATGCCCCCAGGCGGGGTATGTTTCTTCTTCATATGCCCCTGGTACGGGGTGTGTATTTTGTTTCTTATACCCCCCCCCCCCTATAGCGGGGGCGAATTCTGCTCTCTTTCTACCCCTGAAGGCGGAGGAGTGCTTCTCTTCATATGTCCCCGGCACGGGGGTGTATCTCTTGCTTCTTATGCCCCCCTGAGGCCGGGGTGTATCTCTTGCTTCTTATGCCCCCTTGAGGCCGGGGTGTATCTCTTGCTTCTTATGCCCCCCTGAGGCCGGGGTGTATCTCTTTACGGTTTCTGTGCCCCTGAAGCAGGGTATGTTGTTTCTTCAAATGCCGCTTGGGCGGAGTATATCTTTCTTCTCATGCTCCCGGATAGGGATGTATGTCTCTTTGTTTCTGTGCCCCGGGTCGGGGTAGATGCTTTTGCTTCTTATGCGCCAAGGGCGGAGTGTATTTTTGTGCCCCCAGGATGGGGTAGGTGCTTCTGCTTTTTATGCGCCAAGGGCGGAGTGTGTCTCTTTCTGTGCCCCTAGGCTGGGGTACATTCTTCATGTTTCTTATACTCTTTTCGCATGGCGTATTCTCTTGCTTCTTATGTCCTTGGCTTCTGATGTCCCTAAGTCAGGGTATATTCTTTCTTCATGTGCTCCCAGGTCGGGATGTATGTCTCTTTGCTTCTTCACGCCCCCGGATCGGGGTAAATGCTTCTGCTTCTTATGCGCCAAGGGCGGAGTGTACCCCTTTGTGCCCCCTGAGCGGGGTGGATGCTCTGCATGTGTCCCCGGGTCGGGGTGTAGCTTTGTCTCCCACGGAGGGGGTGTGCTGTTTCCTCAAAAGCCCCCAGACCAGGGTGTATTCTTCCCTTTCTTATACTCCCGAGGCGGGAGGGGTTCTCTTCATGTGTCCCCATGGCGGGATGTGCTTCTTTCTTCAAGTGTCCCCAGGCCGGGGTGAATTCTCTTCTTCTTCCCAGACACACCGGGGGGAATGTTTGCTTCTTGTGCTCCCAGGGTGGGGTGTATTGCTGCTTTTGATGCCCCCGAGGTGGGGCGTATTGCTGCTTCTGATGCCCCAGAGCGAGGTATCCTTTTTTTTTATATGCCCCCGGCACGGGGTGTATTCCGCTTCTAGTGCCCCCAGAGTGGAGTGTATTGCCGCTTTTGATGCGGGTGTAGTCCTTGCTTTTTATGCACTCGAGGCGGGGTGAATTCTTCTTCTTTGTTTACGTGCCCCCATATCGGGGTGTATTCCTCTCTTCATATGCTTCCCTAAGCCAGAGGATGTTGTTTGTTCTGCTTCAGATGTCCCCCCCGGGGGGGTGCATGTTGCTTCCTGGA
The DNA here is from genome assembly GCA_022559845.1 of Amorphophallus konjac. Classification (NCBI taxonomy): domain Eukaryota; kingdom Viridiplantae; phylum Streptophyta; class Magnoliopsida; order Alismatales; family Araceae; genus Amorphophallus; species Amorphophallus konjac. The sequence goes on from CM040123.1 coordinate 257,943,013, forward strand.
CTCCGAGCCTGGGGTATGCTCCTTCAAAGGTCCCTAAGCCGGGGTGGATTCTCTTTTCTTCTCATGCTCCCAAGGCGGGATGTAGCTTCTTCAAGTACCCCTAAACCGGAGCGTATTCTTTATGGCTTCTATGTCCCCTGGCAGGGTATGCTTCTTCTTCAAATACCCCTAGGCCGGGGTGGACTTCTCTTCATATGCCCCTGAGTCGGGGCGTGTTCTTTATAGCTTCTAGGCCCTCGAGGTGAGGTATGCTTCTTCTTCAAATACCCCCAAGACGGGGGTGTGTTTCTTGGCTTCATATGCCCCAGACGTGGGGTATATCTTTTGTTTCTTATGCTCCCGAGCCGGGATGTAGCTTCTTGGCCTCATATGCTGCCGAGGCGAGGGGTATGTTGCTTCATGTGCCCCGGATGGGGGATGCATTTTGCCTTTACTGCCCCGTGGCGGGGTATATCTCTTGGCTTCTTACGCCCCCAAGGTGGGGTGTGTTTTCTTCTTGTGCCCCCGGGGTGGGGTATATCTTTCGCTTCTTATGCCCCCCCCCCTGAGGCGGGGTGAAGTCTTTGCTTCAAATGCCCCTAAATCGGGGTATAGTTTTATCTCATATGCCCCTGGAGCAGGGGTGTATTTCTCTTCATGTGCCCCTGGGAATGGGGTGTATCTTTGTTGCTTGTTGTGTCCCCAGAGGGAGGTGCCTTTCTCTTCATGTGCGCCGGGCACCGGGTGTATCTTTTGCTTTCTTTTTTTTTATATATGCCCCCGAGGGGGGATTCTTCTTCTTCTGCCCCGACACGCTGGGGAATGTCTGCTTCTTGTGCCCCCAAAGTGAGGTGGATTCTCGACGGCTCCTGTGCCCCCGTTGGTGGGGTGTATACTTCTTCTTTAGATTCCCCTAAGGCGGGGTGTATTCTTTGTTGCTTCATGTACCCCCGAGTCGGGGTGGATTCTCTTCATGTGTCCCCATGGCGGGGTGTACTCTCTTTATGTGTCCCCAGGAGTGGGGTGTGGTTTGCTTCCTGTGCACCCAAGCAGGGTGTATCGCTGCTTACAATGTCCCCCGAGACGGGGTGTCCTTCTTCTTCAAATACCCCTAAGCCGGGGCGTATTCTTTACGGCTTCTATGCCCCCATAGCGGGGTGTGTTTCTTCTTCAAATACCCCTAAGATGGGGTGGACTCTTTTCTTCTTATACTCCCAAGACAGGATGTAGCTTCTTCAAATGCCCGTAAACTAGGGCGTGTTCTTATGCTTTTTGCGCCCCTCAGGGCGAGGTGCATTCATCTCCATATGCCCCTAGCATGGGGTGTGCTTTTGTTTCTTATGCCCCCAGGCCGGGGTACGTTTCTTCTTCATATGCCCCTAAGCCAGGGTGAGTTTCTCTTTTTATGTGTCCCCAGGCCGGGGTGAATTCTCTTCTTCTTATGCCCCCATGGCGGGGTATGTCTTTTGCTTCAGGTGCCCCCATATCGGGGTGTATTTCCCCTTCAAATGCCCCTAAGCCGGGGTGCAGCTCTATTTCTTCTTACGTCCCCAGGTCGGGGCGGATTCTTCTTCAAATGCCCCGAAGCCGGGGTGTAGCTTTTGCTTTGTGTGCCCCTCAATCGGGGTGGATTCTCTTCATGTGCCCTTGGGAATGGGGTGTATTTCTTTTTTTTTGCCTCCTATGCCCCCGTAGCAAGGTATATATATATCTTCTTCTCATCCCCCATGGCGGGGTATGTGCATGCTCTCTTCGGGAGTGGTGGCCGTGCTTGGCCTCATTGCTGTAAAGCATTCCCCACAGTGGGCAACCATTCACCAAGCTACAATTGTGGCTCGCTGGGTCTTTTAACAACCACTCGGGGGCCGTTTCGTGCCGGGTGGAGGCAGCAGGAAGGAGGACGGGTCATTGCACCGTGGACATGGGTCCTCCTAGAGTCAGGAGGGATGTCGGGTTTCTTCTTGCTCTTTCAGTCGGCGACGCTGGCCAACTTTTCTTCCTTTCTTCTTTATTTCTCTCTTTTTTTGTATGATTGACCAGGGTGGAGGTGCAGGAGAGCGCTCACCCCCTCAGGGAGGGGATGAGTGGTTCGCTCCACCGCGTCAACCCCACAGTGGTAATCTTTGTTCAGCACTAGTCTCGACGGACGTGGCCGTACAACCCTCTCTTGCCAATTCTTTCTCTTCTTTTTTTTTGCTTCTTTCTTTTCTCTCTTTTTTTCCTTCTCTTCTTCTTTTCTTCTTTTCTTCTCTTTCTTCTTGAGGGAAACGGGGGGCTTGATTTCCCCTCCCTTCTCTTCTCTTTCTCTTCTTTTTTTTTTATAATAGCCCCCATGATTCCTGGAAGCTGCATATGCTTCGAAGCAGCGTCCTCGAGGCCGCGAAGGTAGCTGCATCGAGTCTGGATTTTCTCCACATAGGGCTGGCTAAGACATCACCTGCAATTCATCAAAGCAGGCAAACATCATTCATTAGGGGGCCATGAGGCCCTGAATCCCGGCGAAGAGATGAAGGGTAGTTTAGGTCCCACGGGCGTGCCAGAATTGTGGACGCACTTTTCGTTCGCTTGTTCAGGTGGTGCATCTATTGAGTGCGTGGGCGTGCCAGTCACAAAGTGATAATTTATTCGGGCCCGAAGAGCCCATGGTGCGCTCGATCTGACTCGATCAGACGATTGTGTGGTTCGTGTCGGGACCAAAACCCGCCGCGCCATAAAGGTCACGGCGTCATTTACATCCCCCGTACGAGAGAACACCCTTGATTAATCGCCGGGATTCAGGGCCTCATGGCCAAGAAATTAATTGCATGAAAGGTATATTACGAGGTATCGAAATCCTCGCGCGAGGGCGAGAAGAAAACCATTCCCGGTCATGTCGGTCGTGTACTGACCATTTAATGTTCGGACGAATGTCCGGCTCGAGGAAAAGCGCGATCGTCGCGGGAAAACCGAAGCATATGTATGCCAGGATATGGCAAATTTATTGTTCGGAAGAGCGGAAAACGTTCGGTTGAGCCTTGGTTGGAGCGGTCAAAAATCAGTAAATCTGTTGGCCAGTTGCAAGAGCAAGCTGCGACCATACTGCGGTGGGCCCCCTGCGGTCGAAACAAGACTTGCATGAGCTTCATTAATATTTTCGGTGCCAAGGGGCAACGAGGGAATATCCCTTGAATCAGCTGAAAAGCCCTGTGTCTAGGGAAGCGGACGTTCGAAACGTGTCGGTCATTCGGGAGACCGTTCAATATTCAGACGGGTGTCCGGCTTGAGAGTATCATAATCATCGCAGGAGGACCTGGAACATGTGTATGCTGTGATACGGCAAATACATTATTCCGAGACACTGAAAATATTCGGTTAAATCTCGATTAGTGTAGCAGAAAACTAGCGAATTTATTGGCCCGGTGCGAGATCGAGTCGGGACCATACCGGGGGCGCCTCCCGCGGTCCAAACGGGGCTTGCGTGGGCATCATTAATGTTCCCGGTGTCGGAGGGCAACGCGGAAGAGTCCCGGGACTAGATTCCAAAACCAAAACATGTTCGAAGGAAGCGAGCTATAGGCCGAGGGTGCGGGTCAGACAATGACCATAATCGGGACGGACCCGAGGTCCAAGCACAGCCCACAAAGGCCTTATTGATATTCCCGTATATAGGGTCCAGGGATGACAGGAGTCATCTCGCTCTATTCAGATTTCTGTCGGTCACTTGCGGACCACTTGATATTCGGACAAGGGTCCATATTGAAGGTGCGACGTGGATAGGAACAACCCCGTACAAATATATGCCGAGTTTACGGCAATTTCAATGAAAGGGCGGGAACGAATCCTGATAGGGTGAATCCAATTTAACAGGCTATCGGCCCGGAGCAATGCCGGCTCACGACCATGTCGGGGAGGGAGCCGTCGGCCATATTAGTTGCTCACGGGTCTTTTCATGTTCAGACACAGGTCCGCAATAGAAACGCGGCGAAAACCGAGGTGAACCCGTTCAAATGTCTGCCGAGCGTGCGTCAATTTTAGTAGTGGCTCGGAAGGGATCCGGCCTGAGAAACGAGTCCGGCTTAATCGGAATGTCAGCCCGAGGCGAGGTCGGGCCATGGCCATTTCGGGATAATTCCCAAGACTCAGGCCCAGCCCGCAAGGGCGGCATTGTTGTTCCTTCAGCACCGGGTCGCAGGGGAGACGAGGCTACGGTGTAGATTTTACCATTGTTTTATCATTATTTAGAGTTTTACTATTATTATTTGTTGATTTATGTATATCTTTGAATGAGTTCGTTATTGCTATTTATTTATTATTTTTTTGTGATTTATTCATTTATTATTGTTATTATTAGGTTTGTTTTTTTTATTGTTTATTCGTTTTATTATCATTCGTTTGCTTGTCGTGTTTTGTTAAATTTGTTATTGTTATTTATCCTGGGTTATCATTTATTTATTTATCATTCTTGGTGAGTTTGTTATTATTATTCATTCATCTTTGTTATCATTTATTTGTCTAATTATTATTATCGTTATTTTTTTAAGCTTATTATTACTATTACTTATTCCTTTATTATTCTTATTTATTTATTCATTTTTGAATTTATTATTTATTATTATTATTATTATTATTACTCATATTTTCTGGAGAGAGAATGGGCCATTAGAGGGCTAAGAGAAGGGCGTACTGCTGAAGGGCTGGGAGTGTGCCGCTGAAGAGCCGAGGAGTGTGCCGCTGAAGGGCCGAGGAGTGTGCCGCTGAAGGGCCTGGGGACTGTGCCGCTGAAGGGCTGAGGAGGTGTGCCGGCGAAGGGTATGGCCGAGTGTGCCGGGGAAGGGCCGGCTGGAGCGTGCTGGGGAAGCGACGGTTGGAGCGTGCCGGCGAAGGCCTGGCAGGGCGTACCGAGGAAGGCCCTTAGGGGCGTGCCGGCGAAGGGCTGGACTAGGTGTACCGGTGAAGGCCCACTCTCCCTCTAGTTCTTTTAAGGCTTTTCTTTTCTTCCTCTCTGATTTTATTAAGTGTACATAGGTTTCTTCTTTTCTTCTCTTGATCAGTTTCTATTCTTTCTCCCACGAGGACGAATGTTCAAGTTGTTTAGTTATCGTTCGATTTGGCTCTCTTTGAATTGATTGCATTGTTCTTTGCATTGGTTGAAGCATTTTACCGTTGTTCTTTTCATTTGTTTGTTTCTTTCTTTTAGTCCTTCTTAACGTGTGATCGCTCTATTTGTTAGTTGTTTCTCTTTATCTTTTCAACATGTGATCGTTTCTAACGAAAATTCGGCAGCATCTCCCCTTGACCCGAGCGTAAGGGAGATACAGGGAGCGCGCCCACGGGGAGTGGCGGAACCCAACAACTGGAGGTGGGCGCCCGAAAGCGGCAACACCTTTAATAAAACTCGGAAAACTCGGAGGGAACGGCGAATGGAAGCCTACTCTAGGACTGGCTGAGGGGGGAATGCATCGGGCAAGAAGGAAGGGCAGGTGTGCCGGGCAAGGACGGCACGAGAGGGCATGCCGGCGAAGGAGATGGAAAGTGTGCCGCTGAGGGCAAAATGGAGTGTGCCACTGAGGGCGGCTGAAGGTGTGCCGCTGACGGCCAAAGGGTGTGCCGCTGAGGGCAGCTGAAGGCGTGCCGCTGAGGTCCAAGAAGTGTGCCGCTGAGGGCAGCAAAAGGTGTGCCGCTGAGGGCCAAGGAGTGTGCCGCTGAGGGCAGTTGATGGCGTGCCGTCGAGGGCTAATAGAAGCGTGCCGGCGAAGGCCGCTGATGGTATATCAACGAGGGGCTTAATTAGCCAGGACGCACGGCTAGAAGCTAGGGAGGCTGGGCAAAGGAATGGGGACTGGGGGTTAGCCAGGTGGACTGGGGATTGAAGAAAGGGGGAAGGCCAAGGAGGAAAGATCATCGCCGGAGGCCAAACCGACGGGGAAGACGAGGAGGAGGAAGAACACGATCAAACGCATGCAAAATACCCAAACGGACGGAGACAACGGAAGATCCCAAAAGGGGTTTTTTATTCAAAAGGGAAAAGGGCCACAAACGGCCACATACATTGCAAAGGGAAAGGGATAGGAGAAAAGAGAAAGAGAATATAGCGTGGGGGAGGGGGAACGGAATACAACGGGGAAGAGGGACGGAGCGTGAGCTCCTCCCCCTCCTTCTCTTCTTCTCTTCTTTTCTCTCAGCCTGTGGTGGTCGGAGCAGCAGGCTCCTCTTCTTCTCTTTTTCTTCTTCTCTTTCTCTTCTTCTCTTCTTCGTGTCTCTGTCTCTTCCTCTCCTTTTTTTCCTGGAATGGGAGTGCCTTTATACTCCCAGCAGCGGGAGCCTTTGAGCACGGCCGTCGGAGGCGGGAAGTGGCTCGTGATGATGGGGTTTGACTCCCCCTGTCCTGGCTACCAGGGGAGTAGCCCGCGTGGCCCAACCGTTGGCTGACACCTCAGAGAGCTTACTGCGCGCCAAGGATGCATAGGGCATGGGCACCACGTCGTCTGGCCGTTGAAAATACTTCACGCTGTGCCACTGGTGCGATGAACAAGTGTGCCGTAGGAGGGCCAAAGGGGCGTGTCGTTGAACGCTGCTAAAGCGTGCCGTGGGAGGCCCACAGAAGTGTACCGTTAGAAGCCCCTGGGGGCGTGCCGCTGAGGGCCTAAAGGGATGTGCCGCTGGGTAGGGCGGAGGGTGTGCCGCTGAGGGCCTATGATCGCGTGCCACTGAAGCCCCCCAAGGGGGTGTGCCGCTGAACAGCTCGAGGGCGTACCGCTGAGGCCCATTGGGGTGTGCCGCTGAGGGCCTGCGAGGGGCGTGCCGCTGAAGCCTCCTGAGGGCGTGCCGCTGGAGACCCCCTAGGGGTGTACCGCTGAAGCCCTCCCTGGGGGTGTGCCACTGAAGCCTGGGGGCTTGGGTGTGCCGCTGAAGGGCTCCCATGGCCGAACTGCGGGAGAGGGGCCAGGGGCGTGCCGCTGAAGGGCCTTGGGCGTACCGTCGAACGGCTAAATGGGCAATTTTGAGCCCGTTGTGAGCACGAGTTGTGGCCCGTTTGATTTTCTTCGAGACCCATGGATTGTGAGGCTCTTGGTGGTTGGTTTCTATTCACTATCGTGACTCCGGAGATGGCTTCACGGCAGTGAGAACATTTGGGGGATCCGGATGACCAGTCTCTCCGGGGCCTCTTCACCCGGTGCCGTCGTTGATGCCGGGCCGAGCATGATATTTCGGTGTGCAATTTTTTTGGTGTCCACATCCCCTGCACACACACACACACACACACACACACACACACACACACACACACACACACACACACACACACACACACACACACACACACACACACACACACGCACACACACACTATAAATTGGTCAGCACACATAGACCCCCCTCCCCCCCAAAAAAAATCTATGGCAGAATACACACACACACTTGTCCCCGCTGAACACACATAATCGTGCACACACACACACACACACACACACACTATCAATTGGTCAATTCACATACACCGCCCCCCCAAAACACACACACACACACACACACACACACACAATCCTGCACACACACACTCTATCATGGGTAAGCACATGTATAATCAAAATAAGTGTCATTCACATGAATTATGGATTAAGAATAAACTTATCATTTACCATTGACATATATGCCGCCCACTTAAAGAACCCACAACCTACTGTTCTATCATCGGGCTGTAAAAGATATGAAAAACGTTGAAGTAAGATGCATTTGATAGCGTAACCAAAAGGGAAGAACTTAATGAGGAGTGTGGCATGTACCTTTGATTGTGGACATACATAAAATACTTTCCCCTTAGTCTTACTAGTGTTTGAGGTCCGCCTACTACATGGGCCTTTGCCACAAGGACAAATTAATAACTCATCCACCCACATGAAGAATCGTCATGACTTATCATTCCCAAATTGTAAGGAAGTATACAAGAGAGTATGACATATAGAGCATGTAAACAAAGAACAATTTGTAATTGGGATTAACATACACCAAGTGGGCAGCAATAGTAGGGACGTCGGGGATTCTTGCTGCTGTGGGAGATCATGATAAGACATTTCCCTTGACCACATTCGCATTGAATACTTATATTTACTATCGCCCATCATTTTTGAATCCAATTCATCGATACCCTGAAAATGGGAAGACCAGTTACACAGAATGTTATATGTGGTGGTCTTAGACTCAGATACATCTCATTCATATCTACAGATTCATTGGAGAACATATGTGCACTCACATTCCAAGTCACTTGTAGTAAATCTCACCATTAGTAGGGGCAGCCCTTAGACCGTCCTACCTACTGTAGGTGCGACATACAACCAGGGAAATGAAATGAGATGCCCTCACAGTACTCCTCATCATATGAATGGCTCCTTCCCATCATCGTGTCTATAGTTGAACAGGTCCTTCTTATCCCGACGAGTAACTCTCGTTCTATTGCTTCTGTACTTCGATAAATGATACATTGTCCCACGATACGGTGCTAAGAACTGAGGAATGTTTGCATACCTTGTATCAACCAAGAAGTATTTCTCTACGACAAAGAATGTGTGGAAGTTTCAGTATATCCATTTCGGTGGAGTGGCAATAGGATAAAATTGAGAATCATTTACCTTCTGATACAGTAAATCCACATTTCTCAATGGCCCACCTTAACACTTTCATGTCGGGAGTTGATCCCTCCCAACCCACAACGACATAAGTGAACATAAGATCAAAATTCACACATCCCATGATATTCTGAGATGTCTCTCCCTTTCGATTTCGATAACGAGGTTGGTCATCCATCGGCACCTTTGCATGAATGTGTGTTCCATCAATTGCACCAAAGACATTCTAACCACAAAGTAAACCAATCGGTACAAGCACTTTATGAATAATGAAATAGGAGTTCATATTTATGAGGAGTGTGTCTGGCACATCACCTTGAAGAAGGGGTAGAATTTAGGGTCATACCGAATTTTGGGATGCACTTGCTCTTCACCGATTGGCAGTTTGATGTAGTCATGACATATGGATAAAACTGCCATGAGAACATTATTAAAGTGCCGACTAATTGTCTCTCCCAAATGTTGGAACCATTCTCTGAGTAACCTATTTCCAATTCCATGTTCTATCTCAAGAAGAAAAATAGCCAATTGCTCAATGTCAGACATATTCCTGGTGTCACTGAGCACATCTCTTTCCATCATTATATCTCTTAACCTTTTGAATAGGTGGGGGTGAACCCGAAAACTAGAGTATGCCCTGCCAACATGACTATCCATTACCTGTTTAACCCACCTATGACCTCGACCTACATCTGTGTGCATTGGGGTCCTAGAGATAGATGTTGCGGGGGACAACATGTGAAACACTACGACATGTTCAACCTCCTCCCAATACTCCTTCTCGTCCATCATAAAGTTGATGAGGGATTGAAATGAATCACCAGTTTCAATAGTTTGGTAATTCATTTTGAATGCAATAGCTGAAAATCATATATCATAGACATAAGAAAATTAAATTGGTGAATGAGCATTTCATCAAGCAAGCACATTAAATGAATCATTTACATGTTGACAAATAATTAATAACATAAAATAAAAGTGAATATGTGAAAATGATATGGGAAACTTTGAGAAATAGCCTAGGCGGCTTAATATCCATCCAGTTTTCAACTCTTTTGGGAGGGCCAAGAAGATGGAACAGTCATCCATAGTGCGGAGAAGGTCAATAGCTCTATATATATCTTGCAGAGGAAGTCCAAGCAACTTTATTAGCAATTCAATTGCCTCCTCCATTGGTGGGGTAGCTTTTTTTTTCATTTGAAATATCTCTCTGGCCAAAGTCATCCTATCATTACCTAGCGCCACCAACTTGTCTATTGAATCTTCATTGCCCTGTGACACCCGCTTCCTCTTCATCCTGACATTCCTAGATGAGGGCATGTTCTTAGGGGTTGGAGGAGCTCCCTCATTTGATTGATTGTTACTATTGGGAGTTTCGACTCCTGACTCTTGTTGATTATCAATTAGTTCAGAATCATTAAAAAGACTACCTATATTAAATTCAGTGCCCGTGCCCCCCTCCACATCCTGCTCCTCATCACCATGCTCACTACGCGTGTCAAGGTACGAGCTACCTTCGTTACATGCAGCATTATCACCTCTCGCCATAGATGTAGAACAAATGATCTCCATCTCATCCACAAATAAGAAAGGCTTTCCTTGAATTGTTCTATACTCTCTATTGATATGAAATTTTAAACCATATTCAATTCATCACTAATAAGAAAAAATATGAATCAAAATAATAATATGCAACTTTCATACCGCTATCAGATCTTCCCAGCTTTCGTCCGTGCCTGGGATAGGTATTTTTTTGTCATCATCCCACCCCCAACCTAATCGCTTCTTAACATTCAAAATTAAATAATATCTTTTCTTTAGATTTTTTAACCGATTCTTCAAATTTTTCATTGAGTAACCTAACTTTGTCTTGTCATTGAAAACTTTCATTGTGTGTCTCCATACATCTCTTGTGAAATTTCCATCGACAAAGCCGTCATTATTAACATGATGTTCTACTAACAGGTCTACGATCGAAGACTTTGTCAACATCATTGCTCCAATTTCCCACCCTAGTTTTATCTTTGGATGCACTCATAATTTCTTAATAAATGGACATAATATAACGTTAGCAGGAAAGATGTTAGAGTAATCCAAATACAACACATGACCATGAATAATTTATGATGATATAAAACTTATTTTTTACTTACAAGCAATGACCATGACATGGTTGAAAAAAACTAAAAATCCAAAAACACAATATAATACAATAATGAGTCAAACATTAATACAATAATCAGGAAAGGAGTAATGTAAAGCATATTGTTCCTATTTACATAAAATTTTTAGATAATATGAACAAGATTGGATCTGCATAATAGCCTTAACAGAAATCACAAACAACAGTATCCCGGGTAAATCGCACAAGGCCCCCACTTAAATCAAGGCCCCCACTTAAATCAGACATTGTAATTGCAATGACTATAAAAAAAACTCTAAAAACACAATCTAATACAACATTTCAGATTAACATTAATACAATAATCAAGGAAAGATAAACATAAGCATAATGTGCTCGTCTAAAGATTTCAGATTTTATGAATAAGATTGGATCTGTATAATAGCCTAATAGAAATCACAAAGAACAGTATGTAAAATCATATAAGGAATGTACTTAAACCACCATTGAACAAGCCTATATGTAGGATGCCAAATTTTACATTAAACCACACAACAAGTAATGTACTATGACCTATAGAAAAATGACTTACATAAATCACAAATCCCAATCACACATGACCTGCAGAAAATTTCACATTCATCTGAAACACAGGCATAAGAACATCCATCTTGTGTAAAAACACTCACATGACTACATATGAAAACAATCTGGTTAAGCATAATATGAAGATCGAGCATCATACTAACAATTAAATTCATGTGGAAAGGAGCAACATCCCACACTGATGAGGGGTAGGGGTAGCCATGGCTGCTTAAATCAAAACACAGTAGACTTACACGAGGGAAGGAGCAGCCAACACGGTGATGAGGGGAAAGGAGCAACCCACTCACTGAAGGGGGAAGACAGGTTCACGTCGTCAACCCATAGAAGTAAGGAGCACCACACAGAGGTGAAGGGGAAGGAGTACCCCACGGAGTGAACCTACACAAACTGGACGATATATCACATAATACCATCATAGGAAAGTAAAGGGAAGGATTCCCACACGACATCACCTCTCACGGCATGCGAAGAAGGAATGATGTTTGCAGAAGATGTTGCCGCCAAACACGCGTAGATGAAGATCCCGTGGCCGGAGAAGACAAACTCATAAGGGCACAGCAAATGATGATCGGATACGGTGGGTACCCAGCTCCAACCGTAGACGTACCACCAGCGACGTGATCACACGGTCAACCCTCACACAGGACAGAAAGGGGCAACAGATGAGGAAGAGAAAGAGGATTGGGTCGTTGTCGCAGACTAGCAGTGGAGACGATCGCGCCGTAGAGTACCACCGACGACGTTACTGGGGTCTTCATTATAAAGGGAAGGAGAAAGACGTAGGGCGTCGTTGCCGTAGAGTACCACCGGCGACGCGCAGAGTACCACCGGACATGATCGCGACCGAAAGGGGCAACAGATGGGGAAAGAGAAAGATGCCTTGACGTCGTTGCCGCAGACAACCACCGAAGACAACAGCGAGGGAAAGGGACGTTTGGTCGGAGAAGGAGAAGGACGCAGAGGCGTCGTTGCCGCAGAGGACCACCGGAGATGATCAAAACCGGAGAAATGATCGGTGCGTTCGGCGGAGCAGGAGGGCAAAAGCGGAGTGCAGGAGCAGCCGAACGAGGAGAAATACGGGGTTACGGGAGCGGGGTTATGTCATTCCACCATTTTGGTGGAATGGTTTAACCCCGTTTGTAACCCCGATATCTCCCGTAACCCCATTCCAGCTAACCCCTTTATTCCGACGCAAAAAAATCGAACCAAATGACCAATGGGGATAAACCAGGGATATCCTCCGCCTATCCCCAACCAAACGTGGCCTAAGTGACTTCCCTATATATTGAATGTTATCTGACTGGAGTACACATGAGAAGTTGGTATATATTTACTTTATGGGGGATATCAAATCATTTGCACTGAAATATAGTGGGAAATGTCTAACTCATCTATATTAGATGATGTTTCATCTAACTCATGTTCTGTCTAACTCCTCTATTTCTTTTAACTCATCTATTCTGTCTAACTCATTTGTTATGTCTAACTCATCTCTTTCGTCTAACTCATATATTCCGTTTAACTCCTTTTTAAAACGTAATATTACCATCCAACATTATACTTTGTTATTTGTCATTTTTGACATTTTAAGTGGCAGAATCTCAAAAAGTGTTCAACATGAAAATTGTAGATAATTGAATTATCTTTTCAATGAGCCTAGTTTCACTAAAACTATTGGGATTTTTACATATTAGTCCCTACAAACTTATCGAATTATCGATTAGTCCCTCAAATCTCACTATTGTCTTAAAAATCCCTACAATCATTAATATTTTACAAATAAATCCATGTGGTTTGTTACCATCCAAAAAAGAAATATTCTGTAGCATATTCCATCGTTGGTATGAAAAAAGACTAAAATACCTCTCTCTCTCTCTCTCTCTCTCTCTCTCTCTCTCTCTCTCTCTCTCTCTCTCGGAGTGTGGGTCACCGGCTCTGGGGATGGAGGGGCACCAGAGGAGGGGGAGGCGGAGGGAGACACGGGAGGGGGGGATGATCGGGAGGGGGGAGACCACCAGAGGTGGAGGGTGACAGGAAGGGGAGGGGGAGGCGAGGAAATCGTCGGAAGCGGAGGGAGAGTGGGAGGGTCGCCAGAGAGGAGGAGGGGGAGGCAGACACGGGAAGGGGAGGGGGAGGCGAAGGGAGAGGGGGGGAGACCGCCGGAGGGGGAGGGGGAGGGTCACCGGAGGGGAGGAGGGGGAGGCAGACACGTGAAGGGGAGGGGGAGTCGAAGGGAGAGGGGGGGAGACCGCCGGAGGGGGGAGGGGGAGGGTCGCCGGATCCCGTACAAACCCCGATCCACATACCATCGACGAGATGTACGGACTGCACCATCAGCACCGCCACACGGCCGTGGACGACCTCCATGTAGATGGACTCCGAGGTAGGTTTCTTTCCGGACGGGTTAGGGACTCCGGCGAGGTGGGTATTCTTAGATCTCTAGATCTCACAATCTTTCCGATGGGCAAGCCATCAATATAATAGGGTGCGTCACCCCCACTTCCCCTCTATCCCACTGCTACAATGCACCCTTTCCTCAGATTCGAAAACACGGTGAGGTGTCTCCCAACGGGATTGTTGGCCACATGCTTACATCTCCCACTTGGCCAACAAACTATTATATCCCCACTGTCCGTGGATGGTATAATATTTCCTTTGAATCACTCCCACTATCCGTGAGTAGTGTTTCCACTCACCATCACTTCTATACTCTCATTATCCATGAGTAGTATTTCTGATACGCTCCCACTATCCGTCAGAGGTATCATTCTTCTCATTGTCTCACTATACGTGAGTACTTTTCCAATACGCTCCCACTATCCGTCAGAGGTATCATTATTTTCATTATCCATGAAAATATTTCTTTCTGACTTATATATTCCTAAGCCCCATTAAGCCAACATGCTTAATGAAATTTTCTGCTGAGATATTTTTCGTCAATGGATCAGCAATCATATCACTTGTGGAAACATAAGTCACTTTTATTTCCCCTTTCTGTACAATATCTCGAATATAGTGATATTGTACTTCAATATGTTTTCCTCTTGAACTGTTTGCTCCACTGTTAATCAGGCTAATAGCTGCCTGATTATCACAGTACATCTCAATTGGTCCATCTACCAAGTTGAGATTCAAATCGTTCAAGAATCTTCTGATCCAAACTGCATGAGTAGCAGCTGTACTACATGCAACGTACTCAGCTTCCTGTGTGTATCGAGTAACACACCTTTGTTTCTTGCTTCCCCAAGAAACAACAGCACCACCAAAGATGAACAAATGTCCCGACGTGGACTTTCCGTCATCTTTATCTCCTCCAAAGTCTGCATCTGAATATCCGATAACCTCAAGCGTATCAGCTTAATAAACAAGACTGTGGTGCAAAGTTCCTCTCAGATATTTCAAAATCCTTTTAACAACTTCCCAATGTGCTGGTCCAGGATTGCTTTGGTATCTACTTACCAAAATGACTGGGTATGCCAAGTCCGGTCTAGTACACATCATTGCATACATCAAGCTTCCGACTGCTTGTGCATACGGCACCATGAGCGGCTCCTGTCCCTCTCCGGGGCATTGACCCTTACACAACCGTTTCTGATGGACTAACGGTGTTGGTGCCGGATTGCTATTATGCATTCCGAATCTCTTTAGTACAGACCTCAAATATTTTTCCTGGTTTATACTTAACATTCTAGACTTTCTATCCCTTAGGATTTGTACACCAAGAACATAGGATGCCTCACCCATGTCTTTCATCTCAAACTTTCCACTAAGTTCTAATTTGACTTTATTCAATATTTCTATGTCATTACTGGCGAGTAAAATATCATCCACATATAGGGATAACATGATATACTTACTCCCACTATTCATGACATATACACAGTTATCCAACTTGTTTGAAACAAACCCTAGTTGGACAACTACTTCGTAGAATTTGAGATACCATTGTCTAGAAGATTGTTTTAAACCATATATTGATCTCTTTAACTTGCATACCTTTTCCTCTTGGCCTTCCACTTGAAATCCATCAGGTTGTTGCATATAGATGTCTTCCTTTAACTCTCCGTTAAGGAATGCTATTTTTACATCCATCTGGTGCAGCTCCAGATCAAAATATGCAACAATTGTCAAGATCATTCTTATGAATGCAAACTTAGCCACTGGAGAATAGATTTCTTGAAAATCTATACCTGGTTTCTGCGTAAATCCCTTGGCAACTAATCGGGCCTTATATTTATCAATAGACCCATCAGCTCGAGACTTTTTCTTGAACACCCATTTGCATCCTATAGCCTTTCGATTCTTTGGAAGATAGCATAATTCCCATACATTGTTTCTTTTCATGGAATCAATTTCTTCATTCATGGCATCTTGCCATAATTCTGTATCATGTGATTTTGTTGCATCTATATAATTCATGGGATCTATGAAATTTTCAGCTTCCATATCTATCATCAGACATGAAGGCTCACAGAAATACAAATGATAATCATCCATCCATGCTGGTGGAGTTCTCAATCTTTTATTGCCTATTTCGGGTTGACTAGGCTGCATTTCATTCATAAGTATTGGTTCATTTTCCATATTTTAAGGTTCTTCCTCAATTTCTGGATCATTTCTAGGGACATCATTGTAACAGTCATCATTTATTACAACCAGAGGTTCCTTCTCTTTTTCATGAGATTCCTCTTCCTCTAGATTTTCTAGAAATATCGCATCCCTATATTCAATGATCCCTTTTTCTTTATGAAAAAATCTATAACCAGATGATTTCTCACAATACCCTATGAATCTACATTTCAATGTCTTTGAGTCTAACTTATCTCTAAGTTGACTCGGAATGAGAACGTGGGCAATAGACCCCCACTTCTTGAGATGACTCAAATCGGGTTTCCTCCCATTCCATAATTCATAAAGTGTACTCTCTACGAATTTTATGAGAATTTTGTTTAAGATATGATTTACCGTAAGCAATGCCTCTCCCCACAAATTCTTAGGGAGATATGAATGTGATAGCATACATCTAACAACATTCATTAAAGTTCTATTCTTTCTTTCTGCCACACCATTTTATTGTGGCGTATAAGGCATTGTCACATATCTTTTAATTCCGTGTTCTTGACAATATAACTCAAATTCTTTTGAGTTATATTCCCCATCTCTATCCGTTCTTAACACCTTAATATTCCTTCCATGTTGCCTTTCCACTTCCATTCTATATTTTCGGAAGCAATCAAATGCCTCTGATTTTGTAAAGATCAGATAAACATAGGTAAATCTGGAATAATCATCTATGAAGGTTATGAAATATTCCTTGTTGTTATATGTCTTTATATTTAGGGGGCCACAAATGTCCGAGTGGACCAACCCTAACAATTCATTCGATCTATGTCCTACTGCGAAGGGTTTCTTAGTCATCTTTCCCACTAAGCAATGTTCACAATGTGTCAGTTCCACCTTTAACAAACCCGGCAGTAGACCCATCTTAATCATTTGTTCCATTTTAGATTTTTCGGGATGTCCCAATCTAAAATGCCATAGATCACATTCCAATAAAGAATACAAGGAATACTCAGAATCTTCAATATTATTATTCTCAGTGTCAATTATAGGGATACATAATAAATCATGCTCGGGGACAAACCTCCCCATGGCAAGTACTTTCCCATCTTTCCCTATTGACACTCGGTTGTTGTAGAAACGTACTTCCAGGCCATTTTTCATCAAGGCCGGTACAGAGATTAGATTCCGCCGGATTCCAGGTGCATAGAATACATCTTTGAGGACCATGATGTTATCCCCAAGATCCAGCCTATATGTACCAACACCTTCTACATCAAGATAGGTGTTGTTACCCATGTAAATCCCATGTTCGCCCGCCTTTAACTTGTTTAGCATCACCAGCCCCTTTTTCGTCTTTGCAATGTGACGAGTGGCTCCAGAATCGACCCACCATTCATTTGAGTCGGCAATCGCGGCATTGCATTCCGTGACGCCGATAAATTCTCTCTTTCCAGCTCTTCTATTTTCTTGATGTTTACTTCCACCCTCATTTCCTTGCTTTTGGGGACAATTTACCATAAAATGGCCAAACTTCCCACATGTGTAGCAAGCACCACGAGGAACCTTCTTTCCTTTGCCTTGGAATTTGTTGCCCTTAAACTTGGGCCTTTGCGTTCCGAGTGGACGATTCTGGCTGGTGGGCTTTCGGTGTACGGCATTGGGCTCCTGCAAGTGCGCTTCTAGTTCTTTTCTCCTAGCCATTATGTCCTGCTCAATCGCTAACCGAGCTGGCAAATCTGTGACACTTATAATAGAACCACTCATTCTTAAGGTTGTGGCAGCCATGTCTAATGATGCTGGTAAACTATTCAATATAGTCTCCACCTGCATCTTCTCTAGAATTTCGGTTCCAGCGGTCGATAGCTCCTTAGCCATGACAATCATTTTATTTACATGATCGACAACGCTATCACCTTCCTGCATCTTACATGTGTTGTAACGATGCAATAAGAGTTGAGTATTCACCTCTGTTTTGGTATCATACTTCTCTTTGATAGCTTTCCACATTTTATTGGAGGTTTTGTAAGTTTCGAAAAATTTTATTAAATTATCCTCCATGAACATGAGCATTAAGCTCTTAGTCTTTTTGTCATCTATTAATCATTGCTCCCATTTTTTCTTTTTTATTATTTTTTTAACTTCACAACTTTCTCTGTTGAACAGATGATGGATTCTGTTTAGTGTGAAGTGACTCTCTGTCCACTAACCCTTTTATTATTGCCTGACCGATGGCAGGCTTTTGAAAAAAATTTATTGGTTCCCGTGGTTCATGTGAAGGTGTGCCACAACTTTATTTCCACCTTCTCCCTTCTTTCCTCCTACGGTGCTCGGGATAACTTACCTGACGAGCAGGGAGCCTGCGTGTGAGGTCGACGGTAACGGCCGGCGAGGTGGTGACGACGAGAACGCAGTAGCGGTGTGGGTGGGATCGCGACGGCACGGGTGGGGAGAGGCTCTCCTTGTTCGGTGGTGGCAACGTGTGGTGGTCGTCGACGGTCGCAGCGGGGTGTTGGCGCAGCGGTGAGGGAGCCGGCCGCAACGACGGTGGCGGAGAGAGGGCCGGCGATGGCTGGTGCGGAGGAGGAGGCTGGCGGCGAATACGGGGAGGCCGGTGGTTTTCCTGGGCGTAGAGGGTTCTCGGCGCGCGGAGGAGGCCAGGAGCGATAGCGGGTGTGCACGGTAAGGGAGGCCAGCAGGTGTGGTGCCGCGGCGCAGTAACGGCAGCGGCGACAGGGGTGCTACGAGGACGGCTGGCGAGGCGGTGTCTGGCTGGTCGAGGTAGGTCCGGGCTGTAGCAAGGCGGTGGCAGGAGAGCAGCGGCCGCAGCGGATCTAGCTTGCTCTGATACCAGTGTAGATGGACTCCGAGGTAGGTTTCTTTCCCGACGGGTTGGGGACTCCGGCGAGGTGGGTATTCTTAGATCTCTAGATCTCACAATCTTTCCGATGGGCAAGCCATCAATATAATAGGGTGCATCACCCCCACTTCCCCTCTGTCCCACTGCTACAGTGCACCCTTTCCTCAGATCCGGAAACACGGTGAGGTGTCTCCCAACGGGATTGTTGGCCACATGCTTACACTCCAGAGCCTGATCGCACGGATACCCGACTTGGGAGGGCCGGAGAAGATGCTGTCGTCGTGCACAGACGCGGCGGCCGCAGCCGCCTCAGAGGCGTACTCTATGGTGGCAGGAGGGGGCGGGGTGCGGCGTCGGGGGTGTCGATCGGAGGAGGGGGAGGGGGGATGGCGGGTGGGGCGGAGGCCGTGTCCATGGTTCTCTCTCTTTCTCTCTCTCTCTCTCTCTCTCCGTGTGCAAGCGGGCGGGTGATTTGCTTGGATTCTGAAGCATATGACTTCCTTCTGTCCTCACGTTGGTTCCTCAGGAGACGTACTGCGATGTGCTGGTGAAGTACAAATCGGCCTCGCCCGGCCGTTCAGCCAGGCGACAACGTTCATGAACAACATGGAGGTGCAACTCAGCAACCTCTGCAAAGGGAGTTGATGTGCCTCGGGTGTGTTCTTCCTTCTCTCTCTCTCCCCCCCCCCCCCACGACTGCCGACCCCTGCAAAAAACACAACGAAATCCATCACTCCTGGTGCAACACAAGGATTGAGCAGGTTTTATAGTGCTCCTTGTTTCTGCTGTCACACGGTGAAGGCACAGTGGTTCCATGTAAGCACAGTGCTACTTTAGCAAAGCCTGGGTTTTTTTGAGGGGATGCGTTCGGGGGGCAGCTGTTGTGAACTACGGCGGCGGCCTTTTCATCTTTACTTTCTTCCTTTCAGCCTCTAGACGGGGTAGTGAAGAGAGCTTTTAGTATTCATCATCAGGTCATGAGGTGGGGAAATGATCAGGTGCAGACAACTGCCATAAATGGATGTGCTGGTTCGTGAGGAAAATCCCAGCCCGAGGGGGAGGCGAAGGGAGAGGGGAGGAGACCGCCGGAGGGGGAGAGGGAGGGGAGGGTCACCGGAGGGGGAGGGGGAGTTTTCTCTCTCTCTCTCTCTCACACACACACACGAGCGCGTCTAACTAGGGGTAAGTTAGTCCTTTTCTAATGTTAGGTTAACTTAATCCTGATCTAATTGATTTTTGTCAACTTAAAATAACGGTAGGAACTTATTTAGACAACGGAGATAATTATAGGGATTTTTAAGATAATAGTCAAATTTGAGGTACTAATCGGTAATTCGATAAGTTTGTAGGAATTAATATGTGAAAATCTCAAAATTATTTTATAAATAATAGAGTACTATCTTAAAGTTACGAATTACTCTTAACTGTCTCAAATCTACTAAATAGGATAATTTATTGCGGTCTTACTATAGGAAATCTAACACTCCGTTAGCTTCCTGAAATGGGGGTGTTACACTTCAACTGGGATTTGTCGCAAGATTGAGTGCTTTGATTGGGTGATCAACTGAGTCCGAGACTACCGAAGGAGTTAGCCAAAAGGCTTTGAATGGAAACTAAGTATGAGTGAGGATAGTCGGAGTCTATTAGTTGGAAAACTGAACCGAATAGTTCCAACGGAAGTTGTTTTTCAACCGAATCTACTAACTAGATTTCCCGTTGAAAGACTTTTTAGGTTGAATGATTCAATTGAGTGTCACGCCCAAGTGTTTCAATTGAGTATTCAGCTGAGTCTTTACACTTAATGATATTCAACTGAGTTTTAACTGAGAAACTGTCAGATATATTTAACTTATCGTTTTACGTTAATTATGTATTTGATGTTTATCATTTTTACTTTAATTATGTCATCATGCAAAATTTGAGTCGCAATAATGATATTATGGAGCTGGGGTCTAACATAATTTTATGCTATAGTCTCAAACCATATTAATCATTGTACCCTTGTCAGTCGAATAAAACTGTAACCATCCCCAATGTAATCAACTGCCATTAGTTATTCTAGGACACGTTGTAGCACTGTCAACAAAAATACTAGATTATGATCATATCTTTCTACATGTCATAAAATCTCTCCTTTTATATCTCTTTTGTTGGAGACACAATTTTTTTTCATAATTAAGTAGTCAGCTTAGAAAGAGGGGCATTGATGTCAAGAGTATAGAGGTAAAAATATGATCCATTTTAGTCGTTACGTCTAGTGACCGATATAATAATTTTAGGGGGTATATCATCAAATGACATAGATTTTAAGGATACATTTATAAATCTTAAGCCAGTATTGAGAATGTTAATCGCAAGTAGGAACAAAGTCCCATGCTCTTTATGTGAAAGACCATATTTAATTATGGAATAATTATGACCATAGATTACTAATTATAGATCCATGAAACGATCGTACGATGCACTTTTCAAAATCTCGTCCAGGTTGATGGTTGAAAATAAAATCATTGTACTAAACGTTAAGTGGCTCCTAGTGGCCAAGCCATCGAGGGAGATGCAAAAAAACTCATGCAAGGAAGGAATGCTCGAGCACAAAACTTGCTCTGATTAGTTGTTAACTTATTAGGATTGTATATCATCTAATGCAGCCGTAACCATAATGTGGTAATTAAGATCAGTGGTACATGTTTCAAATATTGATTAAGCTATAATAAATATTTTTAGATGTTTATATCTTAATTCTTAATATAATTAATGATCTCATTTGTTGAGAGAAAGTCAAGTATATATCGAGTGGTTTCTCTCACCCAACTTAGATTAGGGGTGAGCACAATTTGATTTGATTTGATTTGATTTGAGGAGAATTTTACTTAAATCAAATCAAATCGAATTAACTGTTTGATCCGAACCAAATCAAAATGAATGGCTTTGAAATTAAACCAAATCAAATGAAATCAAATTAATTCAATTTAAATCGATCTAATTCGATTTGAGTCATAATTAGATAAGATAGTGACCGGAATGGCCACTATTACTAAGGTTAACTCTCATAATCTATTAATGACCGATCGATGAATTCTGTATTTCCTATAAAATATGTTTTAAAAAATAATTCACTGCATAAAGTTATAATTTAGTCACACAAATCATGAGTTAATAAAACATATGATGTTAGGCTCTTAAATATTCTTTCAAGGATCATGCATCAAACTTAGAACATCTCCTCTTGTCAATGTAAAATTCATGGAAACATTGTGACGTGGGTTCTACTTCTAGAAACAATTTACCTATTAATAGATTTAAAAAATAATAATATATAAATTGTTCGTAATTGCCACTCAGGTAACCCTGACCGAACAAGAGGGCAAATGTAATTGTGAATATTCGAATTAAATGCTCTCTTGATTTTTGACACTGTCTTCCTGCAAAAATAACAAGACCCTCTTTGATAACGGAATAGAAAAAATCGGGTTAACTTAAACTCAGATAAGTTATTCTTACCTTCTTATTTTTTTTACTTTGAAACCTATCCGGGTTAAGGTGGAATAAGTCATTCTACATTTTGACTAGAATGAGTTATTCCAAGAAAACTCAACTTAAGGGTGAAAAAACCTAATCACCTTATCAAACTGCATTTTTACTTATTCTCCGAGTTAAGATCTCTTATTCCACCCTTATTATGTTATCAAAGAGGTCCCAGCATATGCCACTGGAAGAAAACCAGAAGCAACTGCCTTTACTCGTTAATTAAATAGTACGACGGCATCAATGTTGGGCATTCAGCCCACCGGTCGACCTACCGGGAATTTTCGGTCGACCGGAACCGGTCGACCGCCGGGTCATTTCCGGTCGACCGATTTTCCCAGAGAACTAAAACACGATTGTCTGAGAATTTTCAGTCGACCGCCCCTGTAGGTCCGGTCGACCGTCAGCCCCGAGGCAGACTTTGTTGACCTTTGTTCCCATGTCCGAGATCAAGTGATTTCCTTGGTTTGTTTAATCCAAAAGTCATGGGACATGCCAGGAATGGTGGATCTAGATGTTGGGTTGTCTCTTGACCACCCTAGAGATATATAACATCTCATTGGGGTCTAAATCCTATGTTGCAAGGTGAGATCTAAGAGACCATCAAGGGTGAAGTAAAGAGGTTACTGTAGCTCCGGGAAGATGGTGATGCTATAGGAGAAGGTGAAGAGAAAGGGGAGATCTTCATCAGCTGAACATGTTTCTCACTATAGGGAAGATCAGGTTTGCAGTAAGTTCTACTGTGATCGAGTAGGAGAGCTCGGTTCTATTTGAATCCCAGTTATTCTCTTGTAATTCTAACTCAAGTTTTGGCAAGAGACTTTGAGTAATCTGTATTTTCATTATTCATAGTGAATCTTCTCCTCTGGCTTGCCCGTGATTTTTCCCCTTTCCATTGGAGGGGTTTTCCATGTAAATCTTTGGTGTTCATGTGGTTGTGTTCTGATTAATTTTTCCGCTGCGTTATTCGGTTAGTCTAGATTTGTTCGTACACATAAGTCGATGTATTCAAACCCATCAACTGGTATCAGAGCCATGTTCTTATTGTTAGATCAGTTCTGATTATTTGTGTATGAACATGGAGGCCCGTAACTCATCCCGCATGATTAGTTTAAACGGAAACAACTGGATGATATGGAAACCAAGAATGGAGGATCTCTTGTATTGCAAGGATCTGTATGGTCCATTGAAAGGAGATAGTGGAAAGCCCGCAACAACGTCACCCGATGACTGAAAAATGTTAGATCGGAAAACTGTCGGGTTTATTCGACAATGGCTTGATGATAGTGTTTTTCATCATCTCTAAACTGAGAGTTCTGCACACTCTCTATGAAAAAAGTTGGAGGGTCTTTATGAAAGAAAAACAGTTGGAAATAAGGCTTTCCTGATTAGAAAACTTGTCAATTTGAAGTTTAAAGAGGGCACTTCTATTGCTGAGCATTTGAATGAAATGCAGAGTATTACTAACCAGTTATCCTCTATGAAGATGTCTCTTGATGATGAGTTGCAGGCATTGTTACTTCTTAGTTCATTGTCAGAAAGCTGGGAGACACTAGTGGTCTCGCTCAGTAATTCTGCACCAGATGGAGTTGTCTCCATGAGTCAAGTAACAAGCAGTTTGTTGAATGAAGAGTTGAGAAGAAAGAATTCAAAAATTTCTCACAGTGATTCACAGGCACTCGTCTCAGAGAATAGGGGAATGTCAAAGTCCAAAGGGAGAGGAAATTCACAAAAGAGCAGAAGTAAGTCAATGCCAAGAAAGGACGTTACTTGCTACAACTGTGGAGAAAAAGGGCATTTCAAGAATCAGTGCAGGCAACCGAAGAAGAACAAGAAAAAGGGAAAAGAAGTAGAGAATGCAGAGTCAACAGAGAATGTCACAGCTACAGCACAAGGTGATGATTATCTGATTTTATCTACTACTGATGATATTTTTTCTTGCGTATGCCAGGACCTTGAGTGGGTAATTGATACAGGTGCTTCTTACCATGCTACACCACGGAGGGAGTTCTTTACCACCTACATGGCTGGAAACTTTGGTGTCGTCAAGATGGGTAACAATGGGACGGCAGACATCATTGGCATGGGCGACATTCATATAAAGACCAATCTTGGTTGCAAGTTGGTACTTAAGGATGTGAGGCATGTGGTTGATTTGATGCTGAATTTAATTTCAGTTGGAAAGTTAGATGATGAAGACTATGATAGCAGATGTCACAAGGGCAAATGGAAGCTTAGCAAGGGTTCTCTTGTTGTTGCTATCGGAAAGAAATGTCACACCTTATACAGGTTGCATGTTCAAGCTTGTGGTGATCAGTTGAATGCTACTGAGAAAGATTCTGGTATGGAGCTGTGGCATAGGAGACTGAGACACATGAGCGAGAAGGGATTGCAGGTTCTTTCCAAGAAAGAAGTCTTACCAGACTTCAGAGGTACACATCTAAACTCATGTATTGATTATTTGGCTGAAAAATATCATAGAGTTTCCTTTACTAGTCCTGCATTATCTAGAAAGATGCATGCCTTGGATCGTGTCTATACAGATGTATGTGGCCCCTTAAAAATAAAAATTCATGGTGGATCAGTTAATGTTCCAGGTATCAGTGGTGCACTTTATTTTGTCACCTTTATAGATGATTTTTCAAGAAAAGTCTGGGTTTATACTTTGAAGACTAAAGATCAAGTTATTGATGTTTTCAAGGAGTTTCATGCCAGGGTTGAAAGGGAGACAGAAAGACAGTTGAAATGCATAAGGTCAGATAATGGTGGTGAGTATACATGATCGTTTAATGCTTATTGCAGGTCACAAGGCATTCAGTATGAGATGACAATTCCTGGTACACCTCAGCACAATGCAATTGTAGATAGGATGAACCGCACCATCATGAAAAAGATCAGATGTATGCTTTCACAAGCTAAGCTACCCAAAAGATTTTGGGATGAGGCGTTGAGGACCACAGTTGATGTGATCAACTTATCACCATGTACAACTTTAGATGGTGATGTTGCTGAACATGTATGGTCAGGAAAAGATGTCTTCTACAAGCACTTGCGAGTGTTTGGCTGTCGTGCATTGGCACATGTCCCAGACATTGAAAGGTCCAAATTGGATGGTAAGATAAAAGAATGTATCTTTCTTGGGTACTCACATGATGAATTTGGTTACATGCTTTGGGATCCAGTAAAGCAGAAAGTATTCAGAAGCAGAGATGTGATTTTCTTTGAAGATCAAACATTTGAAGATTTCAAGAAAATGGTACCAGCCAAGGTTTCTGAAGAAGGTTTAGCAGATTGTGATCCAATTTCCCCTCCAGTATGTCAGGGTGATGGGGGAGATCAGCAGGAAGATGATACAGAGGTAGATGTTGACTTACCTGCAGAACATGTTGAGTAGGAAGTAGATGAGGAGCAACCTCCTATAGAACCTCAGCTGAGAAGATCTTCCAGAGAACATCAACCTTCCAAAAGGTATCCTACAGATGAGTATGTAATGCTTACTCATGCAGGTGAACCGGAGTGTTACCAAGAAGCAATGCAAAGTGAGCAGAAGAATGAGTGGTTAGAAGCTATGCAGGAAGAGATGGATGCTCTGCAGAAGAACCACACCTATGATTTGGTGCAACTACCAAAAGGGGAGAAAGGCATTGAAGAACAAATGTGTTTTCAAATTGAAGACTCAGGAGCATTGTTCTCAATCAAAATACAAGGCCAGATTGGTTGTAAAAGGCTTTGGTCAAAAGCAAGGTATTGACTTTGAAGAAATTTTTTCTTCTGTTGTAAAAATGTCTTCTATTCGTGTTGCTCTAGATTTTGCTGCTAGCCTGAACTTGGAGGTTGAGCAGCTAGATGTGAAGATAACTTTCCTCCATGGTGATTTAGAAGAGGAAATGTATATGAAGCAACTAGAAGGATTCAAAGTCATAGGTAAAGAGAATCTTGTCTGCATATTGAGAAAGAGCTTGTATGGACTGAAGCAAGCTCCAAGGCAGTGGTACAAGAAGTTTGATTCATTTATGGCTGAGAATGAATACAAAAGAACGGCTTCAGATCATTGTGTATACATCAAATGATTTGGTGAGAATTTCATTATTCTCTTATTATATGTTGATGACATGCTTATCTTTGAGAAAGATATGTCTATGATTGACAAGTAGAAGAAGGAACTTAGAAAGTCTTTTGCAATGAAGGACATGGGGCCAGCAAAGCAAATATTAGGCATGCAGATTTCTCGTGACAGAAAAGCCAAGAAAATATGGTTGTCATAGGAGAAATATATTGAGAAAGTATTGGACAGGTTTAGTATGAGCAATGCAAAACCAGTTGGTTCTCCTTTTGCAGGTCATTTTAAGTTGTGCTCAGAGCAGAGTCCAACAAGTAAAGAGGAAAAGGAGAAAATGCAGAAAGTCCCTTATGCTTCAACAGTCGGAAGTCTGATGTATGCAATGGTATGTACGAGGCCGGATATAACGTATGCAGTGGGTGTTGCTAGCAGATTTCTTGCAAATGCAGGAAAGGAGCATTGGGCAGCAGTGAAGTGGATCCTTAGATATCTCAGGGGTAGCTCCAAAATGTGTTTAAGTTTTGGGGGTGGATCACCTGTTCTCACAGGTTACACGGATGCAGATATGGCGAGGGATATTGATACAAGGAAGTCCACATCATGCTTTGTTCTTACTTTTACCGGGGGGCTATGTCATGGCAATCCAGGTTGTAAAGGTGTATTGTGCTCTCCACCACAGAGGCGGAATATATTGCTGCTACAGAGGTTTGCAAAGAGATATTGTGGATAAAAGAATTCTTACATGAATTAGGGCTGAAACAAGAAAGTTATGTGGTGTACTGTGACAGCCAAAGCGCCATCCACATGTGCAAGAATCCAACTCTTCATTCCAAGTCAAAGCACATAGACGTCAGATACCACTGGATTAGAAATGTGTTTGAAGAGAAGCAACTGAAGCTTCAGAAAGTTCACACAGATGACAATGGGGCAGACATGTTGACCAAGACTTTGTCAAAAGAAAGGCAAGAGGTTTGCCGACGCCTGGTCGGCATGACTACACACTGAGAAGTCACGGGACAGCCTCCCTTATAGGCTGAAGGAGGAGGTTGTTGGGCATTCAGCCCACCGGTCGACCGACCGGGAATTTCCGGTCGACCGAAACCGGTCGACCGCCGGGTCATTTCCGGTCGACTGATTTTCCCAGGGAGCTAAAACACGATTGTCTGAGAATTTCTGGTCGACCGCCCCTGTAGGTCCGGTCGACCGCCAGCCCCGAGGCAGACTTTGTTGACCTTTGTTCCCATGTCCGAGATCAAGTGATTTCCTTAGTTTGTTTAATCCAAAAGTCATGGGACATGCCAGGAGGTTACTGTAGCTCCGGGAAGAGGGTGATGCTATAGGAGAAGGTGAAGAGAAAGGGGAGATCTTCATCAGCTGAACATGTTTCTCACTACAGGGAAGATCAAGTTTGTAGTAGGTTCTACTGTGATCGAGTAAGAGAGTTCGGTTCTGTTTGAATCCCAGTTATTCTTTTGTAATTCTAACTCAAGTCTTGACAAGAGACTTTGAGTAATCTGTATTTTCATTATTCATAGTGAATCTTCTCCTCTGGCTTGCCCGTGATTTTTCTCCTTTCCATTTGAGGGATTTTCCACGTAAATCTTTGGTGTTCATGTGGTTGTGTTCTGATTGATTTTTTCGCCGCGTTATTCGATTAGTCTAGATTTATTCGTACACATAAGTCGGTGTATTCAAACCCATCAATCAAAGCATGAACGTAACATAGCATAATTTTAATTTATAATTTGATGGTTCATTACTTCACCATGCATGGGAGGGGACGTGAGTTGAAATCTTACGAGCATCAGTAAGAACTGTAGATATAACGTTACGTCAATTGGTGCAATGATATCGCCAAGGAAGGTAGGATTTTTTTTTTTAAAAAAAAGGCAGTAACAATCTGCTCACAAAGTGAGTCCATATAAGAATCAAAACAGAAAATGTGACTTAGAGAATAAAAAGTCTGAGGTCCATCATAACTTCACACAGTTCTGCAGGAAGATCCACAGATACGGCCTGAATCTATAGCAACCTCTGGTGCAGCTTCTTCGACTTTTTTCTGTCTTATTAACTGCAGAGAGTACCTCAAATAGCACCCCAGCAGTCTGGTACGCTCTCCCCAGTTGGGCTCTATGTATATGATTAACAAGGAGAAAAATATCAAAATTTCAAGAATTTTATGCACGTTAGATAACAAGCAGAAATGGGCAAATTATAATAACCTGTCTGCTTGCTCCCCTTCACCGAGAGCTCTTGACATAGTTTTCGTGGTACTGCTGATAGTAACTCTCGATTTCTCGTTCATCACTCTTTTTAACCCTGGCTGCCAGACTCGAGCTATTGTCCTGTAGCATGAAGCAAATGGCTTCAATGAGAGCGTACTCGAAACACTTTGTTTTCTAGCCGATAAACAGAAACAAGAACAAATTTTCACCGAAATATTACAGAACAGTCAATTACCCATGAAGATCACCATCACAGTGACACTGACGAGATTTCAGCAATTATCTATGAACTAAATCTCCAAATGGCATGAAATGGAAGGATTCAAGGAACAAGGGCATACATGTGAGACATGATATTCAGAACCATTTGCCAATGAAAATGTGATGTTTTTTTTTTCGATCAGCATGCATAACATTCAAATAGATAATAGATCCGATGAGTATACATACAAAGGAGAGGTCACCAAAGAACTAGGTGCCTTTCCCCAAAAATGAATAATTTTTCTAGCTAAGTCATGGACTAATGAGTTAGCTTTCCTATTTACATACAGAAGAGAGACCCTTAATCTACATAGAAGATTTTTACATTTATCCACGAGAGGTTGAATTCTCCAACCAATGAAAAACCAGTCTTCATAAATATCATGCACAGGTACTTGAACAATAAACCCTTAACACAAATAGAAGAGATTAGAGCAGCCTTGAATTATAAAAAAAAGCACGTAAAATTAGATATAATGTGGTCTTAATGATAAAAAGCAATCGAAGCTGAAAAGTTCTTCATACTAGCAAGCGTCCAAACATCATAATAGCAAACGTTACAATATTTGGATACAGGACAATGTCAAAAAAATTATGGGGCCGTTTGGTATCGGGTTAGAGCTAGCGGGGATATCCCCGCTCTAATCTCAGTCTACGTTTGGTATGACTAAAACAGACGAGGATAAGTTGGGTTAAGGGAAACAAGGTTAATCCCGATTTTGGGATTGAAAACGGGGATAAATCATTACAACCTTTTGTTGGAATGACTTATCCCCATTTTTATAACCCTATTTCACCCGTTGTGTATCAAAAGTACATGAGAATAAGACTATACATAAATTATCTTAGAATGACTTGCACATATTTTTCTCAACTTTTATCCCGATACCAAATGGGAATAGCGACTAAATATCTTTGTCGACTCGAAATATAATTTTTAGATCCATCTTGGAGGCTAGCTAGACATCGCTGAAGCCTTCAAATATTCGCCCACCCTTCTCTCAAAGAAATTTGCCTTGCCCATGTCCAAAGCAAAGGGAAAAGGGGAAATTATATAAGCATTTAGCTGAACTCTGAAAATGAGTAATGCACAAGAACTGTAGTGCTTTCTTTACATAATGAGGGGAAAATAGATCATATACTTGTCCATGTGATCCTGCGCGTGCATAAACAGATAACTATATGATAAAAAGACTTGATTTTCATCTTCCACTTGATTTCCATTACCTTCTAATTCTTCTT
This sequence comes from Amorphophallus konjac, assembly GCA_022559845.1. Lineage (NCBI taxonomy): Eukaryota > Viridiplantae > Streptophyta > Magnoliopsida > Alismatales > Araceae > Amorphophallus > Amorphophallus konjac. The sequence goes on from CM040123.1 coordinate 257,973,059, forward strand.
TCTAGAAGATTAAAAAATATGAATCGTCAAAATAGAAAGATTTGTCAAATAGAAAAGTATTCACATAAAAAACTCAAACTTAAGTAGAGATATTACATATTCATCACAAAACATCTATCACATTAGGTGCTAAGTTGATACTTGAAAGATCTAAAAATTAGAAAATAAAATAAAAAATGATAACATAAATAAACAATTAATTAAAACACTGGGAATATTCATATATTTTCTCTATCTAATTGTTCTACGTCATTTAACTTCTCTTCAACAATTAATGGTTACGAGGAAGCTCGAAGTTAATCTTGAGTACAAATCAATGCTTGTAGAATCTTAGGAGATAAAGACTCTCAAAAGAGTCAAGAATGCATCCTCCCGTACTAAATGATGATTATGATGTTACCATGGAGATAGATATGGCCAAGACATCACGTGTCGCTTAAGAGAGAATGAAAAATATTGCACTATTGATTTTCCCACCAACATAAGAATCAAATAACTCCACATCCTCTTCAATATCTTCATCAAAATATTTGTCCAACTCATATTTTGAATCTCCGCTATCTTTTTCAGCTTTATGTTGTTTGAAATTATTGATTACATCCTTTGCAATAGCTGTTCTACATCTTGCACACCTGAACTTGAACTCTCAACTTGAGTTTTATCCTTTTGTGTTGATTGACTAAGTGAAATGAAGTTAAAACTATTGTATTGATCACATAAAGAATATAGTGATGTCTTCACTTTTGTGCTTAATGTCAATGGTATGTCACCATCGTACGTGTGAGAAATGCCAAAATATATTATACTCATATTTATATTAAGGATCAAAGACCACGGAAATGAATATCGTAATATTGAGTTTGTTCGGATTTCCTTAATATTTATCACATTTTTTCTTCATTTTGAATGCCACACCACTAAACTGAATATTATCATTTTCAATCTATTCTTTTAAAAATATAAGATGACCCTAAAACCTTAAAGTAAGGTCATAAAAGCTCTCTAACAACTTTGTCAAATCTCTGTCTCAATATTCATTTCTAGGTTTTCCTAGACCATCTTGTTTAAAAAATGCACTTCCAAGAAAATGATTGTATTCATATCTTTCAAAGACTCTTTGAAACTTTTGGGTTGTATCTAACATGAGGTAATAGAGTTCTACCTAGTGGAACATCAAGACATAATGAACTCTTGTTTTGAAATTTTTCTTCTTCAATACAAGTTTTAAATTTTTCTAATCGAGATGTAGATTGTCCCACATACCGCACAACATTATGCACACGAGTAATAGATTCATTTGCCAATTTAAAATTATCGTTAACAACCAAGTTCATAATATGTGCAATACATCTGATACGAAGACATTCATCTTTTCAAACACTTCCCTCCCATTGTTAATTCTCTTATCCAAATAACCAATAACAATATCATTGGAATATACATTGTCTAACTCTAATAGTCATGACTTTCTCAATATTCTAACTATTTAAAGATTTTTCAATTATCTTTCTAATATCTTAACCTTTATGACTTGAGATGGGATAGAAATCATTATCACGTGGACTTTTTGAGAGCATATTGTTTATATTTATGCATCTCTTTCTTCATTTAATACAATAGTGGTACTACTCACTTTAAAAAAAAACTTCTAATCATTATCAATAAAATGAGTTTTTAAATTCATATAATTTATTTGTTCTAAAGAATATATATTTTTAGTAAGCTAAACTCTTCTACAGTTACTTGTCAAAAAATTTTTAAATTTCAACCTATCCTCTACAAATAATACATAGCAATCTCTTGCAAGAATATGTCTAGAATTAACATGAAACTTTGGTTGAATAATATTATAAAATATTGAAAGCCTCTAAACTCAACATATCTAAATAGAAGTTCATCAACAATGAACAAGTGTGCTAGAACCTTTCTAACAAGGTCTTGATCAAATTTTCCATATATTATGTGATTTATCTTCTCACCCTCTCATCTATCACTGATAGTAGAAGAGTGCAAAATTAGTTGTGCTTGTCTCTCATCGTGACAATTGAGTTTACTCAATAGATATTTTTTACAATTGGACGATGATTGTTCATTGTCATTACCCTCAAGCTCAGTGAAATGCTCGCATACCTTAGACCTTTCTTTCATTTGTTTCAGCTTTAATTGACAGGTTGTAATAGTCACCTCATTCTTTTAACTAGGATTGGAACTTGTACCTTTGGTTGCAAAGTGATTGTGCATTATCACCCTTTTGTGATATCTATTCAAATAAATAAATAAATAAATATTAATATAACATAAATGATAGTCAAATATATTTCATATTGAATCTAAAATTTAAAAAAACTAACATTTGTAGATCCACTAGTTGATGCTCAGCCAACATGCAGTTGCAAATATTAAAAACTGATCTCGTGAAGAAAGTTTGTGTTATTATTGATGCCTTTGCACTAAGTATTATTTTAGTGAAGGGTTGAGGCAATCTAAACTTTGCAAGCAGAGGCTCTCGGTTGAACTCTGCCCTTTTCAACTAAGCATCATCAATGGATCTGGAAAGTGAAAACTTTGAATAAAACAATTAACCAAAATTGCGAATTGGTAGTTCATATACTAAAACAGAAAGATAGAAAGAGAAACATTCAGTGCATGCAATGTAGATTATGCTACAATTGCCAGACATTTTAGTTGTGAAATCTCCTTACTCATGTGACTCATTTAAAGAAAGGAACACCACATCGAAGATTTGCATCACATATACCACGTGGAAATAAACCGGCCTCTGAAGATAACTACTACTCTAAATTGATATGTGGTTAATTCTCATGTCAAGATTCTTCCAAATTGTCCCTCTTTGATATCTATTCTATTAGTTGCTAGAGGAGGAGTGATACAAACATATCGAGATATATATTGTGATGACCCATACTCCGGATACCGGATATACCCGATAAGACTACTGAGTAGACACGATACCACTTGGAACCCGTGAAGCCTCCCAAGAGTTGTAAAGCTCCAAAGGGAAAAAGGATTGTCGTGTAGTACATTGAAGTCGCAGATATAACAGTAAGCAATAATATTTCATTAATCAGGTTTGCTAAAATAGCAAAAATAAAATTACTTTTTAATTAACAGTTAAACTTAACAATTATACCAGAGTCCAGTCTAAAAAAAAGACAAGTACAGTCCGACAGAAAGAAAAATGTACACTGAGGTCGAGAGAAGCCCGACGCATGTACCGCTGGCAACTACGAACACGCCACACCAGAAACCGCGAAGGAAGAAGAGCGTCACACCTGAAAAGCAGGGGTCACACAGATCCCCACTGAAAACAATGCAGTAACACGAAACAACAGCTAAAACAGTAGTAGTAGTAGTAAAGCAGGAAAAACTACTACTAGAAAGCTGTAAAAGAAAGTTGGAAGAACAGGAGTAGAACAGCTAAAAGAAAAGGGAGAGAGAAGAGGAAGGGAAAGAGGCCATACCTGATAAAACATGACTACCGAAGGAAGTACGGCTCCCTAGGCTACTCCAAACAGCGACAGAAAGGTGAACCCTGATCTCACAAAGTCAGGAGTTATCGATCCGTCAGCCAACCATTAGCCCAAAGGCTAAACCCCACGAAACTAGGCAAAAAGCCCTAGAAAAGACCTGGATAGACAACAAACACTAATGCATACACGACTAGATTGCCGTGCACGCCACGCAGAGCCGACCTCGGGTAAGGTCAAGAACAGACTAACCCAGAAAAGGTCACGACACGAAGGATAAGAAACACGGGAGTCATGTGTCACGTGACGGAAGCACCTCCTCACTAGAAGAACGGCCAGATGCGTCCACTGACGTCTTACACTGCGTCTCAGGTATCTCAGTCGTGTCGACCATGGACACTGGGACACTGCACCAAGTACAAGGAACAACAGTAACGAGTGACTAGTCAGGGTCACGCCCATCGACGTTCATCCAAAACGCCCCTGACCACGTGTGCACACGCAAGCTCAATGCCTTGAGCCAGGCCTCTAGCTAGTTTTCTTCCCCAGCAGGACGCTACTGCAAGGCAAGAGAGCTCATGAAAACTAGCCTACAAATCATTTGAGTCGGGAACTGCCCTCACCACCTACTCCCAGGTGGGCCGACACTCGAGGTCGTCAGGCTATGACTACTGGAGGCTCACTAGACACAGAGACTCTGAAACACGAGTGCTGAACTACAGACAGGCTGAGCAAGCACTGTCGCACATACTACGAAGCACCAAGCAGTATACCAAACTGCCAACAGACTCAGGACAGAGCAACTATACCTGTTGATACAACGATCCTTGAGTCTCACGACTCGGGGTCAAGATCGTCGCACAACAACGGTGACAAGCCGCCAATCAGCCTAATCCTAAGCCACAGGAAATGACAATGGATCATCAGATCCACAAACCCGTATAAAACGACACACAGTGACCTGAGGGAGCATCAAGACCCTCAAAGCACCTGGACACACAAACCGAGGTAAGCTAGTACCTCTCGGCGTCCAGAACCATGTCTCGATCCATACCGGATCACCGAGACACTCACAAGTCACATGTCAACCACTGGATTACACCGAGTTGACCGAAAACCAATGAAAACTCAGAAACAGTACGGAACACTGCTCGATAACCGCACCCCTAGGCCGCCCCACAACATGATCATCGCCGTCATAGGACATTAAAGATGCCCACGGGACTACGGGAGACTCACACGGTAAGGCCAAGGCAAACAGAGGCCAAAACAATAGAAAGGTGGATCTCTGAGGAGAACAGTCACCAGTCTGACCACTAGGTGAACCAAACGGTCAGCCAAAGGGCCACTGTGGACACTAAAAATTCTCACCCCATGTTTACATGCAGGGGAATAAAGAAAAGAAGAAAATAGAGGAGAAGATGAAAAGAAGAAAAGAAGAAGAGTAGACACCCTCCAAACGCCTTCACCGGCACACCACTTTGATGCCTCTAGTGGCACACTTCAAGTGCCCCTCTAGCGGCACGCTTCCGAACGGCCTTTCAGCGGCATGCCCCTGCTAGCCCTCAGTGGCACGCCCTTCAAGCGCCCTAGCGGCACGCTCCGCCCAGACCAGGGTTTGCCGGCCCGGTCGACCCGGCCGACCCGGTCTCGGCTTGGGTCGGGTCGGGTCGCTCCCGTCTCGGTCCGACCCGGTCCGTCCCGTTCTAAAACACCACTATATCTATATATATAATATAATATAATATAATATAATAGAAAAATACACATTATATATAAAATATAATATAATATAGTATTAAAATAATGGGCCGACCCGGTGGCGACCCACAGCCCGGCCGACCCGGTCCCGGCCTGGGTCGAGTCGGGTCGTGCGAGACGCACCGGGTCGGCAAACCCTGGCCCAGACGCCTCCGGCGGCACACCTTGGCTGCCCACTCAACGGCACACTCCCTGTGCCCCCTTCAGCGGCACACCATGGAAGCCCCTTCGGCGGCGCACTTCCTCCAAAGACCTCAACGACACGCCTTATTGGCCCTTTAACGGCATGCCATGTATTGGCCCTTCAACGGCACGCCTGCCAGCCCCTTCAACAGTACGCCATGTAGATGCCCTTCAACGGCACGCCTGCCAGTCCCTTCGACGGCATGCCTTATTGGCCCTTCAACGACGCGCCTGTCAACCCCTTCAACGGCACGCCATGTAGAGACCCTTCAACGGCACACCTGCCAGCCCCTTCAACGGCATGCCTTATTGGCCCTTCAACGGCATGCCTGCCATCCCCTTCAACGGCACGCCATGTAGAGGCCCTTCAACGGCATTCCTGCCATCCCCTTCAACGGCACACCTGTCAGCCCCTTCAAAGGCACGCCTTATTGGCCCTTCAACGGCACACCTTCAGGAGTCTTCAGCGGCACGCCTGCAGGCCCGTCCAGCGGCACGCTCCCTGGGTCTTCCAGCGGTACGGTCTACAAGCTCCTCGGCGGCACGCCCTGAGCTCCTCTACCCGATGCATCCGGGAGACCAAATCTGACGCCCATCCCATACGGATCTTTGGCGCACAGCGAGCTGGCTGACTTGCCAACCGGAGACGAAGGCACGCAGGCTACTTCCTGCCACCGAGGACGGGGAAGTCAAATCCCCATTCAATGCCGGTCACTTCCCGCCACCGCCGTTCGTGCTCGAACATTCCCGCCGTCGAGGGTATAAAAACCCCTCTCCTTCGGCGAACAGGCAGAGAACAGAGAGCAGCACGCACAGCCACTACGGTGCTTCCAAGTGAAAGAGAAGACAAGAAGAAGGAGAGAGGAAGAAAGAGAGCTCCCGGCGGCCACCGGAAGAGGAAGAGAGTAAGAGAGAGAGAGAGCTGAGTGAGAGAGAGAGCATGTAGCAGAGAGTGTTGGGGGAGCAAGGAGCCGTCACCCCTGATCCACCCCAACACTCTCCCCTATTCCTTCTTCCCCTTACCTCTCTTCTTCCTCCCATGGTTGTATCCTCTACCCCGGTGTTCTGAAATGTACATGGGTGATTTTGGCCCATATATATATCTTTCATGAATGAAAACCCCTTTCTTGAGTTTTTTCTTTTTTACTGTCTCCGTTTGCTTGGGTCCTTGTGTGTGCTCGGGTTCTCCTTCCTCTTTGTCCGGTGCCCCTTGACCAGTCCTAGAGAGGTCTCTTGTCCGTTGTTTCTTCCGAGCTCTCTGAGATTTTATCAAAGGTGTTGTCGCCCTTGGCACGCACCCCCAATTATCAGGTTCTGCCACTCCATGTGGGCACGTTCCATGTATCCCCCTTACGCTCGGGTCAAGGGGAGATGCTGTCAAATTTTTGTTAGAAACGATAACATATTAAAAAGGCAAAAGCAAGCAACAAACAAATGGAACCAACAATAATAAAACATTCTAATCAACTAAAGGAACTATTCAAGGCTCAAGGAATTGGGCCGAACAATTCTCAGAGAACTGAACTATTGAATATGACTTGGGGCTCAATCACCTGCAAAGAAAATTGGAATCTCAACCATCTGAGACTTTTCATCAGAACCGCATGAACGAGGGACCCTCCCTTGAACTCTATTTCACCCAGCGGCACACTGCCCACTCCCCTTTACCCCAACAGTACATCCCTCAACCCTACGGCGGTACACCTCTCAATCCTCCAGCGGCACACTCCCCTTTGCCCTCTAAGCGGTACATCCCTCAATCCTCCAGTGGTGCACTCCCCTTAACCCTCCAGCGGTACACTCTCATTTGCTCTCTAAGCAGTACATCCCTAATCCTTCAGCGGTACACTCCCCTTAACCTTCCAGCGGTACACCTCTTAACCCTCCAGCAGTACACCTCCCTCAACCTTCCAGCGGTACACTCCCCTTTACCCTCCAACAATGCACTCCTCCAACCCTTCCAGTGGTACACCTTCCAGCGGCACACTTTCTATTCTCCAACGGTGCGCCCCTCAGCCTCTCAGCGGCATGCTCAATCTCTACTCCACCATACCTCCAATCAGAAGAGGGAGAACATAGTAATAATAATGATGAAAAGGGAGGGAATTTATGTAGCGATAATAATAAAAAGGGGGGGTGATCCTAATCAAGATAATAAACAAAAAGAATAATAATAAAAGGGGGATAATGATAAGAAAGGGGTAATAATGAACATGAGAAGATCTCATGGTCCATGGGCAATAAAAAAATAGTCAACAAAAAGGGGGGAATGCAATAACGATAATGATCCAAATAGAAGGAATAGCAATAAGAAAGGGTAATGATAATGACGGTGATAATAATAATAATGAGAATTACAATAGACGAATGAATCTGAATCCATGACAAATAAACTCAAAAGAAGATGGAAAATGTGTGCAGCAAATAGAAAGAAAATAATAAACCCACCCCAAAAATGCATAAAAGGGGGATAAGCGACAAAAATAATAAAAAATCTAAATAATAAGAAATGATAAAATCTACATTGCAGCCCCGTCTCTCCCGTGACCTGGTGCTGAAGGAACAACAGTGCCGCCCTTGCAGGCCGGGCCCGAGTCTTGGGGGTTATCCCGAAATGGCCGTGACCCGACCTTACTTTGGGCCGACATTCCGATTACACCGGACCCGCTTCTCAGGCCGGATCCCTTCCGAGCCACTACTAAAATTGCCGCGCGTTCGACAGACATTCGAACGGGTTCACCTTGATTTTCGTCGCATTTCTATTATGGACCCGTGTCCGAACATGAAAAGGTTTGTGAATGATCGACAAAATCCGAATAGAATGAAGTAGTCCTCATCATCCTCGGACCCTTCGCATGGGGATATTAACAAGGCCTTCACGGGTCACGCTTAGACCTCGGGTCCGTCCCAATTATGGTCATTGTCTGACCCATATCCTCGGCCTATAGCACGTTCCCTTTGAACACACATATTGGCTTTGGGCTCTGATCCCGGGACACTCCCTCGTTGCCCCTTGGCACCGGAAATATTAATGACACTCACGCAAGTCTTGTTTCGACCGCGGGGGGCCCACCGCAGTATGGTCGCGGCTTGACCTTGCACCGAGCCAATAAACTTTTTGGTTTCTGACCGTTTCAACCGGGATTTAACCGAATGCTTCCAGTTCCTCCGAATAATAAATTTGCCGTACCCCGGCATACATACACTCCAGTTTTCCCGTGACGATTGCGCTTCTCTCGAGCCGGACATTCGTCCGAATATTAAATGGTCAGCACATGACCGACATGATCTCGGATGTTTTCTTTTCACCCTCGTACGGGGATTTCAATACTTTTTAATTGGTCTTTCATGCAATTAACTTCCTGGCCATGAGGCCCTGATTCCTGGCGATTAATCAATGGTGTTCCCTCGTATGGGGGATGCAAATGACGCCGTGACCTTTATGGCGCGGCGGGTTTTGGTCCCGACACGAACCACACAATCGTCTGATTAGTCAGATCGAGCGCACCATGGGCTCCTCGGAGCCCGAATAAATTGTCACTTGGTGACTGGCACGCCCACGCACTTAATAGACGAATCAACCATCCGAACAAATACAACAAAGATCTTAACGAAAAGTGTGTCCACAAGTCTGGCACGCCCGGTGGGACCAAAACCACCCTTCATCTCTTCGCCGGGATTCAGGACCTCATGGCCCCCTAATAAATGATGTTTGCCTGCTTTGATGAATTTCAGGTGCCGTCTTCGCCCACCCTATGGGGAGAAAAGCCACTAGGCGCAATCGTCTTCTTGGCCTCGGAGATGCTACCCCGGGGCACGTGCAACTTCCAAGGATCGTGAAGGCCGCCAAAAAAAGAGAAGAGAAAGGAAGAGAAAGAGAGGGGAAATCAAACCCCCTTTTCCTAAGAAGAAAAATAAGAAAATAAGAAAATAAGAAAAGAAGGAAAGTAGAAAAGAAAGAAGCAAAAAAGAGAAGAGAAAGAATCGGCGAGAGAGGGTTGTACGGCCACGTCCGTCGAGACCCGTGCTGAACAAAGATTACCATTGTGGGAGTGATGCGGTGAAGCGAACCACTCATCCCCTCCCTGAGGGGGTGAGCGCTCTCCCGCACACCCACCTTGGTCTATTACGCAAAAGAAAAGAGAAGAAAAGAAAGCACAAGAAGAGAAAGGTTGGCAAGCATCGCCGACCAAAAGGACAAGAAGAAGGCCGGCCTCCCGCCCGACTCTAGGAGGGTCCAACTCCATGGTGCAATGCCCTAGTCCGTTCCACCTTCCTGCTGCCCCTATCCGGCATAAGACGGCCCCTCGAGTGGCTGTTAGAAGATCCAACAAACTACGATTGTAGCTTGATGAACTGCTGCCCGTTGTGAGGAATGCTTTATAGCAATGAGACCAAGCACGGCCACCACTCTCGAAGAGAGCATGCACATACCCCGCCATGGGGGATAAGAAGAAGAGATATACCCCGCCATGGGGGCATAGGAGGCAGAAAAAAATATATACACCCCGCCCCCGGGGGCACATGAAGAGAATCCACCCCGACTCGGGGGCACAACAGACAACAAAGATATACCCCGGATCAGGGGCCTTTGAAGAAGAAACATACCCCGCCTGGGGGCACAGAAGCGAAGAGGCATACCCCCCGAACCTAGGGGGCAGATGAAGAAGAGCTACACCCCCACTTTGGGGGGCATATGAAGAGAAATACACCCCGACTGAGGGGCACAAGAAGAGAAGAATTCACCCCGCCCTGGGACATAAGAAGCAGCAAGAATGCACCCCGGCTTGGGGGTATTTGAAGAAGAAATATACCCCGATATGGGGGCACATGAAGAGAAATACACCCCCGCCCTGGGGGCACGTGAGAAGAATCTACCCCGACTTGGGGGCATAAAAAGAAACAGAGTTGCACCCCGAATCGGGGGACATGTGAGACAAAGGATACACCCCGGCCTAGGGGTATTTGAAGAATAAACATATCCCGCCAGGGGGCATAGAAGCCATGAAGAGTACACCCTGGCTTAGGGGCATATGAAAAAAGCTACATCCCGCCTTGGGAGCATAAAAAGAAAAGAGTCCACCCTGGCTTCGGGGCATTTGATGAAGAATTCACCCCGATCTGGGGGCATAAAGAGCAAAAGAATACACCCTGGCTTGGGGACATTTGAAGAAGAAACACACCCCGTCTGGGGGCATAGAAGTCATAAAGAATGCACGCCACCTTGTGGGGCACAGAAGCAAAAAGACAGACATCCCACTCTGGGGGGTGCATGAAGAGAAATACGCCCTACCCTGAAAGAGGCTGAAGAAGCAGAACCTACCCCGGCCCCAGGGCATAAGAGCCAAAAACACACCCCTCCTGGGGGCACACAAAGGAAGGAACTCACCCCCGCTCTAGGGGCATATGAGAAAAACTATACCCCAGTTTAGGGGCATTTGAAGAAGAACTATACCCCGCCTGGGGGCACACAGAGAAAGAAACACACCCCGCCTTGGGGGGGGCATAAGAAGTAAAGACTATACCCCGTCAGGGGGCATATGAAACAAAAATACACCCCTACTCAAGGGAATGTGAAGAGAAATGTATCTCATCACGGGGGCATAGAAGCCATCAAGAACATGCCCCCGCTCTAGGGGTATTTGAAGAGGAAACATACACCCCGCCTGGGGGCCTAGAAACCATAAAGGATACACCCCCGCCACGGGGGCACATGCAGAGAACCCATCCCGCCTTGGGAGCACAAGAAAGAGAAGAATACACCATGTCATAGGGGCTTTGAAGAAGAAACACCCCCCCATGAGAGACAAGGCTACACCCCGACTCAGGGGTATCTGAAGAGAGATCACCCCGCTACGGGGGCATAAGAAGCAAAAGAACACACCCCGACCTGGGGACACATGAAGAGAATCCACCCCGCTCTGGGGCACAAAAAAGAGATACACTCCGCCCTTGGCGCATAAGAAGCAGAAGTATCTACCCCGCTATGGGGGCACAAAAAAGAGATACACTCCGCCCGTGGCGCATAAGAAGCAGAAGCGTCTACCCCGACCCGGGGGCACAGAAGCGAAGAGACATACATCTCGATCTGGGAGCATATGAAGGAAGGTATACTCCGCCCAAGCGGCATTTGAAGAGACAACATACCCTGCTTCGGGGGCACAGAAGCCGTAAAGAGACGACATACATCCCGATCTGGGAGCATATGAAGGAAGGTATACTCCGCCCAAGCGGCATTTGAAGAAACAACATACCCTGCTTCAGGGGCATGTGGACACACTGGAATTCGCTCGTTAATGTTATTCATTTGTTTTAAGTGCGTGGGCGTGCCAGTCACAGAGTGACGATTTATTCTGGCTCCGGAGAGTCCATGGTGCGCTCGATCTGACTTCGTCAGATGATTGTGTGGTTCGTGTCGGGACCAGATCCCGCCGTGCCATAAAGTTCACGACGTCATTTACATCCCCCATACGAGGGAATACCCTTGATTAATCGTCGAGAATCAGGGCCTCATGGCCAGGAACTTAATTGCATAGAAATTTATTAAGAAATGCTGAAGTCCTTGTATGAGGGCGTGAAGAAAGCGTTAGAGATCATGTCGGTCATGTGCAGACCATTTAATATTCAGACGAATGTCCGGCTCGAGAAAATCGTGATTGTCGCAGGAAAATCGGAATGCATGTATGCCGAGGTACGGCAGATTTATTATTCAGAAGAACGGAAAGCGTTCGGCTAAACCTTGGTTAGAGCGGTCAAAAACCAGTAAGTCTGTTGGCCCGGTGCAAGAGCAAGTTACGACCATACTGCGGTGGGCCCCCCCGCGGTCGAAGTCAGGCTCACATGAGCATCATTAATATTTCCGGTGCCAAGGGGCAACGGGGGAATATCCCCTGAACCAGCTGGAAAGCCCTATATCTTGGGGAGCGAACGTTCGAAACGTATCGATCATTCGGGAGACTGTTTAATATTCGGACGGGTGTCCGGCTTGAGAATATTGTAATCGTCGCGGGAGGACCTGGAACATATGTGTGCCGGGATACATCAAGTTTATTATTCCGAGAGACTGAAGACATTCGATTGAATCCCGGTTAGTGTAGTAAGAAACTTGTGAATTTATCGGCCCGGTGCGAGATCGGGTCAGGACCATACCGGGGGCACCTCCCGCGGTCCGAACGAGGCTTGCGCGGGCATCATTAATATTTCTAGTGCTGGAGGGCAACGGGGAAGAGTCTCGGGACTAGACTCCAAAACCAAAAACGTGTTCAAAGTGGGGGCGGGCTGTAGACCGAGGATATGAGTCAGACGATGACCATGATTGGGACGGACCCGAGGTCTAAGCGTGACCCACGGAGGCCTTATTGATATTCCCATGCAAAGGGTCCAGGGATGACGAGAGCCATCTCGCTCCATTTAGATTTTGTCGGTCATTCATGGACCACTCTATGTTCGGACAAAGGTCCGTATTGAAGGTACGACGTAGATGGAAACAACCCCGTACAAATGTATGTCGAGTTTACGTCAATTTCAATGAAAGAACGGAAACGAATCCCGAGGGGAACGAGTCTGGTTTGACGAATTATCGGCCCAGAGCAACGTTAGATTACGGCCATATCGGGATGGTTCCCAAGGTCCGAACCTGACTTGGAGGGGCAATGTTAGTATTCCCTTTACACCGGGTCTTGAGGAGAAACAGGGCTGCGGAGCAGATCTCATCGTTTTATAATTACTTGAATTTTTATCATTATTATTTGTTAGTTTATATATTTTTGAGTGAGTTTATTATTACTGTTTATTTATTTTTTATGCTTTATTTATTTATTATTATTATTGTTGGGGTTGTTATTATTGTTTATTCATTTTATTATCATTTATTTACTTATCACTTTTGCTGGGTTTGTTATTATTATTCATTTATTTTGTTATCATTTATTTATTTATCATTTTTGTTGAGTTTATTATTATTATTCCTTGTTTCTTTATTGCTATTATGTATTTATTTCTTCTTTTTAGGCATTTATTATTGTTGTCATTTATTATCATATTCTTCATTCATTTATTATTATTATTTGTCCCCTTTTTATGAGTTTGTTGTCATTATTATTATCTTTATTTTATCATTTTTTATCATTATTTGTTTATTTCTTATATTTTCTTTTAGCTTATTATTATTATTACTTGTTCCATTATCATTACTATTTATTTATTCATTTTTTTGAATTTATTATTATTATTATTATCATTATTTGTCATGTTGGGAGCGTGCGTAAGAGGATGGGCCAAAAGGGCTGGGAAAGGGTCTGTACAGGCTGAGCGAAAGTCTGAGCGTCTTGGAGGTAAGGTCGGTGCAGGTCGAGAATAAAGGCTCAACAAGGTCAGTGCACTTTGAGAACAAGGTCGGTGCACAAGAGGACCAAGGCCGGTGCACATAGGGAACCAAAGGGGATTGGGTCGGCGCAAGACCTGAGTAGGGTCTATGCAGGTTTGGGTTGGAGGTCAGTGCAGCTAGCCTGGAAGTCAGTGCAGCTGGGCTGAGGGTTAGAAGGGAAGCTGTGCCGCTGGGAGGGGCACGGAGTGTGCCGGTGAACGGGAGGTCGGGGTGCGTCGGTGAAGGGCTGGGCGTGCCGGTGATGCTTGGGCTGTTGTGCCGGGGAGGCGCCAAAGAGCGTACCGGGTTGGGGCTGGGTGGTCGCTAGGCGTGCCGGTGAAGCCCCGGAGAAAGGCGTACCGGTGAAGGCTGGGATGGATGGGGAATGGTTGGAGCGTGCCGGCGAAGGGCCTGGCCGGGAGCGCCGGGGAAGGAACGGTTGGAGTGTGCCGGCTAAGGTTGAACTAGGGTGTGCATGCGTGAGTTTTTATTCATGGGATGCATGCGTGAGTTTTTATTCACGGGATGCATGCGTGAGTTTTTATTTGGTTTTCTTCTATTCCCGTAGACCCTGTTCATGGTTATGTTCGATAGTCCATTATAGAGGTGTGAATGTTCAGTTATTCGGGCTCTCCGTAGTTCGTTCGTTATTTCGGTGAAGCCGTTGCGTTAGTGTTTATTTTGTTCCCTTGTTGTCCTTTTTGTGTTGTTACCTTTCTTTTATTATTGCTATTGTGTTAATTCTGACCAAAATTCGGCGACATCTCCCCTTGACCCGGATGGTAAGGGAGATAAAGGGAACGCGCCCACATGGAGTGGTGGAACCCGACAATTTGAGGTGGGTGCCAGAGGCAGCAACACCTTTGATAAGACTTCAAAAAACCCGGAAGTAACGACAAATGGAAGGCGCCTCGAAGACTACCCAGGGGTGCACCAGACAAGAAGAATGACTGGTGGCTGACGTACCGTCCAGAGAGTCTCAAGCGGGCTGAAGAGGTGTGCCGGATTGGGTTCGAGCGGGGCTGTGCCAGGGAAGGCCCCCAGGGGTTGTGCCGGTGAACGAGGGCCAAGGTGTGCCGCTGAAGAAGTGTACCGGTGGGGGTTGGCCTAGGGGCGTACCGGTCAAGGGCTGGGAGACTACATCGGGCAAGAGAGGCGGTGGCTGGATGGGTGGAGGGGTGATGGAGGCCATGGCTCTTGGCTCAATTAGCACGAGTGGGAGGCTTCAGCTAGGCCAAGGGGGAGGCGAAGCAGAGGGTCTGCTAGCCACGCTCAAGGGGCACGACAGTGAACCCCATGGGGAGGCCGGCAACGTCAAAGACAAGCATGATCGGCATGAAAAGGGAGAAGTCACCGGAGGAAGGAGGAAGAACTCGAGCACACACAGGGACCCAAGCAAACGGAGACAGTAAAAAAAAAACTCAAGAAAGGGGTTTTCATTCATGAAAGATATGGGCCAAAATCACCTATGCACATTTCGGAACACTGGGGTAGAGGATACAACCATGGGAGGAAGAAGAGAGGTGAGGGGAAGAAGGAATAGGGGAGAGTGTTGGGGTGGAGTAGGGGTGACGGCTCCCTGCTCCCCCAATACTTTCTGCTACATGCTCTCTCTCACTCAGCTCTCTCTCTTACTCTCTTCCTCTTCCGGTGGCCGCCGGGAGCTCTCTTTCTTCCTCTCTTCTTTTTCTTCTCTTCTCTTTCGCTTGGAAGCACCGTAGTGGCTGTGCGTGCTGCTCCCTATTCTCTGCCTATCTCTCCGTGTGTGTTTGTCAGAGAAGAGGGGTTTTTATACCCTGGTAGCGGTGAGATCGGTCGAAGGCGAGAAGTCGGAGGCATTGAATGGGGATTTGACCTGTCGTCCTTGGTGGCAGGGGGGACAGGCCGCGTGGCTCTCTCCCTGGGCGACACCTCAGCCAGCTCGCTGTGCGCCACGAATCGTAGGGGATGGGCATCATGTCGTTCTGCCGGTTGCACCGGGTGAAGAAGAACCAGGGTGTGCCGTTGAATGGGCAGGTAGCCGGGCCACTGGAAGACTGCAAAAGCGTGCCGCTGAAAGGCTGGAAAGGTGTTCCGCTGACGGGATGCGCTGGAGGAGCTTGCAGGCGTGCCGCTGAAGGCCTCTACATGGCGTGCCGTTGAAGGGGTTGGCAGGCGTGCCGTTGAAGGGCCTCTACATGGCGTGCCGTGGAAGGGGCTGGCAGGCGCGCTGTTGAAGGGGCTGGCAGGCGTGCCGTTGAAGGGCCTGGCAAGCGTGCCGTTGAAGGGCCCGGCCTGGCAGGCGTGCCGTTGAAGGGGCTGGCAAGCCCGCCGTTGAAGGGCCTGGCAGGCGTGCCGTTGAAGGGCCAATAAGACGTGCCGTTGAAGGGCCTGGCAGGCGTGCCATTGAAGGCTTGCAGGGGTGTGCCGGCTGATAAGTGTCCATTTGTTATGACAATTCATTGCATGTACACCATTTTATGTGCATATAATTAGGCAATTATGCAGATTTCATAGTTAACCTCCACTCCGCATTTAAATTGGAGCTTTCACGTAAATTGATTAATTTGGTAATTTTATTTAATAATTTAAAGTTGAGGGCCATGATCATTAATTCTCCATTACATAATCATGAGTATTTGAGATTTATGTGCACATTCTGGTATATTTTATGGACTAAAGTGCAATTATGTGTGTGTAGGACACCGAAGGTAATTACAAAAGAAGCCGGGGGCAAAAGGGTCATCACCATTTTGACCAAGTCAAATAAAGAATTAAAAATATTTTGGTTGGAGGGAAAGGAAAGTTTAAAATTTCGAATTCAAAGTTTGAAAAGGAGGAATCCAAAGTTTAAGTTTGAAAAGGAGGAAAAAGACATTCAAAGTTTGAAATAAAGGAGAGACATGATGAGCCTTGGGAAATGGGGTGCCTAAAGTCCAAGAAAGGGGGTGCCCACCTACTTTTTCTCTTTCCCATGCATCATATTCCACTTAAATCTCAGCCATCCATCTCCTTTTGATACAATCTCCACCCTCCATCTACCTAACTTTTCCTATAAATAGTCCATGACAAAGAGGAGAAAGGAGAGTTCTTCTTTTGGCAATTTTTCACTCTTTCTCTCCCTCTCACATCTTTTAGTTCGCCGAGTTCACCCTCTTCCGTCCCTCTTCTCCTCTTATGGTCTTCATAAAAGTTCTTTTTTTTAAGTCCTCTACAATTTCTTCTTCTGGATCATCTTCTAATTCCTTTTGGTTTTCAAGCTATTTTGTATTTTTCACTGTGCTGTCCTGTTCATCTGTGAAACAGTGTTTGTCTCTGTTATTCCCCTTATGTCGCCCCCTTCTAGTCATTTTCTGCTCCTACTGTCTTCATAAAAGTTCTTTTTTTTAAGTGTTCTACAACTTCTTCGTCTACACTATCTTCTAATTCTTTCTGATTTTTAAGATATTTCTCGTTTTTCAACTTGCTGTCCTGTGATTTCACTGTTCATCCGAGGTGCTAGTTTCTGTTATTTCTCTATTTTGAAGCTCTTCTGCCCTTCTTTTCTATCTGAGTTATTCATCAAAGTTCTTCCTCTCTCCCTCCTCTTCAACTTCTTCTTCTTGGGCATCCCCTAATTCATCTTGGTTTCAAAGTTATTCACCCTCTAAAGGCGGCTTCAACGACGAAGGTGACTTCCTCCCGGCGTAGACGACATCTTCCGTGAGGTGATTCGTGATCCAAGGCTAAGAGAGGCTGCTGCCATCTCCAAACTCCAGGCTCCTCTTGTTGTTATTATTTTTGTGTTATTTTACTTTATTGTAACTTGTCACCTCTTTGTTGTAAGCTTGTCTTGTACTTCATGTACTCTTTCTTTTAAGTTAATGAAGAGAGTTATTCTTTTGATCTAGTTCTTGATATTCTTCCCTCTCTACCTTCTTCTTCTATCTCTTATTTTCACTTCATGCAATTAATTTCTATAGCATAGGCACATAATCATAGGTGTTTTTAATTAAGTGTTTGGTTTTTTCTTCATTTCACTATTTTCTTTAAGCAAAACAAATCAACAAGTGTTTTTTTAAAGGACTCTAAAGTTTTTAACTCTAAAAATCTCTTCTTCCCTGTGGATTCGACCCTTCTCGCCACCATATTACGTCTCTTTTTCATCTAGTGCGAGTTGGAATTTTTAAGATTGATACGCGTGTTTTAAACGACGAACTTTCGCATTATCAATTTTTGGTGCCGTTGCCAAGGAGGAATGATGATTTTTGGTTTAAAAGTTTTATTTTCCTTGTGTTTATAAGTTTACTAATATCTCTTTCTTTTTCTTATTTCTACAGGTGAAAAAAAAAGAGAACGAGGGAACGCACTTCAAGATTCGAAGCTAAAAAAAATCAAAAAAAAAGAGAAAAAAAGAAAAAAAAGTAGCAGTTAAGAGATAAGCTCTCCTCCCTTTCCTTAGTCTTTTTGTCATTTCATTTCAAAAAAAAAAAGAAAAAAAAAGAACGAGGGAACGCTTTTCAACTAAGTATCCAAACTTTTCCTCCTTTATTTTAATTTCATTTCTCTACATTTCATATCTTGTGGTTAGATAGGTTCACTAAATAAAAACAAAAAAATCATCACTTGAACTTCAATAAAAATCTTCATTGTAAGAGTAGAACCCACACTTCCATCTTTTAGGTCATGCATCATTTAGGATAGAATTTATTTTTCCTTGTTGTTTAATCATTATTAATTGCATTATTGAAGATTGTGGGAGGCAAGGTGAGTACTCTATTTTTTTCAAAAATATGCTCATGCATTTCCATGCTTGCATAGAACCCCTTGTTTGAACTTGGTTTGTTGCATATCATTTCTAAAATATTCTAAGGGCAATACCCATAAGCAAGATAAGGTGGGGATTTCATCACCCTTCCTTAGCCCGCAAACCACAATTCCCGTGCATCTTTGCATCACCTAGACCTTAAATAAAATCCAGTAGACATTGGCCCTAGGTTCACACTGTGATTCCTGTGTTATTTGGGCTTACCCTCTTATGAAAATCGGTGCCTAAGGTAAGACGGTCGGACGGCAAACGCCTTAAGCGGGCTAATGGTTTGGCATAATTAGGTCCCTACGAAAGTAGGGGGAACCTCCCACTGCCCCACCCCTTACCTGGCTGGTGGAAATATTGAGGGTGAACTTAAGTTTCACTTTAGTCATTTTGTGAAACCCAATTTGTATGTCTAGGTCATATCTAGGGCAGTAAGTAATTTGTGTGATAACTTGTTTGTGTTTACATAAAAAAAAACAAAAACAAAAAAATCTAATCTTCTCTCTCTTCGTCCTAGTTTGTATCAAAAAAAGAGAAAAAAAACTAAAATAAAAAAAATTAAAATCATCTCTCTCTTCGTCCTAGTTCATGCAAGGTAGACGATCTCAACATCCAAACCTACTAGGACCCATTCAAGAAATTGAGAGAGTCTTGTATCCAGGGAACGATCTCCAATAAGATCTCGTGGCCGAAAATCAAGGACCTCACCACCAAAATCTAATGGCCGAAAATCCCGATCCTCCAAAGCAAATGAAGGATTATTTCTTGCCCAATCAATACCAACCGTCTTTCTATGTCCAAGCACCTCAGAACCAGGCAGTTCATTATGAAATCAAGTCTAGTACCATCCAAATGTTGCCATCTTTCTATGGAAATCTCAATGAAGACCCTTACAAACATCTTGATGAGTTCCTTCAGATCTGCTCAACTGTTAAAATCCAGAATTTCTCTGATGATACTCTTAGGCTAACTCTCTTCCCATTCTCTCTCAAAGATAAAGCCAAATATTGGTTAGGAGCCTTGGGTAGGATCATTGATACATGGGCAGAAATACAAAAAGAATTTTTGAAGAAGTTCTATCCCATAGGGCGAACCAATACGATGAGAAGAGCAATTACTGGATTCACACAAAACCCAGGGGAACATATCCACGAAGCATGGGATGGACTAAAAGATTTATTGAGGAAATGCCCCCACCATGGGTTATCAAGATGGCAAATTGTACAGGCATTCTATGAGGGTTTGGCGGAGAATTATAGACATATGGTGGATGCATCATGTGGGGGAGCATTCATGAGTAAGAGCGAGGATGAGGCTTATGATTTATTCAAAATGCTTAGTGAAAATTCCATAAGCCATACCTCGCTTTCATCATATGAAAGAATGATTGGGCCTTCTAAGAGAGGTGGACTTTATGAATTTAAGAGCCAAGGTGAGTGTGAGAACAAGATGGATATTAATGCCATAACCCAAAAGTTGAATAAAATGGATTTGTTAGCGCAAAAGATAGAGAAGGTCGATATGGTTGCCCAAAAGCTAGACCAGTTGTTGTCCATGTCTAGACAGGAACCCTCTTTCCCTTCTGCCTCTCAACCTCAACAATTCTCAACCCCAAGTCAAGAAGAAATCTGTGCTTTGTGTTCGAGCTCTAGCCATTCCGTGATTGGGTGTCCCATAGCAGCCCAACTCCCCCCATTTATCCAAGAATAAATCTTTGCTGCTCAAGGTGTCTCCAAGCCCACATATGATCCTTATTCAAACACTTACAATCTGGGCTGGAGAAATCATCCAAATTTTTCTTGGAAGTCTAACCAAGGCCCATCCACCCAATCTCATCCCTCACACCATCTAAATTCAAAACAATCATTTTCCATGCCAAGTCAGTTAAACCAAAATCTCTCTTATCAGCCTCCTTTCCATCAACAATCACCTTTCCATCAAGCTCAGGCCCCATATCCTCAAGTTCAATTTGCTCAGGGCCAATTTCAGCAATTTCCTGCACATCGTGCACATCAACCACATTATCAACCACCTCCTACTCAGCCCACTTTTGATGACAAGTTTGAACAACTCCAACAACTCATCCTTACCCAAGCACAATCTATTTCTAAGTTGGAGAACCAGATAGGGCAACTTGCTGCCAATAACATGAGAAGAGAGGTAGGTCAGCTCCCTAGCCAACCGGTGGCCAACCCTCGCAATCAACAACCTCCAGGCTTCCCTCCAAGAGCTCCTATTCTTCCTCAACCCAATCAGCCAAACCAACCTCAGCTGCCCCCTCCTATAGGTCCTCAGTTCGAGAATGCCAAAGCCATCTCTAGCCTTAAGAGCGGGAAAATTCTTAATGACCCTTATCAGGCTAGGGATGTGGGTAGTAGTTCGGGCCAAGATGCCCACGAGGAGAGTGATAGTGAAGATGATGAGTCAACAATTTTGCAAGAAAAGAAGAGGCAAGAGGGGGGAGAAAATAAGCTGGATAAAGGGAAAGCAAAGATTGATGAAGGACCCCAAGAGTATGTTCCAAAGGTCCCATTCCCTGATGCATTAAAGTCTAAAGCTCAAAAGAGAAAGCCGGTCCAACAAGAAGAATTAGTGGAATTGTTTAAACAGGTGAACATCAATATTCTACTATTGGATGCGATCAAACATGTACCGGCGTATGCAAAATTTTTAAAAGAGCTATGTACACCAAAAAGGGAACCAAAGGTAATAACACAAAAGGTCCGCTTGTCTGAAGATGTCAGCGCAGTTGTTATGAATCATTTACCTAAAAAATTAAAGGACCCCGGAGCTCCACTGATTTCTTGTGATATAGGTGGAATTACATTTGATAGAGCATTGATGGACCTTGGAGCCAGTGTGAACTTGTTACCCACCTTTATATATGAGCAGTTTGATCTAGGGGAGTTGAAATCCACATCTATAATCCTTCAACTGGCAGATCGATCTGTAAAGACTCCGATGGGACTATTGGAAGATGTGATTGTGAAGGTGCATGAATGTTATTTCCCGGTGGACTTTCTTATTCTGAATATGGCCTCGTCCCAGGAATTAAAGCACACACCTATCATTTTGGGACGTCCGTTTCTTGCTACGGCCAAGGCCAATATAAATTGTGCCACGGGGATGATGGATATTTCCTTTGGATGAGAGAAGGTTTCTCTAAATGTGTTCAAAGCATCTCAATATCCAGACCATGAGGAGGAATGTAATGTCATTGATGTTTTTGAAGAACTAATTGAAGAAAGTCTGAAAGTTAATGAGGAATGTCTAGAAGAGGGTAGCATGCTCCAAGATTCCCCACTTTCTAGTGCACCCCACTCTAGAGTAGAGCCACTCCCTCCACTTCAAGTTGAACCTATTCTTCCATCTTTGGATCAGCCGCCCAGTCTAGAATTGAAGGCTCTGCCGAATCCTTTGAAGTATGCTTATCTAAGTCCTAACCAAACTCTGCCCGTAATCATTGCTTCCAACCTCACTGCTACTCAGGAATCCCAACGCCTAGATATCCTTTAGGAGCACAAGAGGGCGATAGGTTGGTCAGTGGCTGATTTGAAGGGTATCAGTCCGGATGTTTGTATGCATTACATTTACTTGGAGGATAATGTCAAGCCGAGCAGAGAGATGTAGCGTCGATTGAATCCAAGTATGAAGGAGGTAGTGAAGAAAGAAGTTGTCAAATGGTTGGATGCCGGGATCATATATCCCATTTTTGATAGCAAGTGGGTCAGCCCAACTCAAGTTGTTCCCAAAAAGTCAGGGCTGACAGTTGTAACAAATGAGAAAGGAGAAGAAGTTCCCACACGATTACCAACTGGGTGGAGAATCTGCATTGATTACAGAAAACTAAATTCAGTCACGAAAAAAGATCATTTCCCACTCCCATTCATTGATCAAATCTTGGAGAAACTGGCTGGGCAGAAGTATTATTACTTTCTGGATGGCTATTCTGGGTATAACAAAGTTACAATTTTCCCAGAAGATCAAGAGAAAACAACCTTCACATGCCCCTATGGCACGTTTGCTTTCAGAAGAATACCTTTTGGGCTCTGCAATGCCCCTGCCACATTCCAGCGATGTATGATGTCCATTTTCTCGGAAATGGTGGGGGAATGCTTGGAAATTTTTATAGATGACTTTTTAGTGTTTGGTGATTCATTTGATGATTGTTTGGGAAATTTGACTCGGGTATTGAAAAAATGCATTGAGTCGAATCTAGTGTTGAGCTGGGAGAAGAGCCATTTCATGGTAAGAGAAGGGATCGTTTTAGGTCATGTAGTTTTAGAGAAGGGAATAGAGGTTGACAAGGCCAAGGTTGATGTGATTTCTAATCTTCCTCCCCCTTCTTCGGTCAAACAAATCCGTTCCTTTCTTGGCCATGCAGGATTCTACCGTAGATTCATTCAAAACTTCTCCACCATTGCTCGACCACTTACACAATTGCTTGCCAAGGACACTCCCTTTCATCTTGATGAGTCATGTCTAGAGGCGTTCAATTCTTTGAAAGCGGCTCTCACACAAGCTCCCATTCTCTAATCTCCTGATTGGTCACTCCCTTTTGAGATCATGTGTGATGCCTCAGAATATGCTGTAGGAGCTGTCCTAGGTCAAAGAGTTGAAAAGAAACCCGTGGTGATCTACTACGCGAGCCGCACCCTCGCTGATGCCCAAGTGAACTACACCACCACGGAAAAGGAATTATTAGCTGTTGTGTTTGCCCTCGAAAAGTTTCGATCATATCTGTTAGGGGCGAAAGTCATTGTTTATTCTGATTACTCAGCATTAAAATTTTTGATCCCCGTCTCTTACAATGGATTTTATTACTACAAGAGTTTGATTTGTAAATAAGAGACAAGAAGGGGTTGAAAAATGTTGTCGCTGATCACTTGTCTAGGATTGTAATTCCTGAAAGTGCCCCTATGTCTGATTCCTTCCCTGATGAACAAATTCTTTCCATCTCTCACACAACAACCCCTTGGTTCGCTCATATAGTCAACTACCTGGCAGTAGGGAAGATTCCCGAAGGGTGATCTAGACAGGAGAAATATCGATTCTTTTCTAAGGTAAGGCACTATTTTTGGGTCGACCCGGAGCTATTTCATATGGGTCCAGATCAAATAATAAGAAGATGTGTCCCCGAGGAGGAGCAACAATATGTTTTGAACTTCTGTCATAATCTCGCTTGTGGGGGACATTTTTCAGAAAAGAAAACATCGGCGAAAGTGTTGCAGAGCGGATTCTATTGGCCCACATTATCCAAAGATGCTTATGAATTTTCCAAAACATGTTTAAGGTGCCAAGCCGTAGGAAATAATTCAAAAAGAGATATGATGCCGCTCAGTCCCATTCTGGTAGTAGAAATTTTTGATGTTTGGGGAATAGACTTTATGGGACCATTTCCACCTTCATTTGACAATGAATATATTTTGGTGGCAGTGGACTATGTTTCAAAATGGATTGAAGCTGTTGCTACTAGGACAAATGATCACAAGGTTGTGATGAAGTTTGTGAAGAAACACATCTTTTCTAGATTTGGTTGTCCTAGAGCTATCATTAGTGATGGGGGCTCTCACTTTATTCATTTTCAATTCCGAGCTCTACATCGCAAATATGGCATCACTCACAAGCTCGCTAGCCCCTATCATCCCCAAACTAGTGGCCAGGTAGAAGTGTCCAACAGGGAGATAAAAACCATTCTGCATAAGACAGTTCGGCCGAATAGAAAAGACTGGTCTGAGAGACTAGATGATGCACTTTGGGCCTACATAACTGCATTTAAAACTCCCATTGGTATGTCACCTTATCGCCTCATTTTTGGAAAAGCCTGCCACTTACCTGTAGAGCTTGAACATAGAGCATATTGGGCCATCAAACAAGTCAACTTTGATCTCATTCAAGCCGGGGCCCAAAGAGCTCTACAACTCAATGAATTGGAGGAACTAAGAAATGAAGCCTATGAAAATTCAAAAATCTATAAAGCCAAAATGAAATCCTTTCATGATAAGCATATTCAAAGGAAAACTTTTCAACCAAATCAGAAAGTCTGGCTTTTTAACTCTAGGCTGCGCTTGTTCCCTGGAAAGCTCAAGTCCAGATGGGATGGACCATTTGTAGTTGTCAAAGCTTTTGACCACGGTGCCGTCAAAATTTTGAATCCTAAAAATGGTCAAATTTTCACTGTCAACGGTCAAAGATTGAAATCTTATTTGGAAAATGATCAGTTGCAAAAAGAATCCATTGTCCTAAGTGGTCTGGAATAAAATTTTCGTGAGCTCTCATGCGTCTGGCTGAAGACAGAAAACTTAGCGCTTCTGGGAGGTAACCCACAGTTTTTGTTGTTTTGACGTTTTTGTTTGAGTGTGTTTTAGTAGTCAGGTTAAGGCCAAGGAGAGGAAGTCGTCGCCGTCTATGACATTGATGGAGGTTTTGTCCCGCATATCTGGTTGTCTCTTTCCTACTCAGAAGTATTTATTGATACATTGTTCTATTGCTTTCAATTCTATATGCCATTGAGGACAATGTCATTCAAGTTGGGGGGAGAGAAATTTTCATGATGCATATAGTACAACCCTATAGGAGTTCTGTCTTGCATGTCATAGTTGCATAAAAGTAGAAAGATGTAAACCTCATTTTGAGTTCATGATTCATGCTTAAATTAAAAGTAATTCTGGAATAGAAAAGACTAGGGAGAAGGATGATGGAAAATTTAGTCAATCTAGCCATGAAAAACTGATATAAGAATCCCTTTAAAGTTCATGTACACTTTGAAAAAAAAAGAAAAAGAAAAGAAAAGAAAAAAATTCATGTTGCACACTAATGAAACAAGCAAGATAAGCCCTCTGCTATTTTTAGTATGTTGTCTGATATTCTGCACTTCTTAAGAAAAGAGATCTTTTTTCAAACCAAATTATCTATCAAATAAGTGCAATGGCACTATGAAAAAGAAGAAGAAAAGAACACCATGAAAAATACCCCAATTCTTAGTAACCGGGCCTACTTCACCTAAGACGTGTTGAGGTTCGCGTCAAAAAGAAAAGGGAACCCTGATCTTAGTAACCGGGCCTACTTCACTTAAGACGTGTTGAGGTTCGCGTAAAACAGTGAAGGGATAGTGCAGCATCATGTGTGCTATAAAAGATACTAAAGGGACAAAGCAATAAGGTAGATAAAAAAGTTAATATACTTAATGCTCTAATCTAAGAGGTGCAGGGTTGAAAGGCATTTGCTTGGAATAGCGAATGGGGGATGCAATTATCTAAGCTGTGGATTTGGTAGTTACACATGCATAAGTGCTATTGAGCTTTAATTTAAATTCTTAATCATGTACTATTAAGTTCCTACATAAGGTTAGTGTGCATTAATGATTTCAGATTCCTAATCTTTGCTTGATTCTATGAAGGGATAACTAGATATGAGAGCATAAATTTTGTAAACTCTTGTTAATCCTAAAAATTCAATTTATTGGCATTGCTAAGGGACTAGCAATGAGTAAGTTGGGGGGTGTGATAAGTGTCCATTTGTTATGACAATTCATTGCATGTACACCATTTTATGTGCATATAATTAGGCAATTATGCATATTTCATAGTTAACCTCAACTCCGCATTTAAATTAGAGTTTTCACGCAAATTGATTAATTTGACAATTTTATTTAATAATTTAAAGTTGAGGGCCATGATCATTAATTCTCCATTGCATAATCATGAGCATTTGAGATTTATGTGCACATTGTGGTATATTTTATGGACTAAAGTGCAATTATGTATGTGTAGGACACCGAAGGTAATTACAAAAGAAGTCGGGGGCAAAAGGGTCATCACCATTTAGACCAAGTCAAATAAAGAATTAAAAATATTTTGGTTGGAGGGAAAGGAAAGTTTAAAATTTTGAATTCAAAGTTTGAAAATGAGGAATCTAAAGTTTAAGTTTGAAAAGGAGGAAAATGACATTCAAAGTTTGAAATAAAGGAGAGACATGATGAGCCTTGGGAAATGGGGTGCCTAAAGTTCAAGAAAGGGGGTGCCCACCTACTTTTTCTCTTCCCCATGCATCATATTCCACTTAAATCTCAGCCATCCATCTCCTTTTGATACAATCTCCACCCTCCATCTACCTAACTTTTCCTATAAATAGCCCATGATAAAGAGGAGAAAGGAGAGTTCTTCTTTTGGCAATTTTTCACTCTTTCTCTCCCTCTCACATCTTTTAGTTCGTCGAGTTCACCCTCTTCCGTCCCTCTTCTCCTCTTATGGTCTTCATAAAAGTTCTATTTTTTTAAGTCCTCTACAATTTCTTCTTCTGGATCATCTTCTAATTCCTTTTGGTTTTCAAGCTATTTTGTATTTTTCACTGTGCTGTCCTGTTCATCTGTGAAACAGTGTTTGTCTCTGTTATTCCCCTTATGTCGCCCCCTTCTAGTCATTTTCTGCTCCTACTGTCTTCATAAAAGTTCTTTTTTTTAAGTGTTCTACAACTTCTTCGTCCACACCATCTTCTAATTCTTTCTGATTTTTAAGATATTTCTCATTTTTCAACTTGCTGTCTTGTGATTTCACTGTTCATCCGAGGTGCTAGTTTCTGTTATTTCTCTATTTTGAAGCTCTTCTGCCCTTCTTTTCTATCTGAGTTATTCATCAAAGTTCTTCCTCTCTCCCTCCTCTTCAACTTCTTTTTCTTGGGCATCCCCTAATTCATCTTGGTTTCAAAGTTATTCACCCTCTAAAGGCGGCTTCAACGACGAAGGTGACTTCCTCCCGGCGTAGACGACATCTTCCGTGAGGTGGTTCGTGATCCAAGGCTAAGAGAGGACGGTGCCATCATCACAATTGCTGTTGTCATCTCCAAACTCCAGGCTCCTCTTGTTGTTATTGTTTTTGTGTTATTTTACTTTATTGTAACTTGTCACCTCTTTGTTGTAAGCTTGTCTTGTACTTCATGTACTCTTTCTTTTAAGTTAATGAAGAGAGTTGTTCTTTTGATCTAGTTCTTGATATTCTTCCCTCTCTACCTTCTTCTTCTATCTCTTCTTTTCACTTCATGCAATTAATTTCTATAGCATAGGCGCATAATCATATGTGTTTTTAATTAAGTGTTTGGTTTGTTCTTCATTTCACTATTTTTTTTAAGCAAAACAAATCAACAAGTGTTTTTTTTTAAGGACTCTAAAGTTTTTAACTCTAAAAATCTCTTCTTCGCTGTGGATTCGACCCTTCTTGCCACCATATTACGTCTCTCTTTCATCTAGTGCGAGTTGGAATTTTTAAGATTGATACGCGTGTTTTAAACGACGAACTTTCGCGTTATCACCGGTGAAGGCTGGCTTGGTGCGCCGTTGGGGGCATATTTGAGGCCTTCGTCGACACGAGTTGCGGTCCATTGGATTTTTTTTAGGGCCCATGGATTGTGGGCTTCCTGGGGGTTGGTTTCTCTTCGCTGTCGTGACTCCGGAGATGGTTTCACGGTAGTGTGTATTTGTTCGGAGAGTACGTATGGCCTGTCTCCTCCGCAGTTTCTTCGTTTGGGGTTGTGGCTGATGCTGGATTGGTCGGGACACATGGACGTGTAATTTTACACGTCCACAAATGCCCCCCACCTATGGGTAGCGCAGGCGAAGGATGAGCCGGGCGGTGCCCGTGGGTGCACTGGTCTCTTATTCTCTTCGTCGGTGCCGACGGGGTGTCGGGAGCTGACGTGGTATGTTGGTCTCTTCTTCTCTTCATCAGTGCCGACGGGGTGTCAGGAACTGACGTGGTATGTTGGTCTCTTCTTCTCTTCATCGGTGCCGACAGGGTGTCGGGAGCTGACGTGGTATGTTTGTCTCTTCTTCTCTTCATCAGTGTCGACGGGGTGTCGGGAACTGACGTGGTATGTTAGTCTCTTCTTCTCTTCGTCAGTGCCGACGGAGTGTCGGGCGCTGACATGATATGTTAGTCTCTTCTTCTCTTCATCAGTGCCGACGGGGTGTCGGGAACTGACGTGGTATGTTGGTCTCTTCTTCTCTTCATCAGTGCCGACAGGGCGTCGGGAACTGATGTGGTATGTTGGTCTCTTCTTCTCTTCATCAGTGCCGACAGGGCGTCGGGATCTGACGTGGTATGTTTATCTTTTCTTCTCTTCATCAGTGCCGACGGGGTGTCGGGAGCTGACATGGTATGTTGGTCTCTTCTTCTCTTCGTCAGTGCCGACGGGGTGTTGGGCTCTGACATGATATGTTGGTCTCTTCTTCTTTTCATCAGTGCCGATGGGGTGTCGGGAGCCGTCATGGTATGTTGGTCTCTTCTTCTCTTCATTAGTGCCGACGGGGTGTCGGAAACTGACGTTGGGGCAGCAGAAGGGCGTGTCACTGGAGGCTTCAGAATGAGTGTGCCCCTGAGGGCACTTAGTAGTGTGCCGCTGGAGGGCTTGCAGGCTATTGCGCCGTTGGAGCACTTCAAGAGTGTTTCCTTTTCTTCTTTTCATCTTTTCACCTTCCCTTCTCTTTTCTCCTCTTCTATATTCCCCTGCACATAAACATGGGGTGAGAATTTATTTAGTGTCCACAAATCAGGGAAGTGGGCTGTGAAAGCCAAAATTTGGGGGGGGCAGGCTGCCAGAGCCAAAATTGGGAAAGTGGGCCACGGGGGCCGAAGTATACTGAAAAGTGGGCTACGATAGCCGAAGGGAAGTAGGTTACGAGAGCCGAAATTGGGAAGCAGGCCACGGGGGCCAAAGGGAAGCAGGCCGTAAAAGCTAAAATTGGGAAGCAGGCTACGAGAGCCGAAATTGAGAGAGCAGGCTAGAGAAGCCAAAGTATGGGAAGCGGGCTGCGAGGGCCGAATTGGGGAGCAGGCCATGAGAGCCGAAATTAGAAAGTAGGCCACGAGGGCCAAAGGGAAGCAAGCTGTAAAAGCCAAAATTGGGAAGCAGGCTACAAGGGCCGAAATTAAGAGATTGGCGAGCCGTGAGGCGGGAGGTAGGTCATGAGGGCCAAGATTGGGCTCTACGAGCCGGAGTTGGGAAAGTAGGCTGCGATAGCCGAAATTGAGTTTATTGTATACATACATTTTTTATTTTTTATTTTTTTTATTTTTTTTTTAATTCAAGCATGCATGCATTCATTAGCAGGCATAACATAAATATACGTATGAGGTAGCTCCCTCCATAGGGAATGTGATAGGGACATCGCTCACAATTCGCAGATACGGCGCGGGCCACGAGGCACAATTGAGGGGTGGTGCACCCGTCAAGAGGATATCGCACGTCTTTCATGCATAGCCTAAATTCACGCATTTCACCCAAGGCAATTCTCTGTGACGTGGCGGTACAAATGTGTGAACAAAGAGCCCTAACCATAGGGATACGCAAGTTTTCCTAGCGACACTCAAGGATTACTCTAGCGCCTACACATAGGTTTCAGGCTCTCGATTTTGGTAGCTTCGCACAGCCCCCATCTGTTTATTTTGGTAATGGATTTCACCGTTCAACGCGAGTCTCCTCATGTGTCTCAATGGAGATTCCCGACTACTAGGATTCTTCCTTATTATAATTCTATTACGGATTCCACAGTTTGACGCGAGTTTCCTCATATGTCTCAATGGGGATTCCCAGCTAATAGGTTTCATCCTTATTGTAATTCGCTTCACCATTTCGCGCGAGTCTCCTCATGTGTCTCAATGGGGATTCTCGGCTACTCGGTTTCACGTTTCTCTCTGTTTTTTCACATCATTTTTTTTCTCTCTCTCTGTCTCTCTTATTTATTTATTTATTTTACAGTGTGGGTGAGGGTAGACAGCTTTTTCCTCACGATTATCTTTCACGCGAGTGCAGGAATTCAAGTCTCTGTAGAGTGCTAAGAAGGAATTCAGGCAATCCCTATGGTTGAAAGCTATTGAACACATTAAGTGCGAAGCGTAGGAGAGTTGCCTCAGGTTTATTTTGTGAGTTGGGCTTAGCAATTCAGCCATGACTCTTCCCTTTGACGTGTGCACCCGCCATAACCGGGTTCCCTTTGAGTGCGTGCCGTGACGCACGTGGATCCGGAATCGGGCGATATTATTTAGCAAGGAAACACGATCCTAGAAAATTCCAAGGAGGTGTATTATTCTATATTAAGCAAGCATGCAAGCAGGGCAATCAAGCATTCTTCTTTGTCTCTTTTCTTTTCTTCTTTCTTCATCTTTTCTTTGCATAAGAATATATTGTCGTTACGTATAAGTGTAGTGGTAGTAAAAGTATTAGGGAAGTAGACCACGGAGGGCCGAAAGAACATCAGGGAAGCAGGCTATAGAAGCCGGGGGACATTGGGGAAGCAGGCCATAAAGGCCAAAAGGAAGCAGGCTGCGAGAGCCCAAGTTGGGAAGCGGGATGCGAGAGCCCAAGTTGGGAAGCGGGCTATAAAAGCCAAAATTGGGGAGCAGGCCAGGGAGGCCAAAAGGGGAAGCAGGCTATGGGAGCCAGAATTGGGAAGCAGGCTACAAAGCCAAAGTTATGAGAAGCGGGCCGTGAAGGCCGAATTCTGGGAAGCAGGCTGCCAGAGCCAAAGATATTAGGAAGCGGGCTGTGGAGGCCAAATTCTGGGAAGCAGGCTACAAGTCGAAGTTGAGATATTGAAAAGTAGGTTAGAAAGCCAAGAGATGTTGGGAGCGGGCTAACACGTCGAGAGATGTTAGAAGTCGGCTGTGAAGCCAAAAGATATCGGAGAGCGTAGTGGGACGGGTGGATTAATCCTGATAGTGGGCCTTGGCCGAAATGGCTGAGCCGAAGGGCGTCGGGTAGCAGGATATGAGAGCCGAAGAGAAGGGTCCCCTTTTGTTCCCAGGCCGGGGAAGGGTCCGAACCAAAACGGAAGGTTTATTCTATTGTTCTCTGGCCGGGGAAGGATCCGAACCAAAGAGAGAGGTCTATTTTTTCATTTGGGAAGCTATCAGCTGGGATGCCAATGATGAGGTAGCTGTCGGCTAGGAGCCGATGATGAGGCAGCTGTCGGCTCGGGGGCCGATGATTATATAGCTGTCGGCTCGGAGGCCGATGATGAGGTAGCTATCGGCTAGGAGCCGATGATGAGGCAGCTGTCGGCTCGGGGGCCGATGATTATATAGCTGTCGACCCGAAGGCCGATGAGGGGGGCAACTGTCGGCTTTAAGTCCCGATGGCTGAATATCTATTGGTTTAACCCCCCGTTGGCAGAAAGTTTATCGGTTTAACGCCCCGTCGGCAGAAGGTTTAGTCGGCTTAACACCCCATCGGCGAAAGGTTTAGTCGGTTTAATGCCCCGTCGGCAGAAGGTTTAGTCGATTTAACGCCCCGTCGGTGGAAGGTTTAGTCGGCTTAACGCCCCATCGGCGGAAGACT
Source organism: Amorphophallus konjac (assembly GCA_022559845.1). Taxonomy (NCBI): domain Eukaryota; kingdom Viridiplantae; phylum Streptophyta; class Magnoliopsida; order Alismatales; family Araceae; genus Amorphophallus; species Amorphophallus konjac. The sequence continues at coordinate 258,004,959 of CM040123.1, forward strand.
TAGTTGGTTTCCATTTGTTGGATGGCTGAAGGTCGGAGGTAAAAGTCTACCTCGTGACTCTTCTTTCTCTTCTTTTCTTCTTCTTTTATGAGGAGAGGCGGGTGCATAGACCATGTTCACCTCGTGACTCTTTTTTTCCTCTTCTCTTCTTCTTTTGTGGAGAGGCAGGTGCAAAGACCGTGTTTGCCTCGTGACTCTTTTTCCTTCTTCTCTTCTTCTTTTGTGGAGAGGCAGGTGCAAAGACCATATTCGCCTTGTGACTGTTCTTTCTCTTCTTCCATTCTTCTTTTATGGAGAGGCAGGTGCAAAGACCATGTTCGTCTCACGTCTCTTTTTTTCTTCTTTTCTTCTTCTTTTGTAGAGAGGCAGGTGCAAAGACCATGTTTACCTCATGACTCTTCTTTCTCTTCTTCTCTTCTTCTTTTGTGTGGAGAGGCGGGTGCAAAGATCGCGTCTATCTCGTGACTATTCTTTCTCTTCTTCTCTTCTTCTTTTGTGTGGAGAGGCGGGTGCAAAGACCGCGTCTGCCTCGTGACTTTTCTTTCTCTTCTTTCTCTTCTTCTCTTTTTTTATTGTGAAGAGGCGGCTGCAGAGACCACGCCTATCCCATGACTATTCTTTTTGTTCTGCTCTTCCTTTCTCATTGATGCCCCGGGACCGCGGTGTTCTTCTATTAACATGCCCCCAGGTTGGGGTGTAGCTTACTTCTGTGCCCCCAGGCGGGGTGTGTTTCTCTTTACGGCTTTAATGACCCCAGGCGGGGTGTGTCTTCTGCTTCTTATACCCCCATGTAGGGTAGATTTACACGGGGTAGAGTCTTTGCCTCTTATGCCACCCCCCGACGGGGTGGAGTCTTGGCTCTTTATGCCTCCGTGGCGGAGGTTGGTTCTGCTGCTTCTTATGCCCTGCATCGGGGTAAACTTCTCTTCATATGCTCCTGGCAAGGGGTGGATTCTTTGCTTCTTATGCCCCAGGGCGGGGTGAATTCTTATGCTTCTTATGCCCCCATTGCGGGGGTGTGTCTCTTTACGGCTTCTGTGCCCCCAAAGCAGGGTATGTTGTTTCTTCAAATGCCGTTGGGCGGAGTATACCCTTCTTCATATGCTCCCGGATCGGGATGTATGTCGTCTCTTTACGGCTTCTGTGCCCCCGAAGCAGGGTATGTGCTTCTGCTTCTTATGCACCGAGAGCGGAGTGTATCTCTTTTTTGTGCCCCCAGAGCGGGGTAAATGCTCTGCATGTGTCCCCAGGTTGGGGTGTATTCCTTTGCTTCTTATGACCCCGTGGCGGGGTGATCTCTCTTCAGATACCCCTAAGTCGGGGTGTATCTTTGTCTCCCATGGAGGGGGTGTGTTTCTTCTTCAAAAGCCCCCAGGCCAGGGTGTATTCTTCTCTTTCTTGTGCTCCCGAGGCAGGAGGGGTTCTCTTCATGTGCCCCCGTGGCTGGATGTGCTTCTTTCTTCGAGTGTCCCCAGGCAAGGGTGAATTCTTTTCTTCTGCCCAGACACACCGGGAGGAATGTTTGCTTCTTGTGCTCCCAAGGTGGGGTGTACTGCTGCTTTCGATGCCCCAAGGTGGGGCGTATCGCTACTTCTGATGCCCCAGAGCTAGGTATCTTTCTCTTTACATGCCCCCGACACGGGGTATATTCTGCTTCTAGTGCCCCCAAAGTGGAGTGTATTGCCGCCCCTGAGGCGGAGTGTAGTTCTCGCTTTTTATGCACCTGAGGCTGGGTGAATTCTTCTTCTTTGCTTACGTGCCCCCATATCGGGGTGTATTCCTTTCTTCATATGCCCCTCCTAAGTCGGGGGATGCTGTTTGTTCTACTTCAAATGTCCCGGGGGGGTGCAAGTTGCTTCATGGACTCCGAGCCTGGGGTATACTCCTTCTTCAAATGCCCCTAAGCTGGGGTGGATTCTCTTTTCTTCTTATGCTCCCAAGGCGGGGTGTAGCTTCCTCAAATACCCCTAAGTCAGAGCATATTCTTTATGGCTTCTATGCCCCCCCCCTTGCGGGGTATGTTTCTTCTTCAAATACCCCTAGGCTGGGGTGGACTTCTCTTCATATGCCCTTGAGTCGGGGCATGTTCTTTATAGCTTCTAGGCCCTCGAGGCGAGGTATGTTTCTTCTTCAAATACCCCCAAGACGGGGGTGTGATTGTTGGCTTCATATGCCCCCAAGGCAGGTGTATTCTTCTGCTTCCTCTGCCCCAGAGTGGGGTATATTTCTCTTCGTATTCCCCTAAGCTAGGATGTATTCTTTGGTTTCATATGCCCCTATACGGGGTAGGGTCTTTGCTTCTTTGCACCCAAGGTGGGGTGTGTCCTCCGCTTCTTATGCTCCCAGACCGGGGTGGATTCTTTTGCTTCTTACGCCCCGCCAGGGTAGGGTGTGTTTCTCTTCATATGCCCCCGGTGTGGGGTATATCTTCTGCTTCTTATGCTCCCGAGCCGGGGTATAGATTCTTGGCCTCATATGCTATCAAGGTGAGGTGTATGTTGCTTCATGTGCCCCCCCCGGACCTCTAATGCCCCCGTGGTGGGGTATATCTCTTGGCTTCTTATGCCCCTAAGGTGGGGTGTGTTTTCTTCTTGTGCTCCCAGAGTGGGGTATATCTTTTGCTTCTTATGCCCCCTGAGGCGGGGTGAATTCCTTGCTTCGAATGCCCCTAGATCGGGGTATGGTTTTGTCTCATATGCCCCTGGAGCGGGGGTGAGTTTCGTCGTCAAATGCCCCGAAGCCGGGGTGGATTCTTTCCTTCTTATGCTCCCGAGGCAGGATGTCTGTCTTTTTACTTTTGTGCCCCACAAGGCGGCATGCATTCTTTATGACTTCTATACCCCCGGACGGGGTGTGTTTCTTCTTCAAATGTCCCCAAGCCGGGGTGTATTCTTTTGCTCTTTATGCCCCCAGTTCGGGGTGAATTCTTCGTCGAATGCCCCGAAGCCGGGGTGGACTCTTTTCTCCTTATGCTCCCAAGGCGGGATGTAACTCTCTTCATATGCCCCTAAGCCGGAGCGTATTCTTTATGGCTTCTATACCCCCTGGGCAGGGTACGTTTCTTCTTCAAAAGCCCCTAGGCCGGGGTGTATTCTCTCTTTCTTATGCTCCCGAGGCGGGATATAACTTCTTCAAATACCCCTAAGATGGGGTGTATTCTTCATGGCTTCTATGCCCCCTGGCGGGATATGTTTCTTCTTCAAATACCCCCAGGCCGGGGTGTATCCTTTGCCTCACATGTCCCCCGATTCGGGGTGCAGCTTTGTTTCTTCTTATGCCCCCTGGTCGGGGTAGATTCTCCTCACGTGCCCCCACGGCGGGGGTGTATATTTTTTTTTTTTGCCTCTTATGCCCCTATGGTGGGGTATACCTCTTCTTCTTATACCCCACGGTGGGGTATGTGCATGCTCTCTTCGGGAGCGGTGGCCGTGCTTGGCCTCATTGCTATAAAGCATTCCCCGCAGCAGGCAGTAATTCATCAAGCTACAGTTGCGGCTTGCTGGGTCTTTTAACAGCCACCCGAGGGGCCGTCTTATGCCGGATAGAGGTAGCAGGGAGGGGGAACGGGCCGGGTCAGTGCACCGCGGACTTGGAGCCTCCTGGAGCCGAGTGGGATGCCGAGTTTCTTCTTGTTCTTTTGGTCAGCAATGCTTGCCAACCTTTCTCTTCTTGTCCTTTCAATTCTTCTCTTCTCTTTTGTATAATAGACAGAGGTGGGTGTGGAGGAGAGCGCTCACCCCCTCAGGGAGGGGATGAGTGGTTCACTCCACCGCATCAACCCACAATGGTATTCTTTGTTCGGCACGGGTGTTGACGGATGCGGCCATACAACCCTCTCTCGCCGACTCTCTCTCTTCTTTTTTTTGCTTCTTTCTTTTCTACTTTTCTTCTTTTCTTCTTTTCTTCTTATCTTCTTTTCTTCTCTTTCTTCTTGAGGAAAGGGGGGGTTTGATTTCCCCTCCCTTCTTCTCTCTTTTTATTCTCTCTTTTTTTTTAGTGGCGGCCTTCACAATCCCTGGAAGCTCCATGTGCCCCGGTGTAGCATCTCCGAGGCCACGAAGATGATTGCGCCTAGTGGCTTTTCTCCCCATAGGGCAGGCGAAGACAGCACCTTCAATTCATCAAAGCAGGTAGACATCGTTTACTAGGGGGCCATGAGGCCCCGAATCCTGGCGAAGAGATGAAGGGTGGTTTCGTCCCACCGGGCGTACCAGACTTGTGGACGCACTAAAATTCGCTCGTTAATGTTATTCATTTGTTTTAAGTGCGTGGGCGTGCCAGTCATAGAGTGACGATTTATTCGGGCTCCAGAGAGTCCATGGTGCGCTCGATCTGACTTCGTTAGACGATTGTGTAGTTCGTGTCGGGACCAGATCCCGCCGTGCCATAAAGGTCACGACGTCATTTACATTCCCCATACAAGGGAATACCCTTGATTAATCGCCGAGAATCAGGGCCTCATGGCCAAGAACGTAATTGCATAGAAATTTATTAAGAAATGCTGAAGTCCTCGTATGAGGGCGTGAAGAAAGCGTTAGAGATCATGTCGGTCATATGCAGACCATTTAATATTCGGACGAATGTCCGGCTCGAGAAAATCACGATTGTCGCAAGAAAATCGGAATGCATGTATGCCGAGGTACGGCAGATTTATTGTTCAGAAGAACGGAAAGCGATCGGCTAAACCTCGGTTAGAGCGGTCAAAAACCAGTAAGTCTATTGGCCTGGTGCAAGAGCAAGCTGCGACCATACTGCGGTGGGCCCCCCCGCGGTCGAAGTCAGGCTCGCATGAGCATCATTAATATCTCCGGTGCCAAGGGGCAACGGGGGAATATCCCCTGAACCAGCTGGAAAGCCCTATGTCTTGGGGAGCGAACGTTCGAAACGTATCGGTCATTCGGAAGATCGTTTAATATTCGGACGGGTGTCCGGCTTGAGAATATCATAATCGTCGCGGGAGGACTTGGAACATATGTGTGCCGGGGTACGGCAAGTTTATTATTCCGAGGGACTGAAGGCATTCGGTTAAATCCTGGTTAGTGTAGTAGGAAACTGGTGAATTTATCGGCCCGGTGCGAGATCGGGTCAGGACCATACCGGGGGCGCCTCCCGCTGTCCGAACGAGACTTGCGCGTGCATCATTAATATTTTCGATGCCGGAGGGTAACGGGGAAGAGTCCCGGGACTAGACTCCAAAACCAAAAACGTGTTCAAAGGGGGGGCGGGCTGTAGGCCGAGGATATGAGTCAGACGATGACCATGATCGGGACGGACCCGAGGTCTAAGCGTGGCCCACGGAGGCCTTATTGATATTCTCATGCAAAGGGTCCAGGGATGACGAGAGCCATCTCGCTCCATTTAGATTTTGTCAGTCATTCATGGACCACTCTATGTTCGGACAAAGGTCCGTATTGAAGGTACGACGTAGATGGAAACAACCCCGTATAAATGTATGCCGAGTTTACGTCAATTTCAATGAAAAAATGGAAACGAATCTCGATGGGAACGAGTCCGGTTTGACGAATTATCGGCCCAGAGCAACGTTGGATTACGGCCATATCGGGATGGTTCCCAAGGTCCGAGCCCGACTTGGAGGGGCGGTGTTAGTATTCCCTTTACATCGGGTCTTGAGGAGAAACGGGGCTGCGGAGCAGATCTCATCGTTTTATAATTACTTGAATTTTTATCATTATTATTTGTTAGTTTATATATTTTTGAGTGAGTTTATTATTATTTATTATTTGTTTTTTATGCTTTATTTATTATTATTATTATTGTTGGGTTTGTTATTATTATTTATTCATTTTATTATCATTTATTTACTTATCACTTTTGCTGGGTTTGTTATTATTATTCATTTATTTTGTTATCATTTATTTATTTATCATTTTTGTTGAGTTTGTTATTATTATTCCTTGTTTCTTTATTGCTATTATGTATTTATTTCTTCTTTTTAGGCATTTATTATTGTTGTCATTTATTATCATATTCTTCATTCATTTATTATTATTATTTGTCCCCTTTTGTGAGTTTGTTGTCATTATTATTATCTTTATTTTATTATTTTTTATCATTATTTGTTTATTTCTTATTTTTTCTTTTAGCTTATTGTTATTATTACTTGTTCCATTATCATTACTATTTATTTATTCATTTTTTTGAATTTGTTATTATTATTATTATTATTATTATTATTATTATCATTATTTGTGATGTTGGGAGCGTGCGTAGGTGGGAAAGGGTCTGTGCAGGCTGAGCGAAAGTCTGAGCGTCTTGGAGGTAAGGTCGGTGTAGGTCGCGAATAAAGGCTCAACAAGGTCAGTGCACTTTGAGAACAAGGTCGGTGCACAAGAGGACCAAGGCCGGTGCACATAGGGAACCAAAGGGGATTGGGTCGGCGCAAGACCTGACTAGGGTCTATGCAGGTTTGGGTTAGAGGTCAGTGCAGTTGGCCTGGAAGTCGGTGCAGTTGGGATGAGGGTTAAAAGGGAAGTTGTGCCGCTGGGAGGGGCACGGAGTGTGCCGGTGAATGGGAGGCCGGGGTGCGTCGGCGAAGGGCTGGGCATGCCGGTGAAGCTTGGGCTGTTGTGCCGGGGAGGCGCCAAAGGGCGTACCGGGCTGGGGCTGGGAGGTGCTGGGCGTGCCGGTGAAGCCCCGGGGAAAGGCGTACCGGTGAAGGCCGGGATGGATGGGGAACGGTTGGAGCGTGCCGGCGAAGGGCCTGGCCGGGAGCGTCGGGGAAGGAACGGTTGGAGCGTGCCGGCTAAGGTTGAACTAGGGTGTGCCGGCCAAGGCTAATGAGGGGTTTTCTCTTATTCATGGGATGCATGCGTGAGTTTTGATTTGGTTTTCTTCTATTCCCGTAGACCCTGTTCGTGGTTATGTTCGATAGTCCATTATTGAGGTGTGAATGTTCAGTTATTCGGGCTCTCCGTAGTTCGTTCGTTATTTCGGCGAAGCCGTTGCGTTAGTGTTTATTTTGTTCGCTTGTTGTCTCTTTGTGTGTTGTTACCTTTCTTTTATTATTGCTATTGTGTTAATTCTAACGAAAATTCGGCGGCATCTCCCCTTGACCCGGATGGTAAGGGAGATAAAGGGAACGCGCCCACATGGAGTGGAGGAACTCGATAATTTGAGGTGGGTGCCAGAGGCAGCAACACCTTTGATAAGACTTCGGAAAACCCGGAAGAAACGACAAATGGAAGGCGCCTCTGAGACTACCCAGGGGTGCACCAGACAAGAAGAATGACTGGTGGCTGCGTACCGACCAGAGAGTCTCAAGCGGGCTGAAGAGGTGTGCCGGATTGGGTTCGAGCGGGGCTGTGCCGGGGAAGACCCCCAGGGGCTGTGCCGGTGAACGAGGGCCAAGGTGTGCCGCTGAAGAAGTGTACCAGTGGGGGTTGGCCTAGGGGCGTACCGGTCAAGGGCTGGGAGACTGCACCGGGCAAGAGTGGCGGTGGCTGGATGGGTGGAGGGGTGATGGAGGCCATGGCTCTTGGCTCAATTAGCACGAGCGGGAGGCTTCAGCTAGGCCAATGGGGAGGCGAAGCAGAGGGTCCGCTAGCCACTCTCAAGGGGCATGACAGTGAACCCTATGGGGAGGCCGGCAACGTCGAAGACAAGCATGATCGGCATGAAAAGGGAGAAGTCACCGGGGGAAGGAGGAAGAAGAACCCGAGCACACACAGGGACCCAAGCAAACGGAGACAGTAAAAAAAAACTCAAGAAAGGGGTTTTCATTCATGAAAGATAGGGGCCAAAATCACCTATGCACATTTCAGAACACCGGGGTAGAGGATACAACCATGGGAGGAAGAAGAGAGGTGAGGGGAAGAAGGAATAGGGGAGAGTGTTGGGGTGGAGCAGGGGTGACGGCTCCCTGCTCCCCCAACACTTTCTGCTACATGCTCTCTCTCACTCAGCTCTCTCTCTTACTCTCTTCCTCTTCTGGTGGCCGCCGGGAGCTCTCTTTCTTCCCCTCTTCTTCTTCTTCTCTTCTCTTTCACTTGGAAGCACCGCAGTGGCTGTGCGTGCTGCTCCCTATTCTCTGAATGTCTCTCCGTGTGTGTTCGTCAGAGAAGAGGGGTTTTTATACCTTGGCAGCGGTGAGATCGATCGAAGGCGGGAAATCAGAGGCATTGAATGGGGATTTGACCCGTCATCCTTGGTGGCAGGGGGGACAGGCAGCGTGGCTCTCTCCCTGGGCGACACCTCAGCCAGCTCGCTGCGCGCCACGAATCGTAGGGAATGGGCATCACGTCGTTCTGCCGGTTGCATCGGGTGAAGAAGAACCAGGGTGTGCCGTTGAATGAGCAGGTAGCCGTGCCGCTGGAAGACTGCAAAAGCGTGCCGCTGAAAGGCTGGAAAGGTGTGCCGCTGACGGGCTGCGCTAGAGGAGCTTGCAGGCGTGCCGCTGAAGGCCTCTACATGGCGTGCCGTTGAAGGGGCTGGCAGGCGTGCCGTTGAAGGGCCTCTACATGGCGTGCCGTGGAAGGGGCTGGCAGGCACGCCGTTGAAGGGGCTGGCAGGCATGCCGTTGAAGGGCCTGGCAAGCGTGCCGTTGAAGGGCCTGGCAAGCGTGCCGTTGAAGGGGCTGGCAGGCGCGCCCTAGCAGGCGTGCCGTTGAAGGGCCTGACAGGCGTGCCGTTGAAGGGGCCTGGCAGGCGTGCCGTTGAAGGGGCTGGCAGACGTGCCATTGAAGGGGTTGGCAGGCGTGCCGTTGAAGGGCCTGGCAGGCGTGCCGTTGAAGGGCCAATAAGGCGTGCCGTTGAAGGGCCTGGCAAGTGTGCCGTTGAAGGCTTGCAGGGGTGTGCCGGCGAAGGCTGGCTTGGTGCGCCGTTGGGGGCATATTTGAGGCCTTCGTCGACACGAGTTGCGGTCCATTGGATTTTCTTTAGCGCCCATGGATTGTGGGCTTCCTGGGGGTTGGTTTCTCTTCGCTGTCGTGACTCCGGAGATGGTTTCACGGTAGTGTGTATTTGTTCGGAGAGTACGGATGGCCTGTCTCCTCCGCAGTTTCTTCGTTTGGGGTTGTGGCTGATGCTAGATTGGTCGGGACACATGGACGTGCAATTTTACACGTCCACAGGGCACGGAAGCCGTAAAGAGGCACACCCCCGCCGTGGGGGCATAAGAAACATAAGAATTCACCCCCGCCTGGGAGGCATCAGAAGCAAAGACGCTACCCCACCACGGGGACATAGGAGCCATAAAGAACTCACCCCGCCTGGGGGCACGACAAGCAACATAGTTATCCCCTGATCTAAGGGCACGTGAAGAAAAGACACATCCTGCCTTGGGTGCACAAGAGGTGAAACGCACCCCAGTGTAAGGGCGCATGAAATAAAGCTACACCCCGATCCGGGGGCATAAGAAGCAGAAGAATCCACCCACACCTGGGGGCATAAGAGGCAAAGAATCCACCCCGTGCCGGGAGCATATGAAGAGAAGTTTACCCCGCTACGGGGCATAAGAAGCAGCAGAACCCACCTCCGCCATGAAGGCATAAGGAAGCAAGACTCCACCCCACCGCGGGGGCGTAAGAGGCAAAGACTCTACCCCATGCAAATCTGCCCTGCATGGGGGCATAAGAAGCAGAAGATGACGTACCCTGCCCGGGGGCACAGAAGCCATCAAGAATACACCCCGGTTTAGGGGAATCTGAAGAAGAAACATACACCCTGCCTGGGGGCATTGAAGCCGTAAAAAGTACACCCCGGCATGGGGGCACAGAAGCGAAAAGAATATACCCCGACCCAGGGGCCACACAAAGAAAGCTATACCCCGGGTTAGGGGCATGTGAAGAGAAATATACCTCGGGCCTGGGGGCACAAGAAGCGTGAAGTTGCACCCCAGTTTAGGGGCACTCGAGGAGAAACATACCCCGCTCGGGGGCATAAGAAACAAGGAATTTACACCCCATCTAAGGGCATAGAAGCCATGAAAGACACACCCCGCCTGGGGGCACAGAAGAAAAGCTACACCCCAACCTGGGGGCATGTTAAGAGAAAAACACCCCAGTCCGGGGGCATCAATGAGAAAGGAAGAGCAGAACAAAAAGAAGAGTCACGAGGTAAACATGGTCTCTGCACATGCCTCTCCATAAAAGAAGAAAAGAGAGAAAAGACACATGAGGCAAACGTGGTCTTCGAATCCGCCTCTTCACATAAAAGAAGAAGAGAAGAAAAGAGAGAAAAGACACATGAGGCATACATGGTCTTCGAACCCGCCTCTTTACATAAAAGAAGAAGAGAAGAAAAGGAAGTGAGCCTTGAAGCAAGCATGGTCTTTCACCATCCACCTTCGGCCTTTGGCCACCCAACAAAATCAAGAGACCTGTCCTATTGTCGGCACCATGACCTTCCGTCTAGGCCGATGCATCAACACATTGCCAGCATCATGACTCCTTCGTTTAGGTTGGCGCATAAACCCATTGCCGGTGGCACTCTTGCCATCTAAGCTGACAAATATCTCACCTTCGGCCTTTGGGCCACTAAAAAAAATAAAAAGAATCAACCTTTCACTTTGGCTCGGATCTTTTCCCGGCTAGAGAATCAAAGAATCAACCTTTCACTTTGGCTCAGATCCTTTCCCGGCTCGGATCCTTTCCCGGCCAGAGAATTAAAGAATCAACCTTTCACTTTGGCTCGGATCCTTTCCCGGCCAGAGAATCAAAGAATCAACCTTTCACTTTGGCTCGGATCCTCTCCCGGCCAGAGAATCAAAGAATCAACCTTTCTCTTTGGCTCGTCAGAGAATCAAAGAATCAACCTTTCACTTTAGCTCGGATCCTTTCCCGGCCAGAGAATCAAAGAATCAACCTTTCATTTTGGCTCGGATCCTTTCCCGGCCAAGGAATTAAAGAATCAACCTTTCACTCTGGTTCGGATCCTTTTCCCGACCAGAGAATCAAAGAATCAACCTTTCACTTTGGCTCAGATCCTTTCCCGGCCAGAGAATCAAAGAATCAACCTTTCACTTTGGCTCAGATCCTTTCCCGGCTAAAGAATTAAAGAATCAACCTTTCACTCTAGTTCGGATCCTTTTCCTGACCATAGAATCAAAGAATCAACCTTTCACTTTGGCTCGGATCCTTTCCCGGCCAGAGAATCAAAGAATCAACCTTTCACTTTGGCTCGGATCCTTTCCCAGCCAGAGAATCAAAGAATCAACCTTTCACTTTGGCTCGGATCCTTTCCCGGCCAGAGAATTAAAGAATCAACCTTTCACTTTGGCTCGGATTCCTTTCCCGGCCAGAGAATTAAAGAATCAACCTTTCAATCTGGTTCGAACCCTTCCCCGGCCAGAGAATCAAAAAATCAACCTTTCACTTTGGCTCGGATCCTTTCCCGGCCAGAGAATCAAAGAATCAACCTTTCACTTTGGCTCGGATCCTCAGAGAATCAAAGAATCAACCTTTCACTTTGGCTCGGATCCTCTCCTGGCCAAATAATCAAAGAATCAACCTTTCACTTTGGCTCGGATCCTTTCCCGGCCAGAGAATTAAAGAATCAACCTTTCACTCTGGTTCGGATCCCTTTCCCGGCCAGAGAATCAAAGAATCAACCTTTCACTTTGGCTCGGATCCTCTCCCGGCCAGAGAATCAAAGAATCAACCTTTCTCTTTGGCTCGTCAGAGAATCAAAGAATCAACCTTTCACTTTAGCTCGGATCCTTTCCCGGCCAGAGAATCAAAGAATCAACCTTTCATTTTGGCTCGGATCCTTTCCCGGCCAAGGAATTAAAGAATCAACCTTTCACTCTGGTTCGGATCCTTTTCCCGACCATAGAATCAAAGAATCAACCTTTCACTTTGGCTCGGATCCTTTCCCGGCCAGAGAATCAAAGAATCAACCTTTCACTTTGGCTCGGATCCTTTCCCAGCCAGAGAATCAAAGAATCAACCTTTCACTTTGGCTCGGATCCTTTCCCGGCCAGAGAATTAAAGAATCAACCTTTCACTTTGGCTCGGATTCCTTTCCCGGCCAGAGAATTAAAGAATCAACCTTTCAATCTGGTTCGAACCCTTCCCCGGCCAGAGAATCAAAAAATCAACCTTTCACTTTGGCTCGGATCCTTTCCCGGCCAGAGAATCAAAGAATCAACCTTTCACTTTGGCTCGGATCCTCAGAGAATCAAAGAATCAACCTTTCACTTTGGCTCGGATCCTCTCCTGGCCAAATAATCAAAGAATCAACCTTTCACTTTGGCTCGGATCCTTTCCCGGCCAGAGAATTAAAGAATCAACCTTTCACTCTGGTTCGGATCCCTTTCCCGGCCAGAGAATCAAAGAATCAACCTTTCACTCCGGTTCGGATCCTTTTCCCGACCAGAGAATCAAAGAATCAACCTTTCACTTTGCCTCGGATCCCTTTCCCAGCCAAAGAAATAAAGAATCAACCTTTCAATCTGGTTTGGACCCTTCCCCGGCCAGAGAATAAAAGAACAGACCTTTTACTTTGGTTCGGACCCTTCCCCCGGTCAGAGAACAAAAGAGACCCTTCTCTTCGGCTCTCACATCCCGCTACCCGACGCCCTTCGGCTCAGCCATTTCGGCCAAGGCCTACTATTAGGATTAATCCATATGTCCCACCACGTTCTTTGATATTTTTTGACTTTATAGCCTACTTCTAACATCTCTCGGCTTGTCAGCCTACTCCCAATATCTCTTGGCTTTTTAGCCTACTTTTCAGTATCCTTCGGCCTTCACGGCCCGCTTTCCCAACTCTGGCTCTCGTAGCCTGCTTCCCAGAATTCAGCCTTCACGACCCGCTTCCCATAATTTCGGCTCATGCAACCCGCTTCCCAATACCCTTGGCTTTTTAGCCTACTTCCCAACTCTGGCTCTCGTAGCATGCTTCCCAGAATTCAGCCTTCACGGCCCGCTTCCCATAATTTCGGCTCGTGCAGCCCGCTTCCCGATACCCTTGGCTTTTTAGCCTACTTCCCAATATCTTTGGCTCTTGCAGCTTGTTTCCCAGAATTCGGCCTTCACGGCCCGCTTCCCATACTTTGGCTCTTGCAGTCTGCTTCCAGATTTCGACTCTTCTAGCTTGCTTCCCTTTGGCCTTTGTGGCCTGCTTCCTTGATGTCCCTTGGCTTTTCTGGCCTACTTCCCGACACCATTTGGCCCTTATGGCCCTCTCCTCTAATGTTCCTTAGCTTCTATAGCCCGCTTCCCTAATATCCTTTCGGCCCTTCGTGGTCTGCTTCCCTAATACCTTTACTATCACTACGCTTATACGTAACAACAATATGTTCTTACGCAAAAAAGAAAAGAAAAGAAAAAAAAGAGAGGAAAAAAATAAGAATTGCTTGGTGTGGATGCACTAAAATTCGCTTAATCAAGTGGTTCGTCTATTGAGTGCGTGGGCGTGCCAGTCACCGAAGTGACAATTAATTCGGGCTCCGAAGAGCCAAAGGTGCACTCGACCTGACTTCATCAGACGATTGTGCGGTTCGTGTCGGGACCAAAACTCACCGCGCCATAAAGGTCACGGCGTCATTTACATCCCCCATACGAGGGAACACCCTTGATTAATCGCCGAGATTCAGGGCCTCATGCCCAAGAAATCAATTGCATGGAAGGTCTATTACGAGGTATTGAAATCCTCGCGCGAGGGCGAGAAGAAAACCATTCGCGGTCATGTCGGTCGTGTACTGACCATTTAATGTTCGGACGAATGTCCGGCTCGAGAAAAGCGCGATCGTCGCGGGAAAACCGGAGCATATGTATGCCAGGATATGGCAAACTTATTGTTCATAAGAACGGAAGACATTCGGCTAAGCCTCGGTTGAAGCGGTCAAGAACCAGTAAATCTGTTGGCCCGGTGCAAGATCAAGCTGCGACCATACTGCGGTGGGCCCCCCGTGGTCGAAACAAGACTTACATGAGCGTCATTAATATTTCCGGTGCCAAGGGGCAACAAGGGAATATCCCTTGAGTCGGATGAAAAGCCCTGTGTCTAGGGAAGCGGACGTTCGAAACGTGTCGGTCACTCGGGAGACCGTTTAATATTCGGACGGGTGTCCGGCTTGAGAATATCATAATCGTCGCAGGAGGACCTGGAACATATGTATGTCGTGATACAGCAAATACATTATTCCGAGATACTGAAAATATTCGGTTAAATCTCGGTTAGTGTAGCAAGAAACTAGCGAATTTATTGGCCCGGTGCGAGATCGAGTCGGGACCATACCGAGGACGCCTCCCGCGGTCCAAACGGGGCTTGCGTGGGCATCATTAATGTTCCCAATGCCGGAGGGCAACGGGGAAGAGTCCCGGGACAAGATTCCAAAACCAAAAAATGTTCGAAGGAAGCGAGCTATACGCCGAGAGTGTGGGTCAGATAATAACCCTAAACGGGATGGACCCGAGGTCCAAGCATAGCCCACAAAGACATTATTGATATTCCAATGTACAGGGTCCAGGGATGACAGGAGCCATCTCGTTCTATTCAGATTTATGTCGGTCACTTACGGACCCCCTGATATTCGGACAAGGGTCCATATTGAAGGTGCGACGTAGATAGGAACAACCCCGTACAAATGTATGCCGAGTTTGCGGCAATTTCAATGAAAGGGCGGGAACGAATCCCGATAGGGTGAATCCGATTTGACGAGCTATCAGTCCGGAGCAATACTGGGTCACGACCACGTCGGGGTAGGAGCCGTCGGCCATGTTGGTTGCTCACGGGTCTTTTCATGTTCAGACACAGGTCCGTAATAGAAATGCGACGAAAATCGAGGTGAACCCGTTCAAATGTCTGCCGAACGTGCGGCAATTTTAGTAGTGGCTCGGAAGGGATCCGACCTGAGAAACGAGTCCGATTTAATCGGAATGTCAACCCAAGACTAGGTCGGAGCCTGGCCATGTCGGGACAATTCCCAAGACTCGGGCCCGGCCTGAGAGGGCGGCATTATTGTTCCTTCTCCATCTAGTCACGGAGAGAGAGAGGGCTGCAATATGGATTTTTACCATTTTTTATCTGGGATTTTTTCTTTACCATATAATCTTGTGCTGTTTATTCCCCTTTACGCATTTTTTTCGGATGATTTTTTTACTTATTATTATTATTATCATTATATATATCTATATTATTTTTTTACACATTTTTGTTTATTTACTATGCATTCAGGTTTATTTATTTATCATGATTTTTGTTATTTTTTTGTTAGAATTATTATCATTATCATTATATATTTTTACATGTTTTTTTTAGATGAAGAGTGGGCTGTTTGGGGGGTTAAGCGGGGCTGAAGGAGTGTGCCGGCGAGGACAGCAGGTAGCGTGCCGGCGAGGGTAGCTTGGAGCGTGCCGGGGAACCCCACAGATAGTGTATCGGTGAAGGAAAGGGGGGGTGGCATGCTGATGAAGACATTCCAAAGAGCGCCGGCGAATGGAGGAGAGGAGCGTGCCGGGCTAACTCAAAGTCTGTACATCGTCTGCTAGAGTCTGCACATTATCAATTTGCTACAACTCAAAGTCTGTGCATTGGCTGCTGGCACACACGCAGAGTCTGTACATTGTCCATTTACTGCAACTCAAAGTCTGTACACTGGCTGCTAGCACACATGAAGTATGTACGTCCCTCAGCCCAAAGTCTATACATTGGCTGGTCGCTGCGACACGAAGTCTGTACATCGGCTGGTTGCTGCACACAAAGTCTGTACATTCATTAGCTCAAAGTCTGTACATTGTCTATTTGCTGCAACTCAAAGTCTATACATTGGCCGGTTACCGCAACACAAAGTCTGTACATTCATCAGCCCAAAGTCTATACATTGGCTGCATTCATCAGCTCAAAATCTATACATTGGCTGGTTCATCGGCTCAAAGTCTATACATTGGCTGGTCACTGCAACACAAAGTCTGTACATTCATCAGCCCAAAGTCTATACATTGGCTGCATTCATCAGCTGAAAGTCTAGACATTGGCTGGTCACTGCAACACAAAATCTGTACATTCATTAGCCCAAAGTCTATACATTGGTTGCATTCATCAGCTCAAAGTCTGCACATTGGCTAGTTCCTGCAATACAAAGTCTGTACATCGGCTGGCTGCATTCACACAAAGTCTGTACATTCATCAGCCCAAAGTCTATATATTGGCTGCATTCATCAGCTCAAAGTCTAGACATTGGCTGGTCACCGCAACACAAAGTATGTACATTCATCAGCCCAAAGTCTATACATTGGCTGCATTTATCAGCTCAAAGTCTGCACATTGGCTGGTTCCCGCAATACAAAGTCTGTACATCGGCTGGCTGCATGCACACAAAGTCTGTACACCCATCAGCCCAAAGTCTATACACTGGCTGGTTGCTGCAACATCAAGTCTGTACGTCGGATGGTTGCATGCATACAAAGTCTATACGTCCATCAGCTCAAAGTCTGTACATTGTCTATGCAACCAACACACAAAGTCTATACATCATTCAGCTCAAAGTCTGTACATTGTCTATGCAACCAGCACATAAAGTCTATACATCCTTCAGCTCAAAGTCTGTACAATGTCTATGCAACCAGCACGCAAAGTCTATACATCCTTCAGCTCAAAGTCTATACTTTATCTATTTGTTGCAACCCAAAGTCTATACGTTGGCCAGCTCAAAGTCTGTACATTGTCCATTTGCTGCAGCTCAAAGTCTATACATTGGCCAGCTCAAAGTTTATACATTTTCCATTTGCTGCAGCTCAAAGTCTATACATTGGCCAGCTCAAAGTCTGTACATTGTTGTCACAAGCATATTAGGCCCATGCATTCGTTCACGGCATGTCTGAACATCCATTTCCAATGTACATGCTTCACTGTATGCATTTGTGCAATCCTTCACGCAAAGTCTATACATTGCTTGTTGTTGTGTTCGTGTATCAACCTGCCAAGTCTGTACATTGGGTTCCACTTCGGAGAGACGGTGGAAGAAGAGGTGAGACGGAGAGATAGATGAGGGAGAGTGAGACGGAGAGAGAGAGAGAGGTGTGCCGGCGAGGGGGGAATGAGACGGTGAGAGGGAGAGAGTGTACCGGTGAGGGGGGAGAATGAGGCGGTGAGAGAGAGGGAGTGGGTGAGGAGGAGCGTGCCGCTGAAGGGCCAAGGAGGTGTGTCGTTAAAGGGCTGTTAGGGTGTGCCGCTGGAGGGCTGATAGGGTGTACCGACGAAGGCTGGAAGAGGCATGCCGATGAAGGCCCACTCCTCTCTTTTTTTATTATTTTTTTAAGGCTTTTATTTTCTTCTTTTCCTTGATTTTTTTTTGCATTGTTTATACAAATCTTTTCTCCTTCTTCTTGCAATCTGTTGTTGTTCTATTCATCCGTTGCTTTTATTGTCTTTTGATGTGTATTTATTATCCCATTTGTTTGTTGCATCCTTTTGCCTTTTAACGTCTTGTTATTTTCTGACAAAAATTCGGCAGCATCTCCCCTTGACCTGAGCATAAGGGATATAAAGGGAACGCGCCCACATGGAGTGGCGGAACCCGACAGTTGGAGGTGGGAGCCTGAGAGCGGCAACACCTTAACAAAACCTCGGAAAACTCAGAGGAAACGACGGACGGGAGACCTCTAAGACTGGACAGGGTGTACTGGAGAGGGGGTTAGCCAAGGCTCCAAAAGGGTTGACCTGCTAATTGGGGGCGGGGTGTTAGACCGATCGAACCCACAGGGACCCCTGGCAGGAGGGGAGAAGGCTCACCGGGGCAGGCACATGTGAAGGCGTCGGGCTTTACTGGAGGAGGTTCGTGACCTCAAACCATTGAAGGTGGCGCCGGATCCAGAGGAAATCGCCGGCGTGGGGGATGAAAACAAACACCGGAAAAGGGAGGAAAAGACGATCAAGCACACTGTGGCCCAAACCAACGAGATGAAGAGAAAACCCACTAAGGGGGACGATCTTCATTCATGGGGGAACAAAGGGCCGTAGCCGTCCATATACATTACAAAGTATGCCCGAGCTAAGACTACAGACAAGAAAGAAAACCAAAGCATAAAAGAAAGGGGAGAGAGAAAAAGGGACAAAAGAAGAGGAAGTGTTGAGGATCAAAGCAGGGACGACCGTCCACTACTCTTTCCCCCACCTTCTCCTACTACATCAAGCTCTCTCTCTCTCTCTCTTACTCTCTCTTTTCTTTGCCTGGTGGTCGTCGGAAGACTCCACGTCGTAGCCCTCTCCCTTTTCTTCTCTCTTCTCCTTCTTCTCGTACGTGGCTCTGTGTCTGTTCTTCTCTTTTCTCTATGTGCCTCCTCTCTGTCTATGGGCCTCTCCTCTCTTCATCGGAATGGGAGTGGTTTTATACTCTGAGCAGCGGAAGCCCTCGAGCACGGCAGTCGGAGGCGGGAAGTGCTGGGTCATCATGGGGTTTGACCTCCTCCCGTCCTGGATGCCAGGGGGATAGCTTACGTGGCCCAACCTCCGGTTGACACCTCGGACAACTCACTGCGTGCTGAAGATCCGTAGGGCATGGGCATCACGTCATTCGGCCGTTGAAATACCTTAACATTGTGCCACTGGCGGGCTCAAGAAGTGTGCCGCTGGGAGGGCCAAAGGCCATGCCGCTGAAGGGCTGCCCAAGCGTGCCGTTGAAGGGGGCAAAAGGCGTGCCGCTGAAGGGCTGCCCAAGCGTGCCGTTGAAGGGGCAAACAGCGTGCCGCTGGAAGCCCAAGGAGGTGTGCCGCTGAGGGCCAAAGGGGACGTGCCGCTGAAGCCTCAAACGGGCGTGCCGCTAAGGGACCCAAATGGGCGTGCCGCTGAAGCTCTCAATGGGCATGCCGCTGAGGGACAGGGGCTGTGCCGCTGAAGGACCCAAATGGGTGTGCCGCTGATGGACCCAAACGGGCGAGCCGCTGAAGCTCTCAATGGGCGTGCCGCTGAGGGCCGGGGGCTGTGCCACTGAAGACCACTAGGGCGTGCCGTTGAAGGACAAGGGTGTGCCGTTGAAGGCCACCCTGGGTGCATTTCTAAGCCCGTTCTGAGCCTGAGTCATGGTCCGTCTGGTTTTCTTCGAGGCCCATAAATTGTGGGGCTCTTGGTGGTTGATTTCTCTTCACCGTCCTGACTCCGGAGACGGCTTTACGGCAGCGTGTGTTGATATTCAGAGAGTCCGGATGGCCCTCTTTCTTCGCAGTCTTTTCGGCTGAAGTTGTTGTCGATGCCGGGCTAACTGGGACATATGGGCGTGCAATTTTGCACGTCCACAAATGCCCCCCACCCACGGGTAACGCAGGCGAAGGATGAGCCAGGCGGTGCTCGTGGGTGTACTGGTCTCTTCTTCTCTTTGTTGGTGCCGACAAGGTGTCGGGAACTGACGTGGTTTGTTGATCTCTTTGTCACTTCATCAGTGCCGACGGGATGTCGGGAACTGAAACAGCATGTTGGTCTCTTTGTCTCTTCATCAGTGCCGACAGGGTGCCGGGGACTGACGTAGGATGTTGGTCTCTTCTTCTCTTCACCAGTGTCGGCAGGGTGTCGGGAGCCGATGTGGTATGCCTGTCTCTTCTTCTCTTCATCAGTGCCGACGGGGTGTCGGGAACTGACGTGGTATGTCGGTCTCTTTGTCTCTTCGTCAGCGCCGACAGGGTGTCGGATGCTGACATGGTACGCTGGCCTCTTCTTCCCTTCGTCAGTGTCGACGGGGTGTCGAGGGCTGACAAGGTTTGTTGGTCTCTTCTGCTGGTCTCTTCTTCTCTTCGTTAGTGTCGATGGGGCGTCGAGAGCTGACAGGGTTTGTTGATCTCTTTGTCTCTTCGTCAGTGCCGACGGGGTGTCGGGAGTTGACCTGGTTTGTTGGTCTCTTCTTCTTTTCGTCAATGCCGACGGGGTGTCGGGAGCTGATATGATTTGTTGATCTCTTTGTCTCTTCGTCAGTGCCGACGGGGTGTCGGGAGCTGACCTGGTTTGTTGGTCTCTTCTTCTCTTCGACGGGGTGTCGGGAGCTGACATAGTTTATTGATCTCTTTGTCTCTTCGTCAGTGCTGACGGGGTGTCGAGAGCTGACGTGGCTTATTGATCTCTTTGTCTCTTCGTCAGTGCCGACGGGGTGTCGGGAGCTGACATGGCTTATTGATCTCTTTGTCTCTTCGTCAGTGCCGACAAGGTGTTGGGAGCTGACCTAGTTTGTTGATCTCTTTGTCTCTTTGTCAGTGCCGACGGGGTGTCGAGAGTTGACCTGGTTTGTTGGTCTCTTCTTCTCTTCGTCAACGCCGACGGGGTGTCGGGAGCTGACCTGATTTGTTGGTCTCTTCTTCTCTTCGTCAGTGTCGACGGGGTGTCGGGAGCTGACCTGGTTTTTTGATCTCTTTGTCTCTTTGTCAGTGCCGACGGGGTGTCGGGAGCTGACCTGGTTTGTTGATCTCTTTGTCTCTTTGTTAGTGCCGACGGGGTGTCGGGAGCTGACCTGGTTTGTTGATCTCTTCTTCTCTTCGTCAGCGCCGATGGGGTGTCGGGAGCTGACCTGGTTTGTTGGTCTCTTCTTCTCTTCATCAGTGCCGACGGGGTGTCGGGAGTTGACCTGGTTTGTTGATCTCTTTGTCTCTTTGTCAGTGCCGACGGGGTGTCGGGAGCTAACCTGGTTTGTTGATCTCTTCTTCTCTTCGTCAGTGCGGACGGGGTGTCGGGAGCTGACCTGGTTTGTTGGTCTCTTCTTCTCTTCGTTAGTGCCGACGGGGTGTCGGAAGCTGACCTGGTTTGTTGGTCTCTTCTTCTCTTCGTCAGTGTCGACGGGGTGTCGGGAGCTGACCAGGTTTGTTGGTCTCTTCTTCTCTTCGTCAGTGCCGACGGGGTGTCGGGAGCTGACATGGTTTGTTGGTCTCTTCTTCTCTTCGTCAGTGCCAACGGGGTGTCGGGAGCTAACCTAGTTTGTTAGTCTCTTGATGCGGAACGGGACCAAGGACACGACAAGCTCGCGATCGTCCCTTAACGAGGGAAGCGTCGGATGTGCGCGGTTGAGAAACCGGCTGTGAGCTAGGGTGGTCGGCTCTCACTTGTGCCCGGATCGGGTCACGGGACGGCTTCGCTCTCTCTCGCAGCAGTGATATTATAAATTATAACGATCTAGGTCCTAAAATATGCTCTCTAGCAGTGGCATAAACAAGCATATATGAAATAAGCGAAATGCCAAGTGTAGTAGCGAAGACGATACCTCCACGCGCTCGGCGTGGGGACGACGGACCCGGCCGAAACTCGTACTCCCGGAACAATATTACACAATATTACAGAAATGCAAGCCGCTGCCCACTCCACGCAGGGAGGTAAAGGGCTACACAATGGGGTCCGGGAGGACCGAATTCGGGTTGACGGGCGGCTTCTCGCGTTGATTCGGCAACGCCCGAACTAATGACGGTAGGGCCCACGTGCTGTCCGGAGGGGCCGTGTGGGACCCGGTGTCACCGCTGCGGTGGGGGACACTGATGGAAGCGATCCCCGGGCTGGCGGCACGTTGGAACGACGATCGGAGGCCGGGCGGCTCCGGCCGGCGCCCGTCGGGAAAACTTCCCACGGATCTGCAGCTTCTGGTTTTCAGCGCGCTGTCCGGCGAGAACGGACGCTGCGATCAGCTCCAATGTCGGATTGACACGAACTTAGCGCCGTTGGAAAGCTGACTCGAAGTACTTCAATGTAGGCCTAGAGATCTGGCCTGGACCTTCGCTGATCTGGACTTAATGAATTTCCAAATCTCTGTTGCTCAGGGGCTGAACACTCAGATCTACAGAGCTGATCTCTGATAACTTCCGTTGACCGCTAGGAAGACCTTGGATTCAGACTTCGACTTCTTCATGAAAGTTGTAGAATGTTGCGTTGGGAAGATGGAAAAATTGGTTTGGGCACGTTTGGATGTGTCTATGGATATCTATGATTTGTTTACTGGAAGAAGGTCGGATCTAGGATCTGGCTGGAAGTACTGTAGCTCCGGTAGAACATGAATTTTGCAAAATAGGTAAAAGATTCAAAAAAATTTAATAAAAATTTTGGTGGTAGGGAAAAATGGACAGAAACCCCAGTTAAATTGGGAGGTATAAAACAATTCAAAAGGGTGGTAGAAGGGGAAGAACTCAAAGGTTCTGTCACTGTAGACAGAGACAGATCTGATCTGAGTTTGGGGAATGAACAAAGTGGAAACACTATGAAACGGGGGAATTTGGACCTGAATGTTTTTGTGGAGAAGGGGTTATAAGATAGGAACCAACCCTCAAAATTTCAAGTCGATTGAAACTCGTGGCGGGCTTGAGGAATTTTCGAGCTGCACCTCTGTCCAGCAGGACAGAACACCGAAGACGATCCCGTGGCGGCTCGAAGGTGGCACGAACGGCGGCGGCGGCGGCACCGACGATCACCAAAGGTTGAGAGGAGATGATAGAAGATAGAATCACTCTAGAACTTGAGGTTGGAGGAGAAGAACACCAGGGGGAGAGAGGAACAAGGGCACACCCTTCAATGGCTCAAGCCAATTTTATAATTTTTTCTTCATTTCTTCATTAATCTCTATTGACACTATACATAGGCTTATATAGAAAATAGCAAGGGGTGGGGGGGCTGATAATTTTATGGGAAATATGTCATTTTCATCCCCCATGTGATCAAAACTCAAAATAAATAAATTACATATGGATGGGGCACTCCTTTGACTAGGTAGGTAAGGTAGGTGGCCTACCTTTGAAATTTTAACCCCTTTGTCTCCCATGTGGTCAATTAGCATTCAAACCTTCTAGATGGCCACCTAGGATGGTTGACCAGCCCCACATGGATGAGGTGGACCAATGGGGAAGGGGAGGGGGCCCCTAGCTGGACCTACTACACATTTGCATAAAAACCCACACAATCCAAGGGAATGACGCATTGGCTTACAAAGCCGTACAATTGCGCTTATACTTTCCCATGGATATAAAAATAAACTAAAGGACACAAATGCAAAATAAAATGTACATGCTCGGCGTCGATTCCCATCAACTCTCCCCGGGTGGGAGGAACTCGACCCCGTCGAGTAGGGGTATGGATGCTCGAGTACTCCGGCGGATCCGTCACCGTGCCGAGTAGCGCGGGTATGCTCCACTCCAAGTGACCGTCACCTGCTCATTCCATATATACTCGATATGCACGAACTGCTATGGGCTAAAGGTGGACACTCCGGGTGAGGCACTCTCAAAAGGGAAGGAAGCAGCTCGAAGACTCACTAGGAATCACCGCTGAGTCCCTGTAGGTGATTGATCCGGGTATAGATGTAGAACCGATCCCATACTCATCGAGTGAGTCCACTCGCCTCTTACTCATAAGAGAACGACAACGAGCTTGCACAAGACGCATGCAGACAAACAACGACACACAAACCAAATAAATCACACAAATAAGAAACCGACTCATGCATGACTCTAGACACACCTATTGTTAGTCCGACCCGTACATAGGTGACGGCGGACCAGGACACCCGAATGTGTGCCATGCATGCATGTTATGTAACCGGAGATGGGTGGTATGGGGAACACCTAAACATCCAAGTATGACCCAGTCATGCATGGATGGCCCTTTAGATTTAGGAGACTTGAGTGGGCTAGGAAAGCCGGGTGTGGAAGAGCCGGGTGTAGGTGTATCGTGGACGGGCTTGGTGGGTATGGAGGACCCAACCCGTAGGAAAGGGGTATGAAGGTGGACTTCCCCGAAGAAGTGAAGGGAATATGAAGGGTCTAGGGATCCACTAGGGAAGGGGTCAAAGGGATCAAAGAAGGTATGACCCCTTATGGTGGGTTCCAACATGACATGGTCCCAATCGTGAAATTCTTGAAGGTGTGAATGCTCACCTTCATCCGTCATAGTGAACGGGACAATGGTCATGTGAAGAAAATAAACTTCCTCCCTCGGTCAAAAGGAAATGAAGTCGGACTCGGCCGGCATCGGGAGGAGTAGAAGAATCTCCGTGGTGACACACCCCACGGTGCACACGGAGGTAATGGATCCTAAGGCCGGATGGGTGAAGGTAAGACTAGCGGGTTGGTCAAAGTCTCGGGCCAAAAGATGCGTCAACTCCCATTGTGAATCTAATCCCATAATAAGGTCATCCAAAGTATCGACATGGTGACTAGATCGAAAAGTTGTGTGGTAGGAGTTGATGGACACCAAAGGTAGGGTAGGGTCCATAGACGGGTAAGGGTGTGGGACCAAGCCATCCTTGAGCCAACTAAGAAGCGGCTCGGCTATGTATAATGTACCCGTTAGAAATACGGGTGGCTCGGGATGAGGTGGCTCCAAGCGCGAATTCGAAGGTGGAGTGGGCCGCTGGGGCTGTGTGGCTGGACATACGGGGTCCCTAAGGGTGATCTTACCGGGTAGGTATGGTGGGCATAAGGTGCAAGTCCTCTTGTCCCAGTCAAGATTGGCCCTTCTCTCTCCTAACCACTTTTGCCCTAAAATGATGCATGAACCAGCAAGTGTGTCGATCCTGCACCATGCGCCATCGGTGTAGAGAACAGAGCCGATCCTCTTATAGAACTCAACACAAGCAAAATCACCATCGCAGACAATCTCGCCTATCCTGGAGAGAGACTCCACGATGTCAAGAGAAACTCAATTATCCGACTCCCTATTGGTGAAATGGAGTTCCGTTGTGGACCCGTTGGGTAGAGCGGCTTTCATAATGAGAGGGGCAAAACCAAATGCTCGGTCCATGAGGACATTCATTTTGGCCACAAAAGTTGACCACTCGGACGTATGGTCTTGGGGATCGGCCATGGGTAGTGGACATGGACATGCATACACACTAAGGACCCTAGACTTAAACCAAGACTCGGTACGTGGCGGAGATAACCGATCCGAAGATCACTCGCACAAGTGTGCGGCTTTCCCGATAGGCGTGGCCTAACGTTCGGACAACACCTTTTGATATACCGAGTATAGGGATGTATGCGACCCAAAATGACTCTTTTTTGTTGTTTTAAAAATATGATGATCCTAGACACGACTTAGACAATGACTAATGACTAGACGTACATGACACACTTTTTTTTGACACCCTAGACTCAACTCGCTCTGATACCAAATTGATGCGGGACGGGACCACGGACACGACAAGCTCGCGATCGTCCCTTAACGAGGGAAGCGTCGGATGTGCGCGGTTGAGAAACCGGCTGTGAGCTAGGGTGGTCGGCTCTCACTTGTGCCCGGATCGGGTCACGGGACGGCTTCGCTCTCTCTCGCAGCAGTGATATTATAAATTATAACGATCTAGGTCCTAAAACATGCTCTCTAGCAGTGGCATAAACAAGCATATATGAAATAAGCGAAATGCCAAGTGTAGGAGCGAAGACGATACCTCCACGCGCTCGGCGTGGGGACGACGGACCTGGCCGAAACTCGTACTCCCGGAACAATATTACACAATATTACAGAAATGCAAGCCGCTGCCCACTCCACGCAGGGAGGTAAAGGGCTACACAATGGGGTCCGGGAGGACCGAATTCGGGTTGACGGGCGGCTTCTCGCGTTGATTCGGCAACGCCCGAACTAATGACGGTAGGGCCCACGTGCTGTCCTGAGGGGCCGTGTGGGACCCGGTGTCACCGCTGTGGTGGGGGACACTGATGGAAGTGATCCCCGCGCTGGCGGCACGTTGGAACGACGATCGGAGGCCGGGCGACTCCGGCCGGCGCCCGTCGGGAAAACTTCCCACGGATCTGCAGCTTCTGGTTTTCAGCTCGCTGTCCGGCGAGAACGGACGCTGCGATTAGCTCCAATGTCGGATTGACACGAAATTAGCGCCGTTGGAAAGCTGACTCGAAGTACTTCAATGTAGGCCTAGAGATCTGGCCTGGACCTTCGCTGATCTGGACTTAATGAATTTCCAAATCTCTGTTGCTCAGGGGCTGAACACTCAGATCTACAGAGCTGATCTCTGATAACTTCCGTTGACCGCTAGGAAGACCTTGGATTCAGACTTCGACTTCTTCATGAAAGTTGTAGGATGTTGAGTTGGGAAGATGGAAAAATTGGTTTGGACACGTTTGAATGTGTTTATGAATATCTATGATTTGTTTACTGGAAGAAGGTCGGATCTGGGATCTAGCTGGAAGTACTGTAGCTCCGATAGAACATGAATTTTGCAAAATAGGTAAAAGACTCAAAAAAATTTAATAAAAATTTTGGTGGTAGGGAAAAATGTACATAAACCCCAGTTAAATTGTGAGGTCTAAAACAATTCAAAAGGGTGGTAGAAGGGGAAGAACTCAAAGGTTCTGTCACTGTAGACAGAGACAGATCTGATCTGAGTTTGAGGAATGAACGAAGTGGAAACACTATGAAACGGGGGAATTTGGACCTGAATGTTTTTTTGGAGAAGGGGTTATAAGATAGGAACCAACCCTCAAAATTTCAAGTCGATTGG
Organism: Amorphophallus konjac; assembly: GCA_022559845.1. Taxonomy (NCBI): domain Eukaryota; kingdom Viridiplantae; phylum Streptophyta; class Magnoliopsida; order Alismatales; family Araceae; genus Amorphophallus; species Amorphophallus konjac. The sequence goes on from CM040123.1 coordinate 258,031,320, forward strand.
AACTCGTGGCGGGCTTGAGGAATTTTCAAGCTGCACCTCTGTCCAGCAGGACAGAACACCGAAGACGATCCCGTGGCGGCTCGAAGGTGGCACGAACGGCGGCGGCACCGACGATCACCAAAGGTTGAGAGGAGATGATAGAAGATAGAATCACTCTAGAACTTGAGGTTGGAGGAGAAGAACACCAGGGGGAGAGAGGAACAAGGGCACACCCTTCAATGGCTCAAGCCAATTTTATAATTTTTTCTTCATTTCTTCATTAATCTCTAATGACACTATACATAGGCTTATATAGAAAATAGCAAGGGGTGGGGGGGCTGATACTTTCATGGGAAATATGTCATTTTCATCCCACATGTGGTCAAAACTTAAAATAAATAAATTACATATGGATGGGGCACTCCTTTGACTAGGTAGGTAAGGTAGGTGGCCTACCTTTGAAATTTTAACCCCTTTGTCTCCCATGTGGTCAATTAGCATTCAAACCTTCTAGATGGCCACCTAGGATGGTTGACCAACCCCACATGGATGAGGTGGACCAATGGGGAAGGGAAGGGGGCCCCCTAGCTGGACCTACTACACATTTGCACAAAAACCCACACAATCCAAGGGAATGACGCATTGGCTTACAAAGCCGTACAATTGCGCTTATACTTTCCCATGGATATAAAAATAAACTAAAGGACACAAATGCAAAATAAAATGTACATGCTCGGCGTCGATTCCCATCATCTCTTCTTCTCTTCGTCAGTGCCGACGGGGTGTCAGGAGCTGACCTGGTTTGTTGGTCTCTTTGTCTCTTTTCTTTTTTTCTCTTTTCCTTTTTGAACCACATTACCGTTACAAGCGCCCTTTCGGGTTTTCGCCGGTACCGGCCCCCTCTTACTTTTGCCCACGCGCCCTTTCGGGTTTTCACGCGGCGGGGTACCCGATTTTACCTGTAGCGCCCTTTCGGGTTTTCGTCACAGCCGGGTTGTTGCCATTTTTACCCTTGTCCCCGTATAGGGGCAAGTCCGGCGGGACACCTCTATTTTAAGCCACTTTCTCTCTTTTTTTTCTTTTTTCTTTTTGATGAGCGGATAAAATGTAACTATTGGCTAGGGTCCGAAGCCTTGCGCCGAAAGATAAGGTTCATTCGTTGGCAAGAAGGTAATGCCAACGCAACAGGAGATTTTCTGCCGATTCGGACGTAAGGTCCGTAATGGTAATATTGTGTGAGAGCGGGTGGCTAGGGCACGAAGCCTTGCGCCTGAAAGGGACTTATTCGTTGGCAAGGGACTAATGCCAGCGCAAAGATAAAGATTCTGCCGATTCGGGCGTAAGGCCCACGATGGCGATATTGCATTAGAGAAGGTGGCTAGGGCACAAGGCCTTACGCTGGAAAAGGATTTATCCGTCGGCGAGGAACTAATGCCAACGCAGGGGTGGAGCCATCTTTGTCCGCCTGGATGCCTGTCGATACATAGAGGCATGCGGATGGAAGAAATATATATATATATATATATATATATATATATATATATATATATATATATATATATATATATATACGTATTATTATTATTATTATTACTCCCCCCTTTTTTTTCTTCCCTTTTTTTATTCATTTCCCTCTCTCCTCTTTTCTTTTTCCCCTTTTTCCTTTCCTTTTTTTCTTCTTTCTTCTTCTTTTTTTTTATTTTCTTCCCTCACGCCTTTTTTCTTTTTTTTATTCGTTCTTCTTTTTTTTCCTCCCCCCTTTTCTATTTTTCTCTTTTTTTCTTCTCTTTTTTTGTGTGTCCCCTATATAACGAGGCGGGGGTAGGATGGATGGATTAATCCTAATAGTGGGCCTTGACCGGAATAACTGAGCCGAAGGGCGTCGAGTAGCAGGATATGAGAACCGAAGGGAAGGGTCCCCTTTTGTTCTCTGGCCGGGGGAAGGGTCCGAACCAAAGTGACATGTTTCTTTTCTCCCTTTTTTCTTTGGGTGGCCCAAAGGCCGAAGGTGGAAGGCCATGTCTGCCTCAAGGTTCACTTTCCCTTATTCTCTTCTTCTTTTATGTGAGGAAGCGGGTTCGAAGACCACGTCTGCCTCGTGATCCTCTCTCTTTTCTTGTCTTCTTCTTCTTTTCTTCTGTTTATTGTGAAGAGACGGGTGCAAAGACCCCGTCTACCCCATGACTCTTCTTTCTCTTCTTCTCTTCTTCTTTTGTGTGGAGAGGCGGGTACAAAGACCACGTTTGCCTCGTGACACTTCTTTCTCTTCTTCTCTTCTCCTTTTGTGTGGAGAGGCGGGTGCAAAGACCACGTTTGCCTCGTGACTCTTCTTTCTCTTCTTCTCTTCTTTTTTTGTGTGGAGAGGCGGGTGTAAAGACCATGTTTGCCTCGTGACTCTTCTTTCTCTTCTTCTCTTCTTCTTTTGTAGAGAGAGGCGGGCTCGGGGACCACGTCTGCCTCATGTGTATTCTTTCTTTTCTCCTCTTCTTTTGTGTGATGAGGCGGGCTTGGGGACCACGTCTGCCTCATGTGTCTTTTCTTCCTTTTCTTCTCTTCTTCTTTTGCGTGGAGAGGTGGGTGCAAAGACCATGTTTGCCTCATGTACCCTTTTTTCTTCTCGTCTTCTTTTGTAGAGAGGCAGGTGCAAAGGCCATGTTTGTCTCATGTATCTTTTTTCTCTTCTCTTCTTCTCTTGTAGAGAGGCAGGTACATGGACCATATTTGCCTCATGTCTCTTTTTCCTTTTCTTTTCTCATTAATGCTTCCACGCTGGAGTTTATTTCTCTTAATGTGCCCCCCGGTTGGGGTGTAGTTTTATTTGGTATACGTTCCCCTGAGGGGTGTATTTTGTCTCTTTGCCTTTGTGCCCCCTGGCGGGGCGTATTTTTCAAGGCTTCTATGCCCCCAGACCAGGGTGTGTGTTTTGTTGTTTTTTTTTAATGCCCCCGAGGTGGGGTGTAGTTCTCTTCAAATGCCCCCATGGTGGGGTATACTCTTCACGGCTTCTATGCCCCCACTGGCGGGGTATGTTTCTTCTTTAAATGCCCCCCCCCCCCAAAGCGGGGTGTAGCTTTCTTCAAATGCCCCTAAGTTGGGGTATACTCTTCACGGCTTCTATGCCCCCAGGCGGGGTATGTTTCTTCTTCAAATGCCCCCAAGGCGGGGTGTAGCTCTCAACAAATGTCTCTAAGCTGGGTGCGTTCCTTTCTTTGTGTGCCCCCAGGCCGATGTGTGTTTTTTCTTCTTATGCCCCTAAGCTGGGGTGAATTCCTCTACTTCTTATGCCCCCCCATAGCAGGGTGTATGTTTCTTCTTTTGACGCCCCTAAGCCAGGGTGTATTCTTTCTTCATATGCTCCCAGGTCGGGATGCATGTCTCTTCGCTTCTGTGCCCCCGGGTCGGGGTAAATGCTTCCGCTTCTTATGCACCAAGGGCGGAGTATATCTCTTTGTGCCCCCTGAGCGGGGTGGATGCTCTGCATGTGTCCCCGGGTCGGGGTGTAGCTTTGTCTCTCATGGAGGGGGTGTGTTGATTCTTCCAAAGCCCCCAGAACAGGGAGTATTCTTCTCTTTCTTATACTCCCGAGGCGGGAGGGGTTCTCTTCATGTGCCCCCGTGGCGGGATGTGCTTTTTTTTTAGTGTCCCCAGATCGGGGCGAATTCTTTTCTTCTGCCCGGACACACCCGGGGGGATGTTTGCTTCATGTGCTCCCAAGGTGGGGTGTATTGCTACTTTTGACGCTCCCAAGGTGGGGCGTATTACTGCTTCTGATGCCCCAGAGCGAGGTATCTTTCTCTTCACGTGTCCCCGGCATGGAGTATATTTCGCTTACGTGCCCCCATATCGGGGTGTATTCCTTCCTTCATATGCCCCTCCTAGGCCGGGGGATGTTGTTCGTTCTGCTTCAGATGCCACCACCCCCCCCCCAGGGGGGGGGGGGTGCATGTTGCTTCATGGGCCCCGAGCATGAGGTATACTCCTTCAAATGCCCCTAAGCCGGGGTGGATTCTCTTTTCTTCTTATGCTCCCAAGGTGGGATGTAGCTTCTTCAAATATCCCTAAGCCGGAGCGTATTCTTCCTGGCTTCTATGCCCCCACTGGCGGGATTTGTTTCTTCTTCAAATGCCCCTAAGTCGGGGCGTGTCTTTTGTTTCTTATACCCCCCCATAGCAGGGGTGAATTCTGCTTCTTCTACCCCTGAAGGCGGAGGAGTGATTCTCTTCATATGTCCCCGGCGTGAGGGTGTATCTTTTGCTTCTTATGCCCCCCTGAGGCGGGGGTGTATCTCTTTACGGCTTCTGTGCCCCCGAAGCAGGGTATGTTGTTTCTTCAAATGCCGCTTGGGCAGAGTATATCTTTCTTCTTATGTTCCCAGATCGGGATATATGTCTCTTCGCTTCTACGCCCCGAGTCGGGGTAGATGCTTCCGCTTCTTATGCGCCAAGGGCGGAGTGTATTTTTTTTTGAGCCCCCAGGCTGGGGTACGTTCTTCAAGTTTCTTATACCCTTTTCACAGGGCGTATCCTCTCACTTCTTATGTCCCTGGATCGGGGTGTATGTTTCTTCTTCTGACGCCCCTAAGTCGGGGTATACTCTCTCTTCATATGCTCCCAGGTCAGGATGTATGTCTCTTTGCTTCTTTACGCCCCCGGATCGGGGTGGATTCTTCGTCAAATGCCCCGAAGGCGGGGTGTATTCTCTTCATATGCCCCCCCCCCCGAGTGGGGGTGTAGCTTTGTTATATGTTGTGCCCCCGAGTCGGGGTGGATTCTCTTTATGCGCCCCTAGATCAAGGTGCATATCCCCCCCTTTTTTTGCCTCTTATGTCCCCATGGTGGGGTATATCTCTTCTTCTTATCCCCATGGCGGGGTATGTGCATGCTCTCTTCGGGAGTGGTGGCCGTGCTTGGCGTCATTGCTATAAAGTATTCCCCACAGTGGGCAGCCATTCACCAAGCTACAATTGTGGCTCGCTGGGGCGTTTAATAACCACTCGGGGGGCGTTTTGTGCTGAATGGAGGCAGTAGGAAGGAGGAAGAGGCGGGGTCATTGCACCGCGGACTCGGGGCCTCCTAGAGTCGGGCGGGATGCCGGGTTTCTTCTTGCTCTTTTAGTCGGCGATGCTGGCCAACTTTTCTTCCTTTCTTCTTTCTTTCTCTTTTTTTTCCTTCTTTTTTCTTTTTTTTTCTCCTCTTCTTCTTGTACGATTGACCAGGGTGGAGGTGCAGGAGAGCGCTCACCCCCTCAGGGAGGGGATGAGTGGTTCGCTCCACCGCATCCATCCCACAATGGTAATCTTTATTCAGCACGGGTCTCGATGGGTATGGCCGAATAACCCTCTCTCTTCAATTCTTTCCTTTTTTTGTTTCTTTCTTTTCTTCTTTTCCTCTTTTTTTTTAAATCGCTATCTGGAGGCTTCATCGTCTGGGTGGCCCTTGCAATCAACAGCCACGGTGTAAATGTGAAAATTCACAATAGAAGGGCCTTTAATAAGCCTAGATAATCATTCACCATTCCATAGATATGTCTCAATGTTACAAGTGACTATCACCTCTTTTAAAAAAAAGGGAGGGGGTACATTCGGCAACAGCCGACCATGCATCCAGTGTCAGTCTAGATGGATGCCCTCAGGACGGGGGATCAGCAGCATCTGGCGCCATCTTCTCGGACTTCCTACCATTGCTTGAAAGAGAGCTAGCATGTCCTTCAGGGTGTGCTGTTCTTTGGCCAGTGTGGTCCGGTTACACCGGTCGTCTTCAAGTTGGGCATTTGGTGAGGGCGTGGTGGGTTTACCGTGTACTTGCCCATTCTTAATTCGCCCTTCCTGATCAGGTCCTCGACAACATCTTTAAATACGTAACAGTCCTCAATGGAATGCCCGATCATCTGATGATATAGACAGAATTGGGGGTCGTCCCTTCTTTCGATGTCATTTGGCCTCTTTGGCTCTGGAAGCACAACTTTGCCATGTTCTTGAACCCATTCGAAGAGGGTCCGAGTCTTATCTCTTGGGAAGGAGTAGGGCCTCTTCATTCTGTCCCTTAATGAAAGTCTCTGGTCAGCGGCCTTAGTGGAGGAAGCTCTGGCCGCGACCTTTGTTCTCCCCTGTCGTCGCTTGAAGGCTTCGAAGTCTAGGGTGCGAAATTTTTCTCGTGCCAACTGCTTGTCGGCTGATCGCTTTTCCTCACTCTGGGCGATGGGGTGGGGAAATATTTTGCCAGGAAGATCTCGGCATCAGATGCTAGGCCACTCAGCTCTTCAAGAGTTTTGAACTCAATATCCATGACCCTATGTATTATTTCACCCTTCAGGCTTCTTACGAGTCTTTGGACGGCGCCCCCGTAATTTGGAGGGTCGCCATATTCTTCAGGGGGGTTTCCCCCTCTTCTCGTATAGCCCGAGGCGGACTCATCACCTCTTCGGTCAGATGTTCATGATTCGGCCTCGCCGACTTTGCTCTCGAGCCGCCTCATTTTTGCCCCTCGCTCGGCCCTCGATTTACTCGTTCCTGTTGGTGCTATCAAGCCCGGGTACAAGCCAAACGATTGGCGAAGAGGGTCTGTTCTTGGCGTCATGTGAGGTATCGAGGGTGCATGCTGCAGCCGTTGGAAGGGAGTTCCCCTAGTGTAATCATGTATCATTCGGGACATTGCTGGTGGTGGTGGTGGGACCTCGGGTGGCTCACAGCTGCCCCAGAAGGTCCCTGAAGAGGGCCCTGCCTACGCGGGCATTGCTGGGCATAAACGTGTCTTGATTGATTTCCCCCTTGACGCCTTGACTTCGTGCAATTCTTCAAACAATCTTGCCATCATGGCGAGGGTGGGTTGATAGAAGTTGGAGGTGCTGCCCCCCGCCCTGGCTTCGAATGGGGTCGACAAGATCATGTCGTCATGGCTGACAACACCTTGTCCTTGAAAAGTCGACATTACTACCCCCAGACCCCCATGTGGAGGAGGGTCATGATGATGGGCCTCCTCACTGGACGACGGGAGGCATGTCATTTCATTTTCTCCTTCACCGGTTTGGACTGAGCCATGCCCGGTCGAGAGTGTGTGGCAAGAGAGGACAATGCTACTCCTTCTGTTCTTTGAAATCTCCCTTTCCTTCCCTTCCGGGGTTGGTGTATGCTCTCGCGGTAAACCATCTGGTGCATGCAGTGCCTCAGATTCTCCTTCGGCTTCTTGTTCTAGGCCCAGGGGATCTGAATGCCCGCACAGGACACATCCCTTGGCGCATGCTGAAGGAGCCTCGAGTGCCTCTTTGGGCGATAGGTGGTACAGAGACACCATATTGACCGTTCTCTTCAGATCGGGCATCTCATGCGGACGTGGAGGGTCCACTTTATGTTCGCCCAATTGGAGTTCCCCCTTCCTGACCAGGCGCTCGATAGCATCTTTGAACACATAGCAGTCTTCAATGGAGTGCCCGAACATTTGATGATACAGGCAAAAATGGGGGTTGTCTCTTCTTCTAAGATCATCCGGCCTCCTTGGTTCTAGCGGAGTGACCTTATTGTATTTGATGGCCCATTCAAACAAAAGCCGGGTCTTTTTCTTAGGAAAGGAGTAAGGCTTCATCATTTTGGCCCGCAAGGAGGGGGATTCTTGATATTCGGCCGGTCTAGCCAGCGAAGGACTGGCGACGACCCTCTCATCTTTATTTCTTTGCCGCAAATACCTCCTGGAGTCGATCGTATGCACTTCTTCGGGCGCAGGCCGTTCATCGACTGATTCAACCCTACGGCTCGAGGTTGCAGGGACAGAGGAGGGGGAAGCCTCAATTTCTGCCACTATATTGTTTAGCTGGTCAAAGGACCTGATTTTAATTCCAATCATCTTTTTGAGGACCTCCCACTTCAAATTTTGTTTGCAGATCTGCACTGCATCTTCTTGGTGTGGTGGCCGCCTGCATCTCATACTGAGATTCTGCCATCTTCTGGTATACTCCAAAGTAGTTTCATCAGTCCTCTGCTTGGAGGCACATAGTTCGGCCATAGTTATTTCTCTTTCGGTAGCGTGGAATCGCTCCCGGAACTGCCGTTGCATGTCGGGCCAGTTATTGATAGACCCAACCGGTAAGTTCGAATACCATTCAAATATGAGTGCTGTGAGGGAGGACCCAAAGTACTTGAGCAAGTAGGACTCGTCGGCCGCCAGATCACCCATTAGGTTGATGTAGTAAGTTATGTGCTCTTTCGGTGAACCTTGTCCACTGAACTTCTCGAACTTTGGAAGTTTATTGATGCCTGGAGGCAACCTCTTGACCGCATGATTGACAGGGTAAGGTACCCGGTATAGCTCAAAAGCGGCACGATCTCTATCGCCCCTGTAGGCCAGCTTCTCTTCAATCATCTGATCCATCATCATTTCATTTATCCTTATCGGGTCGACCGGGCCTGAGTGGAGATGGGCAAGCTGTGCCCCTGGAACAGTCAGTACCGTCGCGTGTCGGGCCATGGGAGACCCTTGGGGAGGCAGAATCGGTGGCGGGGCCAGTGCTGCGTGTAATGCCTGTTGCAGGGGCATGCCCCCAGTGTAGCTGGGAATTGATGGGAATGCCGCAGCCTGCGGAGTCGCTTCCGGGGATCGCCTGCTGCCCCCAGGCGCTTCGAGCAAAACCTCGATTCGCCGGGATGTTGTGGGTTGGGCATTCTTTTCACTCAGTTGTTTCTTCAACATTTCGATCTCCTGCTGGTACTGTTGCACCATGTACAGCATCGCAGGGTCATTGGTGGGGAGACAGGGCATGCCCCCTATTTCTTCGGCCGGGGCCTCCTCAGATGATGTGGAGGGCCCGCCACTGGTGCTTCCAGCGGTAATTACATGGGCCGTGAGAACCGTGGAGGGTTCTTCCTGGGAGGCCTCTCCGGCGCTTTCCTGTGTTACCTCGCCTACTGCTCTTCCCCTTTCGGCGAAAGGATTGGGTCTTGCGGCGGGTCTGGCCACCTCTTCAGGGTCGGTGGGTAGAGCCCCAAACCGACCAAAGACTCCTACCATGCTGTAGGTGAAAACTCTCCAATTCCTATTTCTCTTCGACCTCCTCTTTGACGGCCTTTCTGGGAACACCAGTCTCTCAAAGACTGATTGTCGGGGTTGCGCTTCTTCCCGTAAAGGGGACAGACGCCGCTCCTCCGACCGGTTCCTCGACTCTGCACTGGGCATGGGTCGGGTCTCTTCTTTGGATTGAAAGGCGGAGGCCACTACCCCCAGTAGTCTCTGACGACCCATCGGAATGCTCCTCGGGCCTCGGAGATAGTTCCTCATGGCATGCTCGATCCCTTCCCACTCCTGGTCAGGGGGAGCAGCCGGTGATTGCGTGTCGGTGGCGACAACAGGAGTGTAAACCACGGGCACTAGGCGGGCGGCCTGGTGACAGCGCCTGTAGTGCTGTCGAAGGGCATTTTTCGACGGGGCCGGTGCAGCAACTGCTGACTGGCAGATTGGGGTCGTCATCTCGCCCCTTTCATCTCTTCGGGCCCTCCTCGGGCGGAAAGTGCTAGGTCCTGCCTGGGCAGGTGCAGTGGGCTGGGCCTCCTTGGGAACCTAAATTTTTGGCTTCAATTTGGCCGGCCTGTGAGCCCGCGCATTCTTCGGTGCCGCGGCCGGGACGGCGGGTGTCACCTTCTCTTTCAGCTTCTCCAGTCCTTGGAAAGAGTTGCGGACTGGGATGGTCAGGACGATACGGTCCGGTATCACCTCGGACCTCTGCCCGTCCAGGTGGACTCGGATGGTCTCGACAGCCATGGATTTCCCAGAGCTGGATATGCGGCGTCCCGGGACGACACCGGTGTTGTTCCTCCGGAGCCTCCTTCGGTGAGATGCCGATCCCTGGCGGGACGGGCCAGCGGTCTGGTGCACATGGTGCACGTTGCAGCTCAGCGCCGTTGCCGGGACGCCGTTGTTGCTCTTAGCCACAGCTCGGCCAATAGCAGCTTCAATGGCCCCCTGGGTGGGAGCGTTGGTCTTGGGTTTGTCGGATGCTTCCACATCCAGTATGTTGGCGAAGGCCACCCCAAGGAAGTTGGGGAAGCCCACCACGGGAGGGAGGCTCCCGAAGTCGAGGGGGGCGGCGAGGTAGCCACCTTTGACGTGGCTCTCGACGGGCTGGGGACCGAAGGTGGTCGCCATTCTCGATGTCAAAGTGCAACTTTCCTGCATTTGAAAAACTAGCGCAATTAGTATTACAAGAAGGGGGCCGCAGAGCCCCTAATTTCGGCAAAGAGATGAAGGGTGGATTGGTCCCACCGGGCGTGCCAGACTTATGGACGCACTAAAATTCGCTTATTCAAGTGGTTCGTCTATTGAGTGCGTGGGCGTGCCAGTCACCGAAGTGACAATTTATTCAGGCTCCGAAGAGCCCATGGTGCGCTTGATCTGACTCGGTCAGATGATTGTGTGGTTCGTGTCGGGACCAGATCCTGTCGTGCCGTAAAGGTCACGACGTCATTTACATCCCCCGTACGAGGGAACACCCTTGATTAATTGCCGAAATTAGGGCCTCATGGCCAAGAAATTAATTGCATGAAAGGTCTATTAAGAGGTATTGAAATCCTCATGCGAGGGCGAGAAAAAAAAACATTCGCGGCCATGTCGGTCGTGTACTGACCATGTAATGTTCGGACGAATGTCCGGCTTGAGAAAATCGCGGTTGTCGCGGGAGAACCGGAGCGCATGTACGCCGAGGTATGGCAAATCTATTGTTCGGAAGAGCGGAGAACGTTCGGCTGAGCCTCGGTTGGAGCAGTCAAAAACCAGTGGTGCAAGAGTAAGCTGCGACCATACTGCGGTGGGCCCCCCGCGGTCGAAACAAGACTTACATGAGCATCATTAATATTTCCGGTGCCAAGGGGCAACGAGGGAATATCCCATGAGTCAGCTGAAAAGCCCTGTGTCTAGGGAAGCGGACGTTCGAAACGTGTCGGTCACTCGGGAGACCGTTTAATATTCGGACGGGTGTCCGGCTTGAGAATATCATAATCGTCACAGGAGGACATGGAACATATGTATGCCGTGATACGGCAAATACATTATTCTGAGATACTGAAAACATTCGGTTAAATCTCGGTTAGTGTAGCAGGAAACTAGCGAATTTATTGGCCCGGTGCGAGATCGAGTCGGGACCATACCGGGGACGCCTCCCGCGGTCCAAACGGGGCTTGCGTGGGCATCATTAATGTTCCCGGTGCCAGAGGGCAACGGGGAAGAGTCCCAGACTAGATTCCAAAACCAAAACATGTTCGAAGGAAGCGAGCTATAGGCCGAGGGTGTGGGTCAGACAATAACCCTAAATGGGACGGACCCGAGGTCCAAGCACAGCCCACAAAGGCCTTATTGATATTCCCATGTACAGGGTCCAGAGATGACAGGAGCCATCTCGTTCTATTCAGATTTCTGTCGATCACTTGCGGACCCCTTGATATTCGGATAAGGGTCCATATTGAAGGTGTGATGTAGATAGGAACAACCCCATACAAATGTATGCCGAGTTTGCGGTAATTTCAATGAAAGGGCGGGAACGAATCCCGATATGGTGAATCCGATTTGACGAGCTATCAGCCCGGAGCAATACTGGGTCACGACCACGTCGGGGTAGGAGCCGTCGGCCATGTTGGTTGCTCACGGGTCTTTTCATGTTCAGACACAGGTCCGTAATAGAAATGCGGCGAAAATCGAGGTGAACCCGTTCAAATGTCTACCGAATGTGCGATAATTTTAGTAGTGGCTCGGAAGGGATCTGGCCTGAGAAACGAGTCCGGTTTAATCAGAATGTCGGCCCAAGACTAGGTCGGAGCCTGGCCATGTCGGGACAATTCCCAAGACTCGGGCCCGGCCTGAGAGGGCGGCATTATTGTTCCTTCTGCGTCGAGTCACGGAGAGAGACAGGGCTGCAATATGGATTTTTACCATTTTTTATCTGGGATTTTTTCTTTACCATATAATCTTGTGCTATTTATTCCCCTTTATGCATTTGTTTCGGATGATTTTTTTTACTTATTATTATTATTATTATTATCATTATATATATCTATATTATTTTTTTTACACGTTTTTGTTTATTTACTATGCATTCAGGTTTATTTATTTATCATGATTTTTGTGACTTTTTTATTAGTATTATTATCATTATCATTATATATTTTTACATGTTTTTTTTTTGGATGAAGAGCGGGCCGTTTGGGGGGTTAAGCGGGGCTGAAGGAGTGTGCCGGCGAGGACAGCAGGTAGCGTGCCGGCGAGGGTAGCTTGGAGCGTGCCAGGGAACCCCACAGATAGTGTACCGGTGAAGGAAAGGGGGGTGGCATGCTGATGAAGACATTCCAAAGAGCGTCGGCGAATGGAGGAGAGGAGCATGCCAGGCTAACTCAAAGTCTGTACATCGTCTGCTAGAGTCTGCACATTATCAATTTGCTACAACTCAAAGTCTGTGCATTGGCTGCTAGCACACACGCAGAGTCTGTACATTGTCCATTTACTACAACTCAAAGTCTGTACACGGGCTGCTAGCACACACGAAGTCTGTACGTCCCTCAGCCCAAAGTCTATACATTGGCTGGTCGCTGCGACACGAAGTCTGTACATCGGCTGGTTGCTGCACACAAAGTCTATACATTCATCAGCTCAAAGTCTGTACATTGTCTATTTGCTACAACTCAAAGTCTATACATTGGCCGGTTACCGCAACACAAAGTCTGTACATTCATCAGCCCAAAGTCTATACATTGGTTGCATTCATCAGCTCAAAGTATATACATTGGCTGGTTCATCGGCTCAAAGTCTATACATTGGCTGGTCACTGCAACACAAAGTCTGTACATTCATCAGCCCAAAGTCTATACATTGGCTGCATTCATCAGCTCAAAGTCTAGACATTGGCTGGGCACTGCAACACAAAGTCTGTACATTCATCCGCCCAAAGTCTATACATTGGCTGCATTCATCAGCTCAAAGTCTGCACATTGGCTGGTTCCCGCAATACAAAGTCTGTACATCGGCTGGCTGCATTCACACAAAGTCTGTACATTCATCAGCCCAAAGTCTATACATTGGCTGCATTCATCAGCTCAAAGTCTAGACATTGGCTGGTCACTGCAACACAAAGTCTGTACATTCATCAGCCCAAAGTCTATACATTGGCTGCATTCATCAGCTTAAAGTCTGCACATTGGCTGGTTCCCGCAATACAAAGTATGTACATCGGCTGGCTGCATGCACACAAAGTCTGTATGCCCATCAGCCCAAAGTCTATACACTGGGTAGTTGCTGCAACATCAAGTCTGTACGTCGGATGGTTGCATGCATATAAAGTCTATACGTCCATCAGCTCAAAGTCTGTACATTATCTATGCAACCAGCACACAAAGTCTATACATCCTTCAGCTCAAAGTCTGTACATTGTCTATGCAACCAGCACACAAAGTCTATACATCATTCAGCTCAAAGTCTGTACATTGTCTATGCAACCAGCACGCAAAGTCTATACATTCTTCAGCTCAAAGTCTGTACTTTGTCTATTTGTTGCAACCCAAAGTCTATACGTTGGCCAGCTCAAAGTCTGTACATTGTCCATTTGCTGCAGCTCAAAGTCTATACCTTGGCCAGCTCAAAGTCTGTACATTATCCATTTGCTGCAGCTCAAAGTCTATACATTGGTCAGCTCAAAGTCTGTACATTGTTGTCATAAGCATATTAGGCCCATGCATTCGTTCACGGCATGTCTGAACATCCATTTCCAATGTACATGCTTCACTGTCTGCATTTGTGCAATCATTCACGCAAAGTCTATACATTGCTTGTTACTGTGTTCGTGTATCAACCTGCCAAGTCTGTACATTGGGTTCCACTTCGGAGAGACGGTGGAAGAAGAGGTGAGACGGAGAGATAGATGAGGGAGAGTGAGACGGAGAGAGAGAGAAAGAGAGAGGTGTGCCGGCGAGGGGGGAATGAGACGGTGAGAGGGAGAGAGTGTACCGGTGAGGGGGGAGAATGAGGCGGTGAGAGAGAGGGAGTGGGTGAGGAGGAGCGTGCCGCTGATGGGCCAATGAGGTGTGTCATTAAAGGGCTGTTAGGATGTGCCGCTGGAGGGCTGATAGGGTGTACCGACAAAGGCTGGAAGAGGCATGCCGATGAAGGCCCACTCCTCTCTTTTTTTTTATTTTTTTAAGGCTTTTATTTTCTTCTTTTCTTTGATTTTTTTTTGCATAGTTTATACAAATCTTTTCTCCTTCTTGCAATCTGTTGTTGTTCTACTCATTTGTTGCTTTTGTTGTCTTTTGATGTGTATTTATTATCCCATTTGTTTGTTGCATCCTTTTACCTTTTAACGTCTTCTTATTTTCTGACAAAAATTCGGCAGCATCTCCCCTTGACCCGAGCGTAAGGGAGATAAAGGGAACGCGCCCACATGGAGTGGCGGAACCCGAAAATTGGAGGTGGGCGCCCGAGAGCGGCAACACCTTAACAAAACCTCAGAAAACTCAGAGGAAACGATGGACGGGAGACCTCTAAGCCTGGAGAGGGTGAACTGGAGAGGGGGTAAGCCAAGGCTCCAAAAGGGTTGACCTGCTAATTGGGGGTGGGGTGTTAGACCGATCGAACCCACAGGGACCCCTGGCAGGAGGGGAGAAGGCTCACAGGGGCAGGCACGGGTGAAGGCGTCGGGCTTTACAGGAGGAGGTTCGTGTGACGACCCGAGAATCCGGTTATCGGGAAGGCCCGATAACCCGAGACTTGAACCGTCGCCCACGAGCCGGGAGGACTCGGAAGGGCTAAAAAGGAGTGTGGAGGTACATAGAAATAGGAAATAAGGCAGGATAATTCAACAATTAACCGAAATAAATGAACAACTACAACAGAGTCCAGTCCAACAGAAAGTACAGTCCAAAGCAGTAAAACGTACCACATGCCAAGTGAACACTAGGCCCGGCAAGCTGGCAAATAAGAACCTCCGTACAGCACCCTCGAACCTCGAGGAAGAACCGCCGCACCTGAAACGCAGGGGTGAGCCTCCTGTCACTGGCCCAGTAGGGATCCCGCGGAACCCCACCTGAGAACAACGGCGGCACAGAAAGCACCAACTACGAAAGCAGGAAAGTAACTATGGTGGCCGGCAAAACCTCGGCTCTACAGCTACTCCTACTGTACCAGAAAAAATGACCTAGTCTCCCGTCGGGGGACAACCAAGCCACGCACCCGACCACCCGATTCCACGATCGGGGATCACTAGACACGAACCACCGTAGCCACGCTACTAGGAAAACACCACGATACCTCCGTTGCGGAGGCCTGCCCTCACCAAAAGGGCCCGAGCCAAAACCACATGGTCAGGGAACACGGTCACGACCTCACCGTCGTGAACACAACGCTGTCTGGGAAAGGCCCTCGATGACGCTCACCGAAAACCCCAGACCTCGACCCCGGCAACACTCTCGAAACCACTCACGAAGTCCCATCTCGCGGACGGAAACAGAACCCGGTACACGACAACTTACGTCACGTGACAGAAGCACCACCCACTAGAAGAACGACCGGATGCGTCCCCTGACGTCTTACACAGCGCCACAAGTGTCTAGCTACAGCGCCCCAGGCGGAGACTCAGACACACTCAGTAACCAGTACCACAGAACAAGGACTAGTTGGGGTCGCACCTGCCGGCGCCGTCCGACGCCCCCAACCTCGTGTGCACACTCAGACCATACGCCCTAGGCCTGTCCTCTAGCTGGTAATTCCCCCTAAGCCCGGACTCGGCTGTACGTGGGGGCCCTACGGTAACCAGCCTACTCACCATCTTTCTCGGGTCAGCCCCTCAACCACTCCCAGGTGGGTCAGCACACGCGTGCCGTAAGAAGGCTACGACTAGTGGACGTGTCACAGAATGTGGACACAGGAAACCACGCACGCACCCATTGCAAGTAACACGGAGTAACAGGTGGCACGACGCCACCAGACTCTAGATGGTCCACTAGACCTACTGAACTCAACGGTCTTTGAGTCACAAGACTCGGGGTCGAGACCGTTGCGCATGACAGCACCGAGCCGTCAATCTGGCCTAATCCCTAGGTCCAAAACCACGATGCGATAACTCACGAGGCAGTTCACAACCGCCGAGACCCATCCCTCGGGGAGGGACTTAAGAAACCTCCAGCCCCCGGCTGGGAGACTGGACTCACCGTCCAAGGCCACACGCTTGGCCCACTCGGAAGCCACCTTCCAGAGAAGCCACGACTTGCGGGGAAACCTCATTGCACTCACACCGATACACTGTGACTTGATCTAGCAAGAACACGGAAGCCCGGAACACCTGGGGTCACCCGGACCCGCCAATCCCACGGGCACGCTTATCGAGGTAACACGGTACCTCCAGACACCCCTAAACACGGTAACAAAACCCACGGGATGCCCGGGACACTCACAAGGCCAAAGGTCGACCATTGGGTCACAACCGGGTCGACCGGAGACCAACACAACACAATCGGAACACTAGAAGGTCACCCGGACCCTTAAACTCATGGGCACGCTAATCGAGACAACGGAACCTCCGGACACCCAAAGACACGGTCACGGAACTCCATGGGGTGTCCGGGACACACACGGCCCAAGGGGTGCACAATCAACCGTAGACCGCCCGCCCCGGGCAGCCCGGCTGGTCACCGCCAAGAACGCGCTATATGTCCATAGCGCGTTCAAGCAGAACGCGCTAGGATCTTATAGCGCGACAGTAATGAACGCGCTATAGGTCCATAGCGTGACCAGGCCAGGTCGCGCTATGATCCTATAGCGCGATAATCTTGAACGCTCCATAACCCTATAGCGCGACAAGAATCGCCAAACTGTTCATCTTCCCTGATGAACGTACCCCGTCGGGGCGACGCAACCCTCAAGAACGCGCTACTGGAGCCTTGCGCGTTCTCAGTCCGCGTCCGAAAATGACGAAAACGACAGAAAAATCCATTCCACGCCCCATCCACCCCCCAGGTGAAGGGGAAACAAAAGGGGAAACCATCCCCAAGCCCCTAGGCATGCATCTAAACCCCTGGAACGGCCAAAAACACCGTAAAACGGGAGATCCGGCTCACACACCCAAAAACATGCATTTTCCCCAAATCGCCCCGTTTTGCCCACTCGGCTCACCACGGCCTACAAAACTCGCGGGAAATGAAGGACGCGGGTTGAGGGTCCATCTCCCTACCTCCACTGAAGAAACAACGCGCTGTGGACGCCGGTCCACGAAGAAAACGCCGTTCAAGCCTCGCCGTTCCACGAACCCACGACCGAGCTTCACCACGCCTCCACCACCTCGATCCTCATCCATCCTCGCCCGTGCCTCGCCCACCCCGTCCCCGCCTCGCCCACGCTCCACCCCGTCAGCCGCCGGAGAGAGAGGGAGAGAGGAGAGAGCGTGAGAAGTGAGAGGGAGGGAAGAGAGAAATGAGAGATGGTGAGAGAGAAAAGGAGGTTAATATAGAAAATCTGGAAATTCTCCAAAAATACCGAAAAATAGAAAACCACATTTCCGTGATCCTCGGAACGCACCGATCGCAACGGTACCACTCGCGCCCTGGTGAACGGCCCGGTTCACCCGTAACGAGGTTCCGAAGGAATTACCGAAACACACACCAGGAATCAGAAAACACACGCGGAAAAGCCGTGAAACGCTTCCGGGCCTCCGAAACAACTCCGGATCGTGTCGATCCGAACACGAAAGATGTCTGAAACGAAATTTCGGACACAACGAAGTCGGACACTCCGAGAAACCAGATCTGAGACCCACGAATAAGGATCCAAAAAATCCGGGGCATTACAGCCCTCCCCCCTTAAAGAACTTTCGTCCTCGAAATTCAGGACTAGCACCAAGTCACAGGGGAAGAACGCCTCCACCAACTGACAACGCTGTCAGGGCCCCAGCGCAGAAAAACCTCGATTCACGTAAAAGCACCGATCGTGAGGGATACGGCCAGACCATAATCACGAACAATGCCACGCTCTGCACACCGCGCACACATCGGCCACCAGAGCAGGCATAACACAGGGGCACAAGTCTGGTATCACCTCAGACACAACGAAAAACACTCACGGCATCGCTGCCACCCTCTCGCTCACCGAGGGAACGCAATCCTCGCCACAAGAACCAATCCACCGGTCAACGCCCATGCTCGGCGGACCAACCAAACACCAGCTTCTTTGCCAGCTGACCACCACAAATTTCTCGGCTCCACGCCGAGGACCACTCCACACTCGGCAAGCCGAACGCCACAACAGCACGGGACCAACTCCGCCAAACGACCAACTTCGACAGAGCCCAGATCCCATCCGGAAAAGCACATCTCAGAAACGGCCACCAACGGCCTCGCTTGCACGCCGCTCTCTCCATTCTCGAGCCCTTACAACCAGCATCTTCTGTCTGTGAAAGACCATCCACTGGTCACCAGACATTCGTCAACGGAAAACCTCCACCGGCCCAGCAGGTACGTTCCAACTCATGACAGGCCATCCGCTGACTCTTCGCACAGACCACCACTACATCCAGATGGATCCCTGCGCCAACTCTACCCTTCAGGGGAGCACGGCGGGACCCAAAGACTCCATCTCCCCTCGGTCTTCACGTCACTCAACTCAGACTTACGGGGAATCCTCCCTTGCTGGTCGTAAACTGAGGATCAATATCCCACGCCAACGTCTCATCAGAGACCTCCACACACAGGCATCAACCACCGTCCTGTCTCATCGAATCCTATCTCATCAAAACCTCCATCTCAATTAATCCAAGAGGACGCCTGCCAATCCCGACTCCCGCTCTTATCACAGAGCCACGGGACACACAACCTCTTACGATCTACGACACACTTCTCCAGAGCACGATCTCATCCGCGAACGCAACCTCCAACGCAAGAATAGGGTACTCATGAGGCAACCTCGCTAGCACATTTCCCCAGCTCTCCACCTACCAGTGCCATGAACGACAAGATCTCAAGCAACGGCACGGCAACAACACGTCTCACACAACTGGAGACAACGCACATCGATGAACCAATCCTCCGCTGCTCTGCACTTCCTCAGAAATCCACCCGCAACAACCAACGCTACGATCCACACACTTTGATCCACACGCACAACCACCACGACAACAACTCGGGATCCTCCATCCCGACAACCATCTGCAACCCCGTAGACTCCGATCCTCTGCACCTCGAGAACCACAAAACCAACCGCAGATCTCAAAAACACCGCCCAGCCGGCACTCGTCCTTCCGGAACAGCGCCAACACCCTTACGCATCAGGGAACGGGCAACGCTTCTCACAGGCAACCACCTTGCCAAGACAAGGAGCACGTCTCGCACGGACTTCATGACACACAAGGCCAACCAATCTGAACACACAATGCAAGACAACGAACCTTAGCCCAATACAATTCTCTCCAACCAAAGGAGAACAATCAGCAGCTCAACACAAGATCCTCTGCTCGCCAAAGCACAATTCTCGACCAGAGCACCCGCTCCAACACCTCAAACCACAACCTTAACACCGCAGGGGCTGGGTAAACCTCATGCTGAAGTGGCCAACTCGATAACAGCTCTCTCAGAGCACGCTCACGGCCACTTAACGATGAACGGTCCTCGCCAGCCACCTGACCTCGGTGTAAATTCCTCGAACGCAGAACCACCGCAACACACCCTGCCGGCAACCTCTGCCCAACGCAACACGACCAGGGCCACCAACCAAGGGAGAAAGCCCTCGACCTCGATCCGCAGACCCCACGCCGGCACAAAAGCCGCGAACAGCAACCACCCTCATCGCGCCATACATCGCACTCAAGCTCTCAAGCGAGAAACAAAGCGAAAAATATGCACGAAACCCTATGACAACTGTTGACTGTACTGGACCTTACAGACTCTGATCACTGCAATATCTCGAATTCCCATGTACGTCCACAACCACACTCTGATACCAACTGTGACGACCCGAGAATCCGGTTACCGGGAAGGCCCGATAACCTGAGACTCGAACCGCCGCCCACGAGCCGGGAGGACTCGGAAGGGCTAAAAAGGAGTGTGGAGGTACAGAGAAATAGGAAATAAGGCAGGATAATTCAACAATTATCAGAAATAAATGAACAACTACAACAGAGTCCAGTCCAACGGAAAGTACAGTCCAAAGTAGTAAAACGTACCACATGCCAAGTGAACACTCGGCCCGGCAAGCTGGCAACTAAGAACCTCCGTACAGCACCCTCGAACCTCGAGGAAGAACCGCCGCACCTGAAACGCAGGGGTGAGCCTCCTGTCACTGGCCTAGTAGGGATCCTGCGGAACCCCAACTGAGAACAACGGCGGCACGGAAAGCAACAACTACGAAAGCAGGAAAGTAACTACGGTGGCCGATAAAACCTCGGCCCTACAGCTACTCCTACTGTACCAGAAAACACGACCTAGTCTCCCGTCGGGGGACAACCAAGCCACGCACCCGACCACCCGATTCCACGATCGGGGATCACCAGACACGAACCACCCTAGCCACGCTACTAGGAAAATGCCACGATACCTCCGTAGCGGAGGCCTGCCCTCACCAAAAGGGCCCGAGCCAAAACCACACGGTCATGGAACACGGTCACGACCTCACCGTCGTGAACACAACGCTGTCTGGGAAAGGCCCTCGGTGACGCTCACCGAAAACCCCAGACCTCGACTCCAGGAACACTCCCGAAACCACTCACGAAGTCCCGTCTCGCGGACGGAAATAGAACCCGGTACATGACAACTCACGTCACGTGACAGAAGCACCACCCACTAGAAGAACGACCGGATGCGTCCCCTGACGTCTTACACCGCGCCACAAGTGTCTAGCTACAGCGCCCCAGGCGGAGACTCAGACACACTCAGTAACCAGTACCACAGAATAAGGACTAGTTGGGGTCGCACCTACCGGCGCCGTCCGACGCCCCCAACCTCGTGTGCACACTCAGACCATACGCCATAGGCCTGTCCTCTAGCTGGTAATTCCCCCTAAGCCCGGACTCGGCTGTACGTGGGAGCCCTATGGTAACCAGCCTACTCACCGTCTTTCTCGGGTCAGCCCCTCCACCACTCCCAGGTGGGTCAGCACACGCGTGCCGTAAGAAGGCTACGACTAGTGGATGTGTCACAGAACGTGGACACAGGAAACCACGCACGCACCCATTGCGAGTAACACGGAGTAACAGGTGGCACGACGCCACCAGACTCTAGATGGTCCACTAGACCTACTGAACTCAACGGTCTTTGAGTCACAAGACTCGGGGTCGAGACCATTGCGCATGACAGCACCAAGCCATCAATCTGGCCTAATCCCTAGGTCCAAAACCACGATGCGATAACTCACGAGGCAGTTCACAACCGCCGAGACCCATCCCTAGGGGAGGGACTTAAGAAACCTCCAGCCCCAGGCTGGGAGACTGGACTCACCGTCCAAGGCCACACGCTTGGCCCACTCGGAAGCCACCTTCCAGAGAAGCCACGACTTACGGGGAAACCTCATTGCACTCACACCGATACACGGTGACTCGATCTAGCAAGAACACGGAAGCCCGGAACACCTGGGGTCACCCGGACCCGCCAATCCCACAGGCACGCTTATCGAGGTAACACGGTACCTCCAGACACCCCTAAACACGGTAACAAAACCCACGGGGTGCCCGGGACACTCACAAGGCCAAAGGTCGACCATTGGGTCACAACCGGGTCGACCGGAGACCAACACAACACAATCGGAACACTAGAAGGTCACCCGGACCCTTAAACTCACGGGCACGCTAATCGAGACAACGGAACCTCCGGACACCCAAAGACACGGTCACGGAACTCCACGGGGTGTCCGGGACACACACGGCCCAAGGGGAGCACAATCAACTACAGACCGCCCGCCCCGGGCAGCCCGGCTGATCACCTCCAAGAACGCGCTATATGTCCATAGCGCGTTCAAGCAGAACGTGCTAGGATCCTATAGCGCGACAGTAATGAACGAGCGCATAGGTCCATAGCGCGACCAGGCCAGGTCGCGCTATGATCCTATAGCGCGACAATCCTGAACGCGCCATAACCCTATAGCGCGACAGGAACCGCCAAACTGTTCATCTTCCCCGATGAATGCGCCCCGTCGGGGCGGCGCGACCCTCAAGAACGCGCTACTGGAGCCTAGCGCGTTCTCAGTCCACGTCCGAAAATGACAGAAACGACAGAAAAACCCATTCCACGCCCCATCCACCCCCCAGGTGAAGGGGAAACAAAAGGGGAAACCATCCCCAAGCCCCTAGGCATGCATCTAAACCCCTGGAACGGCCAAAAACACCGTAAAACGGGAGATCCGGCTCACACACCCAAAAACATGCATTTTCCCCAAATCGTCCCGTTTAGCCCGCTCGGCTCACCACGGCCTACAAAACTCACGGGAAATGAAGGACGCGGGTTGAGGGTCCATCTCCCTACCTCCACTGAATAAACGACGCGTCGTGGACGCCAGTCCACGAATAAAACGCCGTTCAAGCCTCGCCGTTCCACGAACCCACGGCCGAGCTTCACCACGCCTCCACCACCTTGATCCTCATCCATCCTCGCCCGTGCCTCTCCCGCGCCGTCCCCGCCTCGCCCACGCTCCACCCCGTCGGCCGCCGGAGAGAGAGGGAGAGAGGAGAGAGCGTGAGAAGAGAGAGGGAGGGAAGAGAGAAATGAGAGATGGTGAGAGAGAAAAGGAGGTTAATATAGAAAATCCGGAAATTCTCCAAAAATACCAAAAAATAGAAAACCACGTTTCCGCGATCCTCGGAACGCACCGATCGCAACGGTACCACTCGCGCCCTGGTGAACGGCCCAGTTCACCCGCAACGAGGTTCCGAAGGAATTATCGAAACACACACCGGGAATCAGAAAACACACGCGGAAAAGCTGCGGAACGCTTCCGGGCCTCCGAAACAACTCCGGATCGTGCCGATCCGAACATGAAAGATGTCCGAAATGAAATTTTGGACACAACGGAGTCGGACACTCCGAGAAACTAGATCTGGGACCCACGAACAAGGATCCGAAAAATCAGGGGCATTACAGTTCGTGACCTCAAACCATTGAAGGTGGCGCCGGATCCGGAGGAAACCGCCGGCGTGGGGGATGAAAACAAACACCGGAAAGAGGAGGAAAAGACGATCAAGCACACTGTGGCCCAAACCAACGAGACGAAGAGAAAACCCACTGAGGGGGATGATCTTCATTTTTGGGAGAACAAAGGGCCGTAGCCGTCCATATACATTACAAAGCATGCCCGAGCTAAGGCTACAGACAAGAAAGAAAACCAAAGCATAAAAGAATGGGGAGAGAGAAAAAGGGACAAAAGAAGAGGAAGTGTTGGGGATCAAAGCAGGGATGACCGTCCACTACTCTTTCCCCCACCTTCTCCTACTACATCAAGCTCTCTCTCTCTCTCTTGCTCTCTCTTTTCTTTGCCTGGTGGTCGTCGGAAGACTCCACGCCGGAGCCCTCTCCCTTTTCTTCTCTCTTCTCCTTCTTCTTGTACGTAGCTCTGTGTCTGTTCTTCTCTTTTCTCTATGTGCCTCCTCTCTGTCTGTGGGCCTCTCCTCTCTTCGCCGGAATGGGAGTGGTTTTATACTCCCAGCAGTGGAAGCCCTCGAGCACGGCAGTCGGAGGCGGGAAGTGATGGGTCATCATGGGGTTTGACCTCCTCCCGTCCTGGATGCCAGGGGGATAGCTTACGTGGCCCAACCTCCGGTTGACACCTTGGACAACTCACTACGCGCCGAAGATCCGTAGGGCATGGGCATCACGTCATTCGGCCGTTGAAATGCCTTAACGCTGTGCTGCTGGCGGGCTCAAGAAGTGTGCCGCTGGGAGGGCCAAATGCCGTGCCGCTGAAGGGCTGCCCAAGCGTGCCGTTGAAGGGGGCAAAAGGCGTGCCGCTGAAGGGCTGCCTAAGCGTGCCATTGAAGGGGCAAACTGCGTGCCGCTGGAAGCCCATGGAGGTGTGCCGCTGAGGGCAAAGGGGACGTGCCGCTGAAGCCCCAAACGGGCATGCCGCTGAGGGACCCAAATGGGCGTGCCGTTGAGGGACCCAAACGGGCATGCCGCTGAAGCTCTCAATGGGCGTGCCGCTGAGGGCCAGGGGCTGTGCCGCTGAAGGACCCAAATGGGCGTGCCACAGAGGGACCCAAACGGGCGTGCTGCTGAAGCTCTCAATGGGCGTGCCGCTGAGGGCCAGGGGCTATGCCGCTGAAGGCCACCAGGGCGTGCCATTGAAGGACAAAGGTGTGCCCCTAAAGGCCACCCTGGGTGCATTTCTGAGCCCGAGTCATGGTTCATCTGGTTTTCTTCGAGGCCCATGAATTGTGGGGCTCTTGGTGGTTGATTTCTCTTCACCATAGTGACTCCGGAGACGGCTTTACGGCAGCGTGTGTTGATATTCAGAGAGTCCGGATGGCCCTCTTTCTTCGCAGTCTTTTCGGCTAAAGTTGTTGTCGATGCCGGGCTAACTGGGACGTATGGACATGCAATTTTGCACGTCCACACTTGGCTACCCTACTTGCATGTTTGCTTAATATAGAATAATGCACCTCTTTGAAATTTTCTAGGACCTTGTTTCCTTGCTAAATAATAATGCCCCGATTCTGGATGCAGGCGTGTCATGGCATACGCTCGAAGGGAACCCAATTATGGCGGGTGCATGCGTCAAGGGGAAGAGTCATGGCTGAATTGCTAAGCCTAACTTACAAAATAAACCATAGGCAACGCTCCCACACTTCGCACTTAATGTGTTCAATAGCTTTCAACCATAGGGATTGCCCAAATTCCTTCTTAGCACTCTACGGAGACTTGAAATCCTGCACTCGCGTGAAAGGTAATCGCGAGGAAAAAGCTGCCTACCCCCACTATAAAAAAAAACGTGAATCCGAGTAGCCGAGAAATCCCCACTGAAATAAATGAGGAGACTCGCGCGAAATGGTGAAGCGAGTTACAATAAGGATGAAGCCTGGTGGCCGGGAATCCCCATTGAGACATATGAGGAAACTCACGCCGAACGGTGAAATCCACTACAAATAATAAACAGCTGGGGGCTGTGTGAAGCTACCAAAAGTCGAAAGCCTGAAATTCATGTGTAGGCACTAGGGTAATCCTCGAGTGTCACTAGGAAAACCTGTGTATCCCTATGGTTAGGGTTCTTTGATTCACACATTTGCACCGCCACGCCACAGAGAATTACCTCGGGTGAAATGCGTGAATTCAAGCTATGCAAGCAAGACATGCGATATCTTCTTGACAGGTGCACCACCCCTTAGCTGTGCCTTTTCGCCGGCACCGTGTCTGCAAATTATGGGTAACGTCCCTATCCCATCCCCTATAGAGGGAGCTGCCTTATTCATACTTATGTTATGACTGCTGACGAATGCATGCATGCTTGAGTAAAGAAATAAATAATAATAATAAAAATAAACTCAATTTCGGCTATCGCAGCCTGCTTTCCCAGTTCTGGCTTGTACAGCCCAATCATGGCCTGTGGACATCAAAAAAAAGAGAGAAGAAAATAAGAATAAAAAAAGGGGAGAATAAAAAGGGAAAAATAAAATAAAAGAAGAAGAAAAAATAATAATAAAGAAAATAAAGAAAAAAGAAGAAGAAAAGGAAAAGAGAATAAACAGCAAAGAAAAGAAATAAAATAATAATATATATAAAAAATAAAAAATAAATAATAATAAAATAAAACAGTTGGCTCTCTCTCTCTCTTTCTCTCCCATTCTTTCTCTCTCATTTTCTCCCTCACTCGGGTGGCCACCCGGCACACTCCCCGTCTCACCGGTACGCCGCCTTCGCACCCGGCATGCACACCCCTGTGCCGGATGGCACCCACCACGCCGGAGAACCACTCCCTCCACTCGGCACACCACTGTGCCGGATCCGCTCATCACCCGGTGCACCACCGCGCCGGACCACACCTGAATGACCTCTTCCACGGCACACCTGCTGCTGGCCTCCGACGGCACACCCGCTGCCGCCTCCGCCGGCACACCCGCGAGCATCCGTGCCCGGCACGCCCACTCCTCTCCTCCACGGCACACTCACGTTACACCCGGCACACCCCCGCGCCGGATGGCCAGGCATCGCACCAGACCACGCTGCCCTTCTCCACCTGATGTGCCGCTGCTTGTCCGCCGCCGACGCATCGAATGTCCCCTCGGAGCTCCACGCCCTCCACTGCCCTTCTCTTATCCCAGTCATTATTTCTGACATCGCCCTCCCAGACGGAGAGACGGCTGCACAAGCTCTAAAGTGCCTTGGGTTCATGGCGTACCACCCGGCGCTCTCCTCTGCAATTCCAGGGCCAATTTCCAACCAGGTGGTGGATTCTTTGGCGAGGCTTGTTGTGACCACGAAGATGAAGGTTATCTGTAATTTGGGAGTCTGGTGCATCTCTGTCCAGCAGCTCGACACTTCTGCTCTCTGCTCCCATTTCCATTCTCTTCTCCAGGCAATTGTCCATGCCCTGGATAATCCATTCGGTTCTCTATCCACAACACTGGAAGCAACCCAGGCAGTCGTGAAATTAGTAACTCAACTATGTGAGGAAATGAGAGAGACATCAGATGTTTGGGCACCGCCAATTTATAGAAGACTTCTCAGTGTTGATAAGAAGGAAAGAGGGATGTCAGAAAGGTGCCTCCTGAAGATACGATCTGTTTTGCTTCCTTCACCATTAGCACTCTCCAAGCAGAAGTTGCTTCTAGCTATGATGGGCATGCTACAAGGGCATATTAAGAAGGTCCAGACTATCAAATCATGGGGGTGGTATATCCGTTTAATTGGATCCTATGCTCTGAGGAATAGATTTCTGATTAATGAAGTATTAAAGATCCCTGAAAGGGCATTTGCTGATCCTGACCCACAAGTCATGATTGCTTCACTGGTCTCCTGGGAAAGTTTGATTGATGCACTTCTTCCATATGAGGCAGTGGCTCTGGGGATGGGTACAGCACAAGAGGATTGCTTGCAAATTGTACATGCTCCATCCACAACCATAGGGAATCCTGAAATCCAGATTGATGGCCTTTTGAAGAGAGTAAAGCTCATATTGGTGCCCTTACTAGGCATTTTATTAAGTAACTGTGACATATCTGTCCGTTCCACTGGCCTGAACATATGGCATTATCTTCTTCGGAAACTCAATATTTCTATTAACGTCCCCTCAATGTGAACTCTCATCTTGGAACCTGTTCTTGAAATTATGTTCTCAAAGGGACGTGGGGATAAGAATATCTGGCTATGGAACTCCTGCCTTGATCTTCTTGATGAGTTTGTTTTATCGAAACTTCATTTTGGAGAGTTTGTTTTGTTAGAAGTTAATTTTGGAAGTGAATCACTAAATGATCTGAACTTACGTCATTTCCTACTTAGAGCATCTTCTGGTCCATCTGCAAAGGGAAAAGATGCTTGGAAGGATTGCCCAGTTAGATGGTTACTGTAACGACCCAAGAATCCGATTACCGGGAAGGCCCGATAACCCGAGACTCGTACCGCCACCCACGAGCCCGAAGACTCGGAAGGGTTAAAAGGATGGTGTGGAAACTACACAAGCATCACAGATAATTGCAGAAATTAAACAGTTATAATATCAAGCAGGAAATAAATTAACATTTTACATGGTCCACAATGAAATAACAACAACAGCTGTTGTGTAGTGGACAGCGGATCTAGAGGGGAGGGGTGAATAGATCAGCCCCACTTTTCGCAATGCGGCCCTCTAAACAGCTAGTTAAAATGAATTGCAGCGGAATAGAAACTAGCTTCCAAGAATGCTATGATTCACTTAGCAAGATAAGCAAGATATATAATAATTCGATCCTAAGCATGCACCTAGAACGATTCAATCACACAAGCAAACCACGCTAGACAGGATTTTTAAGGTGGTTCGGACTGAATCCTCAGCCCTACGTCCACCCCTCACCAAAACCCGGTGAGGCTTCACTTGTGCAGCGCACCAAACCGCAAATCGGAAACCACCGATTGCCTTCCTACTCACCACCTGGTAGGGACGTCAACCGCAAATTGGAACACCCTCCAATTGCCTTCCTACTAACCACCGGTAGGGATGAATCACACTTTCAATGTTTAAACAATAATGAAAATGAAACAAGATGTGAATGAACTAAAACAAGAGATTGAGTTATGAGTGAAAATGAATTGGCCCTTGTATGGAATGTTGATCAGCAACAAGGCTCCTCTTAGCTTCAACTCAATCTTCTTGATTCACCCTTGATTGGATGAATGTTCTTCACGGAGTACTGTTCACGTGAACAGTACCTCTTCCTTCAATTCTTCTCTCTTGATCTTCTCTTTGAACTTCTTTGAATGAATGAAGGAGATGATGAAGCTACCTTGAATCTTGATTGCTTCTTTAGCTTCTAGGAGTTTGAATGCTTGAAATATCACCTTGAATGAACTTGAAAGAACTTGAATGGATGAAGATGATTTCCCTTGATAGTGAGCTTCAGTGGATCCCCTTGAGATGATGAAGAGGATGGAGGATGCAGCTTTCTCTTCTCTTGGCCTTGATCTTGATCTCCACTTGAAGAGCTTGAACACTTGAGGATGAAGATCTTCTTCACGGAGTACTGTTCACTGCTACAGTGCTCCGAATTCCTCTCCCTTGAACACACTCTAGCAGCCTCCCTTGTAACCCTCTTAAAGCCCTTAGGGTTTTTAACCCTCTTGTATTGATTTTATAGACCTTGAATGGTCTATAGACAAGCCTCAGACCAGATCCATAATTTGTGGGTGATTAGGTGACTTTAGGATTAAACAAATCAAGGTTGAATGACCCTTTTCGAAGTTGGAAACAAAGTCAAAATTGAAGGCTCGGGGCTGGCGGTCGACCTACAGCTTCTGGCGGTCGACCGCCACTGTAAAACACTATAGACGGATGATCCCTGGGACTAGCGGTCGACCGCTACTGGCTGGCGGTCGACCGCCAGCTGAAACACTGCAGACTGGCCATCCCTGGCTGGGGAGGTCGACCGCCCCTGTGCTGGCGGTCGACCGCCAGCTGGGCAGAGCCCGGGTCACCCCGGGTCAGTCCGTTGGCCGCACCAGCTCCGTCGCTTGAGTCTGTTAGCCACCCGTTCATGTCTGTGGCATCGACCTTGTTGGTATAGAACGTATCAACTCAGTCTTTAGGCTTGGATTCTCTTGGTTATACGTCTTCGTGCATTGACCTTGGAATGCCGACGTTTGCTTGTACAAGTGATGAGATTTGTATCCTTGCTTGGGCGCGATCAATGAGCTTTCACTTTGGCCATTGCTAGGTGATTCCTTGGGCATTCATTGGTATATCTGTCATGAACAAAATATCACATATGTCAGTCATAAGAGCGTGGAAAATAACAATGACTAATAGTGTTAAGCCATTATCAAAACCAAGAATACACAAAACGCATATGACTATAAAATGATGTCGAAAGACCCATGTGACCACAGAATGACTCAAATGACCTCAGGGACACAACATTCTCCCCCTTTTTGATGATGGCAACATTGTGAGTCATTATGTGATATGAATGTCTAAAATGGCATATGTTATAACAAATGCAAGATATGCAGCTCAAGATTCATGATAGTAGCATGTGAATGCAGATATGAATTCAGATATGAATGTTATTCTATGTGACATGTGCAGCTCAAGATCCATGAAGTAAAGCATGTGAATGCAATTATGAATGCTACGCTATGGGACATGAGCAGCGCAAGATGTGTGAATGCACATATGACACATGACAATGCGATGAAATTATGCAAAATGAAATTATGCAAACCCCATCACATGCACAAACGCACATAAAGGTTTCTCTCCCGTGGACGACAACACTTATGACATAGCTCTTAGCTCTAATGAAGGACTCACACAAAGAATTCTCCCCCTTTGCCAACAGCAAAAAGGAGTGATTAAGGAAACTGTTTGTGAGACCAGAGCTGAAAGGAGTGAAGAGCAAGCCATTATATGCAAAACTGAAGCACGCCATAAGCAACATATATGGTTCAAAGCTAATGAAGTCCGAGATCATCAAAAGAGTTCGAAAAGCAGCTACATCCAAGATTTAATAGAAATGAACCAAAGGTGCATATCATGGCAGTGCTTAACCGTCCTTGTCTTATATATCCATATTCAATAACCACTTAGGGAAGAACACAAGAACTAGTATTGAGGCTAAACAATCATGACTAAAGCATGGAATTCTATGATTGAAGCAAGAGGTTTCATATTTTGATTTCCAATATCTTTTGAATTTGAAGGCACATGACTCATATTATACGAGCAATCAAGTCTAGTACACGCCTCCTAGCCTTAAGAATACACGTTGTTTAGACGCCAGTATTCCTAGGTATTTGGCAAGACTGACTGTCATGCTGCAAGATGAACAGAGATAGCAAAGTCACGTCATGACATATCCAAACTCATTTCAGTGATGAGAAGATATGTTTCTCAGCAATTATGCCATTGCTCTGCCTAGAGTCCAAAAGTTTTAAGACAGAGATAACAGGGGCACATCATGACATATGCATTTGTCACTTGATTTGATGACATGACATGTTTCTCCGTGCAACAATATCATTGCTCTGTCAGAATGATTTTCAGGAATTCCAGCTCATCAAGATGTTTAGAAACAATACTAAACTCTAGAGTTTCACCAAGATTGCCATAAAGTCTGGATTTTCAGATTTCAGGATAGTCATGCAAAGCACAATATGCAATCGTTAGTTAAGGTCTATTAAATCCACATAACATAGATGATTTCAAAAGAAATATCAGAACTTCAAGGAAATCATTAAATCTGAACCATTGTCATTGAATGAACAATCATCAAGGCACATAATAAAAAGCTCTTACACCATATATTCGCTAGTCTCATGAGCTCATATTCAGACTGTGAGCCAAGAAGTGTAGATTGCGAGAGGTAAAGAGATTCAACAAAACCCCCCTACGAATATGCAATGGATGCTCGAAGGAGTGATGTTTACAAGCAAGTGGAATGATAATTGTCATGAGGAGAATGACCTGAAACATGCATGGGTTGACATGAATTTGACAGACATGAGATGCATGACCCAACACATGGCTATACACTTATTAAATGCAACAGAATGAAGATGAAATATATGCATGAATGCTGCACAAGGACAACTCCCCCTTACTATATGGCCTATATGCGACATTAACGCATGGTACTTGGCGGAGGTGAAACCTCACGCATATTGAGTGCTTCGTGACAAGCATAACTTGCCCTTCCATACATCAACATTTGATATACCATGGTCATGCGAGAATGATGCAGCACAAACCATATTATGAACATGAACTCAATTCATTATTAAGCAACTACATGCAATGCGACACCATATGCAAAAAGACATATTAACATATAAACAATGCATGAATGCAAAACACACGACTAATTGAATCATGATCATCAATTCAAAGTCTTATTGGCCTGAGGTCGGCAAAGACCAAGCTCCCTTCTGAGTGTTGAAAACCTGTCATTACACAAGGGCTTGGTAAAGATATCAGCAATCTGATTCAATGTATCAACAAAAAGCAGTTCAAAGTTTTTATTACCGACCTCATCTCTAATGAAGTGATGCCTAATCTCAATATGCTTAGTCCTAGAGTGCTGGACTGGATTTTTGGCAAGGTTGATAGCACTAGTGTTATCACACAAAATCGGGACACAACCAAGATCCACCAAGTAGTCTTGGAGTTGGTGTTTAATCCACAACACTTGGGTGCCACAACTCCCCGCAGCAACATATTCTGCCTCCGCGGTTGAGAGGGCAACCGAGTGTTGTTTCTTGGAGGCCCAAGAAACTAAACACCCGCCTAGAAACTGGCAATAGCCACTAGTACTCTTGCGATCCAGCTTGCATCCAGCGTAGTCCGCATCAGAATAAGATATAAGAGATAAATCACATGATGACGGATACCACAATCCCAAATCTTGAGTGCCGGCAAGATATCGAAGGATACGTTTGACGGCAGTCAA
This sequence comes from Amorphophallus konjac, assembly GCA_022559845.1. Taxonomy (NCBI): domain Eukaryota; kingdom Viridiplantae; phylum Streptophyta; class Magnoliopsida; order Alismatales; family Araceae; genus Amorphophallus; species Amorphophallus konjac. The sequence continues at coordinate 258,063,351 of CM040123.1, forward strand.
ATGGGATTCTCTAGGACTAGCTTGAAATCTAGCACAAAGGCAAACACTAAACTGGATATCTGGTCGGGATGCAGTCAAGTAAAGCAGAGAACCAATCATACCTCTATAGACCTTTGCATCCACCAATTTACCATTTTCATCCGAATCCAGTGCAGTTGAGGTGCTCATAGGAGTTGCAATGATTTTGCTATTTGCCATGTCAAATCTTTTCAACAGCTCCTTAATGTATTTGGCTTGATTTATGAAGCATCCGTCTTCTCCTTGGTTGACCTGCAAACCGAGAAAGAATTGAAGTTCTCCCATTAGGCTCATCTCAAATTCGCTAGTCATGAGGTTAGCAAATTCCTCACACATTTCAGATTTAGTAGAACCAAACACAATGTCATCAACATAAATTTGAACAATCAAGATATTTTTACCTTGCTTCTTGGTGAAAAGTGTTTGATCTACCTTACCTCGTGTGTACCCTTTTTCAATGAGGAATGAGCTTAGCCTTTCATACCAAGCTCTTGGTGCTTGCTTAAGTCCATAAAGCGCCCTGTCTAGCTTATATACAAAATCTGCATTGTTAGAGTTCTCAAAGCCAGGGGGCTGCTCAACATAGACTTCTTCTTTGATCAAGCCATTCAAGAAAGCACTTTTAACATCCATTTGATAAAGCTTTATTCTAAGGGAGCATGCAAAGGCAAGTAAAATTCTGATGGCTTCAGTCTAGCAACTGGGGCATAAGATTCATCAAAGTCTACCCCAAACTCTTGATTATACCCTTGAGCCACCAATCTAGCTTGTTTCTTATTATCTTGCCTTCCTCACTTAGTTTGTTCCTAAAAACCCATTTAGTGCCTATGACAGATTGTGATGATGGTCTAGGAACAAGATGCCAAACTTTGTTTCTTTCAAACTGGTTTAACTCTTCTTGCATGGAATTTATCCAGTTTTCATCTTTTAAGGCTTCATCAATGTTTTTGGGTTCATGCTGTGAGACAAGAGCAAGTTGATCTAATTCTTCCACAATCTTAAAATGTGACCTTGTTCTAGGTGGGTCATTCAAGCTACCAAGGACATTCTCCAAGGGATGATCCTTAAGGATTCTAATGTTTATAGAATCGTTACCTTCTCCTGGAGCTTGATTCCTTGCACTGCTTGATTCAGCTAGGTCACCGTCTTCTTTTATTTCTTCTTGTGGAGAATCACTCTTGTCCTTCATGCTTAGGAATTCCCCATCTTCATCATTTTTCCTGCAAGAATTATCATTGTTAGAATCATGATATTCATCAAAGGAAACATGGGGTGATTCTTCCACAGTTTGACTTTTAATGTTATAAATTCTATAAGCCCTAGATCTATCAGAATATCCAAGAAATATACCTTCATCGCTCTTGGGCTCGAATTTATCTAAATCTCTTTTGTCATTATTGTGAATGAAGCATTTTGAACCAAAAACTTTGATATGATGCAGAGAGGGCATTTTACCTTTGAGCAACTCATAGGGAGTCTTTTTGGTGTGAGACCTTACCATTGACCGGTTGATAATGTAACACGCCGTATTTATCGCTTCGGCCCAAAACTTCCTTGGAAGTTGCCGTTCGGCAAGCATTGTCCTTGTCATCTCTATGAGTGTTCGATTCCTTCTTTCAACAATCCCATTTTGCTCGGGGGTTCTTGGTGAAGAGAATCGGTGTGAAATGCCTTCTGACCTGCAAAGATTATGGAAATCAGTATTCTCAAATTCACCACCATGATCAGATTGAATGTTGGAAATTTTAAACTCACCGTCCTGCTTTATCTTCAAATAGAGTGCCTGAAACTCATTAAAAGCATCATTTTTGTGTGTGAGGAAGAAAACCCATGTGAACCTAGAGAAATCATCCACCAAGACATATCCATATTTTCTACCACTTAAACTAGCAGTTCTGGTTGGACCAAACAAGTCCATATGAATTAGCTCGAGTGGTTTGGAGACAAATATGAGGATCTAGCCTTGAAGGATTTTCTAGTTTGTTTACCAAGGGCACATGCATCACACAACTTATTTTCTTGTTTAAAAGATAATTCAGGCAACCCTTTCACCATTGAATGCTTTAACAATTTATGTAGAACATTGTAGCTAGCATGTCCTAGTCTACGATGCCATAACCATGCAAGTTCAGATTTTGGTGCAGCAAGACAAAGATTTGCATGAGCAGGATCATCTAAGTCAATCATGTAAACATTGTTGACTCTCTTACCAGAAAATTTTACCTTGTCAGATTTTGGTTCAAGGATCTTACATTCAAGAGAATCAAACAATACTTTGTGACCTTTATCACATAATTGACTTATGCTTAGTAGGTTATATTTCAATCCTTCAACTAACAACACGTTACAATGGAGTTGGAGAGGTTCTTACCTACATTACCTGTTCCAATGATTTTTCCTTGTTGTTCCCTCCAAATGTGACGTGTCCTCCTTCCTTTTCCTCCAAGAGACAAAATTTTGATTTGTCTCCAGTCATGTGTCTTGAACAGCCGCTATCAAGGTACCACCTGTTATGCATGGCTGCAAGACATTCCTGCACAAAGAATTAAGCAATGGGGTTTGGAACCCAGCAAAACTTGGGTCCCACCAACTTCTTCAAGTTTTCAAAACATGATACCATCTCTTTCGGAATCCAAACCTTTCTAGCATTCATGTTTTCTTTGCTTAATGCAGGAATTTTCTTTTCAACTTTGACATTCATTTTTTGTTTGGAGGTTCTTTGTTGAACTTTGTGAAAGTTTGAAAAGGTTTGTTGCTTAAACCATTGAGGCCGTTGGCTGGTTTTAGATTGAAAATGATTGTTTTGCCACCTAGGGGATTGGTGCAAACAGAAATCACAATTACCCCACAAGTGAGGTGGTGTTGGCCTAAGTGATGGAGCACCCCAGTTATAGTGATACCTAGAAGGCTGAGCAGGTAAAGGCCAAGAATGTGTTGACCTATGCTGCTGGGAAGATTGGCCTTTCTTAGGCTTTTGGGTAGTTTTCTTGGGGGTTTTGGTGATTGCCTCTTCAATCTTTTCTTTCCCTTTCTCCTTTTATTTTTGCTGATTTTGTGTGGGAGTTGTGTTCGAGGTGGAGGCTTCGGAAGATGAAACAAAAGTGACAGTTTTGAGCCCAATTGGCCTTTTGTTTGTTGGTTCAAAACCCAACCCTTCCTTGTTGAAATTCATTCTAGTACCTAGCAATGCATCTAGGTTTTCTCTTCCATCCACAAATTTTTCTAAGGACTGTTGTTTATCCTTCAACTCTTTTTCTATGTTTTCAATGTTTTGCAAAAGTTGAATGTTAACTTGTTTGACAGCTTCATATTTCTCATTGCTCAGTTTGCTATCCTTTTCATAGGTTTGCATTTTGAGTTTCATGCTATCAATTTCATTTCTCAAGTCCTCATTTTGAATTTCCAAGTCAGCCATTTCTTTTCTTCCTTCCTCCAAATTTTCAATCATTTTCTTAAGATCTTCAATTTCAGTCTCAAGTATAGCATTCTTATGATTGGTTTCATGATCATGCACAAAAGAATTGATTTTCTTTTTCAATGATTTATTTTCCTTTTTGTACATGTTATATTTTTCCATCAGTTGTATATATGCTTCCTCCCAATCATCAACAGTATAACCTTCAAATGGAGAAGTTACCTCAGTTTCTTCGTCACCTTTGGCCATAAGGCAAAGATCTCCTCTTTCCTTGTCTGAAGAGCTGGTTTCATCATCACTTTCTTCCTTGTCGCTCCAAGTCGACACCATGGCCTTGTTCTTCTTCTTGCCTTTCCATTTGTCAGCCTTTTTGAGTCTGTCAGGACAATCAGTCTTGTAATGCCCTGGTTTATTGCAAGAATAACAAATAATTTTGTCAGGTTTCTTGAAATTTTCAGAATTAGTTTTGAAACCATTTCTCACCTTAGATCTTCCTCTCAAGAACCTCTTACCTTCTTTTCTCAGAAATTTTCCAAACTTACGGGTAAGCATAGCCACGTCATCCTCATCTCGCTCACTAGCTGAATCCTCACTTTCATCGGAGGAGCTTTGACGGCTAGGTCCTGCTTTAAGAGCTAAAGACTTTTTCTTTGGTGCCTCAGCCTCTTTGTTCTTGAGGTTGATCTCATACGTCATCAATGACCCAATGAGTTCATCTACCTTGGTGGTTGCGAGATCTCTCGACTCTTCAACCACGGTAGCCTTTGTGTGCCATGCTGCAGTCAGTGATCTGAGAATCTTTCTTACAATTTCCTGTTCTGAATATTTCTTTCCCAAATCAGTCAAACTGTTAGTAAGCACAGTTAAACGAGCATACATATCTTGAATTGATTCATCAGGCTTCATGCGGAACATTTCATATTCAGAAACTAAAATGTTTGCTTTTGTTTCTCGTACCTGAGACGTTCCTTCGTAGATTACCTCTAACTTATCCCACATTAGTTTTGCAGATGCGCAGGTAGCCACTCTTGAGAATTCTACTGGATGGAGTGAGCATTGCATGATGTGTTTAGCATTCCAATTGACAGTGGATTGCCGTATCTGTTCTTTAGTCCACAAGTCCTCATTATCCGTAAGCTCATACGGACCTTTGTTGATTACTCGCCAAAGTTCGTAGTCTTGGGCGCGAATGAACACCTGCATGCGATGTTTCCAATAAGGATAGTTAGTTCCAGTAAAGTAAGGAGGCCTATTCACAGCATGTCCTTCGGGTAGAAAACCCTTGGACGCTGATCCACCATTTCCCTCAAGGTCGTTGGACCCCATAATGAGAGATTAGGCTCTGATACCACTTGTTGTGTAGTGGACAGCGGATCTAGAGGGGAGGGGTGAATAGATCAGCCCCACTTTTCGCAATGCGGCCCTCTAAACAGCTAGTTAAAATGAATTGCAGCGGAATAGAAACTAGCTTCCAAGAATGCTATGATTCACTTAGCAAGATAAGCAAGATATATAATAATTCGATCCTAAGCATGCACCTAGAACGATTCAATCACACAAGCAAACCACGCTAGACAGGATTTTTAAGGTGGTTCGGACTGAATCCTCAGCCCTACGTCCACCCCTCACCAAAACCCGATGAGGCTTCACTTGTGCAGCGCACCAAACCGTAAATCGGAAACCACCGATTGCCTTCCTACTCACCACCTGGTAGGGACGTCAACCGCAAATTGGAACACCCTCCAATTGCCTTCCTACTAACCACCGGTAGGGATGAATCACACTTTCAATGTTTAAACAGTAATGAAAATGAAACAAGATGTGAATGAACTAAAACAAGAGATTGAGTTATGAGTGAAAATGAATTGGCCCTTGTATGGAATGTTGATCAGTAACAAGGCTTCTCTTAGCTTCAACTCAATCTTCTTGATTCACCCTTGATTGGATGAATATTCTTCACGGAGTACTGTTCACGTGAACAGTACCTCTTCCCTCAATTCTTCTCTCTTGATCTTCTCTTTGAACTTCTTTGAATGAATGAAGGAGATGATGAAGCTACCTTGAATCTTGATTGCTTCTTTAGCTTCTAGGAGTTTGAATGCTTGAAATATCACCTTGAATGAACTTGAAAGAACTTGAATGGATGAAGATGATTTCCCTTGATAGTGAGCTTCAGTGGATCCCCTTGAGATGATGAAGAGGATGGAGGATGCAGCTTTCTCTTCTCTTGGCCTTGATCTTGATCTCCACTTGAAGAGCTTGAACACTTGAGGATGAAGATCTTCTTCACGGAGTACTGTTCACTGCTACAGTGCTCCGAATTCCTCTCCCTTGAACACACTCTAGCAGCCTCCCTTGTAACCCTCTTAAAGCCCTTAGGGTTTTCAACCCTCTTGTATTGATTTTATAGACCTTGAATGGTCTATAGACAAGCCTCAGACCAGATCCACAATTTGTGGGTGATTAGGTGACTTTAGGATTAAACAAATCAAGGTTGAATGGCCCTTTTCGAAGTTGGAAACAAAGTCAAAATTGAAGGCTCGGGGCTGGCGGTCGACCTACAGCTTCTGGCGGTCGACCGCCACTGTAAAACACTATAGACGGATGATCCCTGGGACTAGCGGTCGATCGCTACTGGCTGGCGGTCGACCGCCAGCTGAAACACTGCAGACTGGCCATCCCTGGCTGGGGCGGTCGACCGCCCCTGTGCTGGCGGTCGACCGCCAGCTGGGCAGAGCCCGGGTCACCCCGGGTCAGTCCGTTGGCCGCACCAGCTCCGTCGCTTGAGTCCGTTAGCCGCCCGTTCATGTATGTGGCATCGACCTTGTTGGTCTAGAACGTATCAACTCAGTCTTTAGGCTTGGATTCTGGTGAGGACACACGGCGCTATCCTCGACGGAGCACCCGGCACACCGCTACCTCCTTGTGGCTCGGCGACGGCGGCACCTTCTAGTTATCTTTTTATGCTTTAGGCCATGTTGGGCCTAGGTTTGGTCCCTGCGTGGACACGTTATCTAGTTTCTTTCCTATTGTTATCAGGCTATGTAGGGATAATGGGTTTCTTCCTCCCTTATTGGGCCAAGCCTTGGTCCTTGGTTAATGGGTTAGGGTTAGGGTTTGGAGAGGAGGGCGCAACCCCCCACCTAGGGTGGCTGCGCCTCCTTCCCCCTCTTGCCCCTCCTCTTTCCTTTTTGGGCCCCCCTCCTTTCCCCTTTCCTCCTCTCCCCTCTTTCCCCTTTGGGCGCCCCCCCCCTTGGATTCCTCCTTGATTGGAGGAGGATGGATCGCACCCCCCTGTTTGGAGGAGGGATGGCCGCCCCTACCCCCTCCCTTTTGCGCCCCCCCCTTCCCTTTGGCTTGGGTGAAAACCCTAATTCCCCTTCCCCTATAAGTAATCTTCTCCTTGTACTGATCACGGTTTAGACATAATTTGAATACAAAAAATGGATTATTGTGCAAGGCATTTGCGCCCCTCTCTCTCTCTTTCTCTTCTCCTGCGACGGGAGAACGGCGAGGTGTGACGCCTCAGCCCTCGGTGGACTCCGGGGTTCCTCTTATCCTCATCTTCTTCCTCAACGGTTCGTGTGCGTGATTCCAGATTTCTGCCCCGACTTGTAGCAGAGCTCGCGCCCCCTTCTTGGACGAGTTTTGCCACGATCTATTTTCTGGAGATACGTCTGCGGATCAGCTTCGCGTCGGCACCGGTTTTGCATCAATCGGAGATCGGCACTGCCCGTACCGATTTTCTCCGCCGACCTGCGCCAGCACCACTTTCTCTGCTCGCCCAGCGGGGAGACCCTGATTGCGAATTTTCCCCAGGCCTCCACGCTGCGTCTTTTGCGCTGGTTTCTTCAGGGTTCGTGGATCTCCGAGTCAGCTTTCCAACGCCGCCGACGGCGTCGCGTTTCGACATCGTCACCGTCCGTGGCGGTCGATCTCGTGGGGTTGCGCCGGCGTGCCTGCACAGTCCGCCCAGCGAACCAACCCCAACTTCCAGCGGCTCCTGCGACTCGTGTCGGCATCATCTGCCGACGCCGTTTGGCCGAGGGTTACCTCTGCCAGTCAGCTCTCACCTCCAACCGGCCCGGACCTGTTCGGGCACCAGACGACCGAGTTCCGGATTTTACCGACGGCGTGCGCGGTTCTGCGACCACAGAACCAGACCTGGTTTTCGGCAGCGCCCACGGCCACCACCGGCGCATCCAGCGCGTCCCCTCTGGTCTGAGCGTTCCTCCAGCCATCAGCAACGCGTCCTCTCTGACGGTGCCTCGAACGGACATCGCATCAACCCGTGGGACCCGTCTCCGTCCAGGCGCGCGCGACACCGATTCTGCAGCATCGCGCCCGTCATCGAGTGCGGCCCGTCAACCCGTGTCCGGCAACCCGAACGTATTGTTTGTAGCCTCTTACCTCCCTGCGAGGAGTGGGCCATTATTGGGGGTTGTAATTTATTGCTCTGGTGTATCGGGTTGTTGGTCCACGGCCGGGGTTCCTTCCCCACGCCTAGGCGTGGAGGTACGCGCTCCGACTCCTCCACCTTTGCTTGCTCTTTTAGTATGTGATTGAATATGCCGCGTGAGAGAGAGTAGGCGCCTAGCTACTTTTGCCATCACCGCGGACCGTGAGTGAGAGCACCCGTCCGTTAGCACTAGCCGAGCTTCGAGCTAGGACTCGACTCCCCTTGTCTTTGGAGGTCGACTATACGCCTAGACACGTGCGCTTCCCTCCTTGGGACGGCCGAGGTCGGAGTTTCTGTTGAGAGACGTCCCTCATTCTGTGGGATATCACGGTGGTCAGCCACTTGGCGACCCTTGAGCGTGCTACTGCTGGCCTGAGTTAGAGTCTTTTGTGAGTCTTAGTCCGTGTCGGTCCCCGTCCCCCATCAAATTTTGGTATCAGAGCATGGTTACCAACTTGTCCTTACAGGTTGGGTCTTAGGGTCGTGTTTAGGTTTTTGTCGTGTCTTGTTTGAGTCTTGCATCTCCTTGCATTCGTGTCCCTCTAGGTCTTAGGGTGTTAGCCTCCTTTGCATGCCCACTCGGGGTGGTACGGACTACCATCGCCCGGACGCCATGGGTGACCAACACCCACCTCAGGGACGCCCATCTCTAGAGGATCTGATTGCCCAACTTATGGTCCGTATGGACAAATCCGACCAGTCCATCAAGGAGTTGACTGAGCGTCTAGATAATCGTCTGAAGGTCATTGAGGATCGTGCCACCGTGTCCGATTTGGCCCTCCAGGGTCTTGTTGGACGGATAGGTGGGATAGATGAGGTGCACCGCCAGGACTCTCCTAGAGCCAACCAAGCTCCTCTTGTTGCTGCCGCCCAAGCCCCTCGGGCTCAGGAGCGACGTCCCCGAGCCCCCGACTTTGATGACTATGGGTCCGAGATGGATTTTGAGGGGAATGGACGCCAGTACCGTGGTCGTCGACCACACCAGGATGAGGATGATAGGGCCCTTAGGACCGTCCGTGCCGATCCACCCACTTTCGAGGGGTCTCTTGACCCAAAAGCCTACATAGACTGGGAGAATAGCATGGATAGGTATTTCGAATGGGTTGAGATGTCTGAGCTGCGGCAAGTCCGATTTGCCAAGATGAAGCTCATGGGGAGAGCCCAGACCTACTGGAGGAATGTCGAGAGTCTGATGTTACAGAGGCAGGACCCACCCATAGAGACCTGGTTTGATATGCGGCGTAAGCTCCGCGAGAAGTATGTCCCTCCTTCTTACCGCCAGAGGCTCATTGACCGATGGCAGACCCTTAGTCAGGGCGATCGGTCCGTGACCGAGTACATCGCCGAATTTGACGAGTATTATTTGCGATGTGGAGTTGATGAAGAGAAGGGCATGCCTGTTTCTCGTTTTCGCCGTGGCTTGAGGCCCGAGTATCAGTATGAGCTCTACCGTCGCCAGGTAGACACTTTAGAGCTAGCTTACCAGGTTGCCCTAGAGTTAGAGCAATTTGAGTTGGAGTTTGGCCCCACCTTTCGTCCGGGGATGCCTAGTCAGCGGGGTCTTGACCCTCGCTCCACTTCCACCCAGTATGGTCGATACCCGGCGGCCCGGCCCGCAGAGCCTCCTCGCCAGGACCCCACTGGTCCCAGGCCTCGTCCACCCCTTCCTAGGGATCCGCTCCCTCCACCTCGCCAGCAGGCACCCTACCCCCCCACTCGCCCTACACTTCCGCCTCCCCCACATCCTGCTCGTTCACAGCCTTTACTCCCCGCGCCCCGTCATGATGACAAGGGCAAGAGTCCTATGACCGCTGGGGCCTCATCTAGTGCGGGCGCACGTACTTGTTACCGGTGTGGCGGCTTTGGCCACTTTGCTGATAGATGCCCCACTCGGGAGAGGAAGGCCCTTGTCGTGGCAGACCCCGCTTCCACTGAGTCCCCCACTGAGCCCATACCTGTTAGCTATGAGGTAGACCAGGACTTGGTTGAGGAGTTCTTCGATGATCTGCTCGAGGGAGAGCAGGATGGTGCCCAGGGTAGCCATTTTCAGGGTGACCCACAGTTAGGGGTAGTTAGGTGCATCCTAGCCCAGCCCCAGGTGAGTGATGACTGGCGTCGCACCACCATATTTCACACCTTCTGCAGGCTTGGGGGTAAAGCTTGCAAGATTGTCATTGACAGCGGGAGTTGCATTAACGCCATATCTACTGGCACTGTTACCCGCCTTGGGTTGACCCCAGTAGACCACCCTGCTCCCTATAGGGTTTCTTGGGTCGATTCCACCTCCATTCCTGTTAGGCTCCGTTGCCTAGTGTCCCTTCAGTTCCAGACCTATCAGGATGAAGTTTGGTGCGATGTTCTCCCTATGGAGGTAGGTAACATTATTTTAGGGAGGCCATGGTTGTTTGACATGGATGCCACCCTACAGGGCCGTGCAAACACTTGCACATTTGATCATAACGGCCACAGGATCACCCTCCACCCAGCCCCACCTAGGGACCCTACTGTTAGGGGACCAGCCGGTCCGAATGCCACGACCACCCCTCACCAGGGGAAGGTCAAGCCCCCGCCACCACCACCTCCGGTGCCTGTTTCCACCCCCTCTCCTACCCTCACCATAGATGTTCCTCCTACGAGAAGGTTGATGATCATCAGTCCCCGAGAGATGGAGAGAGAGGTTACTAGTGGTGTCCCTCTTTTAGCTGTGGTTGTCAGGGAGACGGGTGAGGTAGTCCCCAGTCTCGAGGGAGTGACAGACCCTCAGTTAGTTGAGATGTTGCGAGAGTTTGCTGATATCTTCCCGGAGGACCTTCCCGAAGGCCTTCCACCTTTGCGTGACATCCAGCACGAGATTGATCTTGTTCCGGGCTCGTCCTTGCCCAATCTTCCACATTATAGGATGAGTCCCGCGGACCATGCTGAGCTACAGAGGCAGGTTGATGAGTTGATGAGTAGGGGTTCCCTTAGGGATAGCAAGAGCCCCTGTGCTGTTCCCGCCCTGCTAGCGCCAAAGAAGGATGGCACATGGCGTATGTGCATCGATAGCCGTGCGATCAATAAGATCACGGTTAAGTATAGGTTTCCCATTCCCCGGCTGGATGACTTGCTTGATATGATGTCGGGAGCCACGATTTTCTCGAAGATCGATCTTAGGAGTGGCTATCACCAGGTGAGGGTCAGACCCGGTGATGAGTGGAAGACTGCATTTAAGACCAAGGATGGTCTTTACGAGTGGTTGGTCATGCCCTTCGGGCTGACTAACGCCCCTAGCACCTTCATGCGGTTGATGACGCAGGTGTTGCGTCCTATGATTGGAGTGTTTTTGGTCGTCTACTTCGACGATATCTTGATTTATAGCCGCACTAGGGAGTTACACCTAGACCACCTTAGGCAGGTGTGTGTTGTTCTGAGACGGGAGAGCTTGTTTGCCAACCCTAAGAAGTGTAGCTTCATGACTGACCAGGTTTCTTTCTTAGGGTTCATTATGTCCCGTGACGGAGTCTCCGCTGATCCGGAGAAGATCCGTGCCATAGTGGAGTGGCCCGAGCCCCGCTCACTCCACGATGTTAGGAGCTTTCATGGTCTGGCCACATTCTATCGCCGTTTCATTAGGGGGTTCAGTTCTATCACCGCCCCGATCACGGATTGCATCCGTAAGGGCGAGTTTACCTGGACGAAGGCTGCGGCCACAGCCTTCCAGACTATCAAGGATCGCATGACCCAGGCACCCGTTCTTACACTTCCTGACTTTTCTAAAGTGTTTGAGGTTACATGTGATGCCTCAGGTTTAGGCATAGGTGGAGTGCTTAGCCAGGAGTCCCACCCTATAGCCTTTTTTAGTGAGAAACTCAATGATGCCAAACTGCGTTACTCTACTTACGACAAGGAATTCTACGCAGTTGTTCAGGCTTTACGCTATTGGAGGCACTATCTCCTCCACCAGGAGTTTGTGCTCTTTTCTGACCATGAGGCATTGAAGTTTCTCCACACCCAAAAGAAGCTGAATGCCAGACATAGTAGATGGGTGGAATATTTGCAGGAGTTTACATTCGTTCTCAAGCACAAGGCAGGTGCCGAGAACAAGGTGGCCGATGCTCTTAGTCGGCGGGTGATGTTGATATCCACCATGAATGTTCAGGTGGTTGGTTTAGAAAAGTTGAAGGAGGCCTACATTGATTGCCCGGACTTCGGTCCCATCTATTCCGCCCTTCAGACAGGACCGTCCCGTGAGTTTAGCGAGTATGTCCTTCAGGATGGTCACTTATTTCGAGGTGATAGGTTGTGCATCCCACGGACTTCAGTTCGTGATTTTCTTACGTGGGAGCTTCATGCAGGAGGTCTTGCCGGCCACTTCGGCCGAAACAAGACCATAGAGGCTGTTGAGCACCGTTTCTACTGGCCCAGTTTGAAGAGGGATGTGGCCCGCATAGTTGCCCAGTGTCGTATTTGTGCCCTAGCGAAACAGAGGAAACAGAACACTGGCCTTTATACCCCTCTGCCTGTCCCTGATAGTCCTTGGCAGGATATCAGCATGGACTTTGTGCTTGGTTTGCCCCGTACTGCACGGCGGCATGATTCTATTTTTGTAGTGGTTGACCGCTTCTCCAAGATGGCCTTGTTTATTCCTTGTTCCAAGACATCGGATGCCTCTGGAGTTGCTAGGTTATTCTTCACCCACTGTGTGTCCAGGTTTGGGTTGCCACGCACCATTGTTTCTGATAGGGATGTGCGTTTTACGAGCTATTTTTGGAAAACCCTTTGGCGGATGATGGGCACCCAGTTGAAGTTCTCCACCGCATACCACCCCCAGACTGACGGTCAAACAGAGGTAGTCAATAGAAGTCTAGGGGATCTCCTGAGGTGTTTAGTGCGTGATAGAATTGGGGATTGGGACCTTGTCTTACCTTTAGCGGAGTTTGCATATAATGATTCGGTCAATAGGTCTACAGGGTTGAGTCCATTTGAGATTGTCACTGGTCGTAGGCCTAGGAAACCGATTGATTTGATTCCCTCCCCCATTCAGTCCCGAGTCTCTGAGTCAGCTGAGTCTTTTGCGGAGCATATTAGACAGTTGCATGATCATGTCCGTCGTCATATAGAGGCTTGCAACGCACGTTACAAGGAGTTAGCTGACGCGCACAGACGCACACGTGAGTTCCGCGAGGGAGAGTACGTCATGGTCCGGGTTAGACCGGAACGGTTTCCTTCGGGAGCCGTAAAGAAGCTCCAAGACCGCGGTGCAGGACCATTCAGAGTGTTGAGGCGTATTGGGTCGAACGCGTATGTGATCGAGCTACCAGACGACTACGGGATCAGTCCCACGTTCAATGTCTCTGATCTGGTGGCTTACCGGGATCCCGCGGTGATACCCAGTGAGTTATTTGGGCCTGACCCTCCTGTTGTGAGTGACACACCTACTGAGAGTCCACCTCCTCCAGCCCCATTACATACACGCGAGCATATAGATTGCATACTGGATGAGCAGGTGACTACTACCAGGAGCGGAGCCTACCAACGCTTCTTAGTGCGTTGGAGAGGGCGCCCCGAGTCGGACAACACCTGGATTACACGTGGAGAGCTGGAGCGGATCGATCCGGACCTGCTGGAGCGGTACCTCAGCGACCGTGACCCTTACTCGACGGGGTCGAGTTCTTCCCACCCGGGGAGAATTGGTGAGGACACACGGCGCTATCCTCGACGGAGCACCCGGCACACCGCTACCTCCTTGTGGCTCGGCGACGGCGGCACCTTCTAGTTATCTTTTATTATGCTTTAGGCCATGTTGGGCCTAGGTTTGGTCCCTGCGTGGACACGTTATCTAGTTTCTTTCCTATTGTTATCAGGCTATGTAGGGATAATGGGTTTCTTCCTCCCTTATTGGGCCAAGCCTTGGTCCTTGGTTAATGGGTTAGGGTTAGGGTTTGGAGAGGAGGGCGCAACCCCCCACCTAGGGTGGCTGCGCCTCCTTCCCCCTCTTGCCCCTCCTCTTTCCTTTTTGGGCCCCCCTCCTTTCCCCTTTCCTCCTCTCCCCTCTTTCCCCTTTGGGCGCCCCCCCCCTTGGATTCCTCCTTGATTGGAGGAGGATGGATCGCACCCCCCTGTTTGGAGGAGGGATGGCCGCCCCTACCCCCTCCCTTTTGCGCCCCCCCCTTCCCTTTGGCTTGGGTGAAAACCCTAATTCCCCTTCCCCTATAAGTAATCTTCTCCTTGTACTGATCACGGTTTAGACATAATTTGAATACAAAAATGGATTAGTGTGCAAGGCATTTGCGCCCCTCTCTCTCTCTTTCTCTTCTCCTGCGACGGGAGAACGGCGAGGTGTGAAGCCTCAGCCCTCGGTGGACTCCGGGGTTCCCTCTTATCCTCATCTTCTTCCTCAACGGTTCGTGTGCGTGATTCCAGATTTCTGCCCCGACTTGTAGCAGAGCTCGCGCCCCCTTCTTGGACGAGTTTTGCCACGATCTATTTTCTGGAGATACGTCTGCGGATCAGCTTCGCGTCGGCACCGGTTTTGCATCAATCGGAGATCGGCACTGCCCGTACCGATTTTCTCCGCCGACCTGCGCCAGCACCACTTTCTCTGCTCGCCCAGCGGGGAGACCCTGATTGCGAATTTTCCCCAGGCCTCCACGCTGCGTCTTTTGCGCTGGTTTCTTCAGGGTTCGGGGATCTCCGAGTCAGCTTTCCAACGCCGCCGACGGCGTCGCGTTTCGACATCGTCACCGTCCGTGGCGGTCGATCTCGTGGGGTTGCGCCGGCGTGCCTGCACAGTCCGCCCAGCGAACCAACCCCAACTTCCAGCGGCTCCTGCGACTCGTGTCGGCATCATCTGCCGACGCCGTTTGGCCGAGGGTTACCTCTGCCAGTCAGCTCTCACCTCCAACCGGCCCGGACCTGTTCGGGCACCAGACGACTGAGTTCCGGATTTTACCGACGGCGTGCGCGGTTCTGCGACCACAGAACCAGACCTGGTTTTCGGCAGCGCCCACGGCCACCACCGGCGCATCCAGCGCGTCCCCTCTGGTCTGAGCGTTCCTCCAGCCATCAGCAACGCGTCCTCTCTGACGGTGCCTCGAACGGACATCGCATCAACCCGTGGGACCCGTCTCCGTCCAGGCGCGCGCGACACCGATTCTGCAGCATCGCGCCCGTCATCGAGTGCGGCCCGTCAACCCGTGTCCGGCAACCCGAACGTATTGTTTGTAGCCTCTTACCTCCCTGCGAGGAGTGGGCCATTATTGGGGGTTGTAATTTATTGCTCTGGTGTATCGGGTTGTTGGTCCACGGCCGGGGTTCCTTCCCCACGCCTAGGCGTGGAGGTACGCGCTCCGACTCCTCCACCTTTGCTTGCTCTTTTAGTATGTGATTGAATATGCCGCGTGAGAGAGAGTAGGCGCCTAGCTACTTTTGCCATCACCGCGGACCGTGAGTGAGAGCACCCGTCCGTTAGCACTAGCCGAGCTTCGAGCTAGGACTCGACTCCCCTTGTCTTTGGTGGTCGACTATACGCCTAGACACGTGCGCTTCCCTCCTTGGGACGGCCGAGGTCGGAGTTTCTGTTGAGAGACGTCCCTCATTCTGTGGGATATCACGGTGGTCAGCCACTTGGCGACCCTTGAGCGTGCTACTGCTGGCCTGAGTTAGAGTCTTTTGTGAGTCTTAGTCCGTGTCGGTCCCCGTCCCCCATCAGATTCTCTTGGTTATACGTCTTCGTGCATTGACCTTGGAATGCCGACGTTTGCTTGTACAAGTGATGAGATTTGTATCCTTGCTTGGGCGCGATCAATGAGCTTTCACTTTGGCCATTGCTAGGTGATTCCTTGGGCATTCATTGGTATATCTGTCATGAACAAAATATCACATATGTCAGTCATAAGAGCGTGGAAAATAACAATGACTAATAGTGTTAAGCCATTATCAAAACCAAGAATACACAAAACGCATATGACTATAAAATGATGTCGAAAGACCAATGTGACCACAGAATGACTCAACGGTCGAACCGCCAAAATCTGAAGGTCGGAAACACACGACTGACAGTCTGTCACTCCGTACTCGACAGGAGTACCACCCACTAGAAGCACAGCCAGTAGCGTCCCCTAACGTCTGACACCGCGCCGCAGGTGAGTCGCCTGACGTGGTAGGTCCTACCCGAGGCGCAAACACCGTACAAGTAACCACAACAAGTGACTAGCTGGGGTCACGCCCGTCGACGTGGGTCCAACCGCCCCCAACCACGTGTGCACACACAGACCACGCGTCCTAGGTCTGGCCCTCTGACCGGTTTTCCCCCGCAGCCGGACTCTGGCTAAGACGAGAGGCCTACGGTAACCGGTCCACAAACCGTCTCGAAAGGTGGGTGCCCGTACACCACTCCCAGGTGAGACCAGCACCTCGTAGTGGTGGGCTACGACTAGTGGAGGGTCACTGAAGGAGTAGACTCTCAAGTCAATGGAAAACACTTCGCAACCGCAGGTACGAGGAACGCTCCTTGTACCAACACCGACGCACGGTGACACAAGCCGAAGTCACCACCTCCCGGGACCCCACGGCACCCCACGTGTAGCCCCCACATGATGCCCCACATCAGTCGGACTACGGGTCAGCACAGGGATCGAGACTAGCTCGTCCGGGACTCAAATCGGTGAAGAAGGGGAGTCGCGGTCACCGGAGGACCGCCTCCTGTGGTAGCGGTCGACCCAGGACCGCTATCACCTGGTCGCGGTCGGCCTGGAACCGCGACCACCCTGGTGCACGAAAACGTGAAAGCGGTCGCGTGAAGACCGCCTTCACCTGGTAGCGGTCTCTTGGAGACCGCGACCAGACTCCAATGGTCAAAAACCCGTCTCGAAGACCGTGTCGGACCCACGGTGAAAGCCGTTCCCCCCCGACCGCCACCAGCAGTCGCGGTCAGTCGCGAGACCGCGACCGCCTGTCGACAGCACAAGTCCCAACGCTCGAAACCTTGATGAAGGCGGTCCCCACCTGACCGCTACCTGATGAAGGCGGTTACTGGTGGACCGCTATCATCCCGGAAAACCGAGAACGGCCGAGAACGGTTAAAAACACCATTCCACACCCCCATACCTCCACCGGAGAGGGGGAAATCAAAGGGGAAGACCCCTGGGGACCCCTAGCATGATTCTAGGCCATCAAAACATGAAATCATGCATCAAATCCATAGATTGAGCGAGCTCTCCCCAAATCATGGAAAAACCCCAAACATGCTCAAATAAGCCCCTCTCGGCCTCCCCTCGGCCTATAAATCACGGGAATGATCGACAAGAGGTTAAGGAACGTCACCCTACCTCAATGGAGCGAATGCTCCGCCGAATCACCCACGAATCATGAAGAACGCTTGAAGCTTCACGAACTCCCCACGCTTCCCACGCTTGCCGCATGCCCGCACGATCGTCTCACCGTCGCCCACGCGTCCGCGCCGTCGCCCTGCCGCCGTCAACCGCCGGGGAGGCATCCGCCGCGCCCGAATGGGAGAGAGGGAGAGAGGAGAAGGCGGCCACGGTTGGGGAAGGAAGGAGGAAGAAGAAGAAGAAAGAGAAAGGAGAAAAGAAAAAAGAAAAGAAAAGGGGTTATATAGGAAAATCCGATTTTTTGGAAAAATACCGAAAATTATAAAAAGTATATTTCCGGAATCCTCGGAACGCACCGATCGCAACGGTACCACTCGTGCCTGGGGGAACTGCCCGGTTCGCCCGCAGCGAGCTTCCGAAGGAAGAGCCGAAACACACACCGGAAATCGAAAAACACGCGCGGAAAAGTCGCGGAACGTCTCCGGGCCTCCGAAACAACTCCGGATCGCGCCGATCCGAACACGAAAGATGTCCGAAACGAAATTTTGGACACAACGGAATCGGACACTCCGAAAACTAGATCCGGGACCCACGAAGAAAGGATCCGAAAGGTCCGGGATATTACAACCCTCCCCCCTTAAGGAATTTCATCCTCGAAATTGAGAACAACCCAAGGGGAAAGAAGAGGAAGACTCACTCAAACAGATACGGGAACTGCTGACGCATCTCGTCCTCACGTTCCCAAGAAGCCTCACCACCAGAGTGTCGCTGCCACACGACCTTTACCAAGGGAATGACCTTGTTCCGCAGGCGCTGCTCTCGCCTATCCTCCACGCGGATCAGAAACTCTGGGAGAGAAAGGTCTGGAGTCACCTCAGGCCAAACAGAAAACTCGAGCACATGAGAGTCATCGGGCATATACTTCCGCAACATCAAGACGTGAAACACGTCATGCACCGACGCCAACTCAGGAGGTAGCTGCAACCGGTAAGCAACTTCACCGATGCGCTCCACAATCGCGAAAGGACCAATATAGCGGGGACTCAGCTTCCCACGCCGTCCAAAACGCATCACCCCCTTCATCGGAGAAATTCTCAAGAACACACGATCGCCCACGGTGAACTCGAGGGGCTGCCGCCTACGGTCAGCATAACTCTTCTGCCAACTCTGGGCTGCCAACATGTTCTGACGAACCAGGTGCACAACATCCACACACTGCTGCACCAATTCCGGTCCCGTCAAAACACGCTCACCCACCTCAAACCAATCAAGCGGAGTTCTACATGGACGCCCATACAGAGCCTCATAAGGAGCCATGCCGATGCTCGAATGATAGCTGTTGTTATAGGCAAACTCCACCAACGGTAGGTGATGAATCCAACTCCCCTGCCACTCCAGGCTGCAGGATCTCAGCATGTCCTCCAAAGTCTGAATGGTCCTCTCAGACTGACCATCTGACTGAGGATGATACGCCGAGCTAAACGCCAACTCCGTGCCAAGAGCTCGCTGGAAACTCCTCCAGAATCCAGAAGTGAAGCGCGGATCCCGATCCGACACGATCGAAATGGGAACCCCAAGCAACGGCACGATCCGCTCCACATAAAGACGAGCCAACTTAGACACGCTCCAGTTGACCTTGACCGGCAACAGTCGCGTCACCTTCGTCAGCCGATCCACCAGCAGCCAGATACTGTCCTGCCCAGTCGGGGTCCTCGGCAACCCCACCACAAAATCCGTGGTCACATGATCCCACTTCCAAGTAGGAACATCCAAGGGCTGAAGAGTACCTCCTGGTCGCTGATGCTCCGCCTTCACCTGCTGACAGATCAGGCACCTGGCCATAAATTCGGCAACATCTCTCTTCATGTCAGGCCACCAGAACTGCTGATGGGGACATCAACGACAGCCCGCTCACATTATGCTTGCATTTACGTCCTTTCATATTTGTATGTACGCCCTTGTGTTATATGGGTACGCAATAGTAGGTCTTAGTGGGTTTATGTGCAAAAGGCCATTGGGTTTCTTGGCAAATGTGCATGTAGGCCCTGCAGGGGCCCCCTCCCTCCTCCTTATTGGTCCACCTGGACTCCTGGGCCCAAGGTGGCTGGTCCATGGTCCAACCTTGGACTTGGACCTAGAATTAATTAAAGAAGACAAGTCTAATTTGTCTTCTAAAAGGGGGGGGCGAACCTTGTTGTTTAATGGGGTTTAATGTGGTTGTTCAAACCACATCCCAACCCTTCATTAATCAACCCTTGATCCAAGGGCTTAGAATAGGTTAGACCCCTTGCATATATATACTTGTATTTTCATATTGAATGAATTAATGAATGAAAAAAAAGGCATTTGCCCCAAGTGAAGCTTGCGCCTCTCCCCTCTCTCTCCCTGGTTCCTCCACCCGCTCTCCCCTTTCTAGAGTGTAATCCCTTCCCCCTTGATCCCCTCCAGCATCTGAAGCAACTCTGGTGATCGCCGCCGCCATCGACTCGCCGCCGACGCGTCGTTGCCAACGGTTTCGGTGTTCTGTCCACTCAGGATAGATCCTTCTTCTCCGAATTCCTGCTATCACTCCCTTCGTCTTCTGAAGCTCAAAATTTCAGGGTTGGTTCCCCTCTAGAGCCCTTATCCCCACAAAAAAAAATCACGTCAAAATTCATCCTTTAGCTATGTTTTGATTTTCGTCCAAGTCCAAGTTCTAGATCTGTCCTGGTTCTGTTCACTGTTCATCAGCTCTGAGTCTACCCCATTCGAACCATCTTTTGATTTTCTTTGGGACGCCCAAATTTACTGGGAGTTCTGTCCACATCCCTCTACCACCAGGAATTTTCTTAATTTTTGGTTCACCCTCCAAGTATTTTACAAATTTCGTCCAAGCTCCCAAGAATAGTCTGCCCACAGTTTCCCAGATCCGACCCAGGTCTAGTAAAAAAATCCCAGAAAATCCATTTCTTCTCCAATCAAAAAACCAAAAATATTCCCGGATTCCTCTCTCATAGACCTTCAACTTTTCTGAAGAAATCATTGCCAGATTCAGAGGTCTTTTCCCCGTTCAACGTCGATCTTCAGAGAAGATAGATCCTGCCCCTGCAGTTCTGGCCCGAATTCAGCAAGATTGTAAATTCAACAATCAGAAATACAGATCTGATTATTTTTTATGAAGACCCCTATGTCGAAGTATTTTGAGTCCTCTTTCCAACGGCTCTAATTTCGTCGCGTTCCGACGACGGGGCTGATCGCAGCAGCAGTTTCCTCCAAGTCGCGCGCCTGCAAACAGAAGTTCAGGTTTGTGGCCGAGTTCCCCGCGAGCGTCGTCCGAGGGCCGCCCGGCGTCCGGTGGTCGTTCCAGCAGCTCGCCATCCCAGGGGAACGCTTCCCAAGTGTCTCCACAACAGAGGAGTCATCAGGCCCCACACGACCCCTCCGGTCAGCACGTGGGCCCCCACTAACACGAGTACGCGTGAAGCCGAAGCATCACCCGGAACCACCCGTCAACCCGAAACTGGTCCTCCCGGGCCCGCTTGTGTCGCCCTTTACCTCCCTGCGTGGAGTGGGCTTAGTTGCATTGCTATAACCATAATGTATTAAGTTCCCGGGGGTACGAGTTTCGGCCGGGTCCCATCTTCGCCACGCTGAGAGCGTGGAGGTATCGCCTTCACCCTTACACTTGGCATTAGCTCAATTCTTTATATGCTTTATATGCCGCTGCTAGAGAGCATGTGTAGGGATACCTAGCCCGCTTTCAATTTATAATATCACTGCTGCGAGAGAGAGCGAAGCCGTCCCGTGACCCGATCCGGGCACAAGTGAGAGCCGACCACCCTAGCTCCCAGCCGGTTTCTCAACCGCGCACATCCGACGCTTCCCTCGTTAAGGGACGATCGCGAGCTTGTCGTGTCCGTGGTCCCGTCCCGCATCAATTTGGTATCAGAGCGAGTTTGAGTCTAGGGTGTCAAAAAGAAAAACAAAGAGTGTCATTTACGTCTAGTCATTAGTCGGGTTAAGTCGAGTCTAGGATCATCATATTTCTAAAACAAAAAAAAGGGAGTGTTTTTAAATTACATTTCATCTCGATAATTCGGTGTATCAAAAGGTGTTGTCCGAACGTTAGGCTACGCCTATCGGGAAGGCCGCACACTTGCGCGAGTGACCCTCGGGTCGATTACCTCCGCCCCATACCGAATATTGGTTTAAGTCTAGGCGCATCATTTCGCATTAGTGTGTTTGCTTTAGTCGGCGTCATCTAGTCGGTGTGTTTGCATGCCCACTCGTAGGGGTACTCAGTACTCACCCCCACCCCCACCTATGGCGGATCCCCGATCCACTAGTCTCGATGCGTCAGCTGTGCTCGAAATGTTTCAAAATCTTATGGGACAAGTGCAAGGATTGCATACACGTCTAGATGGGTTAGACACGCAAATGGGTGATTTAAGTACCCGAATGGATAGGATGGAAGGAGTGAGCACCCGAGTGAACGGTCTAGGCACCCGCCTAGAAGAGAGGATGAAAGCCGTAGAGGATAGGGCCGCTGGGTCGAACCAGTCCGTTCAAGGATTGGTCGGGAGAGTTACCGCACTAGAGAAAGGACCCGCCCAGACACCCATCCCACCTACCCAAGGTCAATCGGAGCCGGATCACCAACCCGCGACTCCAAGGGTTCAAGGGGTAGCTGTTAGGAGGCGCGAAGCCCCCGAGGTGCATGACTACGGGTCCGATAATGAGCAACGGGGACATGGTCATGATCACCGCCCTACTCGGCGTACCCACGACCAAGACATGGATGAACGGGCCATTCAGACCGTTCGGGTCGACCCTCCCACCTTTGACGGGTCCTTAGACCCAAAGGTCTATCTTGATTGGGAGGCTGGTATGGACCGATATTTTGAGTGGTTCGAGATGTCGGACCAACGAAAAGTGAAATACGCCAAGATGAAACTTTTAGGCCAAGCACAAACCTATTGGATGAACATGGAGAACCTATTGTTTCATCGTCAAGAACCCCCGATTGATACGTGGACCGAGATGAGGAAGAAGCTTAGGAAGAAGTACCTCCCCACCTCCTACCGCCAGCGTCTTATAGAGAGGTGGCAAAGTCTCATCCAAGGAGACCGGTCCGTCTCGGATTACATCGTCGAATTTGATGAATACTACTTGCGATGTGATGCCACGGAGGAGGATTCCCTTACCGTCTCTCGGTTTCGGCGTGGTCTACGCCCACACCTACGGTATGAGCTCCTCCGCCGCAAGGTGGACAAGCTGGAGGATGCTTATCAAGTTGCTCTCGAGATGGAGCAATTCGAGGGAGAGTTCGAGTCTATTCCCCGGTGGAGCCCCGCTCCTCCCCGTAGTGACACACGTGGCTCCTTAGGTTCATACCCGAGGGGACCCATGGCGCGTCCACAGGAGCCCGCCCGTCAGGAGCACTTTGCTCCTAGACCTCGACCTCCCCCACCACGGGATCTACCTTCACCCCAACCACCGGCACCCTTTGCCCGTCCCCCAGCTCCTATAGCCCGTCCTCTGGCACCGGCACCCCCTCCACTCTTGTCCAAGGCACCTACACCTCCCCCATTGTTGCCTACACCCCCTACCCGGCGGGATGATAAGGGTAAGGCCCCTCTTATCGGGGAGAGTAGTCGATCGCGAATACAGTGTTTCCACTGTCACGGGTATGGCCACATTGCTAGTGAGTGTCCCGCTCGCACCACCCTAGCCTTAGGTGTTGGAAGATCCGCACCTCCCGAGCTTGAGTATGTCGATTATGAGGCCGATGAGGCACTGGACGATGAATACTATGCCATGGGGGAAGAGCTGGGCGACCCTTCGGCCGCCCAGGATGTCGCCACCTAGTGGGTTCAATGCTACCACCTTAGTCTAGAGTCGTGCATGAGTCGGTGTGTTTTCTTTGTGTGGTTTGTTTGTGTGGTGATTTTGAGTCGATTGTTTGAGTGGTTTTCATTCATGTGTCAGTACATGGTGAGTCTGCATGTGTCTTGTGCAAGCTCGTTGTCGTTCTCTTATGAGTGTGAAGCGAGTCGACTCACTTGATGAGTATGGGATCGGTTCTACATCTATACCCGGATCAGTCACCTATAGGGACTCAGCGGTGATTCCTAGTGAGTCTTCGAGCTGTTTCCTTCCTTTTGAGAGTGCCCCTTCGGAGTGACCACCTTTAGCCATAGCAGTTCGCATATCGAGTATATATAGAATGAGCAGGTGCCGATCATTAGGAGTGGAGCATACCCGCGTTTCTTGGCACGGTGACGGATCCATCGGAGTACCGGAGCAGCCATACCCTTACTCGACGGGGTCGAGTTCCTCCCGCCCGGGGAGAATTGATGGGGACATCAACGACAGCCCGCTCACATTATGCTTGCATTTACGTCCTTTCATATTTGTATGTACGCCCTTGTGTTATATGGGTACGTAATAGTAGGTCTTAGTGGGTTTATGTGCAAAAGGCCATTGGGTTTCTTGGCAAATGTGCATGTAGGCCCTGCAGGGGCCCCCTCCCTCCTCCTTATTGGTCCACCTGGACTCCTGGGCCCAAGGTGGCTGGTCCATGGTCCAACCTTGGACTTGGACCTAGAATTAATTAAAGAAGACAAGTCTAATTTGTCTTCTAAAAGGGGGGGCGAACCTTGTTGTTTAATGGGGTTTAATGTGGTTGTTCAAACCACATCCCAACCCTTCATTAATCAACCCTTGATCCAAGGGCTTAGAATAGGTTAGACCCCTTGCATATATATACTTGTATTTTCATATTGAATGAATTAATGAATGAAAAAAAAGGCATTTGCCCCAAGTGAAGCTTGCGCCCCTCCCCTCTCTCTCCCTGGTTCCTCCACCCGCTCTCCCCTTTCTAGAGTGTAATCCCTTCCCCCTTGATCCCCTCCAGCATCTGAAGCAACTCTGGTGATCGCCGCCGCCATCGACTCGCCGCCGACGCGTCGTTGCCAACGGTTTCGGTGTTCTGTCCACTCAGGATAGATCCTTCTTCTCTGAATTCTTGCTATCACTCCCTTCGTCTTCTGAAGCTCAAAATTTCAGGGTTGGTTCCCCTCTAGAGCCCTTATCCCCACAAAAAAAAATCACATCAAAATTCATCCTTTAGCTATGTTTTGATTTTCGTCCAAGTCCAAGTTCTAGATCTGTCCTGGTTCTGTTCACTGTTCATCAGCTCTGAGTCTACCCCATTCGAACCATCTTTTGATTTTCTTTGGGACGCCCAAATTTACTGGGAGTTCTGTCCACATCCCTCTACCACCAGGAATTTTCTTAATTTTTGGTTCACCCTCCAAGTATTTTACAAATTTCGTCCAAGCTCCCAAGAACAGTCTGCCCACAGTTTCCCAGATCCGACCCAGGTCTAGTAACAAAATCCCAGAAAATCAATTTCTTCTCCAATCAAAAAACCAAAAATATTCCCGGATTCCTCTCTCATAGACCTTCAACTTTTCTGAAGAAATCATTGCCAGATTCAGAGGTCTTCTCCCCGGTCAACATCAATCTTCAGAGAAGATAGATCCTGCCCCTGCAGTTCTGGCCCGAATTCAGCAAGATTGTAAATTCAACAATCAGAAATACAGATCTGATTATTTTTTATGAAGACCCCTATGTCGAAGTATTTTGAGTCCTCTTTCCAACGGCTCTAATTTCGTCGCGTTCCGACGACGGGGCTGATCGCAGCAGCAGTTTCCTCCAAGTCGCGCGCCTGCAAACAGAAGTTCAGGTTTGTGGCCGAGTTCCCCGCGAGCGTCGTCCGAGGGCCGCCCGGCGTCCGGTGGTCGTTCCAGCAGCTCGCCATCCCAGGGGAACGCTTCCCAAGTGTCTCCACAACAGAGGAGTCATCAGGCCCCACACGACCCCTCCGGTCAGCACGTGGGCCCCCACTAACACGAGTACGCGTGAAGCCGAAGCATCACCCGGAACCGCCCGTCAACCCGAAACTGGTCCTCCCGGGCCCGCTTGTGTCGCCCTTTACCTCCCTGCGTGGAGTGGGCTTAGTTGCATTGCTGTAACCATAATGTATTAAGTTCCCGGGGGTATGAGTTCGGGCCGGGTCCCATCTTCGCCACGCTGAGAGCGTGGAGGTATCGCCTTCACCCTTACACTTGGCATTAGCTCAATTCTTTATATGCTTTATATGCCGCTGCTAGAGAGCATGTGTAGGGATACCTAGCCTGCTTTCAATTTATAATATCACTGCTGCGAGAGAGAGCGAAGCCGTCCCGTGACCCGATCCGGGCACAAGTGAGAGCCGACCACCCTAGCTCCCAGCCGGTTTCTCAACCGCGCACATCCGACGCTTCCCTCGTTAAGGGACGATCGCGAGCTTGTCGTGTCCGTGGTCCCGTCCCGCATCAACTGCCTCCGCAAGTTTCGATACATCTTCGTCGCACCCGGGTGTACGGTGTACCTGCTCCCATGAGCCTCGCGCAACACCGCACGACGAATCTGCTCCTCGGCTGGGACGTACAGCCTGCCACGAAACCTCGCAGCACCGTCCTCGCCAAGCTCCACGTCAGCCATCGCTAGAATCCGGGGCAACTCAGGGTCCGCATGCTGAGCCTCTGTCACCTGACGACGGATAGCAGGAGTGACAGTCAGACTCGCAAGCACCGCCAACCCTGGCTCCTGGGGAATCTTGAGCCTGAAAGAAACTTCGGGCACTTGTTCCCAGAGCCTCCACTTCCTCAGCATCAAGGTACTGATCGCAACCTTCCGACTCAAGGCATCGGTGACGACATTCATCTTGCCCGGCTGATAAGACAGGGTGAAGTCATAGTCTTTCATGAACTCCATCCAACGCCTTTGCCTGAGGTTCAGGTCCTTCTGCGAGAACACGTACCTCAAACTCTGATGGTCAGTAAACACCTCGAACTTCTCGCCGTACAGATAATGCCTCCAGATCTTCAGCGCGAAGATCACCGCCGCCAACTCAAGGTCATGGGTAGGGTAGTTCTCCTTATGGGACTTTAGCTGTCGAGATGCATAAGCCACCACTCTACCATGCTGCATCAACACAGCACCCAATCCAATGCCGGAAGCATCTGTACACACCACAAAACCTCCCGATCCAGAAGGCAAAACCAACACCGGAGCCGAGGTGAGCAATCTCTTCAGTTCCCTGAAGCTCTGCTCACACTCCTTGGACCAGACGAAAGGTATATCCTTCCGCGTGAGCCTAGTCATCGGGGTCGCAATGCGGGAAAAATCCTGGATAAACCGACGATAATAACCCGCAAGCCCCAAGAAACTCCGGATCTCCGTCATCGACCTCGGCCTCGGCCACTGCATCACTGCCATCACCAGAAATCACGTGCCCCAGAAAGTGCACCTCGCTGAGCCAAAACTCGCACTTGCTGAGCTTCGCATACAACTGGTGATCTCGCAACGTCTGCAGCACCACACCCAAATGGTACGCGTGCTCCTCGGCAGACCGCGAATAAACAAGGATGTCATCCACAAAGATGACCATGAACTGGTCCAAATACGGATGAAACACCCTCTGCATCAAGTCCATGAAGGCTGCAGGGGCATTGGTGAGCCCGAACGGCATCACCAAAAACTCATAATGCCCGTACCTCATACTGAACGCAGTCTTCTCCACATCGGACTCGTGAATTCTCAGCTGATAGTAACCGGACCGCAAATCAATCCGCGAGAACACTCGCGCAGACTGCAGCTGGTCGAACAAATCATCAATCCGCGGTAACGGATACTTGTTCTTAATGGTCACATCATTCAGCTGACGATAGTCAATGCACAACCGCAGACTACCGTCCTTCTTCTTCACAAACAACACGGGCGCACCCCAAGGGGAAAAGCTCGGACGAATATATCCCTTGGCCAACAGTTCCTGCAACTGCGCCCTCAACTCCCTCAGCTCAGCGGGGGCCATGCGGTAGGGAGCCTTCGCCAAAGGTCCCGTACCAGGCACAACCTCGATCACGAAATCGATCTCCCGCTGGGGAGGTAATCCAGGCAACTCCTCGGGAAAAACGTCGAGAAACTCGCATACCACCGCAATGTCCTCGACATCCGGCTCCATCCGGTCAGACACAACCACTGACGCGAGAAAACCCTGACAACCTGAATCAAGCAATCGACGGGCTCGAATAGCAGAGATAAGGAATCGAGAAGAGGTGGAACGGATACCTTGGAAATAGAAGGTCCGCTTGCTCGGATGCTGGAAGTAGACCCTCTTCATCCCACAATCCACCACCGCTCCATGAGTCTCAAGTCAATCCATGCCTAGAATCACATCGTAATCCCGAAGCTGCAACGCATAAAACCTGCCTGGCATACTCCGCCCATCGATCCACACCGGAATCTGGTCGAAGCAATACGGAGTGATCATAAAGTCACCCGAAGGCAACTCCACTGCCAAATCACAGGACAACGGGGTCACCGGCTCCTCGACGCTCGACGCGAAATCCTCCGAAATAAACGAATGAGACACGCCAGAATCAAACAAAACCCGAGCCGCACAACCCAAAATCTGAACGGTACCTTCCACGAGCTGCGACGCCACTGCCTCTGCCCTGGTCATGTGCATGATCTGGCCTCGAGCCCTCTGCCTGCCTCCCACACTAGCTGACCTGGGTAGCGGCGGATACTGTCCCTGCTGCTGCTGCTGCTGCCTCTGCTGCTGGGGAACCTGCTGCTGCTGAGGAAACTGCTGCTGCGGCGGTCTCTGAGGACAGTCACGCGCCATGTGCCCTGGCTGGTCACACCGAAAACAGATGATCGGCGCCGTGCACTGCCTGCCTGGGTGGGTCCCACCACACCGTGGACAAAGTCCCCGCGATCCACCCACTAATCCCTGACGCTGCAAAGGAATCGGCTGCTATACACTGCCCGATGAAGCCTGCCCCTGATCCTTGTGCTTCTTACGGAAATTCTTCTTCAAGAACTTCTTGACCTTCGAGCCGAAGGACGCAGATCCTGTCACCGAAGCTGCCGATGCCGGTACTCCTGAACCACCCGACGCATGCTGGAAGAAACCCTGCTGCTGGGTAGCCCACTGCTGGCTGCGACCTGACAAGGACTGCCCCTGGCTGACCGGTCCTCGAGTCCTCTGCATATCCATCTCCAAAGAAATTGCAACACGAGACGCTGTCTCTAGATCAGTGGCCCCGTTCGCGATCAAATGGTGCCTCAACTCCAGCCTCAAGCCCTGCACAAACTGCGCGGTCCTCACCCTCTCATGCTCCATGATGTGAGGTGTGTACCGACCCAGCTCGACAAATCGGGCCCTGTACTGCAACACGGACATGTCACCCTGCACCAGCTCCAGAAACTCCCGCATTCGCTGCGTAGCAACGACGTCTGGACAGTACATACGCTCGAAAGCACTAACGAAGTCATCCCACTCGATCTGCTCAAGTGGACGAAGCTGAAAGGACGTCTTTCACTCGGAAGACCACCACCTCCGAGCCGTACCCTGTAACTGGTTGTAGGCCAACACAACTCTGTCCTCGGCAGTACTCCTCGCGGAACTGAACACCCGCTCCATCTCATCAAGCCAATCACGAGCCGCATCAGGGTCTGCCTGGCCGCTAAAGTAAGGTGGATGGAACTGCATGAAGTCCCTCACTGCTCGGCCTGGCCCACCCCTGACTGACGAGCCCTCACCAGCCTCTCCGCCAAACTGCTGAGACATGAGATGGTACATGCCACGGAAGAAATCCTCGGCCCCCGGAACTCTCGCAGCATCCGCGGCCTCGGTAGCCCCCGGTGGCGCTCTGCTATGCTCCTCCTGGTCCCTCTGGACCCCCTGCTGGATCTCCTGACCTCCAGTCGACTGCCCCTGCTGAGAGCGAGAGCTCCTCCTCGGCACCATACTCGCTCCTGAAGCAAAAGACAGAAAACACGAAAACGGCAAGGTCAAAATAAACCCGCGGTGCCCAATGCCAGCGTCACCTGTACATCATCGTTGTGGACTAGTGGACCACTACAATTACCTATAATTCTCATGTAATTCCACAACCGCGCTCTGATACCAGCTGTAACGACCCGAGAATCCGATTACCGGGAAGGCCCGATAACCCGAGACTCGTACCGCCACCCACGAGCCCGAAGACTCTGAAGGGTTAAAAGGATGGTGTGGAAACTACACAAGCATCACAGATAATTGCAGAAATTAAACAGTTATAATATTAAGCAGGAAATAAATTAACATTTTACATGGTCCACAATGAAATAACAACAACAGCAACAGTAGTCCACGACTAGTACAGTGACAAGAAAGAAAGTACAGCTACACGGGGCATACCCCGGCTCTGACCTCTGGCACTACCTCTGGGCACCCGCACCACGTTGCGCTCTTGACGCGCTCCCCGAAGGTGGCGCCTCACCTGAAACACGGTGAAAACACGTAGGGAATGAGTCTCGGAACAAGACTCAGTAGGGATCATTCGAACCCTATCTCGTAAAACGAGAAACCACTACTCTAGCGGTCGGAAAGTACCTCGAAAAGGAAAGCCATGTACTCTACAGAACTAGACTCTATGGCACGCAAACCGACACATGTGCCACGGTACGAGAAGACCGAAACTCAACGGTCGAACCACCAAAATCTGAAGGTCGGAAACACACGACTGACAGTCTGTCACTCCGTACTCGACAGGAGTACCACCCACTAGAAGCACAGCCGGTAGCGTCCCCTGACGTCTGACACCGCGCCGCAGGTGAGCCGCCTGACGTGGGAGGTCCTACCCGATGCGCAAATACCGTACAAGTAACCACAACAAGTGACTAGCTGGGGTCACGCCCGTCGACGTGGGTCCAACCGCCCCCAACCACGTGTGCACACACAGACCATGTGTCCTAGGTCTGGCCCTCTGACCGGTTTTCCCCCGCAGCTGGACTCTGGCTAAGACGAAAGGCCTACGGTAACCGGTCCACAAACCGTCTCGAAAGGGGGGTGCCCGTACACCACTCCCAGGTGAGACCAGCACCTCGTACTGGTGGGCTACGACTAGTGGAGGGTCACTGAAGTAGTAGACTCTCAAGTCAACGGAAAACACTTCGCAACCGCAGGTACGAGGAATGCTCCTTGTACCAACACCGACGCACGGTGACACAAGCCGAAGTCACCACCTCCCGGGACCCCACGGCACCCCACGTGTAGCCCCCACATGATGCCCCACATCAGTCGGACTACGGGTCAGCACAGGGATCGAGACTAGCTCGTCCGGGACTCAAATCGGTGAAGAAGGGGAGTCGCGGTCACCGGAGGACCGCCTCCTGTGGTAGCGGTCGACCCAGGACCGCTATCACCTGGTCGCGGTCGGCCTGGAACCGCGACCACCCTGGTGTACGAAAACGTGAAAGCGGTCACGTGAAGACCGCCTTCACCTGGTAGCGGTCTCCTGGAGACCGCGACCAGACTCCAAAGGTCAAAAACCCATCTCGAAGACCGTGCCGGACCTACGGTGAAAGCGGTTGCCCCCCGACCGCCACCAGCAGTCGCGGTCAGTCGTGAGACCGCGACCGCCTGCCGACAGCACAAGCCCCAACGCTCGAAACCTTGATGAAGGCGGTCCCCACCTGACCGCTACCTGATGAAGGCGGTTACTGGTGGACCGCTATCATCCCGGAAAACCGAGAACGGCCGGGAACGGTTAAAAACACCATTCCACGCCCCCATACCTCCACCGGAGAGGGAGAAATCAAAGGGGAAGACCCCTGGGGACCCCTAGCATGATTCTAGGCCATCAAAACACGAAATCATACATCAAATCCATAGATCGGGCGAGCTCTCCCCAAATCATGGAAAAATCCAAAACATGCTCAAATAAGCCACTCTCGGCCTCCCCTCGGCCTATAAATCACGGGAATGATCGACAAGAGGCTAAGGAACGTCACCCTACCTCAATGGAGCGAATGCTCCGCCGAATCACCCACGAATCACGAAGAACGCTTGAAGCTTCACGAACTCCCCACGCTTCCCACGCTTGCCGCACGCCCGCACGATCGTCTCGCCGTCGCCCACGCGTCCGCGCCGTCGCCCCGCCGCCGTCAACCGCCGGGGAGGGGTCCGCCGCGCCCGAATGGGAGAGAGGGAGAGAGGAGAAGGCGGCCACGGTTGGGGAAGGAAGGAGGAAGAAGAAGAAAGAGAAAGGAGAAAAGGAAAAAGAAAAGAAAAGGGTTTATATAGGAAAATCCGATTTTTCGGAAAAATACCGAAAATTAGAAAAATACATTTCCGGAATCCTCGGAACGCACCGATCGCAACGGTACCACTCGTGCCTGGGGGAACTGCCCGGTTCACCCGCAGCGAGCTTCCGAAGGAAAAGCCGAAACACACACCGGAAATCGGAAAACACGCGCGGAAAAGTCGCGGAACGCCTCCGGGCCTCCGAAACAACTCCGGATCGCGCTGATCCGAACACGAAAGATGTCCGAAATGAAATTTCGGACACAACGGAGCCAGACACTCCGAAAACCAGATCCGGGACCCACGAAGAAAGGATCCGAAAGGTCCGGGATATTACAGTTACCTTGGGAGTTGAATAATCTGTGTTTTCTAATAAGGATGATTGATATTATTGTCCATCAGGGAGCAGTCACTACGATCGCCCTCAGAAGCAAATTAACTGCTTTTAGTACTACTTCAAGGATCTTCAGATTTGTGTTGAAGTGTATCCAAGCTGAGTTGAGAAGGCCATCCACTAACTACACTGAGATTCAATTATGTATTAAGACTATATTGACATTTGTGAAGGACGTGTGCGAGGATATAACTTTAGGATCGATTGATGCTCTGAAAAGTGATATACTTTCCTGTGTTCTACGTATTCTGGAGGCTGTCAGGAAGAGCTAGAACGTTCAGTTTTGGCATCTTCTCTATATAGAGTTGCCTTAGATATTGAGTACATTTGTGACTTGGAATCTGTGAAGGATCCTGCAAGGAAACATGGTGCTCCACCCGGCACGCCTGCTGCTCACTCCAGCTGGCACGCCTCCAAGTGGACTTTGGCCGGCACACCTGTAGGAGCCTCCGGCCGGCACGCCTCTGGGCGGTCTCCACCGGCACACTCCAAAAGGCCCTTGGCCGGCACACTCTCAGGGTGCTCCACCCGGCACACCTGCTGCCCGTTCCACCCGGCATGCCCTTAGTGTCCTTCCACCGGCACACTGCCGAACGCCCTCACCTGGTGCAGTACAAACACCCTCTTGTGCCCTTCAACGGCACACTTTTTCAGCCTTCCAACGGCACACTTTTTTAGCCTTCCACGGCACACTATCTTGTGCCCTTCAACGGCACACTTTTTTAGCCTTCCAACGGCACACTTCTTGGGTCTTCCAACGGCACAGCCTTCTGGCTTCTCAGCGGCACGACTTGCCACCCGGTCCGGCAGAAGAAATCCAACGCCCATGCCCTAGAGATCCTTGGCGCGTAGTGGGCTGTCTGACGTGTCAACCGGAGATGAAGGCATGCAGGCTACCTCCTGCCACCGAGGACGGAGAAAGTCAAATCCCCATTTAATGCCTGTCACTTCCTGCCTCTGCCGTTCGTGTTCGAAGGATCCCGCCACTGGGAGTATAAAAACCCCCTCTTCTCCAGCGGCCAGAGAGGACGACAGAAGGAGAGGACAGACCCACGGAGACGAATGGAGCCCGCCACCGGGAGAAGAGAGAAGAGGAAGAAGAAGCTGCTCCGGCGTTGGAGGCTTCTCAGAGGTCAGAGAAAAGAGAGAGAGAGTAAGAGAAAGAGAGAGAGAGAGAGGGAGGGTCGGTGTAGCAGGGGGAGTGGGGAAGAGCAGGGATCGAGCCGTCGCCTCTGCTCGACCCCAGCTCCCCTCCTATTTCCTCTCTATGTTCTTCCTTTTCTTTTTCCTCCCCCCTTATGTGGCTTCGGCCTCGATGTATACCGCAATGTGCATGGCCGGTCACGGTCATTTTTTTTTATGAATGGAAGTCTCCCCTCTTCTTTTGGGTCTCTTGTGGCCTCCCTCAATCTATCAAACTGCGTGTGGTGTGTTGTGCATTTCCCCTGCTTGTTCTTGGATTCTATGTGTCGATGTTCTTCCCCTCCGAGGGCCCGGATTCCACATTTGGTCTTTGGCCCAAATGGGAAGCTTGTTCCTTCCTCTCCTAGAGCCCTACGAGCCTAACATCGTTCCTTGGACTCCTTTGTCGCCCTCCTCCCTTGGCAGCTGAATTCCCCCCTTGGCCAGTCTTAGAGATATCTTCCATTCGTTGGTTCTTCCGGGCTTTCCGAAGTTTTATCAAAGGTTTGGTCGCCCCTGGCACACACCTCAGATTGTCGGGTTCCGCCACTCCATGTGGGCGCGTTCCCTTTATTCCCCTTCCATCCCGAGTCCGGGGGAGATGCTGTCGAAATATCGTCATGATTGCGACTAATAAAAGAAATAAAAACACAATATAATTTTAACCCCTAAAAATAATGGTAAATAAGAAATACCTTGCATGAATCCCTGGAGGCCCGGCACGGCCCAGCCTTCCTCTTGTTCGGCACCTCTCAGGCCTTACCCGGCACACTCTTTTAGCCCTTCCCCGGCACACTCTTTCAAACCTTCCCCGGCACACTCTTTTAGCCCTTCCCCGACACACTCTTTCAAACCTTCCCCGGCACACTCTAGCCACCCTCTACCCGGCACACCCATCCACCCTCTATCCGGCACACTTTTAGCTTGCCTTCACCACCCTCTCTCAGCGCTCGGGTGTAGGGGAGACACTGCCGCATTTTCACCAGGATTAATATAATAATAAAAAATAATAATAATAAATATATATTAAACAAGTAAATATTAAATAAATAAAATAAACTCGGGTGTAGGGCCTTAAACAAATATATATATAATAAACAAGTAAATAAATAAGTAAATAAAATAAACGAATGATAATAAAATAAATAAAGAAAGTATAATATAACGCACCGGTAATAAAAGGAGGATCAATGAGCAACATAAAAAAAATAATAAATAAATAAATAAATGAATAGTTATGACAACAACGAGTAGAACGATGGGGCTCTCATTACCCCCCAGACCCTATGCATGGGAATATCAATAAGGCCTTCGTGGGCCACGCTTAGACCTCGGGTCCGCCCCGATCATGGTCAATGTCTGACTCACGCGCTAGGCCAATAGCATGCTGCCTCTGAACGTATATTTATCTTGGGATCTAATCCCGGGACATTCTCCCGTCGTCCTCCTTTGGCATCGGGAGTATTGACGATGCCCATGCGAGCTTGACTTCGACCGCGGGGGGCCCACCGCAGTATGGTCGTAGCTTGATCTTGCACCGGGCCAACATACTCACTGATTTCTGACCGCTTTAACCAGGATTTAACTGAATATTCCTCATCCCTCTAAACAATAAATTTGCCATACCCCGGCATACATAAGCTCCGATTTTTTTCGCGACGATTACGACACTCGCAAGCCGGACATTCGTCCGAACATTAAATGGTCAAACACATGACCGACATGAGCTCAAATACTTTCTTCATGCCCTCGTGTGAGGACGTCAATGTTTCTTAATATATTTTTATGCAATTACTTTTTCGGCCACGAGGCCCTTTTTCCTGGCGATTAATCAAGGGTGTTCCCCTCTTTGAGGGGATGTAAATGACGTCGTGACCTTTATGGCACGGCAGGTTTTGGTCCCGACACGAACCACACAATCGTCTGACGAAGTCAGGTCGAGCGTATCATGGGATCTTCGGAGCCCGAATAAATTGTCACTTTGTGACTGGCACGCCTACGCGCTTAAAAAAAACCAACAAACGAATAAAATAATTGTTAAATAAAAAGTGCGTCCACAAGTCTGGTACGCCCGGTGGGACCAAAACCACCCTTCATCTGTTCGCCGGGATTAAGGGCCTTATGGCCCATTCTTAAAATACTAATTATTTGATCTTCAATTGCAGGGTTGCATTCCTGAGATCACGATGGTCGTCTCTTGCAGACCGCTTGATGCGGGACGGACACAGGAGACGACACTATTAGGTGCCACCCTCGGACTCTAGATGAAGACGCGACCAGCAGCACACACCAGGGAGACACTAAGCCCGACACTACGAGCTCCGAGTGGCAAAACGTCGCTAACAGAAGTGGAAGCTCACTCGTCGTCCCAAGCGAGGGAAAGCGCGGACCGTGCGCGGTTAAGGACCCGGCGGAGGTCAAGGGTAGTCCGACTCAACTTCCGGACTCGGATCGAGTCACGGGACGGGTCACACTCACTCTCACAGCGGTGACATGGACACACGGGCTAGTACCTACACTCTCGGCAGCGGCAAAAGACCGTATACTAGCTAAGCAAATGAACGCCAAGAGGTTCGGACCATTACCTCCACGCATCCGGCGTGGCGAAGACAACCCCGGCCGAATCACGGACTCCCGGTTAAACAATATTACAGCAATACAATAATTTGACCCACTCCACGCAGGGAGGTAAAAGGTCACATGTGGAGCCCGGGAATCACGCAACTCGGGTTGACGGGCAGCATCTTGATGTCGCCCAGCGGTGCCGAACTCCACGTTTTCGTGCTTTCCGAACGGCGGGTTCTGCGGGACCGCGGGGCCCACGGATGGCGCTGTCCTCCGGATCTGCGGGGGTGGGACCCACTGTGATGGGGACCCCTAGTGGCGCGCCTCCACGGACGGCGGTCGGCCGGGAACACCGATCGGGGGTCGATCGGTCCCGATTCCCAAGCTTTGAAGTTGCTGCCCACAGATTTTTTGTTGCTGTTTTCAGGCGCGCGCTCCGGCGAAAACGGCCGCTGCGATCAATCCCGACGTCGGATCGGGACGCATGAGCTATCGTTGGAAAGCTCTCTTCAAATGCTTCAATCTACACCCAGAGAGATCTACTGGATCTGGTTGGATCAGAACTTTAATGAATTTACAAGCCCCTATTGTACAGTAACTGAAACCTCAGATTTGCAAGGTACTTGTCTGAGAACCACCGTTGACCGCCTAGTAAAACTCAGATTCAGCTCTTGAGCTCTTCTTCAAAGTTGTAGGGGATCAAACCACGGAACTGGAACTATTTTTAGAATTTGAGTTGGAGGTGGTGGTGATTTACTATGATTTTTGGGGTGACTGGTGGTCGGATCTGGGAACAGGGGGACAGAACTGTAGCTGGGACGGAGAACGATTTTTAGAAAATATGAAATGGACGAACCAAAAATTGAGAAAAATTTTGAATGAAGGGGTGAATGGGTGGAACCTCAAGTAAAATTGGGTGAACTAACATAAATCAAAAAGTGGGCCTAAGACATGAAACTCAGAGCGGGGATGAATCTGGACAGAACTCTGGCAGAACCGAAATGGAAGAGTGGACGAAAATCAAAAAATATGAAACGAGATCTGAATCGCAAACCAAAATTTGTGGGATGTCCTTGACATCTCTGGAACATCCACTAAAATTCCCAGATCTATCTGAGCTCGTGGCTGAGACAAGAAATTCGTGGAAGCTTCTATGATACTGCACGGGCAGAACTCCGTTGACGGCGATAGTGGTGCGGTGGCGGCTCGTGGCGGCGACGGCGATCGTCGGAACCGATACACGAGGCGTCACACCTCAGAATGGAAGCCTTCACAGCTTCAAGGGGGAGAGGGAGGAGAGAGAGGGGGCGCACCAGGCCTTGAGCTTGAAACTTTTTTCATTCAAATGGCATTAATTCATGAAAATAGGAAAATACAAGCATATATAGGTCACCCTTCTAATCCATCCTCCACCGTTGGATCTAGGGGTTAGGATGGATGGCTAGGATGAAGTTTGATCAAAACACAACAAAAATAATAAACAAATGGGGAGGGGGGCGCACCTTGACCAAGGGGGGGACATGGTAGGTGGGTTTGGTTGGAATTGTTGACCATTTTGGTCCCTTGTCCCCCATGTGGACAATTGACTAGTCAAGGCTTCTAGATGTCCACCTTGGATGTTGACCAACCCCACAAGGCTGATATGGACCAATGGGAGGGGGCCTGGGGGTCCCATGGGGCCCAGGGGTCCCATTTTACAAATAAGCCCCTCGTACACTCATAATTGCAAACCATATAAAATGAAATAAACACACCTTACACATAAATAAAGTGTAATTAAATATGAAAAATGGGGAGGCTCAAGGCGGAGTCTCCAGGCTGTCTCCGAGCCAGATGGACGCTGAGGTGGCTCGAGTCGTGCTCCGTGTGCGGTACCGGTGGCTCGGCGTGTCGCGCCGCTCAACTGCTTGGGTGTCCGCACCAATTCTCCCCCGGTGGGAGAAACTCGACCCTGTCGAGTAAGGGTCTGCATCGCTCCTGTATCGCTCCAAAAGGTCCGGATCGATACGCTGCAACTCGCCATGTGTGATCCATGTGTCCTCAGTAGCGGGCCGTCCTCTCCATCGCACTAGGTAGCGCGGGTAAGATCCACTCCTGATAACTGTCACTTGCTCGTCCAGTATACGATCTATATGCTTACGCTGCCGTGAAAAAGGGGCTGGAGGTGGAAGTGGACACTCAGGTGTGGGTTCACTCTCAAGGAGAGGAGATGGCTCAAAAGGCTCACTAGGGATCACCGCTGGGTCCCTATATGCAACAAGATCTGATACATTGAAGGTAGAGCTTATACCATATTCCTCGGGCAGGTCCACAACATACGCATTGGATCCAACGCGTTTCAACACTCTAAAGGGACCGGCTCCGCGAGCTTGAAACTTCTTAACGGTTCCAGAGGGAAACCGTCCAGGTCTTACCCTGATCATGACATATTCGCCCTCTTGGAACTCTCGGTGGTGTCTAAGGGCACCGGCTAACTCCTTGTACCGTGCATTGCTGGCCTCACTCATGCAGACTCCTAACATGCCTAACAAAAAGAAAAACACACAGATGCACACACGACCCTACACAAACCTAATGCTAGTCCAACACAATCATATGCAAGGTGGTCCAGGACATCCGAATGTGTGCCATGCATGCATTTGACATAACCGGAGGTTAATGGCATGGTGGATTCCTAGACATCCTACGATGCACCAATCATGAACATTGGGTTTGGATGTGGGAAGTCCGGGAGGTTTGGGTGGTTTAGGTGGGCCGGGGAAACCAAAGTCTTCATTACCCCCAAATGACGGTTCGGACCTATTGCCATGTAAAGGTTGCCAGGCCCGAGTAGGAGGGGTGTGATAGTGGACTTCCTTAAAGAGGTGGAATGGAGGTTGTGGGCCAAAGGGCCCATGAAGAAAGGGATCGAAGGGATCAAAGAATGTGTGACCCCTCGATATGGATTCCCTCATTTCAAGGTCCCATGTGTGGAATTCTAGAAGGTGTTGATGGTCACCTTCATCCGTGAAGGGAGATGAGACGGTGGGGGTATGATGGTGGACTCTCTCGAAAAGGTGGAGTAAATATGGTGGGTCACGGGGTCCACAAGAGAATGGGTCGAAGGGATCATAGAAGGTATGACCCCTCGGACTAGGCTTCCACAATTCACTGTCCCACATTTGGAAATCTTGGAGGTGTAAATGATCACCTTCATTCATTGTGAGAGGTGGGACGGCAGTCATAGGTAGAAAGTAAGATTCCTCCCTTGGGCAAATGGGAATGAAATCGGGCTCGGCCGGCATAGGGAGGAGTAGAAGAACCTCCGTGGTAACATGACCCACGGTGTACACGGAGGTGATGGACCCTAAAGCGGGATGAGTGAAACTACGACCTGTGGGTCGGTCGAAGCCTGGAGCCAACAAGTGCGTAAATGTCCACTGTCGGTCTAACCCTTTAAGAAGGTCATCCAATGTATCCACATAGTGACTAGACCGGAAAGTGGTGTGAAATGAATTGATTGGCACCAGAGGTAGGATAGGGTCCATAGATGGGAGGGGAGATGGAGCCAGGCCATTCTTAAGCCAGCTAAGGAGTTGCTCGGCTATAAGTAGCTTTCCCGTTAGAAACACGGGTAGCTGTGGCTGGGGTGGCTCCGAATAAAGATCGGAGAGTGAGGTTTCTCCAACCCCTTTATCCCCTAGGGCTAGAGATGTCCGAGTGGGACACTGTCCGGCAAAGTGGCCAAACCCCTGGCAGCGATAACACTGTTGTCGTGATCCTCTACGCTCCTTGATAAGTGGACCCTTACCCTTATCCTCTTGACGGACAGGGGGTGTAGGCAATGGAGCTCTCATGGGTGGGGGAAGAGGATCCACCAAGATGGGGAGAGGACCTCGGGATGGCACTCTAGATGACACTGGATTGGGACTACCGGTTGCTACCTCCTTAGGGTCATGCTTGGTTCTATCTCGGCTAGGAGGTAGGCAAGGGGGAAGCAGGGACTCAATATAATCACACTTCCTATCCACCTTATCCAAAATGATTTGGAGGAGTTCGGCAATGGTGGGATTTGGAGTAGGAGCGATGTGATGGACTCCCCCATATGAAGTCGGCTTAGTCGTGGACCTAGGCTCTTCTACATGCGCGACGCGTTGCCTCCGATTATGGCCCACTTGGGTGGAGGTGATTGGGTGGGGTTGGTTGGAGGTGACCGGGCCGGGTAGGTAGACCTTCCTAAGTTCGTCCTTCATCTCATGCCACGACTCAATGGGCCTTTGCCTCCTAACCTCTCTCATGCGCTCAATGCTATCCCATTTCCAGGCGGCTTTGTTGACAAGCCTCTCTCGGGCAAAACTAACTTGCATGGCATCGGACATGGTGTAACATTCAAAATATTTGTCCATCGCGACCTCCCAATTGAGGTAGTCACCCGGATCATTAGAGCCATAAAAATCAGAGGCTTCGGGCCTACAAAAGGGGAGAGGATGGTTGCCAAGCCCATGAGTAGACCAACGGCCATATGGCCCGGGTGATTGGGAATCCATGGAAAATTGGGGGGGAACTACATGTTGGACATGCCGACACTTGGACAAGACCGACTGACTCTTATTGGACTACACATGAACTAGGAGACACAAACTGATGCAAACACACACTAATGATGCACTTAGACCTAAACCAATATCCGGTACGGGGCGGAGTTAATCGATCCGAAGATCACTCCCGCAAGTGTGCGACCTCCCGATAGGCGTAGCCTAATGTTCGGACAACACCTTTTAAGATACCGAATATAGGGTGAAATGCAATTTAAAACACTCTTTTTTTTGTTGTTTTGAAAGTAAGGATGATCCTAGACTCGACTTAGACCATGATGCATGACTTATGCAACGACTACCCTAGACTCGACTCGCTCTGATACCAAACTGATGCGGGACGGACACGGGAGACGACACTATTAGGTGCCACCCTCGGACTCTAGATGAAGACGCGACCAGCAGCACACACCAGGGAGACACTAAGCCCGACACTACGAGCTCCTAGTGGCAAAACGTCGCTAACAGAAGTGGAAGCTCACTCGTCGTCCCAAGCGAGGGAAAGCGCGGACCGTGCGCGGTTAAGGAACCGGCGGAGGTCAAGGGTAGTCCGACTCAACTTCCGGACTCGGATCGAGTCACGGGACGGGTCACACTCACTCTCACAGCGGTGACATGGACACACGGGCTAGTACCTACACTCTCGGCAGCGGCAAAAGACCGTATACTAGCTAAGCAAATGAACGCCAAGAGGTTCGGACCATTACCTCCACGCACCCGGCGTGGCGAAGACAACCCCGGCCGAATCACGGACTCCCGGTTAAACAATATTACAGCAATACAATAATTTGACCACTCCACGCAGGGAGGTAAAAGGTCACATGTGGGTTCCGGGAATCACGCAACTCGGGTTGACGGGCAGCATCTTGATGTCGCCCGGCGGTGCCGAACTCCGCGTTTTCGTGCTTTCCGAACGGCGGGTTCTGCGGGCCCGCGGGGCCCACGGATGGCGCTTGTCCTCCGGATCTGCGGGGGTGGGACCCACTATGATGGGGACCCCTGGTGGCGCGCCTCCACGGACGGCGGTCGGCCGGGAACACCGATCGGGGGTCGATCGGTCCCGATTCCCAAGCTTTGAAGTTGCTGCCCACGGATTTTTAGTTGCTGTTTTCAGGCGCGCGCTCCGGCGAAAACGGCCGCTGCGATCAATCCCGACGTCGGATCGGGACGCATGAGCTATCGTTGGAAAGCTCTCTTCAAATGCTTCAATCTAGACCCAGAGAGATCTACTGGATCTGGTCGGATCAGAACTTTAATGAATTTACAAGCCCCTGTTGTACAGTAACCGAAACCTCAGATTTGCAGGGTACTTGTCTGAGAACCACCGTTGACCGCCTAGTAAACCTCCGATTCAGCTCTTGAGCTCTTCTTCAAAGTTGTAGGGGATCAAACCACGGAACTGGGACTATTTTTGGAATTTGATTTGGAGGTGGTGGTGATTTACTATGATTTTTGGGGTGACTGGTGGTCGGATCTGGGAACAGGGGGACAGAACTGTAGCTAGGACTGAGAACGATTTTTAGAAAATATGAAATGGACGAACCAAAAATTGAGAAAAATTGTGGATGAAGGGGTGGATGGGTGAAACCTCCAGTAAAATTGGGCGAACTAAAATAAATCAAAAAGTGGCCTACGATATGAAACTCAGAGCGGGGATGAATCTGGACAGAACTCTGGCAGAACCGAAATGGAAGAGGCGACGAAAATCAAAAAATATGAAACGAGATCTGAATGGTAAACCAAAATTTGTGGAATGTCCTTGACAACTCTGGAACATCCACTAAAATTCTCAGATCTATCTGAGCTCGTGGATGAGACAAGAAATTCTTGGAAGCTTCTGTGGTACTGTGCGGGCAAAACTCCGTTGACGGTGATGGTGGTGCGGTGGCGGCTCGTGGCGGCGGCGGCGATCGTCGGAACCGATACACGAGGCGTCACACCTCAGAATGGAAGCCTTCACACCTTCAAGGGGGAGAGGGAGAGGAGAAGGGGGCGCACCAAGGCTGGAGCTTCAAGCTTTTTTGATTCAAATGGCATTAATTCATGAAAATAGGAAAATACAAGCATATATAGGTCACCCATCTAATCCATCCTCCACCGTTGGATCTAGGGGTTAGGGATGGATGGCTAGGATGAAGTTTGATCAAAATACAACAAAAATATTAAACAAATGGGGAGGGGGGCGCACCTTGACCAAGGGGGGGACATGGTAGGTGGGTTTGGTTGGAATTGTTGACCATTTTGGTCCCTTGTCCCCCATGTGGACAATTGACTAGTCAAGGCTTCTAGATGTCCACCTTGGATGTTGACCAACCCCACAAGGCTGATATGGACCAATGGGAGGGGGCCTAGGGGTCCCATGGGGCCCAGGGGTCCCATTTTACAAATAAGTCCCTCGTACACTCATAATTGCAAACCGTATAAAATGAAATAAACACACCTTACACATAAATAAAGTCTAATTAAATATGAAAAATGGGGAGGCTCAAGGCGGAGTCTCCAGGCTGTCTCCGAGCCAGATGGACGCTGAGATGGCTCGAGTCGTGCTCCGTGTGCGGTACCGGTGGCTCGGCGTGTCGCGCCGCTCAACTGCTTGGGTGTCCGCACCACCGCTTGCTGTTGCCAACCATGTCACCCGTGGCTACTTGGCCGTGCCGATACAGTTCGGCAGCTTTCCGCCCATCGTCGGCTTCCCCAACTTCTTGGGGGTCGCATTCGTGGAACTCTTGGAGACCCGAGAGGTGGACTGCATCGCCACTGCAACGATGACATCAGACAAGACCAAGGTGATGGACTACTACGTCCACCAAGCTGCTCCTTGTGCCTCCGTCAATCGGAAGTGCTCACCGATTGCCAGGCGGGTAGCTAAGAAGAATGCCGGCATACTGCAAGGCCGGTTATCTGCTTCGGGCAAGTCCGTGCTTATTGGAGGAGTTCAACTGTTCTTGAATGGCCGCCATGCCAGAATTATACCGAAAGAGGTGGTCGTGACAGTGCCAGTGCGCAACTCTTTTGAAGCATTGGCCCACATCAAGACGGACCGTGCCAAGTCCAAGACAAGGGGTCGGTTGCCCCCAAAGCCAACCAAGCTCAAGCAGATCTGGGTGCCCAAGATGGCCCATGCTATCCCCGTCATCCGGGGAGAACTTCTGAGGGTCCGCCAAGCAGGACCAAAGGAAGATGCACAGGCTGAGGTGGCAGCCCCAATTCATCCCTCGCCAGCATTGGCTACCCAGGCCCATCCGGGGAAGATGCCCCA
Source organism: Amorphophallus konjac (assembly GCA_022559845.1). Taxonomy (NCBI): domain Eukaryota; kingdom Viridiplantae; phylum Streptophyta; class Magnoliopsida; order Alismatales; family Araceae; genus Amorphophallus; species Amorphophallus konjac. The sequence continues at coordinate 258,106,692 of CM040123.1, forward strand.
CCACACCAAGCTGGGGGCAAGGATTCCTGTCTCTAAGAAACCAGCTGTTTTCCGAAGACCATCCACTAGAAAAGCAAAGAAGAATGGAAGTCTCCAAGCCTGCACCTGTAACACAGCCGGAACGGCCGGCCACTATGGGGCCCCGCCCCCAGATTATGATGAAGCCGCTAGGCTCGCTAAAGGGCTAGAACCCGCTATCGCAAGACAAGGGCCTGTGATTACAGTGCAAGCCTATACTGAAACACCCGATGCGGATCTGATCACAGTGACTGTGAATGTGGTCACCACTGGAAATGATGGCGAGGAACCAGCGCCTACTTCAAATGCTCCGGCGGGAGAGCAAGGTCATGCTCCCAGCTCCTCCATGCCTGATCAGGCCACCATGATTCTTATGATGCAAAGATACCAGCAAGAAATTGAGATGCTGAGGAAACAACTCAGCGGCGTGAATGTACACGCTCCGGCTTCAAGGCAGGTCGAGCTCCCTCTCGAAGCCTCACAGAGAGGTGCTAATGAACATAGAGCTGCCCTTCCAACCATGGCTTCTCAGCCGTCTCTTGATCATGCTGGGGGCACGGCCCCGACTCTACAGCCCACTCTCCCGTTGCAGGGGACGGCCAATACACCTCAACCAACGGTGCTGATGCCACCAATGACCCAACAAGCTCTATGTTGCCCGAGCTCGGCTGACCCGACAGGGATAAATGAAACAATGATAGAGCAAATGATAGAAAAGAAGTTGGCAGATCGAGGTGGTGATGATTATGCCTCATTCGATGCCTACAAGGTGCCGTACCCGATCCACCATGCTGCTAAAAAGCTACCTCCCGGCGTCACTAAGCCGTAAAAATTTGATAAATTCAATAGACAAGGATCGCCAAAGGAGCACATAGCCTATTACATCAACATGATGGGTGATTTGGCAACCGACAAGTCCTAATTATTAAAGTACTTTGGGTCCTCATTGACGGGACTTGCTTTTGAATGGTACTCCAACCTACCCGCTGGAGCAATCAATGATTGGTCGGATATGCAGCGCCAATTTCGGGAACGGTTCCATGTGACCGAAAGAGAAATGACCATCGCTGAGCTCTATGTCTCCAAGCAGAGGGATAATGAAGCTACTCTAGATTACATTAAAAGATGGTGAGACCTTAGCATGAGATGCAAACGCCCGCTACACCAAGAAGATGCAGTCCAAATCTGCAAACAGAACTTGAGGCCGGAGATCGTCGAAAAGATGATTGGGGTCGAGGTTAAGACTTTCGACCGGCTAAACAATGTGGTGGCCAAGATCGAAGCCTTCTTCTCCAGCTATCCTCACATTCCCACTTCTGCAAGTCAGAAGGCCCGCTTTGTCGATAAGCGACGAGAGCCGAAGGAAGCTTGCACGATCAACTTCAAGGGGTCTGGGCCCCAGAAGAATGGAGACCAGGGGTTGTTAGCCCTTCCCCTGCTGAGCCCAATGAACCTCAAGAGGGCCCGTCCTTGCGGACCAAAATGAAGAAGCTATACTCCTTTCCCAAGGAGATGACTCGGGCCTTATTTGAATGGGCCACCCAATGCAACAAAGTCACCCTCCCAGAGCCAAAGAGGCCGGCGGATGCTAGCAAAAAGGACGATCCCCGCTTCTGCCCATATCATCAGATGATCGGACACTCCATTGAAGATTGCTATCCATTCAAAGATGCCATTGAACGGCTGATCAGGAGGGGGGAGCTCCAGATGGGCGACCACAAGGTTGACCCTCCACTTCCTCATGAGTTGCCCGATCTTAAAAGGGCGGTCAATATGGTGTCTTTGCACCCGCTACCACCAGAAGGGCCAAGGCCTTCCGCAAAGAAGAATGAAAGGAGGAAGCTAAAGGTCAAAGGGAAGGGGGTTACCCTCTCTTGCGATACATTATCTAGCCTTCCTGGCACGAGCCAAGCCGCTAAGGAAAGAAATGAGGAACCATACTGTCCACCGCCCGTCAGAGGGGCGTGCCACCATACTCCCTCTCCACGTGAGAACATGGGGGCAAGAATGCCAACTTTTGAAGCATGGGATTCCCCCGGCAATGATGACGAGACGCTGCTGGCCCCGCCCAGAATCCATATGAAAGGTAGCACTTCCAGCTCCCCTCAACCTGACCCTGCCATGATAGCATAACTATATCAAAAGCTTCAGGAGACTGAAGTGCTAAGAAGGAAATTAAGCGAAATGGGTCTATACCTAGCTATACCCGGACATGCTGGGTCACCTCCTAAAGTTTCGCAAAGCGACGCTAAGCCCCGAATGACACGTGATTATATAGGGGGCACCCCCTTTCAGCATCTTCATCACGCGCCTCCCGCGCACCTCCCGGCTCCCCGAACATGTCAGGGGGCAGCTAGCACAGCTCGCGCCATGTCATCCATGGCCTCGCTTCCACAATCGACTGGCTCGAGCCGTGACCTTTCGACTCCGCCAATAATGAGCGAGCCGAGAATGGAGCGTGCTGCTAAACTAAAGCTAGTCGAAGAAGAGATCACTCAGGCAACACTGCATGCGACCAAGCAGAGGAATGATGAATCTGCCTCGGATTACATTCGGCGGTGGAGGGACCTCAATGCAAGGTGCAGACACTTGCCCAGCTACCAGGACGCTCTCCAGATATGCCAGCACAACATGAAGACGCACCATTTGCTGAGTGTGATTGGCGTCGAAATTAAATCCTTCAAGCAACTGGATGATCTTGCGACGGATGTTGAAGACCTCTTGGCAAAACATTGCCCGTCTACTGCTGTCCAGAAGTGTGAACCTAGGCCGACCGATGAGTCACCGGCACAAATGGACACAAACCCTACTGACCTTGAGGCCTTTGGGCAACAACAGAAGAAATTGGAAGAAGCAGCTGGCCCTCCCTCCACCAAGCCCTTTGAGCGACGCCTTTCGCTGAGGGGCAAAATGATGAAGCCCTATTCCTTTTCAAGGGACAAGACTCCAGTTCTCTTTGAGTGGGCCCAAGAATATGGCAAATTAGTGCTCCTAGAGGCCAAGAGACCGAATGAGGCAGAGAGAAAAGATGACCCTCAGTTTTGCCTATACCATCGAGGGTTGGGACATTCTATTGAGGACTGCTACATATTCAAAGACATCATAGAAGGCCTGATTAATTCGGGTCAATTGCAAATGGGCAAGTATAAGGTGGAACCACCGTGCCCTCACCAGATGCCTGACTTTAAGGCGGCAGCTAACAGGGCCTCTCTACGTCGGTCGGAGCAACACAAGCACTAAATGGTGCCTCGAGCCCCATGTGCTCCCTCTACCATCTGTTCACATGACTTTTCATGAAGAGAACAAGCCACCCTGTGTAGGGATTTGCTGCGAGCAGCTTCTTCACTTATTCACCCCCGTCCTGGGGGCACCTTGAGCTGTAATGTCATTTGGGTGTCTACGTGCCCCGCTGAACCTGTAAGGGCACTTGGGCAGCTTAACAGCCAGCTGAAGAAATGGAAATACCATGAGTTGCTTAAGGCCCGCCGGGTCTATAAATGTGTGGGGTGGCAACCCGCTGCGAGTGTTGTACGTCTGATAGCTGACTTGAATCCCTCACTCGCAGGGATCATTCGCCATGCTTTATGCCAAAAAAAAAGAAAATGAAGAGAAGAAAAGAGAGCAAAAAAAAAAGAAAAGAAAGGAAGAGCAAGAGAAGAACAAGAAGAAGAGAAGAAAAGAGCACAGAAGAAGAGAGAAAATATGAACAGAAGTACAAAGAAGGGAGGTGTCACCGGTGTTCATCAATCTCCCCTCTCAACGATCCTTCAGCTTTATAGCCTACTCTCAAGGCCCGTTGGCATACGCGGCCTGCTCTCTTGATATCTCTTGGCTTCGATAGCCCACTTTCCTTATTTTTGGCTCTTTGCAGCCCGCTTCTTAACTTCGGCTCTGGTAGTCTGCTTCCCAAATTTTGGCTTTCACAGCCCGCTTCCCTGATTTCGATCTTCATGACCCGCTTCCCTATCTTTGGCTCTTATAGCCCACTTCTCGAACTTTGGCCTTTGTCGCTTGCTTCCCAATTTTGGCTTTCGCAGTCCGCTTCCCAATTTTGGCTCGTGTAGCCTGCTTCCCAGTTTCGGCTCTTTGCAGCCTGCTTCTCAACTTCGACTCTAGTATCCTGCTTCCCAAATTTTGGCTTTCGCAGCCCGCTTTCCTGATTTCGGTCTTCACGACCCGCTTCCCAATCTTTGGCTTTATAGCCTGCTTCTCAGACTTCAGCCTTTATAGCCTACTTCCCAATTTTAGCTATTGTAGCCTGCTTCCTAATTTTAGCTATTGTAGCCTGCTTCCCAAGTTTGGCTCTTTGTAGCCTGCTTCCCAACTTCGGCTCTCTGCAGCCCGCTTCTCAGCTTCGACTTTTATAGCCTGCTTCCCAGTTTTGGCTCTTGTAGCCTGCTTCCCAACTTCGGCTCTTTGCAGCCCGCTTCTCAGCTTCGATTTTTATAGCCTGCTCCCCAGCTTCGGCTCTTCACAGCCCGCTTCCTAATTTTGGCTCTTGTAGCCTGCTTCCCAACTTCGGTTCTTTGCAGCCCACTTCTCAACTGCGGCTTGTAGCCCTGCTTCCCCGACATTCTGGCCTCCGTAGCCCGCTTCCCTTTGGCCTTCGTGGCCTGCTTCCTGATTTTGGCTCCCGTAGCCTGCTTCCCCGATTTTGGCTCCCGTAGCCTGCTGCCCCGATCTTTGGCTCTCGTAGCCTGCTTTCCTTAATTTCGGCTCTTGCAGCCCGCCCCCTGACTTCGGCTCTTGTGGCCCGCTTCCCATACTTTGGCTTTCGTAGCCTGCTTCCCAAACCTCGGCTCTTGGTAGCTTGCTTCCCAAAATTTCTGGCTCTTGCAGCCTGCTTCCCATCTCTCGGTGCTTCATAGCCCGCTTCCTGACCTTGGCTCTTGCAGCCCGCTTTCCAATTTCGGCCTTTGTCGCCTGCTTCCCAATTCCGACATTTGCAGCTACTTCCCCTGACTCTGGCTTTCATAGCCTGCTTCCCAGAATTTCTAGCTCTGGCAGCCTACTTCCCAACTTCGGCTCCTTGCAGCCTATTTCCCAATAACTTTGGCTTTTATAGCATACTCTCTCAACTTTGGCTTTTATAGCATACTCTCTCAACTTTGGCTTTGTAGCCTGCTCTCTCAATTTTGGCTCTTTGTAGCCCGCTTCCTAATTTCGACTCTTGCAGCCCGCTTCCCAATTTTGGCTCTTGTAGCCTGCTTCCCAGCCTCAGCCCTTACAGCCCACTTCCCTAATTTCCTTTCGCCCCTTCTCGGTCCGCTTCCCTAATACCTTTATTACCACTACACTTATATGTAACAACAATATTTTCTTATGCAAACAATAACAAAAAAAAAAGAGAAGAAAGAAGAGAATGCCTGATTGCCCTGTTTGCATGCTTGCTTAAATATAGAATAAGACACCTTCTTGAAATTTTCTAGGACCGTGTTTCCTTGCTAAATAATAATGCCCCGATTCCGGATGCACGCGCGTCATGGCATACGCTCGAAGGGAACCCAATTATGGCGGATGCACACGTCAATGGGAAGAGGCATGGCTGAATTGCTAAGTCCAACTCACAAAAGAAACCCGGGGCAACGCTCCCACACTTAGCACTTAATGTGTTCAATAGCTTTTAACCATAGGGATTGCCCGAATTCTTTCTTAGCACTCTACGGAGACTTGAATTCCTGCACTCGCGTGAATGGTAATCGTGAGGAAAAAGCTGCCTACCCCCACTATAAGAAAAAGGAGAAAAAAAAAGAGATACACGTGAATCCGAGTAGCCGGGAATCCCCATTGAGACACATGAGGAGACTCGCGCGAAATGGTGAAGCGAATTATAATAAGGACGAATCCTAGTAGCCGGGAATCCCCATTGAGACACATGAGGAGACTCGCGCCAAATGGTGGAATCTGTAATAGAATTATAATAAGGATGAATCCTAGTAGCTGGGAATCCCCATTGAGACATATGAGGAGACTCGCGCCGAACGGTGGAATCCGCTACCAAAATAAATAAATGGGGGCTGTGTGAAGCTATCGAAAGTCGAAAGCCTGGAACTAATGTGTAGGCGCTAGAGTGATCCTCGAGTGTCACCAAGAAAACCTGCATATCCCTATGGTTAGGGTTCTTTGTTCACACATTTGCACTGCCACGCCACAGAGAATTGTCTCGGGTGAAATGTGTGAATTTAGGCTATGCATGCAAGACGTGCGACATCCTCTTGACGGGTGCACCACCCCTTAATTATGCCTCGTGGCCCGCGCCGTGTCTGTGAATTGTGGGCGATGTCCCTATCCCATCCCCTATAGAGGGAGCTACCTCATACGTACATTTATGCTATGCCTGCTAATGAATGCCTGTATGCTTGAATAAAAATAATAATAATAATAATAAAATGTGTCTATACAATAAACTCAATTTCAGCTATCGTAGCCTACTTTCCCAGTTTTGGCTTGTAAAGCCCAATCTTGGCCCTCACGGCCTACTTCCCGCCCTCACGGCTTGCTAATCTCTTAACTTCGGCTTCTATAGTCTGCCCCTCAACTTCGGCTTTTACAGCCCACATCCCAGCATCCCTTCAGCCCTCGCGGCCCCAATTGCGGCCTTCGTGGCCTGCTCTCCTAACTTCGGCTCCCGTAGCCCGCTGTCCCGATTCCGGCCCTTGTGGCCCACTTTCCCGGTTCGGGTTTCATGGCCAGTACCTCCGGTGCATCAAAGAACGAAATACCCTGTCACCCCGGCTCGAGCCTGCCTTTCGGGTGAGGAATCAACCCTCTTTCTTTGCATCGACACTAGCCCGTGTTAACGACTCGACCACCTCTCCGTCCCTCTCAGGCGACGAGTACCTCTTTTAGATCAACAAACTCTTCTCTCCGTCCCTTCGGGTGACGAATAACCCGTTTGATCTCGACCTCCTGTCCAGGTCATTGAGTGGACGAACTCTTCTCCCAGTCCTACCGCGCTTCTAATACCTCCCGGCTCTAGTAGCCCGATCTCGACTTCGGCTCTCATAGCCTGCTGCCCGATTCTGGCCCATGTCGCCTGGTTTCTCGACCTCAACCTCGGTCGGTGGACCCGCTCTCCTAATCACGATAATCAATTTCTCAAACGGGCTGCACCCGCGCGCCCCGCTCTGCTCATCCTTCGCTCGCGTCACCCGCGGGTGGGGGGCATTTGTGGACATCAAAAAAGAGAGAGAAGAAAATAAGAATAAAAAAAGGGGAGAATAAAAAGGGAAAAATAAAATAAAAGAAGAAGAAAAATAATAATAAAGAAAATAAATAAAAAAGAAGAAGAAAAGGAAAAGAGAATAAACAGAAAAGAAAAGAAATAAAAATAATAATATATATAAATAATAAATAATAATAAAATAAAACAGGTGGCTCTCTCTCTCTCTTTCTCTCCCATTCTTTCTCTCTCATTTTCTCCCTCACTCGGGTGGCCACCCGGCACACTCCCCGTCTCACCGGTACGCCGCCTTTGCACCCGGCATGCACACCCCTGTGCCGGATGGCACCCACCGCGCCGGAGAACCACTCCCTCCACTCGGCACACCACTGTGCCGGATAGCCCACTCCGCTCATCACCTGGTGCACCACCGCGCCGGACCACACCTGAATGACCTCTTCCACGGCACACCTGCTGTTGGCCTCCGCCGGCACACCCGCTGCCGCCTCCGCCGGCACACCCGCGAGCGTCCGTGCCCGGCACGCCCGCTCCTCTCCTCCACGGCACACTCACGTTACACCCGGCACACCCCCGCGCCGGATGGCCAGGCATCGCACCAGACCACGCTGCCCTTCTCCACCTGATGTGCCGCTGCTCGTCCGCCGCCGAGGCATCGAATGTCCCCTCGGAGCTCCACGCCCTCACCCTCCACTGCCCTTCTCTTATCCCAGTCATTATTTCTGACATCGCCCTCCCAGACGGAGAGACGGCTGCACAAGCTCTAAAGTGCCTCGGGTTCATGGCGTACCACCCGGAGCTCTCCTCTGCAATTCCAGGGCCAATTTCCAACCAGGTGGTGGATTCTTTGGCGAGGCTTGTTGTGACCACGAAGATGAAGGTTATCTGTAATTTGGGAGTCTGGTGCATCTCTGTCCAGCAGCTCGACACTTCTGCTCTCTGCTCCCATTTCCATTCTCTTCTCCAGGCAATTGTCCATGCCCTGGACAATCCATTCGGTTCTCTATCCACAACACCGGAAGCAACCCAGGCAGTCGTGAAATTGGTAACTCAACTATGTGAGGAAATGAGAGAGACATCAGACGTTTGGGCACCGCCAATTTATAGAAGACTTCTCAGTGTTGATAAGAAGGAAAGAGGGATATCAGAAAGGTGCCTCCCGAAGATACGATCTGTTTTGCTTCCTTCACCATTAGCACTCTCCAAGCAGAAGTTGCTTCTAGCTATGATGGGCATGCTACAAGGGCATCTTAAGAAGGTCCAGACTATCAAATCATGGGGGTGGTATATCCGTTTAATTGGATCCTATGCTCTGAGGAATAGATTTCTGATTAATGAAGTATTAAAGATCCCTGAAAGGGCGTTTGCAGATCCTGACCCACAAGTCAAGATTGCTTCACTGGTCTCCTGGGAAAGTTTGATTGATGCACTTCTTCCATATGAGGCAGTGGCTCTGGGGATGGGTACAGCACAAGAGGATTGCTTGCAAATTGTACATGCTCCATCCACAACCATAGGGAATCCTGAAATCCAGATTGATGGCCTTTTGAAGAGAGTAAAGCTCATATTGGTGCCCTTACTAGGCATTTTATTAAGTCACTGTGACATCTGTCCATTCCACTGACCTGAACATATGGCATTATCTTCTTCGGAAACTCAATATTTCTATTAACGTCCCCTCAATGAGAACTCTCGTCTTGGAACCTGTTCTTGAAATTGTGTTCTCAAAGGGACGTGGGGATAAGAATATCTAGCTATGTAACTCCTGCCTTGATCTTCTTGATGAGTTTGTTTTATCCAAACTTCATTTTGGAGAGTTTGTTTTGTCAGAAGTTAATTTTGGAAGTGAATCACTAAATGATCTGAACTTACGTCATTTCCTACTTAGAGCATCTTCTGGTCCATCTGCAAAGGGAAAAGATGCTTGGAAGGATTGCCCAGTTAGATGGTTACCTTGGGAGTTGAATAATCTGTGTTTTCTAATAAGGATGATTCATATTATTGTCCATCAGGGAGTAGTCACTACGATCGCCCTCAGAAGCAAATTAACTGCTTTTAGTACTGCTTCAAGGATCTTCATATTTATGTTGAAGTGTATCCAAGCTGAGTTGAGAAGGCCATCCACTAACTACACTGAGATTCAATTATGTATTAAGACTATATTGACATTTGTGAAGGACGTGTGTGAGGATATAACTTTAGGATCGATTGATGCTCTGAAAAGTGATATACATTCCTGTGTTCTACGTATGCTGGAGGCTGTCAGGAAGAGCTAGAACGTTCAGTTTTGGCATCTTCTCTATATAGAGTTGCCTTAGATATTGAGTACATTTGTGACTTGGAATCTGTGAAGGATCCTGTAAGGAAACATGGTGCTCCACCCGGCACGCCTGCTGCTCACTCCAGCCGGCACGCCTCCAAGTGGACTTTGGCCGGCACACCTGTAGGAGCCTCCGACCGGCACGCCTCTGGGCGATCTCCACCGGCACACTCCAAAAGGCCCTTGGCCGGCACACTCTCAGGGTGCTCCACCCGGCACACCTGCTGCCCGTTCCACCCGGCACGCCCTTAGTGTCCTTCCACCGGCACACTGCCGAACGCCCTCACCTGGTGCAGTACAAACACCCTCTTGTGCCCTTCAACGGCACACTTTTTCAGCCTTCCAACGGCACACTTTTTTAGCCTTCCAACGGCACACTTCTTGGGTCTTCCAACGGCACAGCCTTCTGGCTTCTCAGCGGCACGCCTTGCCACCCGGTCCGGCAGAAGAAATCCAACGCCCATGCCCTAGAGATCCTTGGCGCGCAGTGGGCTGTCTGACGTGTCAATCGGAGATGAAGGCATGCAGGCTACCTCCTACCACCGAGGATGGAGAAAGTCAAATCCCCATTTAATGCCCGTCACTTCCTGCCTCTGCTGTTCGTGTTCGAAGGATCCCGCCACTGGGAGTATAAAAACCCCCTCTTCTCCAGCGACCAGAGAGGACGATAGACGGAGAGGACACACCCACGGAGAGGAATAGAGCCCGCCACCGGGAGAAGAGAGAAGAGGAAGAAGAAGCTGCTCCGGCGTTGGAGGCTTCTCAGAGGTCAGAGAAAAGAGAGAGAGTAAGAGAAAGAGAGAGAGAGAGGGAGGGTCGGTGTAGCAGGGGGAGTAGGGAAGAGCAGGGAGCCGTCTGTGAGCGACGTCACGCGGTTCGGAGTTCGATGGTGCGAGGAAGAGGATGCGGAGAGCGCGCGGGCTCCTCTTTTTTTGTTTGTTTGCTTGTTTTGCTGCAACACAGAAATGATAGAGAAGAGAGAAGGGGCCACCACGGGAGATTGCTCCGGTGGGGCGAGCGGGACAAGTATAATATAGCAAGATATGAGGTTCAAACGGCCATAGCGGGAAGTGACTCGCCGCGGCCTCGGGTGGACGGGAATGGTGCAGGAATTAAATAACAAGAATTGAAACGGCCATTGGGGAAGTGACTCGCCGCGGCCTCGAGAATATGAGCAGAATATAGCAGAATATAAAAGAGAATATAAGAACAGAGATTTAAACGGCCATTGGGGAAGTGACTCGCCGCGGCCTCGATGATATGAGCAGAATATAACAGATTATAGAGAGAATATAAGAACGGAAATTTAAACGGCCATTGGGGAAGTGACTCGCCGCGGCCTCGATGATATGAGCAAAATATAATATAATATAGAAAGAATATAGGAACGAAAATTTAAACGGCCATTGGGGAAGTGACTCGCCGCGGCCTCGATGATATAAGCAGAATTTAACAAAATATAAAGAGAATATAGGAAACGAAATTTAAACGGCCATTGGGGAAGTGACTCGCCGCGGCCTCGATGAAAAGATGTGATCGCCAGGGGCCGAAAGACCCCAAAATAAGAAAGTGATCGCGCCTACCTCAAGAGCGGGACATGGCGGGTTGCTTCTTCCTCTCCTTCCGGCCGGCCGACGGAGAGGGCTTTCCTCGGGTACCCTTGCAAAACAACGACAAATAAATGACAAGTGGATTAGAAAGATGGAGGTGTAGTATTCAAATCCTCGCGGTAAAAATAACGAAATGATGGCAAGACACACACCTGGTTGGTGTTATCTTTTAAACCCCTCTCGGACTCGAGTAGGAGGAAAATGAGATGATGGATGCAAGAAGTATAAGAGAAGAGGCGCCCTTGTGAAGGGGGATAGAGGATGCAATATGATGAATGTAAAGAACTATGGAGAAAAAGGGGAAGAAAAAGCTTATTGGATGAGCCGAGGGTGAAATCCGGCGGAGCTCCGGCAGCGTGGGGACGACGGGGAAGCGCGGTGGATGAAGACGACCTTCCTCTCGCGAGCGTAGGCACCCGAGAAGCCGGCAGAACCTCCACCTACAAAAGACCCCACGGGTTAGAAAAATGACTCCGTAGCCTCTGGGCTCCGGCAGCCTATCGGATCACTGCTTAGCTCCCCTAGAACTGAGGGGGTGGGCCTCTATTTATAGAGCTCCGGAAGGTGGAGGCGTCCAGGACCCTGGACACCTCCATCAGGGCCGAAATAATATTTTATTCTATTTTTATTGATTTTTTTAGAATACTTTTATGGGGGCGTCCAGGGTCCCGGACGCCTCTAACAGGTCCACCGAAAACCGACGACGGCCGCACGCGGTTTGGCACAACGCGTGGTTTTGTGAGCGGCGCCTCGTGATTCAGAAATGGGCGCGTCCAGTCAGCTGGACGTCTCTAAATTTGGCTTTTTTCACACACGACAAACCGTCGTTCGGTGGCCGGCGCCCGTGAGTGAGTTGATGGAGGCGTCCAGGGGCCTGGACGCCTCCAAAAGTTTATTATTTTTTATTGTTTCTTTGTCTTTTTATGCTAGGGCTGGCATTTTATATTTTTTATTTGTTTTTATGGAGGCGTCCAGGGGCCTGGACGCCTCCATTAATATGTATTTTTTTATTTATTTTATTTGTTTTTGTATGCCAACTGGCATTTTACACTTATTTTTTTATTTTTGTTTTTATGGAGGCGTCCAGGGTCCTGGACGCCTCCATAAATATATATATTTTTTATATTTTTATATTTGGTTTTGGGCCCTGAGAAAAGAATAAAACAAATTAAAATAATGGGGGCGTCCAGGGGCCTGGACGCCCCCATTAAGACCCACCCGGGTCCTCAAATCAGGCGTCGGCGGCCGCCCGGCAGACCCCCTTCTTGATTCCGGAACCTCTTGATGCGTCTGACTGGTGTTGATGCCGTCCGAATGCCGTGACGAGACGATTCGGATGCCGAAAAAGGCAGAAGAAGACTCGAGAAAAGGAAGCACTCGAGTGATTCAGAATGCGTAAGCCGTTGCGGGGCGTTGTATAGTAATATGAGACTTTCTCAGGAGACGTCAAGAATGGCGTGTCTACAGCTGCCCCGCCTTGGCGTTTGCTTTGCAAGGGAGCGACACGTAGTGGAATGGTATCGAAGTGGAGTGAAGTGAAGTGGGAGCGGACTGATAAGTTGATGCCAAGGTGTGATGAGACACGCTTTTGACGTTACTGTTTGGAATCTTTCCTGAGTTTCAATGAGGCGACCTTGAAGAAGGTCTTTCAAATATTGACGATTGCTTGGACGGAGATCAAATAAGGGAGGGTGAGATGTGCGCTCAGGCACGAAACAAAAGGAGACCAACTTCTCGGTGTGGAAGTACCTGGGTCATAAACCGGAGGTTTCACCTTTGGGGAGCGGTTACCAGCCAATGTGGAAGTGCTGCGGCCAAGGTGGGTCAAAAAGGTAAAGGAATATCTGAGGGTCTGTCCAAACAAGGGTCTCCTTTGGAAGAGCAGTGTAGGGCTGTCTCAAGGAAACTCAGTATTTCATTCGGAGTGGAATATCTCATATTTGTAGGAATTGAGCACAACGGCTTTCACAATCGAATCACTTGAATGATCTTCCGCAATAAATCAAAGTCCTATATGAATGCATGCTGGGTTCAAAGAAAAATTTAAAACAAACAAAAATAGAAAATAGCCAAGGATAATATTGTCAACTTGTGAAGAACGGGTCAGGATACCGATCCGGTGAGCCGACACTGGGCTGGGGCCCGTTTATCCGCGCACCAACTCACTGAATGGAACCGTCGTCCCCATTCTATCACAAATTGACGGCCTATCCGTACAACCCTAACTCTTCCGGGATCATCACCGTTTTTGTTGAAGGGGAACTCAAATCCCAGATTCGTTCGGGCCGCAAGGTCCTTGATATGTTCTAGTAGCGTAGGTATCATATACTATGATGCATGACCTGGTGGGACCAACCAATGAAAGGTGGGACAGGAGATAGGACAAAGACGTCCGTTAGTAAAACCTGCACAGGCCAGCAAAGGTTAGCAACATCAAAAGGTAGCAGAATCGCACCACAGTTCAAAGGAGATCCAGACAAAATCTTGACAATGACCACTGATGTGACATGTTCTGTCCTGTAGCACCCTTCCCTTCCTATAAGAACTCCCCTTAGGCTAGTTCATTCAAATGCACCAAGGTGGGTTTTGGAAGCTCAGGAGAGGAAGGAGAGGAGAATCTAGAGATCTTCAGGATGGAAGGAGAGTCTTCCCGCGTTATGAAGAGGAGTAAGCCTAGCAGCGAGATTAGGCGACTTTCCGACCTCGAGGGTCATCTGAGTGGGACGATCATGTCGCATATGGTAAGCCGACTCTTTTCAAATTTCTGCACGTGAACCTTCTTCTTACTTCCTTCATTTCTTCTTCTTTCCTCTCCCAGCCATATCCACTCTTCCCAGGCCCGAGGAAGTTTTCCAAGCTGCCATGGCTTTCAAAGCTGACTTCCAACATCTCCATTGGCATGAGGGCCATACTCTCGAAGTGGCATCTGCAGGGGCTCCTTATTCACGCCAAGCATTACGAGAAGATTCGTATGGACTGGGCGGCTATGGGCGCGCTAGTGGAGGTCTGGCATCCCCAGACCCACACTTTTATCTTCCCGACCTTCGAGGTGACCATCCTCCTCGAGGAGGTGGAACTTCTGCTTGGTCTGAAGAAATTCAAGAGTGACGGGAAGGTGAAGGCTATGCGGATGCTGACACGGGGTACTTCTGAAAGCGTCCTTGGAAGCTTCATGCCGCCCGACGCAGCTAGAAAGGTCCGTACTCAGAAGGGGATCGATCTCCAAAAGCTCGCGGAGTGGGTCATGGACGCCCTGAGAGGGTCACCAGACGATGACTATTTGGAGGGAATCATGAAGGGGTTCACTATCTGTCTGGCGGGTGCTCTCTTGTTTCCTTATACCGACAACATAGTGGAGGAAGACCAGCTGAGTGCTATCTGCGGGATCTGGCGTGGAAAGAGGGTGGGACCCGCCGTCCTTGCCTATCTTTACAGCGGCCTTACCGCCTCGAGCATGGGTAAGCCTCCATTTGGTTGTGCACTTGTCTTGAATTGCTGGCTGGATTTGCATTTCAAATTCGACCACCGCGAGGGAATGCCAACCGTTTCGAAGCTCTTCCAACAAAGCCCGCTTCACCACATAGCCGACGTGTTAGGCTTTGGTGGTACTGTAGTGAACCGCGTTCCGTGGCTGAAGAAACGCGAAGACTGGCGGTCTCACTTCCGCACCGTGACACAAGGCTTCTTCACTTGCGCACCGGCATGTTTGCTTTCGCTTGATCTCCTCATGAGGCCTTCTCCCGAAGTTGATCTTCAACTGATCGGCGCGACCGAGTTTGTTCTTTACAACGCGCATCGGTGCTGCCTCCAGATTGGCATCCCACGCCATTCGTTCCCGCCACCGACTGACATTGTTCCTTTGAAGAAAAGGGAGTTGGGCACTGAAGCGGATGCGAAGGAAGCGAAGGCCATTAAAGCTCCCTGGAAGACAAGTGTTGCGGGAAAGGCGTTAGCGCACGTGGTGGAAGAATGCGAGCCGTGGAGGGCTTATGTAACCGAACTGGGGAAGTTAAGGCCTAAAGCGCCTAAGCCCCTGATGTAGTTCACTCTGCTTTTCTGATGGAATAAAATTTGGCATTTGGATGTTTCGGACCCCCGTCCCCTTAATTATTATCTTTTTTTATGATTTTTCTTTTTCTTTGTGTTTTTTTTATTTTGTTTGGATTATATACATATTCTTATATAAATATATTATATATATATATATATTTTTTGTTTGAAAAATTTTTATTATGGGGGGGGGCGTCCAGGGGCCTGGACGCCCCTATTATTTTTTATTTTATTTAATTTTTTTTTGTTTTGGGGGCGTCCAACTGTCTGGACGCCCCTAATTTTTATTTTATTTTTTTGTTTTGGGGGCGTCCAGGGTCCTGGACGCCCCAACTATTATTTTTTATTTTATTTAATTTTTTTGTTTTAGGGGCGTCCAGGCGCCTGGACGCCCCAAAATTTTTTTTAAATTTTGAAATAAAAAAAATGATGGGGGCGTCCAGGCGCCTGGACGCCCCAAAAAAAGAAATTTCTATTTAAGGGCTGCCCCCCCCCTTTTTGCTCATTTACTGTTCAATCTGACGACCCAGTCACCCAGACGACCTATTCTTAGTCCCCATGGAGCGAGGAGGATCGAGCCAGGTTCCAGGGAAGCGAAAACGACTGGCTCGTCGTGCGAGGAGGTTGAGGGATGATGCCGAGGAGGCTGCAGCAGAGGAGATTGCTGCGGAGGAGGGGATGGAGGTGCCTCTCCTGGCCGCGGAGGCTGCTGCGGATGCTGGTGACGCGGGAGAGGACGATCACGACCCGGTAAGTACCTCGGAATCCTCACTCTGTGGTTCAATAGGCTAAAACGGGTGTGCGAAAGGCTGTGAGAGAGAGGCGGGTAGTGAGAGAAGGAGGCGTCCAGGGACCTGGACGCCTCCATGTTTTCTTTTTCTTTTTCTTTTTATTTATTTATTTATTAATTTTCGTAAATAATAAAATAAATTTAAAAATAAGGAGGCGTCCAAGGCCTAGGACGCCTCCATAATAATATATATATTATTTATATATTTTTTTATTTTTGGTTTTTGGATTATTTTTCGAAAAAGGAATAAAGAAAATAGGAAGGAGGCGTCCAGGGGCCTGGACGCCTCCAAAAAATATATATGTATTTTTTTTTAAAAAAAAATAAAATAAAATAGTATATACAGTGTTATTGTTGATTACTGTTCATGATGCTGATGTGTTCTTTGTTGGTTTTGTGGTTTGCAGGGCGTGATGAAGGGCCGGATCAGCTGGTCCTTGGTGGTGGCAGCATACCGTGGGCTGCCGGATTTCCAGAGGGCGCGTGTGGACGCCATGGGCTTTGGAGCTTTCCTTAGGATCGAGCCCTTCCGGCTCGACCTTCCTCTTATCCAGGCACTGAGGGAGCGGTGGCACGCACCGAGCCGGGCGTTTCTGATGCCCTGGGGGCACATGGTGCCGACGCTGGAGGACGTTGCTCGGATCACCGGGCTACGAGTTGACGGAGAGGCAGTCAGCGGGGTCACCTACCCCGACTACCGAGAGAGTGCCCTCGACCTGCTGTGGTTAGAGACGAGCGTGACTGATAGAGACAGCAGGGTAGTCGGCCGAGTGGAGATCATGGAGGCGCTCGGATTCGTCGACCCGCGTCAGCGGGTTAGCGAGACTGGAGCAGAGTTCTTGGCTCGACTGGAGGGGGATGCTCGTGCTGCTTTCACCCAGGACCCGAGCGAGCGGGAGCTGGTGGATCTAGACCTTCGGAGGTTTCTTTTCTTCTTCCTGGGCCGCCTTCTGCTGGGGACGAAGGGGGATGGCATCCACTGCCGTTTCCTCGGGATCTTGGCGGATCTGGACAGAGTGGGACACTATGCGTGGGGGGCGGCTCTGCTTGCCCATTTGATTGCTGATCTCTCCCAGACTTCGGAGAAGGAGACGACAGTCAGCGGCTTCGCACCTTTCCTCCAGGTAAACATTTTATTTATGCATTCCCACAGTTAAATATGTAATTATTGTACTAATGATGTATGATGGATGCAGGTGTGGAGCTATTACTATTTCCCGATGGGGAGGGCTAGGCATGGGAACAGGAGGGCCGTGCCTCTGGCGCGGCAGTGGAGGCCGGTCGTGGTTGCAGCACCCCACGGCTACCAGCTGGCATCACTTCGTCGGGAGCTGAGCGAGTATCCCGAGGCCATGGTATGATGCGTATGATTTTTTTGTGTTTATGCATGTGACTGAATGGTAACTAACATGATGTATGTATGGTGATGCAGGTGGTGTGGAGGCCCTACCTGGGCATGGGCGATGCTGGCCAGCCCTGGGTTGTAGCGGGTCTTCCTCGCTTCAGGCGGGACGTGTGGGTCCATTGCCTGAACGAGATTGAGCCGCTGCGGCTTAGACTGGTCATGAGGACGTTGGGGCTGGCCCAGGAGTGGGTAGACGTAGATGCGCCGGCCCGCATTGGGCGGAAGACCAAGGGGAAGGCGAAGATTGTGGACTGGCGTACGCGCTTCCCAGCACAGTACCAGGACTGGCAGCAGGGCGGGGTCCCAGTGGTGTCCCATGTACAGGACAGCACAGACTACATGAGACGGTACCGAGCTACGTACGGGGACCGCCTCTCCTTGGGTGGTATGGCAGGGGTAAGTGAAATGAAACTGCTCCACCTTTCTATATGTATATGCATGGGATACTAACTTATGTGTAATGCAGGATGCTCGTGATACCATGATCGCCGACCTGCGGGCCCAGTTGGCGGACGCCAGACGACAGTTGGTGGCCATCCGACAGGAGTTGGAGATCCTGGTGAGTTTATGCAATGCATTTTTTGTGACCTGGATTTTTGATGCTTAGCCTTTGACTGACGTTTGCCCCGTGTTTCAGCGGGCCCACCAGACAGCGGCAGCCGCGATGGCTGGTGGAGCGGGTTCCAGTTCGCGGGGCCCTCCTCCGGAGGTTTCTGCCCTCCAGGAGCAGCTGGCGTACGCGGTGGCTCGGGCTGAGGAGGCCGAGCGTGACCGCGAGGCTCGAGTGAGTGCTTGCTTGGCCGCGACCCTTTTCCAGCTACTTTCCTTCTATCACTGTTCTCTTACGGTGCATGCGTGCCTTGACAGGTGGCCGAGATCCGAGAGGCCCTGGCGCGTGCTGTTCGTGCTGAGCAGGAGCGCGATGCCCGGGTGGCAGAGCGTGACGCCCGGATTGCGGAGCTAGAGGAGGAGCGGCGACGGGAGGCTGAGGAGCTTCCTCGCGACGTAGTGGATCTGCGGATCGCCCTCGAGCTGTCGAGGAGAGAGGCGATGAGGGAGAGAGAGGAGAGGGAGAGGGATAGGGAGAGCGTGGAGAGAGAGAGGGAGAGGGATAGGGAGAGAGAGAGGGAGGAGCGACAGCGGGATCAGACCGAGAGGAGGGCTCTAGAGGCCCAGCTGCTGGAGCTCCGATTGAGTCTTGGCACGGCGGAGGGGAGGCTTCGGGAGAGTGAGGAGCGGTACCAGAGGGCGAAGGAACGCGGGGCGCGACTTCGTCAGTCTGGTTCTTTTTCCATGGGCAGCTACCTGGTTTCTTCGGCCGAGGAGCGTCGTCGCGCCTTCGAGGCTGGAGTGCCACCGCAGGGCGAGGCGAGCACGGCTTCTCAGGGTTCACAGAGGTCGCGGAGGCCCCCTAGGGATCTCCGTCAGAGGAGGGAGGAAGGAGATGACCAGGAGGGTGACGGTGAGAGTTAGAGAGTTGCTTGTACGTCACCCTTCTCACTGTATGATGTACTTTCGGCTATTATATGAAATGGAAATGGCTTTTGTGTTGTGTGTACTTTTCTCTCTCCCACACTTTCTTTTTTTGCACTGAGTTGTCCCTTGAGGCACGCTCCGCGAGACCTTGCCCTGAACAGCGGGGAACTATGTTTTGCACGGGGGGATTTTGTTTCCTTTCCCCCCTTTTGGGCGCGTCCAGGCGCGAGGACGCGTCTTAATCCTTGATTTTAAATTTAAAGCGACGGGTGGTCCTTTCTTCTCCCGTGCCTTACCCGCAAACGAGCCCGCCTCCCGCCGAAACGCGCTTGCCCCTTTTTCGTCTTCCTCCTCTTTTGATCGATGGAGTTCGGTGGGCCCGACCGTGGTGAAGGTGGAGAGGGACGAGGAAATCCTCGCCCAAGGAGGGACGCGCCCGATCACGGAACGGCGTCCATGGAGGAGGAAGGGCCGCTTCGGGCCCCCGAGGGACCCGAGGGGCCCGATGGCGTGGGAGGAGGTGAATACGGTCCGGTAGGTCCTCCGATCTCTTCCTCTTTTAATTCATTTTGGGTTTTGAAGTGAGCCGCGCGAGGAGGAAAGGGTTCGGCGAGTGTTGCACTCAAATGATGGACGCGTCCTAGACAGGGGACGCGTTCCTTTTGACTGATATGGGACCCCTTTCTTGGTGCAGGACATGGCAAGGACCCTGGGCCTGGCCGATGAGTGGGCGAGTGCGGACGAGCCGAGCCGCGTCAGGAAGGAGAGTCGCGGCAAGGCGAGGCTCGAGGACTGGCCCGTACGTCTCCCTGGACAGCAAGGGGGTGTACTGGTGCAGGACAGTGCCGACTTCCTGCGGCGGCAGAGAGAGAGTTACGCGGGGCTTCCCCAAGCTGGGGACACGCGTGGCATCGGCGGCTCGCGCGCCCAGCTGTCAGAGACTAGGCGGCAACTGGCCGTCGCTCAACATGAGCTGTCGCTCCTGGTAAGTTACGTGCCGCCCTTTTAACTTCAGATTTTGGAGTTTCACTGACGGCCGTTGTTTATTTTGTTCCAGCGTGCCCAGCAGACAGCGACGGTGGGAGCGGCTGGCGGATCTTCTAGCTCTTCGGCCCCTTTTCTCGAGATTGCTTCCCTCCGGGAGCAACTTGCCGGTGCGGTGGCCCGTGCGACCCGGGCGGAAGAGGAGCGTGACGCCTGGGTGGCGACTGTAGCGGAGCTGCGGCACCGTGGTGAGGAGAGACCTTCTCCAGACATCCTGGAGTTAAGGGTTCTTCTGCAGATGATGAGGAGAGAGGTAGAGAGAGAGAAAGCCGAGAGAAGGTCCGAGCGACAGCGGGATCTGACCGAGAGGAGGGCCTTGGAGGCCCAAGTGAGGGAGCTCCAGCTGGGCTTTCAGGCCGTCGTACAGAGGCTAGGAGGGATGGAGACGCGCTACGAGAGAGCGCGAGAGTTCGGGGAGCGACTCCGCCAGTCCGGTCGCTTTGCCGCCAGTGGCTTCTTCGCCACGCCAGGGGAGGAGCAGCGAGTCACTGCTGCGGAGCAGGCGCCCAGAGGCGAGGCAGGTGCTACTGCACGGGGATCCCGGAGGCTTCTGAGGGACCCTCACCTCGGGGGAGAGGAGGAGAGTGCCCGGAGAGATGAGTGATGGTGAGGATTGGCGGGCTAGTGGACCCGTCACCTCTTTATGTTTATGATGTTTTTTGACAGCTTATGTAGAATTATGAATGGAGTGATTTGATTTTCTGATGCTTGTTTGTCCTCTTGTGCGTTCCTTCTTCCCTACACTTCTTCTCCTTTGCACTGTTCCCATGTGACGGATCTGTCGAGACTCCGCCTCGAGCAGAGAATCACGTCTTGTTGTGACCATTTTCCACGGGAATCTGCCGTCGAAGTCAATACTGACGGCCCTAGTTCCTTTTCCCGGATGTTGTGCCAAATTTTGCGGGCGTCCTCCAAAACATGATAGGGTATCCCTAGACAACATAGGGGCTATTCGTCCTATTCTTCGTCCAGTCAATCACCCTGTGCGAGCGGTGAAGCGACACATGGGGCCGCTCGGCCGGTGTCTTATTGCGAGGGCTATCATCGACAGGTGATGGAGGCAATCTTGGCCCGCACTCCTTCCATTTCTATAAATTCGTGTCCCTTTTATCTTCCCAGGTATATCGAGGACTAACTCGAGGAGCACAAGTTCTCACGGGAGAGGAGGAGTTCAAAATTCCGAGAGTTGAATGGAGGGCGAATCTTCCCACTCCTCGAAGAGAAGCAGGTCCAGTGGTAGTAGTTCCAGGAGGCTTTCGGACCTCGAAGGGCACTTCAGCGAAAGGACCCAATCACAACTCGTAAGCCAAATTTTCCTGCCCTTTTCTCATTTTTTCTTCCTTTCTTCTGACCAAACCTCACCCCCATTCCTTGTATGTGTAGGTTGTGATGAAATCACAAATCTTATGGGAGTTGGTAGTAGCAGCGTACAGGGGCCTCCCAGATTTTCAGAAGGCGAGGCTAGACGTGATGGGATTTGGTACCTTCCTTCGGATCGAGCCGATCCAACTTGACCTAGTCCTGATCCAAGCCTTGTGTGAGAGATGGGACCCAGTGAGCCGGGCATTCCTGATGCCCTGGGGGCACATGGTGCCCAGCTTGGAGGATGTGGTCCGGATCACAAGCCTGAAGGTAGAAGGCGAGGCAGTGACCGGAGTCACTTACGCGGACTACAGAGAAGGTGCCCAGAAGTTACTGGGTTTGGACCTAGATGGTCGGAAGAACAGGTCGGTAGCTAGGGCGTCCCTCATGGATGCATTAGGGCTCACCGACACTCGTCGGCGGGACGACGAATCCTCAGAAGAGTTCATGGAAAGGATAGAAATAGGATGCCGTGCCGTGTACTGCACAGATTTCGGCAACTGGGAAAGATGTGACATAGATTTGAGGAGATTTCTCCTCTTCCTTTTGGGGAGATTGGTACTGAGCTCGAAAGGGGATGGTATCCAATGTTGCTTCCTGGAGCTGCTGTCAGACCTTGGAAGAGTAGGGTATTATGCCTGGGGAGCCGCCATGCTGGCACACTTGTTTGCAGGCCTATTCCAAGAAACGGATCGTGAGATGACTGTGAGTGGTTTCACACCATTCATCCAGGTATTTTTTTTGGTTTTGCTTGTTTTGTATTTTTTTGTGTTTTTGCAAAGTACTGATGACCTGCGCCGAGCAGCTGTGGAGTTATTATTACCTCCCCATGGGGAGAGCTCGGCATTGGCGACCCGTGATGGTGCCGCTAGCCAGGCGGTGGGAACCCGTCATGAGTGCGGCACCCCTAACCTACCAACTGATGGTGTTAAGGCGGGAGCTACAGGAGTTCCCTACGGGGATGGTAAACTGGAGACCCTACTCAGACATGGTCGATGCCAACCAGCCGTGGGTTCTAGCAAGTCGTGCCCGGTTCGGACGGGAACTATGGATGCACTGCCTGAATGAAATCGAGCCGCTTCGGCTACGATTAGTTATGAGGACTTTAGGACTGGCTCAAGAATGGGTGGATTCAGCTGCGCCACCTCGTGTCGGGAGAAAGACGCGGGGACCGGCGACTTGCATTGACTGGCGCGTGCGATTCCCCGAACAGTATGAGGACTGGCAACGGGGTGGCACGATTGTAGAATCACAGGCGCGGGACAGCGAGGACTACTTGCGTCTATATAGGACAAAGTACGCAGAACGGTTCCAACCCAGGGGACTTGTGGAGGTAGGTTTCCCCTTTTTCTCTTCTCTTCTTTCTCCTTTTCTTGGTTTTTTTGGTAAAAATGCTGACTTGTAAGGCTGCAGGATGTCCGGGATGCCATGATAGCGAATTTACGAACTCGCTTGGCAGAGATGGAACAACAGTTGGGTGATGCCCGCGGAGCTACGAGCGCCTTGGTAGGTGTACAGTACGTTCCTAGTTAAAACCCCAGATTCCAGATGTTGGCTGCTAATTCACATGGTCGCAGCATGCCCAGATTGGCGCAGCCTCCCCAGCGATGGGAGTAGGTGGTTCCTCTTCCAGCTTGTGGATTCCCACCTCAGAACTTGACTCGCTTCATGAGCAACTTGCTCACGCCACGCAGCGTGCTGCGGAGGCAGAAGGAATGCTTCGTATACAGGTAAAAGTTTCAGCGTTGAGTTCTCTTTGTTTACGCCTTATCGCGTATCTGAGATGGTACACTCGACAGGAAAAGGAGACGGAAGAAGCGCTTGCCCAAGCTGCGCAGAAGGAGGCTAGGATAGCAGAACTGGAGAGGGAACTGCGGCGTCATCCTGATGACGACTCATCCAGGGATGCTATGGAACTGAGGATCACTCTCCAGTTGGAGAGGGAAGACCGTGAGAGAGAACGGACAGAGAGAGAAAGAGACGCAGAGAGAGAAAGAGCCAACAGATTGACTGAAAGGGAGGAACGAAGGGCCATGGAGGCCCAACTATTCGAACTCCGAATCAGCCTTGGTCTTGCTGAACAGTGGCTGAGAGAAGGTGAGGAGCGCTACCGAAGAGCACGAGAGCGTGGCTTTCGTGTTGGTAGCTTCTCTGCTGCTTCCGCGGATCAACGCCGGGATGTGGGAATAGGAAGAGGAGTACAGAGCGGCAGGAGTACCGCTTTTCGTAGTTGGGTAGCACCTTTGAGAGTGTTTTGCCCGGAGAGTAGTGGGACGAGTAATGCAGAGAGAGAGGGCGGAACTTGATGTAATTTTTTTGGTTTTTGGAATAAAACACAAGGTTTGGTTTGTTTGTTTTTTTACCTTTGCTTCAGTTACCTGAATCCCTGCACATATCACTGAAACAAACAAATCAGAATTTCTGTTCTGACTTGGCCCCTTGCTCAATAGGCAAATGGTCACTGTGACTGTCCTTGATAACTGGTCAAGGGGCCAAGCCTTTATTTAACGAAGGCAAGGGAAGATGCGGTGATGATAAATGCGACAGGCAAGCACACGAATGCAAGCGATATTAAAAGTGAGATGCTGCACGCAAATGTAATCATGCAAAATTGATTTGTTTTCTTTTATATATATTTTTTTTGTTTCATCATAAAAAGATTTTTTTTGTTTGCAAATATGTACATTTCTCTTTTCCATTTTTTTTGTGCTTTTATCATTTCAATTTTTTTTATTGCTAACGCCCGGCAAGCACCCAAATGGCACCTAACCTACGTGAGACAGGGGTTTCTTACTAACCTCCCAGGTATCTTAAGTGCACATCTAGGTTGATTTGGGCCTCTAGACCCCTCGAATGACGATCCCGCCGGCTAAGACTTACCCTGATGACAATACCGTCATGCCATGCTTAGGCTCCCAGTTGCTTCCGACCACAGGGATTCACCCAAAAGGTGTTTGAGGTAGATGATTTGCCCGACCCGGGTCTGTTTCCTCACAACTCTAGATGGTATAAGATGGAACACCCTGGAACCCTAACGACCAACCGCGCGACGCTGACCCGGAATCAGACGCCGTCGCACCCATAGGTGACGCGCTTGCATTGGCCTAAGCCCGAGGTTAAACAAGAAGACATCAAGGTGGTAAACAGGGGTCTTGACCAGCCAGAAACACAGAGACTCCTTCGCAGCGATAGCTTTTGCTTTTCAAAGTAGGCAACCAAAATGTGTATATTAAAATAAGGTCGCAGAACCTGGGCAGTTTTCACCTTTCAGAAACTCCATCGAACCTTCATCTTTAGAGGGAGAAGGAAGAGCGTAGGGGATAAACCTCCTGAGAGGACCGGCAAAGCCGTTAACCCGGCGAGCGAATAAGGGCCCATTAACTCTTTCCTTTCGGACAACTTCGGACCAAATCTCGAGCATTTACATTCCACGGCCCCCCTTTGTGGATTCAGACTTTTGCTTTGAGGGGTTCCGTTTATCGTACCAGGCACGGTCACGACCAGGCTTTTCTCTTGATTTTGATTTTGTATTTCTTTCTGTGAGGGAGATATAGTCGTTTGACGTTGGTGGGCTCCCTCTTCGTATGCCTGCGGGGACACTGCCCTCTTCTCGTGCTCTGATCGATGCTCGAGGAAATGGGTCCTACTCTTGCCTTTGGGGTTTGAGTTTCGGTTTCTCATGCTCAGCGTTTTAAGGGCGCCGACTGTCTCATTTGGTCGAAGAGAAAAGAATAAAGATTACAGCTTCCGGAGATCTTCTAGGTGTGGCCCTACCGTAGGTGATGCTACCAACTTTTTTTGAATAAAATACATAAGTGAACACATGTTAGCTTCCTTCGAGCGAGCATAGGCCGACGTGGCCGGACAGGGGTCTCCACGGTTCTGGCAAACCAAGACCCGGTGCCTACCAAGCCTTAATGGGCCCTATCCTAACATGAAGGTTAGATGCAGGGACTTAACTACATGGTGCCTGCCAGGCATCGGCATTTTGAATTTTCCATATTTTTAGTGGTTTTCAATATTTCCTTGTTTTTGATGTTTTTTATCTTTTCATCATTTTTTTTTTGTTTTGTGCTAAGGGTAGTATTTCTTAAGATAAAGCCCATTCCAAGGGTGGGATAACTCGGTCCCTTCGGCGTTGACTAGCTTGTAGGCGTTGCCAGGGTACACGGCTTGAATTACAAATGGTCCTTCCCAATTGGGTTGGAGCTTAGAACGCGGCCCTCCAGGTTTGACAAAAATTCTTTTTACGACCATCTCACCGACTTTGAATTTTCTCTCAACGACTTTCTTTTGGTAAAAGCGAGCGAGTCTATTTTGATACACACGCGCGTGTTCGGCGGCGGCCAGCCGCTTCTCATCCAAGAGTTCCAACTGGGCGAGGAGTGAATTACGACGATCGTCGAGGGGAAATTCCTCATCCAATTGTACCCTGAGAGAAGGGATCAGAGTCTCGTACGGGACTACCGCTTCCATACCATAAGTGAGGGCAAATGGAGTCTGCCCGGTGGGGGTACGGATTGAGGTGCGATAGGCCCATAGGGCTTCGATAAGCTTTTCTGGCCAGTCTGAAAACTTACTAGACTCGCAGGTTTTTTTGATGATTTTGAGCAATGTTTTATTGGTGGCCTCCGCTTGACCGTTACCTTGTGGGTAATAAGGCGATGAATGATGCAATGCAATTGCGTACCTTTTGCAGAGGTCCTGTAGGTCCTGAGAAATGAATTGTGGCCCATTGTCGGTGACGATCGTGCTTGGGACGCCGAATCTGGCGAGAATGTTCTTTATGATGAACTTGCAGACTGTTGATGCCTTGATTTCCGTGTAAGCTTCGGCTTCGGCCCATTTGGTGAAGTATTCCGTTGCAGTAAGGATGAAGGATTTCTGCTTGGTGAGGGAATTGGGATCACCTAGGGGGCCAATGATGTCGAATGCCCACATGGAGAAAGGCCATGGGGAGGATATTGGATGAAGTGAGGAAGATGGTGAATGGATTTTATCGGCGTGAAGTTGACACTTGACACACCTACGGACATAGACAGCACAATCCTCTTCCATAGTGGGCCAATAAAAGCCTTGACGAATGATCTTCTTGGCGAGCATCTGACTATTCACGTGGCCACCGCACACACCCGAGTGCGTCTCTTCTACACATTTCCAAACCTCATCGTCACCAAGACATCTTAACAGAATACCAGTAAGGCTCCTCCTATAGAGTAGACCTCCAATCAATGTGTATTTCTGAGCCACCCTTCTTATGGCTTTCTTGTCCTCTGTGGTGGCCCCTTCAGGATAAGACTGATCTTGGCAATATTTGACAATTTCATAGAACCATGGTTTCTCTTCATCAGCCAGTTCTTCTTCGGCCTCTGCCAACATGAGCTCCCTCTTCTCAAGGATATCTTCCTGCAGGATCTTCCTTGCTATCCTGTCTTTGATGTTTACGTAGGAAGCATCATCGACTGCAGGGGCGTGAAGTTTGTAGATGGAAATGGACTTAAACCATCTTCCTAGAGGGAACCTTATGGATGATGCCAATGAGGCGAGGGCATCGGCGAGAATATTCTGATGACGAGGGATATGAACAAAGATCAGTTTTGTGAACAGTTTGGCAAAGGCAGCAGTGAGTTCTTGGTATGGCTTGAGTTTGGGATCGCGAGTGCGATACTTAGTGAGTACCTGGCGAAGGATGAGTTGACTATCACCTACGACTCGCAACTCAGTGATACGAAAAGAATGAGCGAGTCCTAGGCCAGCTAGAAGAGCTTCATATTCGGCTATATTGTTGGTGACTGGAAATTTGAGCTGGTATGCCAATGGGAATGTGAGGCCTTCCGGCGAAAGGAGGGCGATGCCGATTCCTCTCCCTTGAGAATTCAGAGCTCCATCAAAATATAGTGTCCACATTGGCTCATCTGATTGGTTGATGGACATTAGTTCCTCATCTGGAAACTCTGATTGGACGGGATCGAACTTGGGAAGAGGATGGTGAGCGAGATGCTCGGCTATGGCATAACCTTTAATCGCCTTTTGCTGGATGTAGGTGATGTCGAACTGAGAGAGAAAACTTTGCCAGCGTGCTAGCCTATCCGTAAGGACGGCTTTCTCCAGAAGGAATTTGATAGGATTCATTCGAGCAATCAAGTGGACTTCGTGAGCCAAGAAGTAGTGCTTCAATTTCTGCACTACCCAAACGAGGGCAGCACAGGTTTTCTCCATGCCGGTGTACTTCTGCTCACAGGGATTGAGAAGTTTGGACAAGTAATAGGTTGCCCGTTCCTTGCCTTCTTCATCAGCTTGTGCGAGGACGGCTCCCACGGAGTCATCCAAGACTGAGATGTAAAGGATCAGAGGTTTTTCTGGTTTAGGTGGAATGAGAACGGGTGGACTAGCCAGATATTCCTTCAAACCTTCAAAAGCTTTCTGACATTTAGAATTCCAGTGGAATTCTACTCCTGGCTTGGTCAACTCGTAGAGAGGTCTACACCTTTGTGAATGTTGAGACACAAACCGACGAATAAACTGCAGCCTGCCGATTAAACCTCGGACTTCCCTCAAATTCTTGGGAGGCGGCATATCCCTGATAGCCTTGGCTTTGTCGGGATCTATCTCGATCCCTCTTTTACTCACAATGAACCCCAGCAATTTACCTGACGACACACCAAACACACACTTTTTCGGGTTCATTTTAATTGGAATTCTCTTGACCTTTGCAAGACCTTAGCCAAAACTTCTGGATGTTCCATCCTGGTCCTTGATTTCACCAATAAGTCATCCACATACACTTCCAAATATATGTGCATCATGTCATGAAATATGGCCATCATCGCTCTTTGGTAAGTAGCTCCAGCATTCTTTAACCCAAACGGCATGACCACGTAACAATATGTTCCCCAAGGGGTAGTGAATGACGTCTTTTCCTGATCCTCTTCTGCCAAACGAATTTGATTGTATCCTGAAAATCCATCCATGAAAGAGAGGGTTTCAAAACCTGCCGTGTTATCAATCAACACATCAATGTGAGGTAAGGGAAAATCATCCTTTGGACACGCGCGGTTAAGGTCCCGGAAGTCGATGCAAATCCTGACTTTCCCATCTTTCTTCATGACCGGGACAATGTTCGCCACCCATTGAGGATAAAGAACGACTCTAATGAACCTGGCTTTGTGGAGCTTATCGACCTCTTCTTTCATTTTCAAAGCCATCTGAGGGTGGAAACGCCTTAACCTTTGTTTTACCGAGATGGACCCTGGTTTTAGGGTTAAACGGTGTTCGACCAAGGTTGAATCCAAACCCGGCATATCCTCGTAGCTCCATGCAAACGTGTCCTTATATTCCTTGAGGACCTCAATTAATGCCTCTTCTTCAGAGGGTGGTAGGTTGTCACTTATGAGGATGATCCTAGGGTCTTCCTCAGTCCCCAAGTTGACTTCTTTGGTGGATTCTTCTACGGCGGTTGACGGCTCGTCGAATCTCCTCATTCCGCTAGCGTATGCGCCCGCCGCATCCTCATATTCTTCACCCTCATCTTCAGTGGGGCATTCTTCATTCGTGATCTCGTAGACTCCATACCCTTCATCAGATGCACAGTCGCCCTCGCATTCTATTTCGGGTAGCTGGATGGGATTTTCTAACAACTGGGGGATGGCAAGAAGGGCCTGACACCTGGCGGCCAAATCCAGAAGGAATCGACGAGGGATCTGTCTACCCTTGGATTTCTTCCTAGGTACTACCCTTGGCCTATCATTCCTAGATTGACTGACAATATTTACAGACGAAGAGGAAGATGAGGAGGATGGTGTAGAATGTACAGGAGAAGACCCCTCAGAGGAGGGGTAGAAAAGGTCGCTCATCGGACCTTGGACGGGTGGTCCGCAAGGCGGTACGCACCCGTGGGAGATGTAGGAGGTTTCCTCAACGAAGATGTGTTGTTGGAGAGTTTGAAAATTGACGTTTTTTTTTCGTTTTCATTTTTAATGACAAAGCAGTGAAAAGAGATTGGAGGAGAGAGGAAAGTGGTTATGGCTAGAGGATTGTGGGGCTCGTAGAGCAGATCATGGTTGAAGACCTGGCGCGGGTTGAAAAGCCCGCGTAGGTATGTAAGCAAAGAAGGGGACCTGGGAAGATCGTCAGACAATTGTCTGGCCCAGGAAGAAGATATCAGCAAAGGCTGAGACGAGTGGATGGAGAGGATGGCGGCTAATGAGCCGTCGACGGCAATGTTGAGGACGGATGAAGATCCGTCGATGACAGAGTCCTTCTGGCGAGGACGAGGATAGTTTGGAACCTTGGCAAGAGTGGTAATATTCTCTGGTATTTCGGAGATCAATGGTGGTCTTTCAAGCTGTGGAGATGAGAACATCCTTTCCAGTGCAACGGAAATGTCCCATATGTCGAACCATTTGTCCCACTCGCATTCCGGATCTTTGATCTTGCCTCTTTTGGTGATCCTCGGACATTTTTCAGCCAAATGTACAGCATGTGATCCTCCATATGCTTCTCGTGGGTGATCTCCCATCTGAACAACGGGCCCTCTGTTGAAGTGGTTTGATAGAGTCCACGTGAGGGGCTTCCAATCTGCCTTGAACGGTCCTTTGAAGCCTAGGCCAAACCTGCGATTCGGCCTAATTTCCTTTGGCGGTTTGAGCATACCCTGTGACTGTGCGCCCAGACCCTTTCCTTGTTGATAGCCGATGTTCCTCATAATCTCCCAACCTTTGGAGTGAAAAGGGAGACACGATGTTGTGGTTGCCCTGACCGGCTCTTTTGGTGCTAGTGGCATGCGAGATGGATCACGCACGTCCAGCAGTGACAATATGGGCCGATGAGACGGCCAAACAGAGGGCAGAGAGGTGTTGATAGCATCCACTGTGTGAAGGACAGGTGTACTGACTACTTTAATAATTCTCCCGTTGTAAGGAAACTTCAGGCACTGATGGTTGGTGGAAGGCACAGCGTCCATGGCTTCAATGTAAGGACGACCCAGTATAGCCTTGAATGTGGGGTCCATGTCGAGGACATGGAATTCCGTGGGAATTGCCATGGGGCCTAGTTCTGCCTTCAGAATAATCATCCCCTGCGGCGGCCTTTTGCTATTGTCATAGGCCGTGACCGTGATCGAGGAAGGTCTTATTTGTTCCTCGTCAACCCCACACAACTGAAGAGTGCTCATGGAGATCACATTTATGGACGCACCCGTGTCGACAAGACACGGGTTTATGGATACCCCATTAATTTTTATTGAAATACACAATGCATATTTCCGAGCTTCCTTGGGAGCGAGCTCGTAGTTGTGGAACATGATGGCCGGTTGTGTGTCTGTTGGGGTCAGGACGGTCGAAATCTTCTCCACGGGGAGGTCTTCATTAACCATGACCTTTTGAAGATATTCCATCAAGGCCGCCTGGTGGGATGTGGATCTTTGAAGTAGCTCTAGGATGGAGATCCGGGCAGGCGTCTTGTCCAAGTGTTTCAGTAGATCATACTGTGTTCCAGGGATAGCTCTTTCTGGTTGTTCTGCATCATCCTTCTCTGGCTGAGATTGCTCGGGATTCTGACTGTTGTGGGGGAAAACCCTGTGGAAAATCCTTCCACTCCGGAGCACCATTGCCTGCGGCTTTTGTACCTCTGTGGGGGTAGCAGTGGGTTTTAACAGGGGTTTGAGGGGTAGTAGTGGAGGAATGGTTGATGAAGCAGGGGTGATGACGGGAGCAGGGATTCTGATGAGGGGTTTGTTAGGTGGAGGTGGAGGTAAGGTTTGAAACGGGTAAAGGTTTTGAGGCGGATGGTGGGTGATGAGTGGTTTTGAAGGCATTAGTGGTGCTGTGGTGGAGAAAGACGGGGTTATGTATGGTGGACGGATGATAAGGGGTTTAGAAGGCGTAGGGGTAAATGTGGTAGAGGTGGATGGTAAAGTGGGGGAGTGGGAGAAGGTGAGAGGGTGTGAAGGCGTAGTAGAAAGTGTTGGTTGATAGGAGGTCGGGGTGCGGATGAGAGGGCGTAATGGTAGTGGAAATGGTGAAGGCGATACCGATGCGGGTTGATGAGAGAGAGGTGCTACCCGGGCAAGGTGAGGGGGTTGCATGACGATAGGGTTGGAGGTATAAAGAATGGAGGTACTTTCCTGGTGCCACACCTGCTCTCTCCCGACTTCCGGGAAGGAGGAGATGGGGTTAACCTGATGATTGGGCTGTTGGTGCTCCGGTAGTGGATTCTGGATTATGCCCATGTCGGGCTGTTGTTGTGGGGCCTGCTGAGGCTGTTGTTGTTGTTGTGGTTGCTGCTGCTGCTGCTGTTGTAACTGCTGCTGTGGCCTCTGAGGAGGTCTCCTAGCCTTGAGAGCCGCGACGTACCGTCTCATCTCATCCCAATCTATTTGATGTTCATCATTCATATCATGGATGTAATCTTTGAAATGGAAGCAGTAATCCACTGTGTGTCCCGGCTGCCTGTGGTAGACGCAGTATTTGGAGGTATCAACATTTGGGGGCCAGGCGGGCCTTTCTCTGGGTAGGGCGAGTTGGTTTGATGCCATGAGGGCATTAAAAATATCTGCTAAGGTTTCTGGCAATGGTGGATAGTAGGCTCTCTTAGGACCGAGCGGCCTCCTTTGTTGCTGTTGGGGACCATAGTTCCCCGGGGGTGGAACTTGGTTGTACTGAAGCGGTGGTTGTTGTTGTGAGGTTGTGGTTGTTGTTGCTGGGGTTGGCGTAATGGAGGCATATTATCCTGGGGTGGATTATTTTGGGGTGGAGGACGGAGAGGGAAAGGACCTGGTTGAAGGGGTAGTCGGGGCATTTGTGGAGGCCTTGGGTTGACTGCATAGTTGGCATTGTTGACCGCACTGACTTGCTCATTTGTCACGACCCCTTCTGTGGCTCCGCCCGGGACACCGGCGCCTGTCTTTCTGACCACTTTGGGCTTCGGCGACTCAAACATGTTCATGATGGGGGAGTCTTTTAGCTGGGTTTGGATGTATCGGGCCCTTTCATAGAGTTCCTCCATTGTAGTAAGTTTATTCATGGCGAGGACGTGTCTGAACTGCGGGGTTGCATTAGACACAATCATTTTCACTTGTTCGGGCTCGGAGAGGGTATCCCTTATTCTTTCCGCCAGAGACCTCCATCTATCAGCATATCGGACAAAATCCTCGTCGGGTTTCATCTTTTCGGCCACTAGGTCGGTAATGGAGAGTGAGGGACCGACCCTATCCCTATATTTCTGCAAGAACCTTCTCTGCACTATTTCAAAATTCTCGGCCTCGCGGGGCTCCAGAGAATAGAACCACTCAAGCGCGGGACCATCCAATGATCTCCGAAAGAGGTATGCCAGGGACCTCTGATCGTTTTGCCAATAGGAGGACTCATACATGAAGTCCTTGAGGTGAATGAAGGGGTTGCCGGTACCATTGTATCTGCGGTACGTGGGCATTTCGGAGGGAGGAAGATGAATGACGGGGAGGATTGGCAAAGCAACCTCCGGGGTGGCTTTCACGTCCACCATTCTTCTCAGATTTTGAAACTGCTCGTCCATGCGATTGAACCTATTGAGGAGCGATTGGGCGAGCTCCTCTGGGGGTGAAGGTGGCACTTGCCATTGGGGGAGAAACTGTCTCCCGGAGACTTGAGGGGGAAACCCGGAATGAGAGGGAACTGTCGGACCACCGACAGTTGGCCCTGGCTGAAACGGTGTGTGAGGAACACCGGGAGTTTGAGATTGTGACGGGAATTGGAATGAGGGAGGTTGTTGGCTCGCTTGTCCTTGAAGCGAGGGAGACTGGATGGCTTGCGCCAATGAAGGAGATGGAATGGCCTGCACGGACTCGTGGAGAGGTGCGATAGCCGGAGTTGACTCCTGGGGCGTGGGGGAAACAGATTTCCCCTTTAGAATGGCCTGGAAGGCCCGGAGCTGTTCAGAGGTAAGCTCCGTGTTGGCGAGGACGCCTAGTAAGGAAGTGATATCCTGTGGCGGGGACGTGTCCCCGGCAATAACCTGCACCTCATGCGAGGGGTCATGAGAAGGACCCGAGTCCATAGCATGGACTCGCGGGTCGGCTGTCAAACCACGGCTAGGGTGGTTCTCCTGAGAAGACTCGTGAGACATGCTCACAGTTCTCCCAGAACGCAAAAACATACACTAGCAAGTAGGTAGCAGAGATTATCAAACAAGTGGATGCCTTTACGCCCTTTTTTTTTGTTTTGATTTTGATGATTTTTTTTTTGTGTGTTTTTAGCGAGATCCGAAGTTCACACAAGATAGGGACCCTAGTTTATTTTTGTTTCACCGCCGTGTCAGCTAGGGTCTCTCGTCTCACCACGAATGAAATGACTAACTTCGGGGAACTTCAATGGTACAACCAGCCCAGTGAACGAAGAGGAGATTCTTCGATGTCGGGGACTTACGGAGGTCCCAGTGTAGGAGATTCTAGTCCGTTGAGAGGAATTCCCAAACGGAGAGTCCTTCCTTCACCGGGAAAGGGTGATCCTCAAAAAAAATGAAAAAAAGGATAGAAAAGAGGAATGGATGTATGCAATGGAATGCTGACAGATATATGGAGTGGGAAAACAACAGAAATAACAAACATGTAATAAACAAAGAACCAATCAGAACTGACGGTGCTGCCGTGAGCACAACGGGGGCGCGCGTGGGCGCCGAGGTGGAGAGGCACGGGTGGTGCCGAACTTGCAAGGGTAGCCGAGAGGAAGCAGTAGACGTCCCACCGTGATCGCCAATCTGTGAGCGACGTCACGCGGTTCGGAGTTCGATGGTGCGAGGAAGAGGATGCGGAGAGCGCGCGGGCTCCTCTTTTTTTGTTTGTTTGCTTGTTTTGCTGCAACACAGAAATGATAGAGAAGAGAGAAGGGGCCACCACGGGAGATTGCTCCGGTGGGGCGAGCGGGACAAGTATAATATAGCAAGATATGAGGTTCAAACGGCCATAGCGGGAAGTGACTCGCCGCGGCCTCGGGGGGACGGGAATGGTGCAGAAATTAAATAACAAGAATTGAAACGGCCATTGGGGAAGTGACTCGCCGCGGCCTCGAGAATATGAGCAGAATATAGCAGAATATAAAAGAGAATATAAGAACAGAGATTTAAACGGCCATTGGGGAAGTGACTCGCCGCGGCCTCGATGATATGAGCAGAATATAACAGATTATAGAGAGAATATAAGAACGGAAATTTAAACGGCCATTGGGGAAGTGACTCGCCGCGGCCTCGATGATATGAGCAAAATATAATATAATATAGAAAGAATATAGGAACGAAAATTTAAACGGCCATTGGGGAAGTGACTCGCCGCGGCCTCGATGAAAAGATGTGATCGCCAGGGGCCGAAAGACCCCAAAATAAGAAAGTGATCGCGCCTACCTCAAGAGCGGGACATGGCGGGTTGCTTCTTCCTCTCCTTCCGGCCGGCCGACGGAGAGGGCTTTCCTCGGGTTCCCTTGCAAAACAACGACAAATAAATGACAAGTGGATTAGAAAGATGGAGGTGTAGTATTCAAATCCTCGCGGTAAAAATAACGAAATGATGGCAAGACACACACCTGGTTGGTGTTATCTTTTAAACCCCTCTCGGACTCGAGTAGGAGGAAAATGAGATGATGGATGCAAGAAGTATAAGAGAAGAGGCGCCCTTGTGAAGGGGGATAGAGGATGCAATATGATGAATGTAAAGAACTATGGAGAAAAAGGGGAAGAAAAAGCTTATTGGATGAGCCGAGGGTGAAATCCGGCGGAGCTCCGGCAGCGTGGGGACGACGGGGAAGCGCGGTGGATGAAGACGACCTTCCTCTCGCGAGCGTAGGCACCCGAGAAGCCGGCAGAACCTCCACCTACAAAAGACCCCACGGGTTAGAAAAATGACTCCGTAGCCTCTGGGCTCCGGCAGCCTATCGGATCACTGCTTTGCTCCCCCAGAACTGAGGGGGTGGGTCTCTATTTATAGAGCTCCGGAAGGTGGAGGCGTCCAGGACCCTGGACACCTCCATCAGGGCCGAAATAATATTTTATTCTATTTTTATTGATTTTTTTAGAATACTTTTATGGGGGCGTCCAGGGTCCCGGACGCCTCTAACAGGTCCACCGAAAACCGACGACGGCCGCACGCGGTTTGGCACAACGCGTGGTTTTGTGAGCGGCGCCTCGTGATTCAGAAATGGGCGCGTCCAGTCAGCTGGACGTCTCTAAATTTGGCTTTTTTCACACACGACAAACCGTCGTTCGGTGGCCGGCGCCCGTGAGTGAGTTGATGGAGGCGTCCAGGGCCATGGACGCCTCCAAAAGTTTATTATTTTTTATTGTTTCTTTGTCTTTTTATGCTAGGGCTGGCATTTTATATTTTTTATTTGTTTTTATGGAGGCGTCCAGGGGCCTGGACGCCTCCATTAATATGTATTTTTTTTATTTATTTTATTTGTTTTTGTATGCCAACTGGCATTTTACACTTATTATTTTTTTTATTTTTGTTTTTATGGAGGCGTCCAGGGTCCCGGACGCCTCCATAAATATATATATTTTTTATATTTTTATATTTGGTTTTGGGCCCTGAGAAAAGAATAAAACAAATTAAAATAATGGGGGCGTCCAGGGGCCTGGACGCCCCCATTAAGACCCACCCGGGTCCTCAAATCAGGCGTCGGCGGCCGCCCGGCAGACCCCCTTCTTGATTCCGGAATCTCTTGATGCGTCTGACTGGTGTTGATGCCGTCCGAATGCCGTGACGAGATGATTCCGGATGCCGAAAAAGGCGAAAGAAGACTCAGGAAAAGGAAGCACTCGAGCGATTCGAAATGCGTAGGCCATCGCGGGGCGTCGTATAGTAATATGAGACTTTCTCATGAGACGTCAAGAATGGCGTGTCTACAAGCACCTAGAGTCCTAGTTCGCATAGTGTCCCGCATCAGAACAAGATCAAAAGAATAATTCCTTTCATTAACTTAAAAGAAAGAGTACATGAAATGTGAAACAAGATTACACTAATGACGTAATGAGATTATAATAAAGTGAAATAACACAAAAGCAATAAGAACAAGAAAAACATGGAGTTTGGAGATGGTAGCAGAAATGGTGATGACGGCGCCGTCCTCTCTTGGCCTTGGATCACGAACCACCTCGCGGAAGATGTCGTCTACGCCGGGAGGAAGTCACATTCGTCGTTGAAGCCGCTCTTGAAGGAGAATGTATGGGGTGAGGAGAGAGATCTAAGGAGAGGGAGGGATTGGTCAAGGTGAAGCTAAGGGAGATGGCAATGGTTTATAAGAGAAGTAGATGGTGATGAAGGAGAGATTAACTAAGGTTACCTAGGTGAGATGAGAGAAGAAGAAGAAGGATTTAAAATGTGAATAGTAAAAATCAGAGATAGAGCTTTGAAATGTTGAACATAACTTGAAAAAAAAAGGAATTGGAAGCTAATGCAGAAGAATAAGTTTTAGCGCACTTAAAAATAAAGAACTTTCATGAAGAAGATTAGAGGAGAAAATGGACGGAGGAAGGAGAAAAATAGGGAAGAACATATAAGAATGAAGTCTGCAAATGCACAAGATAGAACAGTGAAAAATATAAAGTAACTTACAAACCAAAATGAATTAGAAGATGGTGCAGAATAAGTAGTTGTAGAGGACTTAAAAATAAAGAATTTTTGTGAAGACAGTAAGAGGAGAAGAGGGATGGAAGGGGGACTAAATTGGCGGCCTAAGGTTGGGAGAGAAAGGGTGAAAATTGCCAAAAGAAGAACTCCCTTTCTCCTCATCGTCATGGGCTATTTATAGGGAAAGTTGGGTCAATGGATGGTGGAGATTGTATCAAAAGGAGATGGATGGCTGGGATTTAGGTAGAACATGATGCATGGGGAAGAGAAAAGGAGGTGGGCACCCCCCTCCTTAGACTTTGCGCATCCCCTTTCCCAAGACTCATCATTTCTCCAATTTTTTTCAAACTTTGAACTTTCTTTTCCCTCCAACCAAAATATGTGTTTCTTCTCCTCAATTTCAAACTTTTGAAATTTCTTTTCCCTCCAACCAAAATACAAACTATGAATTTTAATTTCCCTCTAACCAAAATATGTGCTTCTGTGTTTGACTTGGTCAAAGTGGTGATGACAGTTTTGCCCCCGGAGTTTCTTGCAATTACCTTCAGTGTCCTACACACACATAATTGCAATCTAGTCTATAAAAATTACCATAATGTGCACATAAATCTCAAATGCTCATAGTTATGGAATGGACAATTAATGCCCATGGCCATTAACTTCAATCTATAAAATAATATCACCAAATTAATCAATTTGCGTGAAACCTCCAATTTAAAGGCAAAGTTGAGGTTAACTATGAAATATACATAATTGCCTAATTATATATACATAAAATGGTGTACATGCGATGAATTACTATAGAAAATGAACACTTATCAGTCGTACACAATGGCACAGTGCCTTTAATCAAGCCTAATCCCTAGGTCTGAAATCACGATGATACGATTCCCAAGGTAGCTCACGAGCCACCGAGATAATTCCCTATCCCGAGGGAAGAGCGGGAAACCTGCAGCCACAAGTTGGGTAATTGGACTGATAGCCCAAGGCCATCTACTTGACCCACACAGAAAATACTTTTCGAAGAAACCCACACCATGCGAGGAAGGCCCACTGCACTCATGTCGACACACGATGACTCAATCTAGCAAGAATACAAAAGCTCGAAGCACGTGGAGTCATCCGGACCCACCAAACGTACGGGCATGCTAATCAAGATAATGTGGCACTTCCGAACACCCCCAAAAGCACGAACACAGGTCCCAGGGTGTCCCAGACATTCACGAGCCCGAAAGGTCGACCACTAGGTCACAACCAGGTCAACCGGAGACCAATACAACGCGAAACAGACACAGCGAGCACGAAGAACTACCTGGCGGTCCTCTCTAGACCGTCAGGGAGCCTAGCGCTCACCTCCGGACCGCAAGGCCCAGCCTAGCTGTCCAGCCAAGACCACAAGGGCCGACAATGAACTAAAACCCCAAGCGGTCACTCCCGGACCACCAAGCAGGGTGGCGGTCCCCCGCCTGACCGCTACGCTCCATCTAGCAGTCAGTCGCAAGGTAGCTACCCCACTGACCTCAAACGACCAAAACACAGTCAAACGGTCACCCCCGGACCGTAAAGCAGAGCCTATCGGTCTTTACTAGACCGCTAAGGCAGCCTGGCGGTCCATCGCGTCACCGCAAGGCTCGAACCGACATACGGGACCCCTAGCGGTCTCCACATGATCGCTTAACACCCTAGCAGTCACTTGAAGGACCGCTAGGTCGTCCCGAGCCTGAAAACGGCAAAAACGGCGGGAAACCCCATTCCACGCCCTGTTCACACCCATGTGAAGTGGAAAACAAAGGGAAACTAGTCCCCAGCCTCTCTAGCACCGAGAGGACCCATTTAAACCCCAAAAACACGATCAAAACGCTAGATCCGGCTCACACCCCAAAAACATGCATTTACTCCAAAATGCTCAAATAAGCCCGCTCAGCTCACCACGGCCTACAAAACTTGTGGGAAATAGAGTACAGAGGTTAAGGATCCGTCCCCCTACCACCACCGAAGATTTCACGCGTCGCGGACACTCATCCATGAAGAGAACGCCGTGAAACCTACGTCGGGCATCGGAACGCACGTCTGAGCTCGCCGTGCCTCCACTACCTCGATCCTTGCCTCATCCTCACGCTCCTCACCCTCACGCCATCCTTGCCTCACCCACCATCGCCCCCGTCGGCCGCCTGGAGGAGAGGGGGAGAGAAAGAGAAGAGAGAGAGTGAGAAAGAGAGAATGAGAGAAAGAGAAGGGGTGGGGGTTATTAATAGAAAAACCCCCAAAATTCATAAAAATACAAAAAAATTACCTTCGCGATCCTCGGGAAGAGCACAACGCGCCGATACTATCCCGGAGTCAGAGAACGCAACAGTTCACCCTACACAGAGTTCCGAAGGCACATCAGGGAAAAACACGCGTAAAGTACAAAACACACTCCGGTACCCACGAAAGCGATCCGAAACCCACGGATCCTGATCCGACAAATAATCCAAAAAAAATCTGGGGCGTTATAGCCCTCCCCCCTTAAAGAAATTTTATCCTTGAAATTCAGGACAAGCGCTAAGCCATAGGGGAGAACACCTTAACCAATTGACAATGCCGCCAGAGCCCCAACACATAAAACCTTGATTCTCACAAAAGCACCAATCATGAGGGATACCGCCAGACCTTAAACACGGACAGTGCCATGCTCCGCACACCGCACACACATTGGCCATCAGAGCAAGCATAACACACAAAAGCATGAGTCTGGCACCACCTCAGACAATGCGGAAACCATACACGGCATCATTGTCGCCCTCTCGCTAACCGAGGAAACACAGTCCTCGTTACGAGAAACAGCCATCAGCTTCAACCCCAGCTGACCAACCTCACGCCCTACACCAGGGATGACCAACACTAAGCTTCCACCAGCTCACACCTGGCAAACCAAATGCTTACAACAGCATCGGACCAACTCTGTCAGAAGACAAACTTCAACAAGGCCCAGGTCCTATTCAAAAGCACATCACAGAAATGGCCACCAAAGGCCTCACTTGCACATGGCTCTCGCCATGAACTATCTCACGCCTGGCTCACAACCACTAGCATCTTCTGTCTGTGAAAGACCAACCATCGGTCACCAGACACTCATCAACGGGGAACCTCTACTAGCCCAGTAGGCATGATGCAACTCATAACAGGCCATCCGTTAACTCACGCACAGCCCAACACCACATCCACACCTATCATCATGCCAACTCTACCCTCCCACGGGGGCACGGCGAAACCAAATGACAAGGTCCAGAGTCTTCGGTCTTCACCTCACTCGACTTAGACTTACAGGGGAATCTGTGGGGGGTGAGATTTATATTTATCCTTTTTGTTAATATTATATCCGAACTAGACCGCTCGTTTTGTTATTCGCGTAGGGCGTGGGAGTCACTAGGTGACGAGTTTATTGTGCGCTCAATCTGACCCGAGTCGGGTGAGAGTGAAGTTCGTGCCGAGACCGAAAGTTCGCCATACCATAAAGGCTATGACGTTAATTACATCCTCTGATAAGAAGGAAAACCTCTGATTAGTTGCCAAGATAATGAGCCGTTCGAGGATGAAATAGAATGCAAGAAAATGCATGTGATGATGAAGCCTTTAAGGCCACATAGAATGATTCATTGATTGTTTTCTTAATCATGCAGAGCAAACATAGTTCATTAAGTTCGAGCCTTTGGTACGAGGCGGAGAACGTAGGTCCAGAGACCACCCTCACGCATGGCTAGGGCTTCCGGTCGGGCGTGACCGGCCTTCCATTGATGCCATTTGATATACCGAGGTCTCGTTCAAGCAAGCATGCATTAATGAGGCATGCAAGAATGCACATCTATATCTGATGCAAGAACTAGTAAATGCATGACGACAGATGATTTCAGCTTGAAAAGCTTATTTTATTTTATTTATGGTCAACTACGTTGACCGACACAAGCCATGGAAGGCGAGGGTTGGCTCGAGAATGAGAGAGGAGTTAAAACGGCGCGACAAGCGCACTTTTATTCAAAATCGGCGCGGAGTAGCGTAGGTAAAGGGGTTATATGGCGCGGGGTAGCGTAGGGATAGAGGTTAAAATGGCGCGGTGGGGGTGAAGGCCTTAACCGGCGCACCCCTCCCAGGGCACGTCGAATTAGGGCGTGCCGGGTGTCGGCCAAATAAAACTCAAGAGATTTGAGTGTGAAGCTATTCCGGCGCAGGGGGGGGTACCGTGCCGTATTAGGGCGCGCCGGATTAGGACCGCGTCAGATTAGCTGGTTTTTGAGGTATTTTGAGTTTTTTTGAGTTTATTTAGTTTATTAAGATGCATTGAGTTGATTGATGAGTGAATTGAGGTCCAGGATGCCCTTGAGACAGGGTTGAGACTCGTGCGAGGTTCATACTCAAGCACGGAAGTTAATTATTTTGAAAACATATCTTATTGAGTCCGAATTATGAGGGCAATTAGTCAATAAGTCTGGAGAAATTTTTCCAGCACCTCCCCCTCTCTAGAGGATTGCGGGGGGAAAGCGGAGGCATACCCACGGATGGGGT
Source organism: Amorphophallus konjac (assembly GCA_022559845.1). Classification (NCBI taxonomy): domain Eukaryota; kingdom Viridiplantae; phylum Streptophyta; class Magnoliopsida; order Alismatales; family Araceae; genus Amorphophallus; species Amorphophallus konjac. Next base: position 258,148,081 of record CM040123.1, read on the forward strand.
AAGATCCTTAATGCCAGGTGGCACAACGGCAGCTGGTAGACCCAAACGGATAGGAAACCCCGAGGACTAGCCTACCAGGGGAACCATCGTTCTGTGGGTTGAACACAATCGGATAAGGTGACCAATGAGGGAGGTGAGGACCCCGAGGGCTAGCCTACGAGGGGCACACGACCCATAGTCGACTCATAATCCGGAAAAGGGACGACTAATAGGGAAGGAAATGTTGGACCCTGGTTTTGATGTTGACAATCTATGAATCATGTTGAAATCAAAATGCATAAAAAATGTATTCTATATTTTCCTATTGCATTTTGCTTATAGCAAGCACGTTCATCCTGGAGTAGAGTCTGTGCATACATGAGTCTAAGTGTCACGATGTCGATGCATTCATAGGTCCAAGGGTCGCATAGTCCTTGAATTTTCTATCGTTGTCTTCATTAAGTCTGTGCAACCTTCGGTCATGCATGAATAGAAGTGGATGCATTCTGGGCTAAGGCACATTGGGTTGGTGCATGTTCATGTCTAAGGTGTTCTCAAAGTCAGTGCATTCCTAGCCTTCGTACGCATTGAGTCGGTGCAACTTAGTGTTGCACTCTGATCAAGTCGGTGCAAACATTGGCGCCGCATAATAGTGAGTCTGTGCAATATCCTTTTTTTCACAATCCCCTCAATGTAGGTTCTGCTATCTATCGCATTATGTCGGTGCATAGTTTGGCTTGTATTCTCATACTTGGTGCACTGTCTGGTTAGTGTCTCATTGAGTCGGTGCTACCTCTATGGCTGCACGCGACCAAGTCATTGCAATGTTTGTCCGTGCATGAATTTAGTCGGTGCATACTTTACGTATGCAAGACCGAACTCGGTGCATTTCTCATCGCTGCATACATACAAGTCTGTACTTCTCTTACCATTGCGTGTCCATAAGTCGGTGCATTCCTATCGTGTGTTTCTACAAGGTTTGTGCATGGCTGCTTGTATGCTGATTATGTCCATGCACATCATTGCTATGAGATCAACCCAAGTTTGTGCATTTGTGTGCTTAGTCTATGCACATTTACTTGAATGTCTTAGCCAGTCTATGCAATCTTCATAATTGCCTGATGTTTATATGTCTTGACATTTTAATAGGCCATCTGCTCGTGACTGTTAAGAAGGGCACATGATCCTAGGCGGACCGTCCCTAACAGATGACTGCCACGTGGAAGCTTCAGTGCCCAGATTTGGACACATGGCTGAGAGCTTTCTAGAAGCATTCGGCAGGAGTGTTCTCTCCACACGCCCAATACATGAACCCGTGGGTCTCTGACTGAAGAGATATATAAGATCTCTTTTCTGAGATCAAAGATAACCTAACGAGCCAGAAGAAGAAGAAGAAAGAGGATGAAAAGGAGATATCTGAGAAAAAGAGAGAAGATCAGAGACAGAGTGAAAGTGAGCAGAGAAAGAAAAAGAGAGTGAGGAGTTCGTGAGTGTGAAGCCATTGTTGAAGCTTTTCCTGAAGACCTGTCTTATTGGATGTTGAATCAGATCCATGCTAGTCTACTCCTGCGAGAGCCTTCTTATCGTGCTTCATTTCCAGCTTTCCGATGCTGATTGTTATAGTGTTTTGTTTTCATTTTTCATACTCTTTTTAAGTTGTGTATAAGTGGTTGGCGAAGCTGTAAGGCCCAGCGTAAGCTTTGTATCAGCGGATGGCAAGCTGTGTCACCCAACGGAAGGCAAGCTGTGATGCCCAGCTGATGTAGGCAAGCTGTGAGGCCCAGTTGATTAGGCTGTGTATCAGCGGAAGCCACACTCTTGTTGGAGTGTGGGGTGGACGTAGATCTCGGGTCTGAGATCGAACCACCTAAAATTTCATGTGTCATGTGATTGGTTGTTCTTCCATGTGTGATTCCTATTGATCATCCATATCTCATTCATTTGTATGCTTCCTAGTAACCGATCAGGGTGTGCATCTCTCCTGTTCGTGCAATTGTCCATAGAACCAGCCAGTTTATTTTCGTTCAATCTAAATTGAGCTAAAAGTTTTCAAAAGATCCATTCACCCCCCTCTGGATCAACGTTTGTCTCAATATCTACACCTAACACTTGGTATCATAGAATACCATCAGTTCTAACAAGAAACCCCGAGGGCTAGCCTACGAGGGGCACACATCCCATAGTCACCACAATATCCCTAAGGATAGTGGATTTGATATCCGGTTAAAACATCTGTCAATGTTCACCTCCTGGCCCATAGGGGATTCGCATCATGAATGGACACGACCCTTTGACCCCATGGTGATTCAGAGATTTCGATGGGGAATGTCCCCCCTCCCCAGTTACAGATTGTCATTCTTGGGAAAATAAAGCACAACGGTGCAATCGGTGCACAGGATAAGAAGGTCGTTCAGTCGTTACACTGTCTGCGCTTAGTCACCGACCAAGGGAAGCTAGATGGTTAGCAGGTTAGCAAGGGTCGACGGGCTGGCCTCCAGAACCAGTAGGTTAGCATATGACCTATGTAGATTGAGAGGGGCAAATGCTCAAACAGTCAACATGCAGTATACAAAGAAGGCGATGATGCCAAAGAGACCTTTGCCCAACTTGTAGGGACGGCCCCATTTCCTCCAGTCCATGATTAGGAGAGGGGAGGTAAGGAGGAATCGGTCTGGGGATTGACCAGAGAAGCACATTTGTGTATGCTTCTGGTATCACATATCCCTAATGGGCATGAGAGAGCTTGGTATGAGCATCTCAACACAAAGAAACCCCGGGGATGGGGGGGTGACATCAATATAGCCCTGAGGAGAACCAAGGCGTGCTCGGTGTCACGAAATAAAACTTTGACATTCACACACGAGGCGATTGGACATGTGAATTGAGGGAAGAGTAGGGGAAGCATATGCAGCATTGAATATTATTCATTCCATCAATGGAAAAGGAAAGCCATAGAACATCAAAAGCATTCGGTGCGGCCCGGCGTTGTCGCTCGGAAGCCGCTTCACCCATTACAACAACGGGATTACAGAGGAGGAAGAGATAGGGAGATGGTGGGGGGGGGGGAAGATGGGCTCATATCATCGCCCCTCCCCCCCCCCACTTACACTATATCAGGGGGAAAATAAGAGGGGGATCATCGGGAGAAAACCACCAGAACCCACCTAAGTTTCTCGACGAAAAATAGAGTATCGAATTGACATTTCTTTTCCGGCTCCGGAGCTATTCAGGCAAGCAGACAGGAGAGGACGGCCGTGGGATCACTCTCAGTAGAAGCCCTACTTCGCCCCCAATACTCCCCTCTCCCTCGAACGAACGGCCTCTCCCAATTAGCTCCTTCTTTGCCGTTCTCTCTACGGATTCTGCCCCTCTTTTTTTGCACTTGGTCGAACCAAGTGTATTTATATAGAGATGGCATAATACGGCGTGAAGATAGCGCGCCGGGCAAGCTTCCTCGACCATTTTGCATGCTGGGTAATAAGGCACTAGGAATAGGGGGTAGGCCGGTGAAAGGGCGCACCGGATAAGCCTCGCTTGCTTAACACGGGTTAGATAGTGGGTCCCGGACTAGTTTCGGGAGTCACCGTGACCATTCATCTCGCCATGGTCTTGCAAAACCTTGGTGAGAAGTCCTGATGAAGCTCTCGGGTCGACATACAACCCTCTTCGGAACCTCGTGCATCTTTAGCTTGAACACGCGGGTCTTCTGCTGACACGGCCTTCGACACTTTGGTTTGTGCTGCTAGCTCGGCCTGACTCATGCTCGAAGCTTTCTTGAGGGGTGGAATACCACCTAGGATGCTCTCGCCCTGACTGGGTGATCATTTGGTCACTAACGGACCCAATATGCTGAGAAGCCGTACGCATGCCAGGTAATCGGGGTCTTCTACTAACAGAGCCTTCGGTCCCTTGTTCTGAAGGGTCAAGAGCATTCTTTCACCTCGGGAGGATCTTCATTCAGGTGGCAGGCCACCAGGTATACCCTTGTCCTTGGTCAGACAACAGATGTGGTTTGTGCAGCACGACTGAGTCGATGCTAGTTCATTGGGCAGGCTTGATGACGCTGCCGGTTGGTTGTAAGTCCCCGACGTTCATACTGGGTGACCTGAGGCTCTGGAAGCTTGAGAAGGCTTAAGTGTATTGATCTTCTTTGGCTTCTCTGCTTCAGTGGGCCGCATCATTTATCTTTGAGGCTTGATCACCATTGAATCTATTTTGAGTGCCAACAGAATCCTCCCTTGTTGGTCGCAGACCAAGGATCACCATCCAACGCCAATCTTTCTTCAAAGACCCCCAACCACAGGCGTCACTCTTCCATCTGGTCTCATTAAATCCTATCTTATCTCAATTAACCCAAGTGGGCACCTACCAATCCCGATTCCGCCCTTACCATAGAGCCACGAGACACCGCCGAGACAATTCATGGCACATGTCTCTAGGGGAGGAAAGTGCCATCCAATCTTATGGCAACCTAGTCACCAACACCACGACCAATGCACACGGGTCACCGGATAATACACATCTTACCACCACTGAGTCCTCTTCCACATCATTCTAGAACCTCCGGACTCACTTGACCTCTTGATAACATAGGCCCTGTCGCAGCCAACCACACGGCTAGCATTACCGGCAGCTCACAGCTGCCAACTGGGACCCATAATTTCTCAGAGATCACTTCTCCAAAGCACGATCTCCTCCAAGAACACAACTTCCAACGCAAGAATAGGGTACTCATGCGGCAACCTCGCCAGCATATTCCCCCAACTCTTCACATGCCAGTGCCATGAACCACAATATCTCATGCAACGGCATGGCAGCAACATGCCTCACGCAACCAGAGACAATGCATATTGAGGAACCAATCCTCCGCTGCTCTACGCAACCTTAGCAGTCCACCCGCAGCAACCAATGCTACGATTCTAAACTTGTAGGTTATGGTCCCACTAGGCTTCTGATGCGCACTCCGATCCACGCCTACAGCCAACACAATGACACGAGATCCACCATCCTGATAATCCTCTACAACTCTGCAGGCTCCGATCCTCAACACATCGGGAATCACAACACCAGTAGCAAATTCCTCATGAACATCGCCCCAACCGGCACTCGTCCTTCCGGAACAGTGCTAACACACCCTTACACACCAGGGAAATGGGCACGACTTCTCATAGGAAACCACCTTGCCAAAACACAGAACGTGTCTCGCACGGACTTCATGGCACACACGAGGAGGCCAACTAATCCGAACACACAATGCAAGATGATGAACCTTAGCCAAACGCAATCTCCTCCGACCAAGGGAAAAACTCAATATACCTCCGACCAACGGAAGGTCTCCACGCGCGACCTGACCTCGAACCTTGTTTAGGCTAGGAACAACACCTTCCAGCACCAAGAAAACCATCACTTCCTTCAGGTCAGCTCCTCCGACAAAACTCGCCGGGTGTCTCTTCAGACCACATTCACAGCATCTCTTAATGCACCACCACCCCCATTACGCGAATTGCAACACGCCATGCCAAGAGCCGTAACACGAGCCATAATCAAAAATCGCCAACGCTCATTCTTGAGTCCCGAACTCACCGTGGAACCTTCACATCTCAAGACAAATCTAGGGCGAACACAACCCATTCACACGTAGAAGCGCAGGAGCAAGAACTTACTGGGACATCTCTGCCCAATCCTACCTCAAAATCCGCCAAAACAACCAAGACCGACATGTCATTTCTGATGCCATAAAGCACGACAAGAACATCTGCTCGACAATCAGGAGCTCAACAAAAGATCCTCTACTCACCATAGCACAATTCTCGAGCAGAGCACCCACTCCGACACTTCAAACCACAACCTTAACACCTCAGGGGTTGGATAAATCTCAAGCTGGAGTGGCCAAATTCTATAATAGCTCCCTCAGAGCATGCTCACGGCCACTTAACTACGAACAATCCTCGCCAGCCACCTGATCTCGCTGCAAATTCCTCGAACGCAGCACCATAGCAACACACATGCCGGCAACATCTGCCCACTGCAGCACAACTAGGGCCACCGCCCATCGGGAAGAAATCTCTCGATCACATCCCTCGGGCCCCACACCGGCATTCCAACAAAGTAGCAACCACATTACAACGCCAATGCAGCGCACTTAAGCTCTTACATGAGAAACCAAGCGGAAAACAAGCACAAAACCCTATGCCAGTTGCCGACTGTACTGGACCTTACGGACTATGATCACTGCAATATCTCAAATTCCCATGTACGTCCACAACCACACTCTGATACCAACTGTAACGACCCAAGATCCGGATACCGGGAAGGGCCCGATACCATTCGAATCTTGGCCCGCCTCCCACGAGCCGGAAGGGCTTGGAAGGGCTAAAGGGATTGTATAAGTACAAAGAAATAGGAAATAAAAGACAATTCAACAATTAACAGAAATAAATAATCTAACTACAATAGAGTCCAATCCAACAAAAGTACAGTCTAAGGCAGAAGAACGTATGTACCTAACACCGAGTGAACACTCGGCCCGGCAAGCTGGCAACTAAGAACCTCTTCACAACACCCTCAAACCTCGAGGAAGAACCGTCGCACCAGAAAAGCAGGGGTGAGCCTCTTATCACTGGCTTAGTAGTGGTCCCGCGGAACCCCAACTGTAAACATCGGCGGCACAAAAAGCAGCAACAGCAAAAATAGTAAATATGGTGGCCAGTAAAACCTCGACTCTACAGCTACTCCTACTGTACCAAAAAACACGTCCCGATCTCCCAATCGGGGGACCACCAGACTACGAACCACCATAGCCACGCTACGGGGGAAAATGACCATGCTGTTGGGAACTCAACGTTGTCTAGGGGAAAGCCCTTGGTGACGCTCACCGGAACCCCTAGACCTCGGCATCGGGAAAACACCCGGAACTCCACGTAAAACAACGTCTCACAGACGTGAAGCAGAACTTGACTCACGAGAAACTCACATCACGTGACAGGAGCACTGCCCACCAGAAGCAAAGTCGGATGCGTCCACTGACGTCTTAAACCGCACCTCAGGTGTCTCGCTGTGACGCCCCGGGCAGAGACTAAGACACACAGTAACCAGTATCACGAACAAGGACTAGCTGGGGTCGCGCTCGTCAACGCGGGTCCAACAGCCCCCAACTAAGTGTGCACACAGACCATTCGCCCTAGGTCAGATCCTCTAGCTAGTTCTTTCCCCGAAGCCCGAACTCAGGCTGTGCGTGGGGGCCCTACGGTAACCAGCCTAAAAACCATCTCTCTCTGGTAAGTTGCTCCACTACTCCTGGGTGGGTCAGCACACACGTGCCGTAAGAAAGCTACGACTAGTGGGAGGTCACTAAACGTGAACACGGAAAGCCACGTACGCACCCATTGCGAGTAACGTGGAGTAACAGGTGGCACGATGCCACTAGACTCTGGATAACCCACTAGACCTACTAAATCCAACGGTCCTTGAGTCAAAGACTCGGGTCAAGACCGTCGAACACAATGGCATAGTGCCGTTAATCTAGCCTAATCCCTAGGTCTGTAATCACGATGATACGATTCCCAAGGTAGCTCACGAGCTGCCGAGATAATTCCCTATCCCAGGGGGAAAGCAAAAAAACTTCAACCCCAAGCCGGGTAATTGGACTCACAACCCAAGGCCATCTACCTGACCCATACGGAAAACACTTTTCGAAGAAACCCACACCGTGTGAGGAAGGCCCACCGCACTCATGCCGACACACAATGACTCAATCTAGCGAGAACACGAAAGCCCGAAACACGTGGGGTCATCCAGACCCACCAAACCTACGGGCATGATAATTGAGATTATGCGGCACCTCTGGACACCCCCAAAAGCACGAACAGAGGTCCCAGGGTGTCCAGGCCATTCACGAGGCCGAAGGTCGACCACTGGGTCACAACCGGGTCAACCGGAGACCAATACAACGCGAAATAGACACGGCGAGCATGAAGAACCGCCTGGCGGTCCTCTCTGGACCGTCAGGGAGCCTAGTGATCGCCTCCGGACCGCAAGGCCCAGCCTACCGGTCCATCCAGGACCGCAAGGCCCGACGATGAACTAAGACCCCAAGCGGTCACTCCTGGACCGCCAAGTAGGGTGGCGGTCCCCCGCCTGATCGCTAAGCTCCGCCTAGGGGTCAGTCGCAAGGCCGCTACCCCACTGACGTCAAACGACCAAAACACGGTCAAACGGACACCCCTGGACCGCAAAGCAGAGCCTAGCAATCATCACCAGATCGCTAAGGCACCCTGGCGGTCCATCGCACGACCGCAAGAGTCGAACCGACATACGGGACCCCTAGCGGTCTCCACATGACCGCTTAACACCCTAGCGGTCGCTGGAACGACCGCTAGGTCGTCTCGAGCCCAAAAATAGTGAAAAGGGTAGGAAACCCCATTCCACACCCCGTTCACACCCATGTGAAGGGGAAAATAAGGGAAAACTAGTCCACAGTCTCTCTAGCTCAACCGGGGCCACCACCCATTGGGAAGAAATCTCTCTATCACATCCCTCGGGCCCCACACCGGCATTCCAAAAAAACAGCAACCACATTACAAAGCCAATGCAGCGCACTTAAGCTCTTACATGAGAAACCAAGCGGGAAACAAGCACAAAACCTTATGCCAGCTGCCGACTGTACTGGACCTTACGGACTCTGATCACTGTAATATCTCGAATTCCCATGTACGTCCACAACCACACTCTGATACCAACTGTAACGACCCAAGATCCGGATACCAGAAAGGGCCCGATACCATTCGAATCCTGGCCTGCCGCCCACGAGTCGAAAGGGCTCGGAAGGGCTAAAGTGAGTGTGGAGGTACACAGAAATAAGAAATAAAGCAGGATAATTCAACAATTAACAGAAATAAATAATCTAACTACAACAGAGTCCAATCCAACAAAAGTACAGTCTAAGGCAAAAGAACGTACCCAACATCGAGTGAACACTCAGCCCTGCGAGCTGGCAACTAAGAACCTCTGTACAGCACCCTCAAACCTCGAGGAAGAACCACCGCACCTGAAAAGTAGGGGTGAGCCTCCTATCACTGGCTCAGTAGGGGTCCCGCGGAACCCCACCATAAACAATGGCCGCACGGAAAGTAGCAACAGCAAGAACAGTAAACACAGTGGCTGGTAAAACCTCGGCTCTATAGCTACTCCTACTGTACTGGAAAACACGTCCCGATCTCCCAGTCGGGGGACCACCAGACTACGAACCACCCTAGCCACGCTACGGGGGAAAATGACCATGCTGTCGGGAACTCAACATTGTCTAGGGGAAAGCCCCCGGTGACGCTCACCGAAACCCCTAGACCTCGACATCGGGAAAACACCCGGAACTCCACGGAAAACCACGTCTCAAAGACGTGAAGCGGAACTAAACTCATGAGAAACTCATGTCCGTGACGGGAGCACTGCCCAACAGAAGCAAAGCCACTAACATCTTAAACCGCACCTCAGGTGTCTCGCTGCGACGCCCCAGGTGGAGATAGAGACACACAGTAGCTAGTACCACGAACAAGGACTAGCTGGGGTCACACTTGTCAGCCCCGGTCTGACAGCCCCCAACTAAGTGTGCACACACAGACCATGCGCCGTAGGTCAGATCCTCTAGCTGGTTCTTCCCCCTAAGCATAGACTCAGGCTGTGTGTAGGGGCCCTATGATAACCAGCCTAAAAACTGTCTCTCTCGGGTAAGCCGCTCCACCACTCTCAGGTGATTCAGCACATGCGTGCCGTAAGAAGGCTACGACTAGTGGGAGGTCACTAAACGTGAACAGGGAAAGCCACGCACGCACCCATTGTGAGTAACGCGGAGTAACAGGTGGCACGACGCCTCCAGACTCTGGATGGCCCACTAGACCTACTAAATCAAACGGTCCTTGAGTCACAGACTCGGGTCAAGACCGTCATACACAACGTCACAACGCTGTTAATCTAGCCTAATCCCTAGGTCTGAAATCACATTTATACGATTCCCAAGGTAGCTCATCAGCCGCCGAGATAATTCCCTATCCCAAGGGAATAGCGGGAAACCTCCAGCCTCATGTTGGGTAATTGGACTGATAGCCCAAGGCCATCCACCTGACCCACACGGAAAACACTTTTTGAAGAAACCCACACTGTGCGGGGAAGGCCCACCGCACTCATGCCGACACACGACGACTCAATCTGGCGAGAACACAGAAGCCCGAAGCATGTGGGGTCATCCGGACCCACCAAACCTATGGGCACGCTAATCGAGATAATGCGGCACCTCCGGACACCCCCAAAAGCATGAATAAACGTCCCAGGGTGTCCGGAACATTCACGAGGCCGAAGGTCAACCACTGTGTCACAACCGAGTCAACCAGAGACAAATACAACACGAAATAGACACGGCGAGCACGAAGAACCGCCTGGCAATCCTCTCTGGACCGTCAAGGAGCCTAGCAGTCGCCTCTGGACCGCAAGGGCCGACGATGAACTAAAACCCCAAGCGGTCACTCCCGGACCGCCAAGTAGGGTGGCGGTCCCCCGCCTGACCGCTAAGCTCCGCCTAGGGGTCAGTCGCAAGGCCGCTGCCCCACTGACCTCAAACGACCAAAACACGGTCAAATGGTCACCCCTAGACCGCAAAGCAGAGCCTAGCAGTCTTCACCAGACTGCTAAGGCACCCTGGCGGTCCATCGCGTGACCGCAAGGCTCGAACCAACATACAGGACCCCTAGCGGTCACCACATGACTGCTTAACACCCTAGCGGTCGCTGGAACGGCCGCTAGGTCGTCCCGAGCCCAAAAATGGTGAAAACGGTGGGAAACCCCATTCCACACCCCGTTCACACCCATCTGATGGGGGGAAAAAGGGAAATTAGTCCCCAGCCTCTCTAGCACCGAGAGGACCCATTTAAACCCCAAAAATACGGTTAAAATGCTAGATTTGGCTCACACCCCAAAAACATATATTTATCCCAAAATGCTCAAATCAGCCCACTCGGCTCACCATAGCCTACAAAACTCGCGGGAAATGGAGTACAGAGGTTAAGGATCCGTCCCCCTACCTCCACCGAAGATTTCAAGCGCCGCGGACGTCGATCCATGAAGAAAACGCCGTGAAACCCACGCCGAGCGCCCGAACGCGCGTCCTAGCTCGCCGCGCCTCCACCGCCTTGATCCTCGCCTAATCCCCGTGCTCCTCGCCCTCACGCCATCCCTACCTCTCCCACCATCACCCCTGTCGGCCGCCCGGAGGAGATGGGGAGAGAAAGAGAAGAGAGAGAGTGAGAAAGAGAGAATGAGAGAAAGAGAAGGGGTGGGGGGTTATTAATAGAAAAACCCCAAAATTCAAAAAATTCAAAAAAATTACAAAAAATTACCTCCTCGATCCTTCGGAATAGCACAACGCGTCGGTACTGTCCCAGAGTCAGAGAACGCAACGATTCACCCTACACAGAGTTCCAAAGACACATCAGGGAAAAACACGCGTAAAGCACAAAATACACTTCGGTACCCACGAAAGTGATCCGAAACCCACGGATCCTGATCCCGCAAATAATCCAAAAAAAATCCGGGGTGTTATAGTTGAGCTGGTAAGCACTTAACCTCAAATTCTTGGGGGGACCATGTGTTCCTAAAGGTGTCTCCCCCATGGGAGTCATGCGATTCGGGAAGAAAGACAAGCTTTGTCCTAGATATATCGGGCCTTTCGAGATTTTGCAAAAGGCTGGCGAGGTGGCTTATCGACTTGCACTTCCGCCTACTCTGTCACGTATAGATCAAGTCTTTCACGTCTCCATGCTCAAAAAGTACGTCCTGAATGTCTCACATGTTATAGAGTATGAGCCCTTGGAGGTTCGAGCAGATTTGTCATATGTGGAGCAGCCCAGTGAGATCTTAGACTGGAAGGCGCAGGTGTTGAGGAATAATACCATCCGGCTGGTGAAGGTGTTATGGAAGAATTCTCATTCCGAGGAAGCAACATGGGAACGAGAGGAGAAGATGCACCAAGAATATCCTCAACTATTCGATAAGTAATCTTAACATTTTTAAGTTAATTTCGAGGATGAAATTATTTTAAGGGGGAGAGGATGTTAGAACCACCGATTTGGGCACTGGCCTAATTGGGTACAATTCGGACTCGGTAACACAATGAACTAGAAATCTAGATAGAATATCGAGGGATCCTTACGAAATTCATAACTCAACCTAGGAAGGTAAGAATTAGGTGAAACCAAAGCCCATGTGACGGCCATGGGGTAAGGAACAACTTTGATGAAGATTATAACTTTGGAGAATAGGACTAATAGGGGTTAAGATGGGGTTTATGAAAAATAGGTATAAACAGTTACAGAAAATGTTGTCACCTATTGAAATAAGGACATCTTGGCCCATATTAATCCAAATGGGCTAAAACTAGGTCCATTAGAAAGCTTGGGCCCTTAACCCAAACTCTTCTATTGAGATGGAAACCCAATTCGCACCAGAACCCGATGTTCTGAGCCCTTTGTCCCCAACTGACACAGAGAAGTGTGACTATTAAGAGAATTCACACGTGAATGATTAGAAATTCATACCTTTGTTTGCAGTTGATTAAATGACCTGAAACTAAGGTCATAATTTCGAATGGGATGTTTGCTACATCTTCTATGTTAAGGTTGAGGCCAAATGCTGCCTGGGTACTACAGCTATGCCCTAATTACCTGAGCTACCGAAGGGTCACGACTGGAACGGGGGAGAATAAATGTTAATTTTGCAAAAATCATAACTCATGATAGTGTTGATGAAATTAGATGAAACCACATCCTAAAGTTAGATCTGGAAGTCCTCTTGATTTCATCTGAAGACGTCCCAACCCAAATCCCCAACGAAGAGCGTGTCCACTCACATTTATGACTAGGTAGATGAAAGGTCGCATCTGTTCAAACCCGAAGAGGTGCATGGCATTAACTCCTCTCTAACCAACAGCCTTGGGAGTGTGAATGGCACCTATAGGTCATGGGCAAGCCCTTGGGAGGCGGGAAAACCATATAAGGAGGTGAGTTTTGTGGGTAGTAAGCCTTTGGCAACCATTCTCTTCAACTCTCCACCATCTTCTATCCTTCTTGAGTGAGAAAGGGTGAGGGACCTTGACTCCGCAAGAGTGGACAATCCGACGCGTGGTGGACGAGCCGGTGCATGGAGGATGATCCTGCAGTGCCTTGGGACGAAGGGGAGAAGCTTTAGGTGAATCTCGGGTGTGGATTTCATCCCCGGGTTGTCGGTTTATCACCTTCGAAGGTAGGCACCAATCCTCCAATCTTAGGGGTCAACGAAGCATTAGGACAATTTCGAATTAGTTTCTATACATTAAAGAGGGACTAAGGGTATGGAGGATCGACTACTATGCTTATTTTCTGATTTTTCCATCAAATTATGTGCTTTCATGAGATTCCTCTGAGTTTTTATTTAAAATTAGGGTCTCTGCACTGACTGCGTCGACGCAGCACTTGGATGCATCAATGAAGTTGTAGACAAGTTTTTATTTCCCCTCGTCCCTCCCTTAACTCAAAAGTGAATATGCTAAATGATGAGGGATGAACTAAAAGAGAGAAAAGGCAACCAATAAACTACTCATACAGGAAAGCATGCCGTGATCGCCGCCAAGATACATAGCACAATATGAGAGTACCACATACCTTGGAAAAGGGATAAGAAAGTGAGGACACTCACCGATGAAGCAGCACTGGAACAGGTTGAATGTGGTTCTCTGCAGACCGCCTACGTACGTCAACAGCTGATCGATAGGTTGTGTGCAGCACTGAAGAGGAACACGGGACGAACGGTTGTTTGGAGCCTAGACGGTTCGAGGTCGGCCGTGAACAGAAGATGGACGGTCCGCGAAGGACCGCTCACAACTGAAGACAGACGAATACAGATCGCGCAAAGCCGCCAGACCCCGAACCAAGGGACTTGATCCTCCACCCATTCTGGTCGGCCAGAGGGGATGGGCCTCGTGCTAAAGCTTCTGCTGACCTGCAAAACACAGTAAACGACCAAAAATACAACCCAAATTAGCTTTGTTTAAGTGTAGTATCTATAAGAATTAATGGAAAACTAAGCACATGATGGAAGGAGGATACCTGGGGGGTTGGGTTTTTAACCCCTAGGGGCGTGAAAAATAATAGGAGGGGTGAGAAAATGAGAATGCCAATGAAAAATGGGGAAAAAAGATGAAGGGAATGAGCATGCAATGATGAACTAATGATAAAACACCTAGACCAAAACACGAAAGAAACCACTACTCCCTGAACCGAAGGCTCAAATGGATGTAGAGAGCCTTCCACCCTGGCTGAGATCCGCTCAAGAATTCAGCAGCACTTCGACGCGAATGCTAGATCTCCCCCCTTTTCAAGCTTGGACTAAGGGTACTATTTATAGATCCCTAAAAGTCCACTCGAAATTGAGGATTTTACAGCGATAATTAGGGCGAGATTCTGAAAGATAAATCGAAGATAATACTCCCAGCTTTCACTAGGATCAAACGGAATTGAATTTGGTTGAGAATCCATGAAGAAAATTGAGGACGAATCAGCCCATTCGACCACGGACGGAGAGAGAAAACCCAACCAGCCCAAGGATCTCGGTCGTATAAGCAGTAGCTCGATGAGCCGTCCACACTCATACACGGTCCATTACTAGACCGCCTATGGGTGTCGGTGATAAATAGAAAATAAGATAAATAAGCCATTTATTCCAGAGAACAGACCGATTGATACTGCGTAGGACTCTCAAGATGAAAACGGTCCACCGATAGACCACTCCAAAAGCCACACGGCCTATTGCCAGACTGCGTATCAGGTGTCAGTGATAAATCAATAAACACAGAATAAATAGATAATTATCTGAAGAATTATCCCGTTCAGGACTCTGGCCAATAAACGGTCTAATTATAAACAACCCGACAAGAACAAGAAGTCAAATGTAAGACCATCTATGAGGGTGTCAGTGAAAGAATGATAAATAAGCCTATTTATCCAAAGACCAAGTCAAAACTGTCTTTCAATAGACCGCCTATTCACTTAACGGCCTATCGTTAGACCGCTTAATAAATTGAAGGTCGACGCTAAAAAAGGTGAGGTCGACGCCAGCGAAGAGCAAGGTCGACGTTAGTAAGGATAAGGTCGACGCTAGTTCAACAAACGGTCTTCCTATAGACCGCCCAATTTCTCAAACGGTCTATCGCTAGACCGCCTTTAGTCTGGGCGGTGGAAATTAATAAAAAGGGATAAATAAGTCTACTTACCCCAAAGACAAAAATGAAATCAAGGCCCACTAAGCCCGAATTGGAGAGCAAACCTAGCCAGGGAGTAAGTAACCATAAAATAAGCCCAAAGACATGCCTAAAAATGGCCCAATGAGTAATGGACAACTTTGAGGCATCAAAATAAAGGTAAAAAGAATGACTCAACTCATAGGCAAAAAATGGGTGTGAACAGATGCCCCTCCTTAACGTCCTCTTTGCAGGGGAGCGAGCGGAGGTGAAGCGAAAGTAAAATGAAACATGGAGATGAAGAAAAAATGAAGCAGAGCGGACTGAAAAGCGGGCGTTAAGGTAAAAAGACACCCGTTTTCTTGTCAACGAGTGATAGGAATTCTCTGAAAAACTCCAAACCAATCACAAGGAAAGATCAGACTAAAACAACGCCAGTCTGGAGAAACTAACTAAATAAAAGGACAAGATATGAGCAACCTCATTAGGGGACACAATCCACAACCAATGAGGGAATCGGAACAAGCAGTAAAAAGTAAAGAAGCAGACTAAAACTCCAGACGAGGATTCTTAGTCAATCGAACCAGGTGAACAGACCAGAGAAAACCTTCCAACTCTAAGTGAAATAGCTTCTCTTACCCAAAACCATGAACGCACAATCATCCATCACTAATGGGACACTTTGAGACAGACCATGAGTCATGAATGCTCAAAAGGATGCGTATGATGCATGCTGGGCTAAAATAAAAGAAATCATCAAAACGAATGCAAAGAAACCCATAAAATAGAAAATACTCAAGAATAATATTACTAGACTGGAATAATTAGGGTCAGGATACTAACCGCAACCATGGCGTGCGAGACAGAACCGTTGTCCCCCAATCCTCCCAACCTAACAGCCTATCTGATGATTAAGCACGTGGACCTAGATCATCATCATTTTTGTTATAGGGGAGCATCAGATCCTGGAATACGTGAATGACCAACCGGTTCTCAAGATAATATAACATAGATACTGTATAGTAATGCATTAAGGGATAAAGGGATCGAGATACTTACCTGACTTACCTGTCGGTAATGGAAGTGGGGTCATGCTGCAAAAGAATCATGAGCAAGGTTCTGCAATCATATATATCATGAAGCAAAAAAGGTTTGTTAATTAAAAACACAATGCAGCAGCAATCTGGCTTAAAATCATCATTTGTCATTCCAGCACATACACAATCTACGCCAGACTGCCAAAGCACACAAATGGTCCACATAGGACCGTGAAAGAAATGGGATTTTGAACTCCATCGCGAGAGAACAACGGCCCAATGCCGGACCGCTGAGTGAGATGAACAGTCATAGACAAACCGTTTAGAGGGAGTTGAGTCGCCACATACCAATGGTCTAATGCACGACCGTCTAATATATAAACGGTCTATCAATAGACCACTTCTACACTGTCGGTTTCAAAAAATAAAAAATAAAACCGAGCCCCATCGTCTTCCTCCTCCGTAACTGATAGAGGAAACCCCCCACATTCTCCACTCTCATCATCGGAGCCTCCACTTCTCCATTTCCCACTCTCACAATCTCCATTCCCCTCCACTCTTTTCAGCCCCTATATGCGTTTCAAAAGGCAAGTTCTGAAACAGCTCGCACGACGAATGGCTGGGGAGAGTGTCGCACCGCCGTCCTTGAACCCGCCGAAGGAGGAGACGGTGCCGCCGCTGGAGGCGGCCATGGAGGCACCCCCACTGCCCGTGACGAAGATAGTGGCCTCCGGAGCGGCTGAGGAAGAAGAAGCGCCACCGGAGGCGGCGACGCCGGCGGTGGAACGATCGGCGAGGACCTCCGAGGTAGGTCCCAAAAAACCCCCCCTTATTTTCCATTTTAATCCATGCATGCGGGTTTAAAGGGCATAAGAGGGGCACACTACCCCTTTAGAATTATTTGTAAGGCCATTTGGGCCATTAACCAAGGTGGGGAAGAGGGTAGAACGCCGTCGGGCATGGTGGGTAGAAAACGCTCCAACATTGACCACTTACAAGAACTAAACGGTTCACTTAGAATCGTCTGGCTATGGAACGGTCAATGGGTGACCGTTCAGGGGGAGTTGAATAGGCGGGGAATTAGGGAGTGTAAACGGTCCGAAGGAGACCGTGGGGATATTAGGCGGTCCACCTCGAGCCGTCCAGAAACTGAACCATTGAGAATAAAATGGTCTCCATAGGACCGTCCAGTAGCCAAACGGTCAATGGGATGACCGTGTAGATTTAGATCCTGGAATGGGCTTATTGAACAATAAAACGGTTGGAGACCAACCGTTAGAGGGATATAAACGGCCCAGAAGGGACCGTTAACCTGACCGACAGCATTTTTTTAATGATTTATTATGACGTGTATGACTAATGCAATTTTGTTTACATGCATGCAGGGAAAGCGTAGGACCCGGATCTCATGGCTCCAGGTCCAGGCAGTGTACCTTGCACTGTCAGACTTCTAGCGAGAGAGGCTGGTGGCCATGGGATTCGGTGAGTTCCTCGTCATGGAGGTGATGAGACTTGACACGGCGCCCCTCTATGCCCTACATGACCGGTGGGATCTGGTGAGCCGGGCGTTCCTCTTCCCATGGGGCCACATCGTCCCGACGTTGGAGGACATTGCGTGCATCACAGGATTGCGCATGCACGGGGCAGCGGTCAGCGGGAGGACCTTCCCCGACTACCACGAGCTGGCTCAGAGGCTACTGGGCCTGGAGCTGCTACGGCTGGAGCGTCAGTCGACGACGCTCCCGAGGGTGAGACTTCAGGAGAGCCTCAGTCTGAGGGGAGCCAGGATCGCCACGGGAGAGCTACCGGAGCAGCACCTTCAGAGGCTGACGGAGCGAGCATGATCACTGGTGGCAGCCGTAGCGGGACCGGAGGCAGACGTGGTCTTGAGGAGGTTCTTGATGCACTTCTTCGGGAGGCTCCTCTTCGCCACTCGAGGAGGCGTCGTCAGCTGCCGCCTGTTGCCCCTGCTCGAGGAGGTCGACCGAGTCGGGGAGTACGCCTAGGGAGCGACAGTCCTTGCATTCCTCTTCGACACCCTCAGTTCCACGAGCCGATGCACGATGCTCGGCGGGTTCTCACCCCTACTCCAGGTACGACTCGATTCCTAAAATGATTATGCATTTGCTATATGAATTATCTAAATGCTTATGTGCTAACTTTTAATGCAATGCAATGCAGGTGTGGGCCTATGTACACCTCCCCGGGCTGGGGAGAGGAGAGGAGACCTATCCGGACCGGCTGCCCATCACGAGACGGTGGACGGCGCCACGGGAGGTCAGCTCCCTGCGTCGCCAGGTCCGGGCGATCCAGGATGACCTCGACACCCTAGATTATGCCTCGGTAAGATCTTGAACTTAAGCTTTGTGAATGCCACTATATGCTTATTATGCTGATGCAATTGCTCTTTTTGATAGGTCGGGTGGACGCCCTATCAGGGAGAGGGGCATGAGCGCCAGCCATGGGTGGTGATGGCCTTGGCCTACACCGGACGGGACATCTGGCTCCACTGCATGAATGTGGTGGAGCCCCTCTACTACCGCCTGGTGATGAGGAACCTCGGGGTCCATCAGGCAGAGGTTGAGTCCTCGACTCCCGAGAAGCCCGAGGAGAGCGTGGAACGCCACGCCCGGGGACTAGCGGCAGAGATCGACTGGGCAACCAGAGCAGCAGAGCAGATCCGTGACTGGACAGGGCTTGGGCGAGTGGTGCGCGCTCGTCCCGAGAGTGACGAGGCGTACTTGACGGCATACGCCAGGCACTACAGAGACCAGGTCTTCCATGGCACTAGCTGACCGGTATGACTCTAACCTCACGCTTTCTATTATGTTTTATGATTATGATGCACTGACACTAGACTTCTATATGCAGCTCGACCCCCAGGGGTGGATCGCCGAGCTCCAGGGCCTCCTGCACTCCACCGTCCAGCAGCGAGACGAGCTCCGACAGGCGCTGGACCTCCAGGTGAGTGTCACTGAACCTTTAGACTTAGTTATGCATATGCTTATGACTGACCTGGAGTTCTAAAATGCAGCGAGCCGAGGGGACCCAGTGTCAGGGAGCTGACGCACCTTCTTCCTCCTCCCAGCTGTCCGCTGACTGTGCCGAGCGAGATGCGGAGTTCGCGAGGATTGTGACACGGGCCGAGGAGGCCAAGGCGGCACTCGTCGAGAGGGTAAGTAAACACCTGCACTTTCCCCTTTGATTATGACTATGAAATGCGACTAACTGACTATGATGCATGCACATGCAGACGACCGAGCTGACAGCGGCCCTGGGCGAGAACGCCCGGCTGAGGGAGGAGATGGAGCGCAGCCACACCGTAGTCCCGATGGAGCTGGTGCTTCTCCGCTCGGAGCTGGAGCGTAGTCTGGATGAGGCCCCGTTGGCAGACCGCTACCGGGTTGAGGCAGAGCGTTCTCGTGTGGAGGTGGAGCGCTCTCGTGGGGAGGTGGAGCGGGCTCGGTTAGACGTAGCTGAGTTGAGAGGAGAGGTACGAGCGTTCGAGAAGATGATCCGAAGGCCAGAGCACAGCGGAGCGCCGAGCGACACTCACAGTACATACGGCTCCTACAAGAGTTACTTCACGAGTTCCTCTGGTCGCCGGAGGAACGAGGAGGAGGAGCGGCGCTGATGGCACCGGGAGGAGTTGAGCTCAGTGATGGCCCCACCATCGAAGAGGCATAAGGGCTCGGGTGAGAGCGGGGAACCAGGAGAGGGAGCGGCCTGATGTACTTTAGATCTGACTTACGTACATATTGATGTTATGCATGCTTATGATATGATAGCTTTTTTTGGTTTTACAAATGAATATGTGTGAATGCCTGACGCTAATGGCCTAACAACGACTCCTAGACTGACACGAGGGAATGAGAGACGAAACGCTTTGAGTGGAAGTAGTGTAAGAAGGACAAAAATTGATGCTTCAGGTAGATAAACGGTCGGCCAGATGGTCGCTCCAGAGTTCAAATGGCTCATGGTGGACCGTGGATGCTGGTTCGTCCAAGGCTCCAAAGAAGATTAAAAACGGTCTCCATTAGACCGTGGATTCTGGAAGAAGGTCTCATATTGACCGTTGGCATCTACTAACGGCCTCTCATAGACCATCTATTACGCCAGGAAGCGAAGTGTGTAGAAGGCACGTAAACGGTCCATGTTAGACCGCTTCCATACACCCGCAGTCGCTCGATAGATAGCTTTCATATACCCGCGGTCGCTCGATAGACCACTTACATGGAAACTCTGATAGCTCCGATCGGGGTAGAGAGTCCTAACTCATGTCAAAGTTTATCCTAACCCGAGTTGGAGCTATCCTACCTCAATCCTAGGGGTATTAGGCCACAAATTAGGCTCTATAAGTAGGAAGGCACCCAAAAATCATTCTTCACCCAAACCTTCTCCCTTAGGCCTTGAAAAACTTTGCAAAACCTCCCCAAAACACCAGGAAGAGGACCCTTGAAGGAGGCTCTATGGGTGAGGCCACTTACCACGGGCCAAAGCCGGCCAAGAAAGAGCACGGGGTGTTGCAAAAGTTGACCGCCATCCCCGGGGATCTGAGCTCCAGCACTTTGAGAGAGATAAGTCAATGCAACTTCTCTTATTTCATTCAATCTCTTCCAAAAATGCTTATATTCTTCCTCTCTTTTCTTGGTTTTCTTTTTTCTTTCACCACCTCAGCTTCTCCCTGGTCCTAGGTGTTATTCCACCTTGAAGTGGATGTCTCCCATGATTCGTGAGCTCCCTATAGCTGTGATATCCATCCTAAGGGCCTGGCACTTGCACCCTCTCTTAATTCTAGCCAAAAACTTCCCCAAGCTTTCATTGGATTGGCATAGTATCATAGTCTTCATAGAATTATGGCATCCACAGACACATACTTTCATCTTCCCTTCCTTTGAGACCACCATCTTATTAGAGGAGGTAGAGACCTACATATCCCTTCCTAGATCCAAAGCTGGGGAGGAGGACTTGGTTTGCCATACTGTTGCCCCTGTAGACCCTACCCTCATCCTAGGGGACTTCCTACCTAGTGCTAAGGATGTCCGCACCATGATTGGTCCACACCATATCCATTTGCTACCCCTGAGCCAGTGGGTCATAGCTCATTGTAAGAATAAGTGTGGGTGAGATGAAGCCATAGCCAAGGCTGTTTCTATCTGCTTATGTGGTGCCATACTCTTCCCCTCTGTCGACCATGTCCTGGACATCCCCATCCTTAGCACCATTAGTGGCCTGTGGCGGGGTCTTTCCATTTCTCAGGCCGTTCTTGCTTACTTGTACGAGGGTCTTAGCTCAGCAGCCCTTGGAGGCCCACTCTTTGGCTCTATGCTTCTTCTTGAGTACTGGATGGGTGTCAGGTTAAAATTCATGTCTAGGGAGAATATCACTTCTGTCAGCCGCATCTTTGGGAGCCATCCACTCTTTTTCATTGGCGATTCTTTCAGGTTTGTAAAGCAGGTGGAGTGTCAGACCGCAGACAAGAAGACTAGGGATGAATGACGCCTCTATATCAACACTCTGCCCCTGGACCGATTCGTGATGCGCCCGTTCTTCCTCCACAGTACCACCCTCAGGCTTCCTAGGAGGCTTGGACTCGACTTAAGGATTGTGGGAGACACCACCCTGGCAATGTACAGCCCCCACAGGTGTTTTCTACAGGTCGGGCTCTCCAGGACGATAGTTCCAGTACTACCCCACCTTCCTGCGCTACAGGCGAGGAGGCTCGGGACAGAGGAGGATCAGCATGCGGTTAGAACGCGCTGATCATGTGGGAGATCAGCAAGGTACGCACCCTACCAGTGGAGGTGACAGAGCTTCAGAAGGAGTATCAGGCTTATGTGAGAGCTGCGTGAGATCAGGCCTTGCGGGGATGCCCGGCTGAGGATTGAGTGATTTTTATCATTTATGATGTATGGAGACCATGGATTTCATATTGATTTGCTTGATTTTGGAATAAAGAATGGAATGCTTTGATTAAATGAGATTGGCCTTTCTCTCTTGTGCATTTGTGTGGATTGAGGCGGTCCTCTAGAAAGGAAGCGATCCATAAAAGACCGCTACAAAATTTACACGGTCATCATGTGACCGCGGACCAAAGCCAAACGGTCTTAGATAGACCGCTCAATTGACGGATGTGAGGGGTTCAGAATGAGGGTAGGCGGTCTATCGAGAGACCGTCTAGGATTCTGGGGCAGTTGGTGAGAGACCATGTGAAGAATAAGTGGTCCTTTTAAGACCACTGCCCTTTGGGCGCAGAGAAGAGCTAGTGGGCTCGTGAGACATAATGAAGACGGCCTTCTGGAGGCCGTCTAGAAGCCTGGAATTGTCATATTATGACCGTTTGAAAATTGAAATGGTTGTCGAAAGACCGTGTACCTGTAGAGGCCAGAATCACTTGTAGACTTGTCCCTGCACACACACTTAGACAAAAAATAGGTTAGATCTGTTTTAGGCTTAACCCTTTGCCTGTAGCAAGTTAGGGAATAACCAATCCTTAATTTTTGGTCAAGGGGATAAGCCTTATTGAATAGGCAAAATGACAAAAGGAAAAGGATGCAATGTGTGCCATGAAATGCAAGTGATGATTTTGAAAATGTTTTTGTAATTTTGAAAATATTTGATTTTTTAGACTTTTTTAGAAATATCTGATTTTTTGGGATCTTGAAATATTTGATTTTTTTAGGTTTTGAAATATTTGATTTTTTTACCTTGAAATATTTGATTTTTTTTATTTTGAAATATTTGATTTTTTTTTTTAGATTTTGAAATATTTGATTTTTGGGTTTTGAAATATTTGATTTATTTAGATTTTGAAATATTTGATTTTTTAGGTTTTGAAATATTTGATTTTTTTGAGATTTTAAAATATCTGATTTTTTTGGATTTTAAAATATCAGATTTTTTTTTTGGATTTTGAAATATCTGATTTTTTTGGATTTTAAAATATCTAATTTTTTTTATTTTGAAATATCTAATTTTTTTAGATTTTGAAATATCTGATTTTTTTTTGGATTTTGAAATATCTGATTTTTTTTGGATTTTTGAACCAGTTCAGACCCGACGACGGGATACCTTCGTATCTCATTAGGGGTTCCCCATGCACGTGCGTTATGGGTGACCATTTATGGCCACGGTCCAATTTCACTTAATGATGCCTCTGTTGAGGCCATACCCGGGGTACGATCCAGTCCTTGAGAAAATAATAAAAAAAGAGAATCTGATAGGGAGGCCGGTAATAGGTATAGAGGTTTTTAGGGCTTGAGTTCTTCTCACGACAATCCCTCTTCGAGAGATTTGGTCTATTGCGCCAAGACTTTGTGTCTGTCATCGATCCTTCATCCGCTCTAGGCACGCGTACGACCGGGCTCATAACGTCCCGCGGGAAAACTGTACTGACACTCTTGCCATGCCTAGTTTCATTCTTTGGAGCAGTTAGACTTTTGAGCTTCAAGTATTTGAATGAGCTTTTAGCTTTTGCCTTGATTTTACCCCTTTTCTTTTTTCTTTCTTTCTTTCGCTTTTTTGAATGCGGAATTAGGTCATAACGAACTGCCCCTATTTGAGACCTCGCTTTTATCGGGGTGTCTAGATCAGTTCTCGCCCCCTTATTCACCACTTGCCCCTACATTCGGCCAGAGAGGAGAAAAAAAAGGATTTTAACTTTCCCCCAAGCATGGCCAAAGGAGAAACGGTGTTGTGCAAAAAGGAAAACCCAACCTTGGAGGTCGTGTAGTGTGTGAATATCGTGTTGGGGATCTCCTTTCATGATCAAGTAGAGGAACACCCCGCCACCGGGCCATTGCTAACTCGACTCTAAGGATAAAAATGTTTAAGATACAACCCGTTCCACAGATTAGGCAATTCTTCGCCCTCTACATTGATTAGACAGTACGCATTCCCAGGATAAATCTCTTTGACTACGAACGGACCCTCCTAGTTGGGTTGCAGTTTAGACCTAGGACCTTCGGAACGAATAAATTTGCATTTCAAAACCATGTTACCCACTTGGAATTTTCTTTCGATGACCTTCTTTTGGAAATGACGCGAGACACGCTTTTGGTAGACGAAGACGTGATTGGCCACATTGAGTCTCTTCTCGTCCAAGAGTTCCGGTTGGACTAGCAATGCCTCTCGACGTTCATCGAGATTAAGTTCTTTGTCGAGCTGCACTCTTAGGGAAGGGTTCAAAATCTCATACGGGAGTACCACCTTCATCCCATAAGTGAGAGCAAAGAGAGTTTGCCCCGTGGGAGTACAGACGAAGGTGCGATAAGCCCATAGAGCTTCTACTAATTTATCGGCCCAATCAGCAAATTTATGTGACTCGCATGTTTTCTTAATGATTTTAGGAAGAGTCTTGTTGGTGGCCTCGGCTTGGCCGTTGCCCTGGGGGTAGTATGGTGATGAATGGTGCAGCAAAATATTGAATTTCTCACAGAGGTCCTGGAGTTCTTGTGACACGAACTGGGGTCCGTTGTCGGTGACGATGTCGCTCGGCACTCCAAACCGTTAAATGATGTTCTTGAGGATGAAGCGGCAAACTGTGGTAGCCTTGATTTTTGCGTATGCTTCAACTTTTTCCCACTTGGTGAAATACTATGTAGCAGTTAGGATAAAAGATTTTTGTTTGACATGGGAGTTTGGATCACCTAGTGGGCCCACAATATCCAAAGCCCACATGGAGAATGGCCATGGAGCAGAAAGATGATGGAGAGATGAAGTAGGAGCATGAATCTTGTCAGCATGGAGTTGGCACTGAAGGCACCTACGGACATAGGTGGAACAATCTTCTTCTAGGGTTGGCCAGTAATAGCCCTGCCTAAGAATCTTCTTCGCCAAAGCCAGACCATTAACATGCCCTCCACACTCACTTGAGTGAGCTGCTTCAATAACTTTCCAGGCCTCATCATCGGCTAAGCATCTCATGAGAACTCCGTTAAGAGCGCGCCTATACAATTCTCCTACAATGATGGTGTATCTAGAGGCGACTCTTCGTATGGCCTTGCACTGTGCGGCGTTGGCTGATTCTGGGAATGACCCGTCCCTGCAATACTGCTCGATTTTGTGATACCAGGGCAACTCCTCCTCTTCTAAGATTTCCTCGAGTTCATTTAAAGACACTTCTTTCAAATTCTCCTTCTCAGCTTTCTTCTCCACAGATTTCCTAAGGTTGTCAAACCACGGATCCTGAAGGGAAGGAGCGTCTAACCGCTGGACCACAATGGTCTCAGTGGAGCGACTGAGGGGTAAGGAGAGGGAAGAAGCGAGCGATGCAGGTGCATCGGCAAGAATATTCTATGATCGAGGGGTGTGAATGTAAATCAGCTTACAGAATTGCTTAGCCAAGAGCGTGACCAAATCTTGATAAGGTTTGAGCTTAGGATCACGGGTGCGATAAGTGGAAAGAACTTGGCGTAGCACCAACTAAGAATCTCCTATAATATTCAAGTAATGCGCGCCCATGATGTAGGCGTGCTTCAATCCGGCAAGGAGAGCCTCATACTCGGCTATGTTATTGGTAGTAGGAAAAGAGAGTTGGTATGCAATGGTAATAGTCACTCCCTCTGGAGTGAGGAGGACAACACCGATCCCTCGGCCCTGAGAATTGAGTGCACCATCAAAATGTAGCGACCAAAAAGGGTGATGAGTGAGCACAGCAAGGTGTTCATCAGGAAACTAATCCTGGATTGAATCTGTACAAGGGATAGGTAAATGAGCGAGATGTTCAGCAATAGCATATCCCTTGATAGCTTTCTGAACGACGAAGGTAATATTGAATTGAGAGAGAAAGCTCTGCCAGCGAGCTAACCTACTAGAAAGGACGGGTTTCTCTAAAAGATAGCGAATTGGGTCCATTCTAGAGATCAACTTAACCTCATGGGTAAGGAAATAATGTTTCAATTTCTGGGCTACCCAAACTAAGGTTGCGTAGGTCTTCTCCATAGTGGTATACTTACACTCAGCAGGATTGAACAACCTAGAGAGGTAGTAGGATGCCCTTTCCTTCCCTTCGTCATCCACGTGTGCTAGGACAGCTCCTAGGGAGTCATCAATAACCTAAATGTATAAAATCAGGGGTTTTCCAGGAACAGGGGGTTGCAAAACTGGGGGATTAGACAAATAAACCTTCAGATCCTCGTAGGCCTTTTGACATTGTTCATTCCATTCAAATTTGGCCCCCGCCTTCAACAATTCATAAAATTGGCGGCATCTTTGCAAATGTTGGGATATAAACCTCCGAATGAATTGCAAATGCCCAATCAATCCTCTAAGTTCAGTGATGTTCTTAGGCGGTGGCATTTTCATAACGCCCTTCATTTTTTTTGGATCAATTTGAATCCCTCACTTGCTAACTATAAAACCTAGCAACTTCCCTGATGCTACCCCAAACACACATTTCTTCGGGTTCATTTTTAGCTTATACTCCCTAGCCCTTTGTAACACTTTGGCCAAGATAGCAGGGTGCTCTTCTTTCGACCTTGACTTCACCAGAATGTCATCTACATAGGCTTCCATATAAACATGCATCATGTCGTGGAAGATTGCCATAATTGCCCGTTGGTATGTGGCACCCGCATTCTTCAGTCCAGACGGCATGACCACGTAACAGTAGGTGCCCCAAGGCGTGGTGAATGAGGTCTTTTCCTGATCTTCGGGAGCGAGACGGATTTGGTTATACCCTGAATATCCATCCATAAATGAAAGGGCTTCGTACCCGGCCATGTTGTCCACCAACACGTCGATATGAGGAAGCGAAAAATTATCTTTAGGACATGCCTTATTCAAGTCCCTGAAATCGATGCAAATTCAAATTTTTCCATCCTTTTTCATCACAGGGACAATATTTGCCACCCATTGAGGATAAAAAATAACTCTAATGAACTCGACCTTATGTAACTTATACACTTCTTCTTTTATCCTTAAGGCCATTTGGGGGTGGAATCTTCTTGATTTTTGCTTAATGGGCATTGCCCCTTGTTTAAGTACTAATCTATGTTCTACCAGAGTGGGGTCAAGGCCTGGCATGTCCTCGTAGGACAAGGTAAATGAATCGTCGTACTCCCTCAAAACCTTGACTAGCTCCTCTTCAACCTAAGGAGGGAGGTTAGCACAGATAATTATAAACCCGGGGTCCTCTTCAGTTCCAATATTAATTTCTTTCGTGGGTTCATCCATAGCCGACCACGGTTCATCAAATCTCTTCAAACCCTGTGCGTACAAATCGGCAGTGTCATCCACGTCGCTATCCTCATAATCAATCGGGTCCTTCTCATCTATGATCTCATAAACACCTAATCCATCGTCACTCCACACCCCGTCTAGCCCCTCATCATCCTCCCGGACGATGGCTGTCTTTACAAACTCAGGACACTTAAGGAGGACGTGAAAACGCTGAGCAAGGTCTTGGAGGAACCTATCAGGAACGGTTTTAGCATGACGCGTCATCGGGCGCGTAACCGTGGAAGGGTTGGAGACACTGGAACAAGACCCTACCTCACTAGACTCAATCGACTCTACTTCCCTAGCTTCGCCGCCCCTACATCTAACCTAGGGGATAGAAAATCTACAGGAAAGGAAACAGGGGCCTCATGCCCCTGGGAAGAGGACTGACAAAATAGAGCATAATCCTCCATTGAAATCTCCGTTTTAAAATTGTCATTTTTTTTGGAGATTGGAGGAGATCATGCAACAAGAGGGGTTAGAGGAGGAAGGAGGAGGAGGAAGTGTAGTAGGGAAGAGAGATGGAAAAAGAACATTAAAGAAAGGGTTGGAAGAAGAAAACCATGTGGTTGAGAGATCTGAACAGGAGGACCACATGGTGGAAAGATCAACAGGTGGGCATTTCCCACATGCGCATGGCACAAACAAATCCTCAAATGGCATTTCTGTAAAAACCGGATCGATCATGATTGGAGGTGAATGGGGTATGGATTCCAATTGTTGAAAAAGGGAGGTGAGGCGGGAAGGAGAGCAAGAAAAAGCAATAAGGGAGCTCCCCTCTTCCTGCGACCTCCGGTGAACTGGCTCTACTGGGGTGTACTTCACAAGCTGTACTCCCGAACTTCTCAGACAAACTTCTTCTTCATGAAACATCTTTTCAAAACCATCACAAAAATCTTCCATATCACCCACTAGCCCCTTCGGTGGAGGCGGCGGGTCAGCAACGGTACAAGCGGCATCATTTCTCTTGCCAGAACACGGCGGCGTCTTCAGGGTACCAGGTTGCAACGGGCCCTTCACAAAGTGCTGGTGATAGTCCCAGGTCAATAGCCCTGAGTCTCCCAGAATTGACAATGCTGACTCTCGGTAGTCGAGGCCTCTTCTGCTCATTTTCCTGCCCCTTGGGATGGGCATAGTCCGCCCCTGTAACTGGGCTCCGAGACCCATGCCTGGCTGGTAACCTAGTTTCAGAATCATGTTCCAGCCTTTGGAGTCTCGTATCTTGGACTTTGCTTTGACATTAATAGGTGTAGTGGTGGGCTTGCGTGACGCATATGCCCAGGGAAAATCCAAGTCCATCATAGAAAGGACCGGCTTATTGCTCGACAAGAGAGTTGGCAGAATCTTGTTGGAAATAGCTTCAACAGTTTGCACCGTCGAAATGCTCTTTACCTTGACCACCCGCCCCTGAAATGAAAATTTGAGGCATTGGTGGGCGGTAGAAGGCACAGCATGCAGGCTGTCGATCCACAGACGACCTAGAATGGCTTTAAACATTGGATCAATGTCTAACATATAAAACTCCACGGCCATTGTCAATGGCCCAAGCTCGGCCTGAACGGTCACCACCCCATGGCATGCTCCCCTGGAGTTGTCATAAGCAGTAATGGTCATCGGAGTTGGCCTTAGCATATCTTCAGAAATATTGCAGGCACTCAAAGTGCTCAAGGGACAGACATTTATCGTAGCTCCTGTGTCCACTAGAGCCGCGTCGACCGCCACTTTATTTAATGTGATTGAAATGCAAAGTGGCATCTGGCGTGCCTCGAGGGGTGCTAATTCTGACTCTAAAAATGAAATGGATGGCCCCTTCGTAATTGTGTCCAACGCCGATGGTAAACTCTCTACTGCCATATCCTCGTTGACCATAACTTTTTGAAGAAAAGTTTTTAGAGCATCCTGGTGCAGTGTGGACCTCTTAATCAACTCCAATATTGAAATCTTAGTCAGCGTCCGGTCCAAGTGCTGCAGTAGATCATATCTTGTGCCTGGTAGGGGGTCGACTTCTTCTTGCTCAACTATGGGTGAGGAAACTGGGGGGTTGGGTGCAGGTGCACCAGTAGAGGGATAGCTTCTCTGAAATAAACGCCCGCTCCGGAGGGCTAGGTTCTGTGCCGGCACGGCATTGGATGGACTCCCGACTGGCCCAGTGGGGTAAGTGGAAGGAACAACGGTGGGAGAGGCGACAATGGAGGGGGGTCTGATAGGCCCTAGCAGAAGGATGATAGGTGAAGGGTTAGGTGAGGGGGTGACAATGGAGGCTATGACAGGTGAAGGTGCAAGGATTGGTGAAATGGTGGGCAAGGTGGCAAGTGCAATGGGGGATCTGGAAGAAATGGTGGATGTAGCGGAGGTCAAGATGGTGGGCGAGATGATGGAGGGGACAGAAGGTGAAGGGGAGTTGGTGCATGTATGGTGGAGGGCCAAAAGATGAGCAGGATTCTCATCATCATAGGACCACCCAGCGTTGGGAGCTGGGCGGTGAACAATATTTACCTGAGCCGGTGTCGGCGGCTACTGTTGAGGAGCGGGCAGGTGGTTTGGCATTGGATTCTGATGAATCCCTAACTCTGCTGCAGGCTGTTGCTGCTGCTATGGTTGAGGTTGCTAAGGTTGCTGCTGCGGCGGCGCCGACTACTACGGCCTCGGCACCTGTCTTCTTCTCTCTTTCATGTCTTCGATCAACTTATGCATCTGTGCCCAATCAATCCTCTATCCCTCATGCAGGTCATAAACAAGATCACGAAACTGATAGCACCTTTCTATAGTGTGCCCGGGCTGCCGATGATATATGCAATATCTGGACTGGTCGGCGGTCGGATTCCAATTCCGGCGTTCCGGAGGGAGATGAAGATCACCAGTGCACATCAGAGCCGAGAAAATATCTGGGAGAGTTTCAGGAAGTTGGGGGTAGTGGGCTCTCTTGGGACCCGGTCGAGCAGGTACGTAGCCATTTGGTGGAGGGATGTTGTGGTACTGTGGTGGCTGTTGTGATGGTGGTGGTGGTTGTTGTGGCGGCTGAGGAGCGGGAAATGATGGTCGAGTAGCTGGTGGAGTGGTGAACTGGGGGTTGCGGGGAGGTTGCTGGAAGCGTGGTGGAGCGGATTGGTTAGGAAAGTGGACAGCCTGCACCTGCTTGTTTGTCTGGACTCCTTCAGTGACTGGGCCCTAAGGTTTTCTGGTGGTTTTGGGCTTCTGGGCCTCAAACAAGGAATGAATGGGGGAGTCCTTAAACTGGGTCTAGATAAACCGGGCCCTACTGTACAACTGGTGCATATTGGAAATATCATTCATTGCTAAGATATTTCGGAACGTGTGTGTAGCATTGGAAATTAACAGCTTTACTTTCTCTTCTTCTGGAATCTGCTCGGGCACACGGGTGGCCATCTGCCTCCATCTGTCAACATAAGTTGCAAAGTCTTCATCGGCCTTCATCTTCTCGGCCACTAAATCGGTAAAAGAATATTCTGGGCCCCCCCGGTCTTGGAATCTCTGTATAAATTTATCTTTCACAATTTTAAAACTCTCTACCTCCTCCAGTGGCAGAGTATAAAACCATTCCAACGCTACCCCATCCAATGATCGGCGAAAAAGATACGCCATGAGGTGATCGTCGTATTGGAACTGCGCCGACTCGTACAAGAACTTTCTTGTGTGAATGACGGGGTTGCCATTCCCATCGTACTTGCGGTACGTGGGGAGCTCCGACTGGGGAGGGAAACGGATATCATGGAAATTGGGAACGGGGATATCGGTAAGGGATTGTGGGCCGACCCGTTTGTGAAGGAGGTCAAGTTGATGCTACATGGCAGCCCACTTGTCAAGAAGTTCCCGTTCCCGAGATGGAGGAGGCAAGACTGGAAGGGCGGACCCGGTGTAAGGGGCCGAAGGATGGACAGACGGAGGGGGTAGCCCATAAGAGGGATATTGGGCCAAGGATGGCCCCATATCCACGTGAGCCAATTGGGTGGCCCCTACTTGAGTGCGTATGAAATCAGCCGGGCCTGCAAGAGCCTGTGGCGCTGGAGGGATGGTTCCATAGGGATCAACATAAGAAGACGTGAAGAGCGGGGTCTTCCCCTTATCAGGCATCTGATGGGCCGAGCTAGAAGCTTGGCCCACCTTCGGATTGGTAAAGAGGAGGACCCTGGGCTGGACAGGGGTAAGATCAAAGGGAGCAGTAGACGATGCCCCTAGCCCACTAACCAAAGATGAAGAAGGGGCGACAACAGACATGCCCTGGGGAGGAACTGAGGATGGGGCATCCGGCCCCTGCAAAGCTTGGCTAAGAAGGTGGAGCTGGGTGGGATCCAACTGGGCCATCATGTGAAGAACATGGTTGGCCGAATTATGAGTTGAGGAATCAGAATGGGAGGGTTGACTACCCTCAACAACAACGGTCGGAAGAGGAGGGGGGGACCCCTCTCTCCCCTGCACAGCGGTGACCCTGGGTGGGTCCTCCAAAAGTCCCTGAGGAAGAGAGTCCTCGCTGGAGTGAGAGAAATCATGGAAAGACATGTTGGAAGAGGAATCGAACAAAGGATTGAGGTAGGAAATGAATAAGGAATTGCCCCTAGGAGAAGATCATGTGGGTGTGAAGCAACTCCACATGCAACGAACACCTTGAGACAAGAAGAAAACAACACCTAATAAGCACCTGACTGGAGATAGCTAACAAACATGCACAAACACAAAGGAGAGGAGAGGCAACCAATTATCAACCAAGTTATAATGATACGTGAAAGTTTTTATATGTTCCCCTTTAAGAACCTTAATGGATTCAATTAAATAAGGTTCACTCAACAATAGGGTTCCTAATAGGGGTGGAATAGGGACTTGGTTGACTCTAAGTTTACTCTCTCTCATTAATGCAACCTAGACTGGGGGTGGTAAGGTACAACCTGCCCGGCGTCCGTGTGGGAATCCACGGCTCACGAGGGCTTACGGAGGTCCCAAGTAAGGTCACCTAGTCGGCTCCAAGGAATATGGAGACGAGGGGATCCCCTACCAAGGTAGGAATGCAACTAGTATGATAAAATGTATGAGCCTATGTGCACCGGAGTGCATGCAAAATCTAGTCTAAATCTAACACACAATGATCAAACAATATGGTAAGTATGACAATAATAGTGCAAGGATAAATGACA
The DNA here is from genome assembly GCA_022559845.1 of Amorphophallus konjac. NCBI lineage: Eukaryota > Viridiplantae > Streptophyta > Magnoliopsida > Alismatales > Araceae > Amorphophallus > Amorphophallus konjac. The sequence goes on from CM040123.1 coordinate 258,180,720, forward strand.
ACCAAGGGAGATAAATCGCGCCCAAAAACAAGTATGAAATGATATGAGATAACACACAAAATAGCAATCTCGGGTGCACTGTAGCCAAGAGATGGTCTGGCGGGAGACCGCGCAGGGAGTATAGACAGCCCTAGATAGGACCACTAAATGACAGGGAGCAGTGAAAACAAACACACAAAACAGAAATAAACTGTAGCGGTGGGAACTTAGCATACCTAAATGAGCTGGGCGGTCTAACAAACGACCGCGACACCTGTGAGACGGCCCTGACAAGATCGTGTAAGCATAGCAAATCACAGAAATCAAAATAGCTGAAACATACTTGAGGCAACAGTGGACGGTCTATCGACCGACCGCTTGAATCTGTAAACGGCCATTCAGAAGACTGCGCACAACCCCGGGGATAGAAAACAGCAACAATGGAAATGACAAACCCAAATGGACTAATCAACTAATCCAACCACACAATAGGAGCAGATCAACAAAATCAGAAGCATGATGGGCAATAGGTGTCCCACCGTGATCGCCAAAAAAGGGGGTGTAGACAAGTTTTTCTTTCCCCTCGTCCCTCCCATAACTCAAAAGTGAATATGAAAAATGATGAGGGATGAACTAAATGAGGGAAAAGGCAACCAATAAACTACTCATACATGAAATTATGTCGTGATCACCACCAAGATACATAGCACAATAGGAGAGTACCACATACCTTGGAAAGGGGAGATGAAAGTGAAGACACTCACCGATGAAGCAACGCTGGAACAGGTTGAACGTGGTTCTCTGCAGACCGCCTACGTACGTCAATGGCTGATCGATAGGCTGTGTGCAGCGCTGAAGAGGAACGCGGGACGAACGGTTCTTTGGAGCCTAGACGGTCCGAGGTCGGCCGTGAACAGGAGAGGGATGGTCTGCGAAGGACAGCTCACAGCTGAAGACGGACAAATATAGACCGCGCAAAGTCGCCAGACCCCGAACCAAGGGACTTGATCCTCCACCCCTTCTGGCATGCCAGAGGGGATGGGCCTCATGCTAAAGCTTCTGCTGACCTGCAAAACACAGTAAACGACCAAAAATACAACCCAAATTAGCTTTATTTAAGTGTAGTATCTATAAGAATGAATGGAAAACTAAGCACACGATGGAAAGGGGGATACCTGGGGGGTTGGGTTTTTAACCCCTAGGGGCGTGAAAAACAATAGGAGGGGTGAGAAAACGAGAATGCCAATGAAAAATCGGGAAAAAAGATGAAGGGAATGAGCATGCAATGACTAACTAATGATCAAACACCTAGACCAAAACACGAAAGAAACCACTACTCCCTGAACTGAAGGCTCAAATGGATGTAGAGAGCCTTCCACCCTGGCTGAGATCCGCTCAAGAATTCGGCAGCACTTCGACGTGAACGTTAGATCTCCCCCCTATTCAAGCTTGGACTAAGGACACTATTTATAGACCACTAAAAGTCCACTCGAAATTGAGGATTTTCCAGCGATAATTAGGGTGAGATTCTGAAGGATAAATCGAAGATAATACTCCCAGCTTTCACTAGGATCAAACGGAATTGGATTTGGTTGAGAATCCGTGGAAAAAATCGAGGATGAAGCAGCCCTTTTGACCACGGACGGATAGAGAAAACCCAACCAGCCCAAGAATCTGGGCCATATAAGAGGTCGCTCGATGAGCCGCCCACACTCATACATGGTCAATTACTAGACTGCCTATGGGTGTCGGTGATACATAGAAAACAAGATAAATAAGGCATTTATCCTAGAGAATAGACTGATTGATACGGCGTAGGACTCTCAAGATGAAAATGGTCCACCGATGGACCGCTCCAAAAGCCACACGGCCGATTGCCAGACCGTGTATCAGGTGTCGGTGATAAATCAATAATCACATGATAAATAGATAATTATCTGAAGAATTATCCCGTTCAGGACTCTAGCCAATAAACTGTCTAATTATGAACTGCCTGACAAGAAAAGGCAATCAAATGTAAGACCGTCTATGAGGGTGTCGGTGAAAGAATGATAAATAAGCCTATTTATCCAAAGACCAAGTCAAAACGGTCTTTCAATAGACCGCCTATTCACTGAATGGCCTATCATTAGATCACTTAATAAATTGAAGGTCGACGCTAAAAAAGGTGAGGTCGACGCCAGCTAAGAGCAAGGTCGACGTTATTAAGGATAAGGTCGACGCTAGTTCAACAAACGGTCTTCCAATAGACCGCTGTTTAGCGTGCTTTTCTTTCGTTTGCGTATCGATCAACCAATCGACTAACTGGTAATCAACTGACTGATTGACGACGCGGGCGTGCCAGTCACATGAGTGACGATTTTATTGTGCGCTCATTCTGACCCATGTCGGGCGAATGTGAGGTTCGGTCGGGACCAGCAGTCCGCCATACCATAAAGGTTATGGCGTTAATTACATCCCCCACGAGGAGGGAACACCTTTGATTAATTGCCAAGATATCGGGCTGTCGAAGCCGGAAAAAGAACTACATGGTGATTATAGCAATGACAGGCAGGATGCAACATTAATCATGCAGAAGATGCGTTGTTTAATGGGAAAATGGATCCTCGGTACGTGGCGGAGGACGCAGGTCCGAAGACCACCATCGCGCGTGACGAAGGCTTCCGGCCAGACGTGATCTGGCTTTCAGTCGACGCCATTTAATATACCCGGGGATCTATGCATGCATGCACACAAGACATTCATGATTATATTGAATATGAAGATAGCGCCACGAAGGCGGCGGTGATCGACCACATTTATTGCCCCTCGTCAAGAGGAGGAAGGACGACATGAGTATGATAGCGAAAGCATGAATGCTAACAGATACGATGATGATGACGATGCAACTCAGGCTCGCTTGGCCCCTCTTTTATTCGATTTACTATCAGATATAGCTTATTGACATCGCCCCCGAGAGAGGAAACTCGTCCCGAGGCAAGCGAGTGAGTAAGATATCAAAAGGGTTTCAAAACCGGTGCGGTTACGACTTACACGGCGCGGCAGAGCGTAGGTATAGTGGGTAATACGGCGCGGCCATGACTAACAGCTTAAGAAGGCGCGAGAGCTTGGGGGCGCGCCGGTTTGGGGCGCGTCGAAAAATCACAAGGGGAAAAAAAAGGACATGAGTGTGGCCTTAATCCGGCGCGGGGGGGTACCGCGCCGCATTAGGGCGCGCCGGGGGACTCCGCGCCATTTTAGCCCAAATTCTATTTCTTTGGACCTCCTTTGAGTTTGTTGGGCCCATCTGGGGGACTTTGAGTCCATTGAGGCCAATAAATTTTATTAAATTGAAGTCCAGAGTCCTCTGAGGATGACATATTAAGTCAGTACGAGGTTCATACTCGAGCACTAGGGTAATTAGATTCGGAGCAATTGATCATCAAGGTTTTCATAAACTTAATCTATCCAGAATTGGACAGCATCTCCCCCGGATTGCAAAGAATTGCAGGGGATAAGCGGGGTCATGTTCACCTGTGGAACAAGCCCCTACATCGCCGGTCTGCACAATGTCAGCCAGCAAACCCCAATGGATGGAGTACCCCGAGGACTAGCCTACTAGGGGCACCCAAAGTTCCATGGGGAGAAGAAATAGAGGGAGGAAGCCGTCGACAGTGGGAACGATGCCCCGAGGGCTAGCCTACGAGGGGTGACGGACCCATAGTCGATGGTTCATCCCATGGAGAGATTGACCATTGGGAGAGCGGGACTCCGAGGGCTAGCCTACAAGGAGCACGCATCCCCCGGTATCGGTCGGGTCTTAATTTGTCGGGGTTGAGTTTAGTTGAACCAGGGCCCCGTCACTGTCTGCAGTGGCTTCGAGGGAATGCCCACCATCGAGAGATGGAGCCCCTCCCCGGTCGCCCAGCAATCGTCAAGAAACAGCAGAGGAATGTCCCCCTCCCCGGACGATCGAAACATCAGGAAACCCTCAGAGCGGTGTGGATGAATATGGTGCATGGGAGCAGTAGATGCATAAACGAAACGAGATCGTTGCAGGGGCATTTACTCGAACGGTTGAAAAGCAAAGTTCGAGAGGGGTGGATCCCTTGTATAGCGGATAGAGGCACACGCAGAGGCGCGGCTCTATTCATGAGGATAAGAACGATGCAAAAAATCCTTGAATCATGTGTAAAGTGAATGATCGAAAGAAAACCCCCGGGGAGGGGTGTTTCTATAGCCCACGATGGCTCGGGGCATAGCCGAGGCTTCGATGGAATCAGAATTACTGCTACGTCGAAGAGAATCCAACATACGCATTGACACAAGTGAGAGAGGCAGAGATTCTGAATATCAGCTCGGCCTATTGGCCTAATCATTCGCACACGTATCACTATTCAAAGATGAAAAACGAACGAATGTTTACATTGAGAATCCGGCGTCGACACCACTGCCAGAATGCCGTTCATCGACGCCGAGGAACATACAATGGCAGGATGAATCACAGAGGAGGGGAGGGGTCGGCTCATATCATTGCCATCCCTCCCCTCTTCGGTTTACAACCAGTAGACGGAGATTGGGGGGAATCGGCGGGAGATAGGGGAGGAACAGCGCCGGTGCCCACCTGCTATCGAAAATAGAGTATCGTAACTCAGTCGGGGAAGAAGAAGGTCACCGACGGAGGACGCCCAGGAGAGGCGCTATTCTTCTCTCTGGAATTCTCTCTCGATCCCTCCTCTTCTCTCTGCTTTTCTTTTTTGAAGCCTCCCTCTCGAGAGTCTATCTTTTCTTTCTCTTCTTTCTTCTTCTTTCTTCTTCTTTGTTTCCGTCTGGCCTCCCTTTTCTGTTCTCGAAGAACCCTATATATAGAGGCCTGAGTTCGAACTTGAACCGGCGTGGGATTAGCGCGCCGGGAAGAGCCTTCAAGGCTTACCGCGCCAGGGTTGGACACCCTCAGGGTGATTTGCGCGCCGGCCTAAGGGCTGAAGATGGGGCTTTAGTGCGCCGGGATCAGGGGCATCGAATGAGGGGCGCGCCGGTTTAAGGCGCGCCGGGCTAATGCTCCTCGTGCGCTTCAAGCCAGTCGATGAGTCCGGGGATGATTCCGGGAGTCATCATGAACATTATCTCGCCAATGCCCATCGAAACCTTGGCGGGATGTTTTGTCGAAGCTCCCAGGTCAATGTATGGCCGTTCTTGAGACTCCAGATAGCTTTGACTTGATCATACGGGCTTTCTGCCGACACGGCCTTTGGCTCTACGCTCCATGCTGTTGGTCCGGCCTGGCTCGTACTCAGAGCTCTCTAAGAGGTTGGATAGCCAGGAGATCGTTCCGCCTGAGCCGGGCGATCATTCGGCCACTAATGGGCCCATCTTGGCGGGAAGCCGTGCCCATGCCGGGCGATCGGGATCTTCCGCCGTCAGAGCTTTCGGTTCTCCGTTTCGAGAAACCGGGGGGACTCCTTTATCCTCAGGAGAGCCTTTCATGAGGTGGGTATCCACCGGGTAGATCGTCGTCCTTGATCGGACAATGGGTGTAGTGTATGCAGCATGACAGAGTCAATGCCGATTCATTGGGCAGGCTTGGTCGCACCGCCAGTTGGTTGTGAATTCGTCCCGGCTCCCTTGAGGAGAAGTCCCCGTATCTATATGGAGTGACTCGAGGCTCTGACAGCTTGAGAAGTCTTCAATAGGTTGATCTTTGTCGGCTTCCGTGCTTCGGTGGGCCGGATCATTCGTCTTTATGGCTTGGTCATCGACGATCATATTTTGAGTGCCAACAAATGCCCCCCAGACGTGGGTGTTGCGAGCAAGGCACGAGTGCAGTAGGGCCAACGGATGAGTTTCACCCAGAGCGATTCCCTCTTGGGTTGACAAGAGCCTGGGATGGCTTTTAATTTGGCATGGCCGTTAACCCGGCACCGTTTAGATGTTAATACGGCGTGCGTAATCCGGTGCACCCCCTTGGCCTTGGATGTTAATCCGGCGCGCCCACGCTACTCGCACGTTGATTCGGCGCGGCCTCGGCGCTAAGGGTTGTTGATCCGGCGCACCTTTTCCCGGCGCGCCTTCTGCTTACGAGCCTTTTAACCCGGCGCGCTAAATAGCGCGCCGGTTTAACAATGGGGGGCTTCCCCTATATATTTCTTTCTTCCTTGTTTTTTCTTCATCGCCTTTCATTTGACGATTTTCTTTCTCTCTCCTCCCTTTCTTCTCTCCCTTTGGCGCCAAGAGCGGCGATTTCTTCCTTCGGGTGAGTGGAGGTGCTGTCAATTTGGGTCTCGAAACCCATTCTTTGGACCCCGGGAGGCTTCTAGCAGGGCTTGCCCTCGGAGCTATTCCCCCGGGTGTTCCTCTGGCCTTGGTGTAATGCCAATGGCTATCTTTTAGAGACCGTTCCTCAGTGGACGCGTTCCCACTTTTCTTTGGCAATCCCCCGTGCTGGGGAGACTCTGCCGAAATTTTGTCGGAAGTTTGCCTTTGATCAGCTATTTTCTGACTTCGCTTTTGCTTGATGTGCCCTTTTTGCAGCTGTCATGGCATCCAGCTCTTCCTCTCACGCCGTAGTGACATGGGAGAATGTTAATTCTCTTGACTGGGGGCACGGCCAAGTGGCTATAGTTGCAGAGTCTTCAAATTCAGAGACGGACACTGTAGACACCGGTCGTCTCCTTATTCTCGGGGGCGACTCTTTTCATTATGATAGAGAGGGCGTGACCAGGAAGGATTATCCCAAGGACAAGCACCTGATGTCCCTTCTTCAGCGCTTCAACCTTCAGGGGAAGCGGGATGTGTTCACCGTCCGGAAGGTCGAGCAGGCCCTGCTGGTGGAGAGAGACAGCCTGGCCGAATGTGTGATGCGGGGAAGACCCATCTATCTCCCCGGAGAGGTCAGGAAGTGGAGCGCTGTGCTGGGGCTGCAAGACCTGGCTCCGGCAGACGGACTGCTGACTAGAGCTCCCGAGTTCGTACCTGCTCGGTGGAATGATTCCGCGGGCAGAGTGGATCGGGAGAAGCCGATTTTTGGTTTATTCCTTGCCCCGTTGAGATGAGGATATAGGGATGAATCATTCTTGTTGGATTGCTTGGCAATTCGCTTCAAGCACCAGATATCAGTGGGATGGTTTGCTGAGCTGAAAGCTGTAGACGCCCATGCATTCAGGCCCGGGGCAGTAGAGTTTACAGACTACGTGCTGCATCATTACGCTCCTCTTCTAACCAGAGCTGGTGTATATCACAGCGTGTATGCTTCCAGGTATCGGTACCCAATTTCTCGGGGATTGTGCTGTGGCATGATCGAGGTGTTTTGCCCTAAGTACAACACCTTCTATACTTCAGAGGGAGAGACTTCTTTGGACTTATGGAGCCTGTCTCAACTCAGCGGCCTACCCATTGATGGAGAACCGTATGAAGAAGTTTGTTGGCCTGACTGGTTGAAAGACCAGACCGATGGTGACGGCTGGTATTTGGAGGGCTACGCCTATCGGTATCTGATGAAGGCGTATCGCACCCTTTTTCATTCGTCGCACGATACGAGGGAAGCTCGGAAGCCGGGCGAAAAGTGTCGGGTGCGGATGGGCGCCTGGCTTCAATATTTCTTCCAGGGGAAGAGCAAGTATGAAGATTTTCCTCCCATAGCGCCAGTAGCCCAGAAGCGGAAGAAGAGGGTGCGACGCCAGGCCGCTTCATCATCTTCCTCGAGAGGAAGGCAGGGAGAGAACCCAAACCCTACTGGTGTTGATGAAGTGACTCACTGTGCTGCATATCTAGTTTATTGGCTCTGCTCCTTCGCTCTTCCTCAAGGTGACGAGAGCGTGATCAAAGCAGAGGCCATCTACCCGGCCTGTCTTATGGCTTGGGGTATCAAGCTGTCTCTTTGTCCAGTGGCTTTGTGCCTCATCTACAAGATGTTGGGGGACTTGCACAAGACGCTTCTCCCTAGAAGCTTTCGGACGGTTGGTCCGTTACATTTTTTCAATGCCTGGGTCTACACCCTATTCCCGGAGGTAGCTCCTCGGGCGTTACAAGCGGTTCCTCTAGTCCCGCGCATGATAGAGTTTGCAAGTGCCGAGCCATCATTGCTAACGGAGCAACTCTATGCCATTCGGGGTAAATTGACCCGTCTTCCCGTGGACTAGCCTGGGGTTCTTCATTTCTGGAGCTTAGCTGCTCACTCGAGCCCATTGACGAACAGGACGAGGCAATGCAAGCTTTTTGAAACTGAGGAGTACATTCATCCGATTTCCCAGGCCAATTATACCAAGCCTATTCTGGAGCCGGAGTTGGTTGATTGGGCACTGGCCATCAGGCCTAGTGTCCTTGTATTTCGCAAGAGCAGCATTCTGTGGCTGGAGCCGTATTACCCATTCTGTTTCAGTCGGAACTTTGGCTACGACCAGCAGATTCCATATTCTTCTTCACAATTTGCATTTCCCAACAGGCATAGAGCCGGGCAAACGTCCAGCGACGATGCCCGAATATGGTGGGACTTTTTCCATCGTCGCGAAGACATTTCTTTCCAGGTGCCCGCCCCTGCGCGCTTCCCTCGCGTCACGCCTGATTACGTCAAGTGGTGGAACGCGCGGACGGGATTCTATAGGACTTCCCGGAGAGAGTGCTGGGCTGTGGCGGAGCACAGGTTCTTAGCTTCCCAGCCGGAGCCAGTTCTTGACATTGACGCTTCTTATTTGAAGAAGTTGAAGTCTTGGACTAATACAGACGTGAAGGCCTATCTAGAGGCCCGCAAGCTCGTAAAAAGCCACAAGATGAAAGTTGAGCCGAAACTGCCCCCGATCAACAAGGATGATTATGTGAAGACCCTTCGGGGTTTATGCCGGGTAAGCAGTGAGAGGGTGATCCTCCAGCAACTCCCTTTGCCAGTAGAGGAGCCCATCGCGGCAGTGGCAGACTGGCGTCCCGAAGTGGACAGGTTGTATCCCTACCGGACTTTTATTCGCAAGGAGGACAGGCGGGCTGACTTATATGCCAATACCCCCTGGCTGTTCGCACTCCTTCGGTCTCATGGCCTCTCGGTGGGTAGCCCCAGTGAAGCCATACTGGACCATCCTCTTTAGATCTCCTTCAAATATGCAGACAGGTGGGGGCTGGACCATCTGAGCCTGTATTATCTGCTGTCCTCCCGTGGACACGAGGACCTGGCGTTGCTGGCTGAGCCGACCGAAAAGATTGGGGACCTGTGCTGGCTTGTTCGCGAGGCAGCCTCGGGGGACAAAACGCCCTCGCTATTTTATTGGCCTCTCTTCCCCTTTTACACGGGGCCGGAAAGTACGTTCTATCTTTTCATTCAGGCCCTTCGGCCAGCTTCTTCTTTCCATTGTGGTTGTGTCATTCTCACCCTTGTGCGTATGCAGTCCGACCGACTTCGGAGGAGACCCGGCACTTCAGGGAGCTGATCATCAAGGCCAAAAAGCTGGCATATTTTGAAGTTCCTGAGCCGGCCCCGACCACGACGCCACTGCCTCCTGGAGATTCAAGGAAGAGGACTAGGTCCCAACTGCGAGAGGCCGTCGGGAAGGCGAAAGCGGCGGTGACCCGGGTGACACGGGCACGCCGGAAGAAAGCTGTCGAGAAGGAATCGGCAATCATCCTTCCTTCTGTTGTATCTTTTGAAGAGTTTGAGGCTTCTCATGCACAAGGGCTAGAGGCCGAAGGTAGGCTCTTCTTTTCTTCAAAGTGCATTAGCTTGTCTCAACCGCTTGGGCTGGCCCATGCTGACAGTTGCCGATACAGTTGCCGCGGTCGTCGGACTGGAGGCGACGGTAGATGTAGCGGCTAGGGACGGGGCAGAGGAAGCCTCTGCTGCTCCCATAGAAAGGGATCTGCCCTCTCCAACACCCCGGCGGGAGATGGAAGGTAATCTATAGTTTAGTTGCGATAGCAACGTAAATCTTCGTATCTTCAGCCATCTTGACCCCTTTTTGCCGTGAATTGTAGTTGATATACAACCATCATTGTTTCCGGGCTCGGAGAGTGCAGAGGAGGTGATCCCCTCGGGGCAGGGAGAACCCGCCCCTGAGGTATCATCTATTGTTTCCCTTGGTGTGGAGAGCACCGGGAAAGTTTCCGCCGAGGGTGATGCTCCTGCTGGCGAGGCTTCTACTTCGACGGCGGAGCGTCCTGAGAGAGTAGAGGGGTCTTCCTCCTCTGAGCATGTAGATTATGGTGGCGGCTCCAGTGACGAGGAGCCATCACTGCTTGATTTTGAGATCGACGATGCTGGGGTGTCCTCGGCCTATGAGAGTGACTATCTGACTTTCAGCCCGGCCCGATTATCATGGGGCGGTCCTGTGCCATCATTATCGCTTACGAGTTAGGAGGCTGGCGCTGGGGAAGCTGCTCTTAAAGATTTAAGCTTAGTCCCGGCCGAGGTAAGGACCTATCCAGGGTCGATGCTTACCATGCTTCTTTTCTCCTCCTTCTAGCCAGGTTTTAAGTGTATATATCTCCGATGCAGACTGAGGTGGCGCTGCCAACTATGACGGTGCATATACCACTCCCGGCCCTGGGAACAGGCCATGCGACTTTCCCGTCCGTCCTGCGGCCCCTCGCATTGCAGTACCCAAAGGATCATGCAGCAGCGATGGTTCCAGTTGGTCCCGGAGCGCTCATGGAAGTTGATAGTTCGGCGGTAGCCGGAGATTCTCCGCCAAGGGAGGCTGCACAGCAGTCAGTTCTGGAGAAGGGTGGCTCTGCTAAGGTAGAAGCCGGGGAGATTATTGAGGGACGGACGTCCTCGGTCCTTGAGGTTCTTGTTGGACTCCCACCCCAGGGGGCCGGCAAAGAGATTGTTGTTGTTGAGGCTCCAGCCACCGCATCTGTCGGTGCGGTTGTTCCCGATAGTAGTGGGCTGCAGCTCATGCCGTCGTCATCCTCCGGGACGGCCGATGATATATGGGCTGCCGTGGATAGCAGAGTAGAGTTCAAACTGCCCGAGACGTCGCCACTTGGTCTTCGATCCTCGAGTGATGTCGTGTGGCAATTCCTGGGGACCCTCCAGCAGACCGTAACGGCCAGTAGGGATTTAACTTATGTTCAGCTGAGGGGCTTGATAGAGCATCTGTCCCGCTCGCTGTTGGCCCTCGGTTGTCCCATGGACGACTGGACTCCGCAGATGATCCTGCTCCTGAAGTATGTGAACAGGAGGGAGTTCTTAGGCCGGGAGGCAGCTGACCAGCTGGCGGCCATATCATTGGAGCGGGCTGAAAGCAAGACGGCCCTTATTTCTCTACAAGAGACCACGGCGAGGGCGAGGGACGAAGCCAACGCCTCTTTACAACGCCGGAGCTCCCTGACGGCCCGGATGGCGGCATTGCAGGCTGAACTTTCCAGGATAGAGGCTGAACTTGAAGAAGTAGATCGCCTGGGGGTCCAAAAGGTTGAGGATGCCGAGATGGCCGAAGGACAAGCTGCTTCCCTGGAGGTGGAGCTATCCGAGCTGGAGGCCACCGAGTTCAAATTGCAAGAACGGACCCGTCATCCCTCCCTGGGTATTCCTGTGCTGGAGGACATCTTCCGACGCCCTTTGCCGTAATCTCTTTTCTTTATTTGCTCCCTTTTAATGCACCTTATGTATTCCAGGGCATGGCCCATGTAATCATGTGTCTTTTACTTCATAGTAATGAAAAATCACCATCCTGATTTTGAATGAAGACTCCATCTTGTCATTGTTTTTTTTCCCTTTCATTTGCCCGTTGATTCTAGCCCGAGTGTATGAGTCACTAGGGCAGGAGAGCACTCACGCCTTCAAGGAAGGGGTGAGGTGTTCACTCCACCGCGCCGCCACTTTTCTCAAGACTAGAAACGGCCTATGCCGGCTGAGAGTTCGGGGGACTCAGGAGGGTATAGTGAAACTGACGGATAAACGGTCCTGTCGAGAACGGCCAGAACCGAGAACGGGTAGCGACCGGTCTTGCCGATGGTGACAAGGGTCAAAAGGGGTAGACAGTCTTGCCGATGGTGGCAAAAACCGGATAGGTAGCGACCGATCTTGCCGATGGTGACAAGGGTCGAAAGGGGTAGACGGTCTTGCCGATGGTGACAAGAACCAGATAGGTAGCGACCGATCTTGCCGATGGTGACAAGGGTCGAAAGGGGTAGACGGTCTTGCCGATGGTGACAAGGAACCGGATAGGTAGCGACCGATCTTGCCGATGGTGAGAAGGGTCGAAAGGGGTAGACGGTCTTGTCGATGGTGACAAGAACCGGATAGGTAGCGACCGATCTTGCCGATGGTGACAAGGGTCGAAAGGGGTAGACGGTCTTGCCGATGGTGACAAGAACCAGATAGGTAGCGACCGATCTTGCCGATGGTGACAAGGGTCGAAAGGGGTAGACGGTCTTGCCGATGGTGATAAAAACCGGATAGGTAGCGACCGATCTTGCCGATGGTGACAAGGGTCGAAAAGGGTAGACGGTCTTACCGATGGTGACAAAAACCGGATAGGTAGCGACCGATCTTGTCGATGGTGACAAGGGTCGAAAGGGGTAGACGGTCTTGCCGATGGTGACAAGAACCGGATAGGTAACGATCGATCTTGCCGATGGTGACAAGGGTCGAACAAGGCGGAAATATCGGGACGTACAGTTAGGGACACGCTGGCAAGAGAGAGAACTAATCTAAAATAATACACAAGTGCTACAAGATGGAAATACTAAATGGTCATTAACAAACCACAACTGATACAATAACCTCGTGTTCAACTTAATACAACTGGAATAATCAATCACTAAGGCTCAATAACATGACTGAGACTAAATGCTCTCCAAAACACAACTAAAAGTAAGATAACACACTAGAACTGAGACACTCAAGACATCACTCCTGCCCTTCCCCATCGGTAAGTGTGTCACCTGAAAAGCCTGAAAAGGGGGAAAAACACAACTATGAGCTGACGCTCAGTAGGAAATAACAGACAGGTATAAGTGAGTAACAGTTTAATTACATTTTAAAATGTCATGCTACAAATGATAAAAACAATAAAAAGATAACGGTGATATCACGAAACAGCATTCAAAGATCTTGCAAGGTCAAGAAATATAATGAATAGAATAGTAAGACAAGAATTTACTACAGGAGATAACGATAAAAAGTTGGCCATATCAAGACAATTCAAGTCATGTCAAGCACGTATGTAATTTCATTTCCACGTCCAAGTAATAAGCAAGTAAAGTAACGACAAGTAGAGTATAGAACAGTGAAGAGTGGAAAGTGAAAAGTAGTGGAAAGTAATGTAGAGAGTAGTGGAGAGAGTAGTGGACAGTCCTAGATTTAACACATGTCAAGTACTGGTGCCAAATGCCACACCTAGTCATTCACCTCCCCGGGGGTACACGTAGTGTTCGGGCGCTCTTCCCAGGACTAGACCGAGTCCTTAATTGTTTGCCAGGCATTGATTTCTTTGGATCAAAGATCCCACGAATCAAGACTTCCATAATTTATGGCCAGAATTCCAAGGTTTAAACTAAGTAGCAATAACAACTTCAAGTAGGAAAGAGATTCATTTCCAGAATTTCAAGGTAAGTATAATCATCAAGGAGATCGAAACCAAGTCACAACAAGAGTAAATCGTGCTGCGCTGCTGTAAAACAGCAGCAATCAAGCAAGCTAATCAACCTATTAATCCTAATCACCAAGTTAAGATATCATGATTAACCATTATCATTTGTATTAAGACAATTGCCAAGAAGCTGATTCAAGATGATAAGGCAAAGAACAACTCCCACAGGAGTGAAATAGAATGCATTAACAGAGATTTAGTTACACCATTAACCACTAATTATGTGGGTTTCTATTTAATCTTGTATGCATTGAAATGAAGATGATAAACGGTGTGTTTTTACACTAAGTTTGCATGTATGGACCAATGTTAATTGAAACTAAAAAGGGTACATGAATAGGTCATTAGTTTCTCAAAAATATAATTTCAATGGGTCTAAGTTAAATGGGTTGATTCCCCACTGATTCGGATCCATCTTCGGTTCGAAAAACGAAGAAAATCAGATTAGCGACCGATCTTGCCGATGGTGACAAGGGTCGAAAAGGGTAGACGGTCTTACCGATGGTGACAAAAACCGGATAGGTAGCGACCGATCTTGTCGATGGTGACAAGGGTCGAAAGGGGTAGACGGTCTTGCCGATGGTGACAAGAACCGGATAGGTAACGATCGATCTTGCCGATGGTGACAAGGGTCGAACAAGGCGGAAATATCGGGACGTACAGTTAGGGACACGCTGGCAAGAGAGAGAACTAATCTAAAATAATACACAAGTGCTACAAGATGAAAATACTAAATGGTCATTAACAAACCACAACTGATACAATAACCTCGTGTTCAACTTAATACAACTGGAATAATCAATCACTAAGGCTCAATAACATGACTGAGACTAAATGCTCTGCAAAACACAACTAAAAGTAAGATAACACACTAGAACTGAGACACTCAAGACATCACTCCTGCCCTTCCCCATCGGTAAGTGTGTCACCTGAAAAGCCTGAAAAGGGGGAAAAACACAACTATGAGTTGACGCTCAGTAGGAAATAACAGACAGGTATAAGTGAGTAACAGTTTAATTACATTTTAAAATGTCATGCTACAAATGATAAAAACAATAAAAAGATAACGGTGATATCACGAAACAGCATTCAAAGATCTTGCAAGGTCAAGAAATATAATGAATAGAATAGTAAGACAAGAATTTACTACAGGAGATAACGATAAAAAGTTGGCCATATCAAGACAATTCAAGTCATGTCAAGCACGTATGTAATTTCATTTCCACGTCCAAGTAATAAGCAAGTAAAGTAACCACAAGTAGAGTATAGAACAGTGAAGAGTGGAAAGTGAAAAGTAGTGGAAAGTAATGTAGAGAGTAGTGGAGAGAGTAGTGGACAGTCCTAGATTTAACACATGTCAAGTACTGGTGCCAAATGCCACACCTAGTCATTCACCTCCCCGGGGGTACACGTAGTGTTCGGGCGCTCTTCCCAGGACTAGACCGAGTCCTTAATTGTTTGCCAGGCATTGATTTCTTTGGATCAAAGATCCCACGAATCAAGACTTCCATAATTTATGGCCAGAATTCCAAGGTTTAAACTAAGTAGCAATAACAACTTCAAGTAGGAAAGAGATTCATTTCCAGAATTTCAAGGTAAGTATAATCATCAAGGAGATCGAAACCAAGTCACAACAAGAGTAAATCGTGCTGCGCTGCTGTAAAACAGCAGCAATCAAGCAAGCTAATCAACCTATTAATCCTAATCACCAAGTTAAGATATCATGATTAACCATTATCATTTGTATTAAGACAATTGCCAAGAAGCTGATTCAAGATGATAAGGCAAAGAACAACTCCCACAGGAGTGAAATAGAATGCATTAACAGAGATTTAGTTACACCATTAACCACTAATTATGTGGGTTTCTATTTAATCTTGTATGCATTGAAATGAAGATGATAAACGGTGTGTTTTTACACTAAGTTTGCATGTATGGACCAATGTTAATTGAAACTAAAAAGGGTACATGAATAGGTCATTAGTTTCTCAAAAATATAATTTCAATGGGTCTAAGTTAAATGGGTTGATTCCCCACTGATTCGGATCCATCTTCGGTTCGAAAAACGAAGAAAATCAGATTTCTGGTGTACGGGTCGACCCTTGGGGTCGACCCCTGCAAAACTAGGGTCTGGAAGCAGGATGGGTTGACCCCTGGGGTCGACCCTCGGGCTGGCCTGGGCTGCCAGGTGATGGGTCGACCCCTGGGGTCGACCCCTGCAAGCCCAGAATCGGTCGGGGCTTCCGGAAAACGCATGAACTCGCCCAAAAGTGGTCCAAATGAGTTGAAATCAAAACCACATGCCATAGGAATCTTGCTAGACATATTAGGGTCATAAAACTACAATTTGGAAACATGAATTTCATCCGAATTCACAAGAATCACAACCTATTCTATGAAGAACACAAGGAGACCTAGTTCAGGACATACTTCCACTAAATCGTCGAATTCTCTCGATATACAAAACCAAATTTGGGGATTTTGGTGTCAAAAGAAAGCTAACACGATCATGAATCCAAACATATATGATATGCTACATGAAGATCAAGTTACATGACTCAAAATGAGCCCGTAATCAAGCTCTGACTTAAGGAACACTATATGAATCATGTTCTAGACATGCTTCTACAAAAATTGAAATTCACGATGCATGCTCAATGGAATTTGGGGCTTTCTACGTTAAATGAAAGATAATAACATGCTGATTACTTGATGTAAGTTAATTAGAATTTGGTTGTTAGATCCTACCTCAAATCGGAGAGAGAAAACTCAAACCCTAGGATGAAGAACACTTGGACAGCACCTCACAAAAAGCTCGATTTCTCCACGGATACCTAATGAAAATTGGGACTTTTGCCACCAATGGATAGAGCTCGATGAGAGGAACAATTTTCTATACTCATGATCAAAATTTGGTTGAGAAATCCTACCTCAATCGATGGATCAAAGAAGGATGAAGGGAAGCCAACGGCCTGCTGACCCACCTCCACAATTCGAACTAGATCTCTCCAGATCTGAAACTTCAGCGAACCCCACAGCAGCCAAATGAAAGAAGACTCGTAGAGCTTCATTTTGATAGCTCATAGAGCTTCTGGAGCTTTCTGAGTTGGGAGTATTCGCTGCTGCAAGCTACGTGTTTAGAAACGGCGCCGAAATCCTTGACTTGACCAAACTATGTCGGCAGCACATTTTGGGGCTAAGTTTACCTCAAATTGATTGAGGGTAAATCTTCCTTACATCGTGGCCTTCCATTTGCCCTTGATTTCAGATCATTTGGTCGAGTATTGAGGTCGAATCTCTTGTTTTAATCTAAGGTTTAGGTATGGGTCAAAAGTGTGCACTTTTGGGTTTAAACTCTAAATAGATCTTACCACGGATTTACAATGGCTTAATGCCAGAAGGAAAAGTTGTTATCTACCTTGACCATAATCTGTTTACTATTTTTACAGATTTTTCTAAGGTAGTCGGATTTTTACTTATACTATTCCGTAAATAGTTAAATGTTAAGTTCGGCAAACTAAGTTCACTAATTCGGCATAATAAATGATTTTCTTAGGCTTAAATGTAGAAGACAAAGTTGCTAAACAAAATTAATTCTACAAGATGTGATTTTTGGGGATTTTTAGAAAATAGTTGAAAAATAACTTATTCTATTAATTAATTAATTAATCTAATTAATTTGGATAATTCTGATTAATTCGAATAACTTCAAATAAATTTCAAATAATTACAAATAACTTACTAAATAAAATTTTAAAGAATTTGGGGTCTTACACCCTCCCCTACTTAAAGGAATTTGGTCCTCCAAATTCACTGCACTAAAACTGAGAGTAGAAAAAGATCGCTCACCTAGAATAGATCGGGATACCGCTTTCGCATAGTCTCTTCAGACTCCCATGTAGCTTCTTCGGTCCCACGCCGACTCCACTGAATCTTGACCATCGGTATCGAACGATTCCGGAGTTGCTATTGCTTCCGGTCTAGAATCTTGACAGGTCTTTCCTCATAGGTCAAATCTTCCTTCAGTTCAAAATCCACCTGCTGAATGATATGAGTGGGATCGTACACATATTTTCGCAACATAGACACATGGAAAACATTATGTACGCCAGACAAATGCGGTGGTAAAGCCAGTCTGTATGCCACCTCTCCCACTCTATCTAGAATCTCGAATGGACCAATGTACCTCGGACTCAGCTTGCCATGAATGCCAAATCTTCGGATCCCTCTCGTCGGAGAGACCTTTAAGAACACATGCTCGCCAACCTGAAATTCCAATGCTCTCCTTCTGTTGTCGGCATAACTCTTCTGTCTTGACTGGGCTACTTGTAACCGGTCTCGGATAACACGGATGTTCTGTGATGATTCCGAAACAAGATCTGGTCCAAGCCACTGTTTCTCACTTACCTCGTCCCAACACAACGGGGAACGACAACTTCTACCATATAGTGCTTCAAAAGGAGCCATCTGAATACTAGACTGATAGCTGTTATTGTAGGCAAATTCAATTAATGCCAAATGCTCACTCCAATTACCACCAAAATCAATCATGCAAGCTCGCAACATATCTTCCACTATCTGATTGGTTCTTTCAGTCTGTCCATCTGTCTGTGGATGAAAAGCAGTACTGAAATTCAGACGAGTACCCAAAGACTCTTGCAGTCCCTTCCAGAAATGTGAAGTAAATCTGGGGTCTCGATCAGATACTATATTCACTGGGATACCATGCAATCTCACAACTTCCTTTATATACAAAGCAGCCAATACATCAATTGTCCACTTGGACTTAATTGGTAAGAAATGAGCCGACTTTGTCAATCGATCGACAATCACCCATATCGCATCAAATCCACCACGAGTCCTAGGTAGACCCATAATGAAATCCATGCCAATGCTTTCCCACTTTCATTGGGGTATGTCGAGTGGTTTCAATTTCCCTGCTGGTCTGAAATGTTCGGCCTTAACTTGCTGACATACCAAACATCTGCTCACAAAATCTGCAACTTCTCTTTTCATATTCGGCCACCAAAAGGACCTTTTCAAATCTCGGTACATCTTAGTGCCTCCAGGATGAATGGTATATCTGGATCTATGAGCTTCCTCAAGAATTTTGTTCTTTATTGTAGCCTCATCCGGAACACAAGTTCTGCCTTTAAATAATAATCTACCATCATCGGCCAACACGAAGTCAGGTCTGCTGCTCAAGTTTCCCTTGATTTCTACCAACTCGGGATCATTTTCTTGCAAGGACTTGATCTCTATCAACAATTCAGGCTTAAGTTGGATCTGAGCAATCATGACCCGATCATTGTCGATATTAAGATCCAGACTAGATAATTGTTCCAACAACCTCCATTCTTGTAACATGAGACTTGACAATCTAGCTACCGGCTTCCGGCTTAATGCATCTGCCACAACATTACCTTTGCCAGGATGATACTCAATCGAGAAGTCGAAGTCTTTCAAGTACTCCAACCATCTCCGCTGCCTCATGTTGAGTTCCTTCTGAGAAAATAAATACTTCAAACTCTTATGATCTGAGAACACTGCAAAGGTTTCTCCATACAAGTAATGCCTCCATATCTTCAAAGCAAACACGACTGCAGCAAGTTCCAAATCATGAACAGGATAATTATCTTCGTGCTTCCTCAACTGCCTAGAGGAATAGGCAATCACCTTCCCATGCTGCATGAGTACACAGCCTAAGCCAATACCTGAAGCATCAGTATAAACAACAAATCCTCCTTCACCAGAAGGTAAAGCCAAAACAGGTGCAGTAGTCAAACACTCTTTCAGAGTCTGAAAGCTTTGCTGACAATCATCTGACCAATCAAACTTATTCTCCTTGCGGGTTAATCTTGTCATAGGTACTGCAATCTTGGAGAAATCTTGAATAAATCTTCGGTAATAGCCTGCCAGGCCTAGGAAACTTCTGATTTCAGTTGCACTAGTAGGCTGCTCCCAATTCTTCACTGCCTCAATCTTCGAAGGATCAACAAAAATACCTTCCTTGGTGATAATATGTCCGAGAAAGGACACCTCTTGCAGCCAGAATTCACACTTACTGAACTTAGCATAAAGTTGACGATCTCTCAACAGCTGTAATGCCATCCTCAGGTGTTCAGCATGCTCCAATTCACTCTTGGAATAGATCAAGATGTCATCAATAAATACCACGACCCACTGATCAAGATAGGGCCGAAATACATCGTTCATCAACTGCATGAAAGCCGCTGGTGCATTCGTTAGACCAAAAGGCATAACGACAAACTCAAAATGACCATACCTGCTGCGGAAAGCTGATTTATAGATATCCTCCTCCTTAATCCGCAACTGGTGATATCCAGATCGAAGATCGATCTTAGAAAAATATTGAGCTCCTGCTATCTGGTCAAATAGTTCGTCAATCCTCGGCAAGGGATATTTATTCTTGACAGTCTGCTGGTTTATTTGCCGATAATCAATGCACAGCCTCATCGAACCATCTTTCTTCCTGACAAATAGTACAGGGGCTCCCCAAGGAGAAGTACTAGGACGTATAAAACCCTTCTCGAGCAATTCCATCAGTTGCTGCTTCAATTCCCGCAGTTCCGCAGGAGACATACGATAAGGAGCCTTAGAAATAGGAGTTGTGCCAGGAATAAGATCAATAGAGAAGATAACTTCCCGCTTAGGCGGAAGTCCTGGTAGTTCCTCTGGAAAGACATCAGGAAAGTCTCGAACAACAGGAATGTCCTTAATCTCAATTTGCTGCTCAGGGGTTGCACAAACAAAGGCTAGAAAAGCCTCACACCCATGCCTCAAAAGCTTATCAGCTCGAAGAGCCGAGATGAGCAGTACGGAGTTATGGTGCTTGACTCCCGTAAAAGATAAACTAGAATGTCCAGTAAAAGTCACTGAGCTAGAACTACAGTGAACATTGGCCTCATACTTGGCCAACCAATCTGCTCCTAGGATTACATCATAATCCTTCATATCCATGCAGACCAAATCTGCTGGAAAGTTTTGTTCACCAATCATAACCTTACTAGAAGGATAGAAATACTGGATGGTTGATCTAGTGCCAATAGGGGTTGAAATCTCTAACGGAGTATTCATCAAAACAGGTTCCACAGCTAATGACTTAGCAAATCTCCGTGAAATAAATGAATGTGTTGCACCAGTATCAAAGAGAGCAAATGCGGGCTTATCGATTATAGTAAGGGTACCTTCAACGAGTCCGCCATCATCAGAAATCCCAGTTTCATCTTCATGTAAAGCTTGAAGCTTGCCTTGTGGTTTCTTGAAGACTAGAGGTTTTGCCGGTGTAGCTTGTTCCGATATGAGAGGACAATTGGGGATACGGTGCTCCTTGCTTCCACATCGCAAACAGACGCCTAGCTTGCGCCAGCACTCCTCTATCTTGTGACCCGGACGATCACAATAGTTGCACACGCCCTTGAATGGAACAATAGGGCCAGGCTTCTTGTCTTCATGCCTCGGCATCTTGCCCTTCCACGATCCGGACCCGCTCCACGAACCAGGTCCACTAACAGGCCTCTTCTTGGTATACCCGGGTTTGACACTCCCGGAACCCGTAGGTAATTCTTTCTTGGTGCCTTTCCCACGGATTCTCTCCGTCATTTCAAGAGTATCCTCCAGAACTTGCGTTTTCCTTACCACCTCAGAATACGTAGAAATCTCCATCGGTGCCAATTGGTTGATATAATGAAGCTTCAATCCATTGAGAAAGCGCTTCGCCTTCATCTTCTCGGTGGAAATGAGATGTATAGCATAACAAGAAAGCCGTGCAAATTGAGCCTCATACTCTGCCACGAACAAACCTCGCTGTTTCAAGGCCGCGAACTCTGCCGCTTTCTTCTCTTGCACTCTATCAGAAAAATACTTGCTGTTGAAGAATTCTTCGAACTCTTCCCACATAACTTGCCGATCACCGAGAGTTGCCTTGATAGAATCCCACCAAGTACGTGCATCATGTTCCAGTTGAAATGTGGACAAAAGGACACGCTCCTGGTTGGTGCATTGCATAACTTCAAAGATTCTCCCCATCTCATCTAGCCAGTGCTCGGCTTGGTCGGGGTCAGTCGAACCAGCGAATCTAGGCGGATTCATTCCGCGGAAGTTCCGGTATAGATCACCGGTGCCATGCGGTGCCGCTCCTGCCTGGGCTACTTGCTGAAGGGCCTGAGTAAGGCCTTGCACCGTACGCTGTAGGTTCCTCCATTCAGCACGATCAGCTGCCATCTACACGAGAAATAGATTACTTAGGTTTAATCAAGATAAATAATTACACGATTAAGAAACGATCTTAACCTAAGTTTCTACCCATTCTCACCAGGTCAGGTCCTAGACTTTTACAAGGATAGGGATCTAATGCACCTAGACACGACCAAAAACTCGGTACCTGGCGGAGGTAATCGGTCCGAAGACCACTCGCGCAAGTGTGCGACCTTCCTGATAGGCGTAGCCTAACGTTCAGACAACACCTTTTGATATACCGATGATTGGGATGCAATGCAAGAAAACCTAAAACTTAGGAAACCTAGGAATGTGAAACCTAGGGCTCTGATACCAACTAAACTGTCGTGCCCCGAACAAGGCGAAAATATCGGGACGTACAGTTAGGGACACGCTGGCAAGAGAGAGAACTAATCTAAAATAATACACAAGTGCTACAAGATGGAAATACTAAATGGTCATTAACAAACCACAACTGATACAATAACCTCATGTTCAACTTAATACAACTGGAATAATCAATCACTAAGGCTCAATAACATGACTGAGACTAAATGCTCTCCAAAACACAACTAAAAGTAAGATAACACACTAGAACTGATACACTCAAGACATCACTCCTGCCCTTCCCCATCGGTAAGTGTGTCACCTGAAAAGCCTGGAAAGGGGGAAAAACACAACTATGAGATGACGCTCAGTAGGAAATAACAGACAGGTATAAGTGAGTAACAGTTTAATTACATTTTAAAATGTCATGTTACAAATGATAAAAATAATAAAAAGATAACGGTGATATCACGAAACAGCATTCAAAGATCTTGCAAGGTCAAGAAATATAATGAATAGAATAGTAAGACAAGAATTTACTACAGGAGATAACGATAAAAAGTTGGCCATATCAAGACAATTCAAGTCATGTCAAGCACGTATGTAATTTCATTTTCACGTCCAAGTAATAAGCAAGTAAAGTAACCACAAGTAGAGTATAGAACAGTGAAGAGTGGAAAGTGAAAAGTAGTGAAAAGTAATGTAGAGAGTAGTGGAGAGAGTAGTGGACAGTCCTAGATTTAACACATGTCAAGTACTAGTGCCAAATGCCACACCTAGTCATTCACCTCCCCGGGGGTACACGTAGTGTTCAGGCGCTCTTCCCAGGACTAGACCGAGTCCTTAATTATTTGCCAGGCATTGATTTCTTTGGATCAAAGATCCCACGAATCTAGACTTCCATAATTTATGGCCAGAATTCCAAGGTTTAAACTAAGTAGCAATAACAACTTCAAGTAGGAAAGAGATTCATTTCCAGAATTTCAAGGTAAGTATAATCATCAAGGAGATCGAAACCAAGTCACAACAAGAGTAAATCATGCTGCGTTACTGTAAAACAGCAGCAATCAAGCAAGCTAATCAACCTATTAATCCTAATCACCAAGTTAAGATATCATGATTAACCATTATCATTTGTATTAAGACAATTGCCAAGAAGCTGATTCAAGATGATAAGGCAAAGAACAACTCCCACAGGAGTGAAATAGAATGCATTAACAGAGATTTAGTTACACCATTAACCACTAATTATGTGGGTTTCTATTTAACCTTGTATGCATTGAAATGAAGATGATAAACGGTGTGTTTTTACACTAAGTTTGCATGTATGGACCAATGTTAATTGAAACTAAAAAGGGTACATGAATAGGTCATTAGTTCCTCAAAAATATAATTTCAATGGGTCTAAGTTAAATGGGTTGATTCCCCACTGATTCGGATCCATCTTCGGTTCGAAAAATGAAGAAAATCAGATTTCTGGTGTACGGGTCGACCCTTGGGGTCGACCCCTGCGAAACTGGGGTCTGGAAGCAGGATGGGTCGACCCCTGGGGTCGACCCTCGGGCTGGGCCGCATGGGTCGACCCCTGGGGTCGACCCTCGGGCTGGCCTGGGCTGCCAGGTGATGGGTCGACCCCTGGGGTCGACCCCTACAAGCCTAGAACCGGCTGGGGCTTCCGGAAAACGCATGAACTCGCCCAAAAGGGGTCCAAATGAGTTGAAATCAAAACCACATGCCATAGGAATCTTGCTAGACATATTAGGGTCATAAAACTACAATTTGGAAACACGAATTTCATCCGAATTCACAAGAATCACAACCTATTCTATGAAGAACACAAGGAGACCTAGTTCAGGACATACTTCCACTAAATCATCGAATTCTCTCGATATACAAAACCAAATTTGGGGATTTTGATGTCAAAAGAAAGCTAACACGATCATGAATCCAAACATATATGATATGCTACATGAAGATCAAGTTACATGACTCAAAATGAGCCCGTAATCAAGCTCTGACTTAAGGAACACTATATGAATCATGTTCTAGACATGCTTCTACAAAAATCGAAATTCACGATGCATGCTCAATGGAATTTGGGGCTTTCTACGTTAAATGAAAGATAATAACATGCTGATTACTTCATGTAAGTTAATTAGAATTTGGTTGTTAGATCCTACCTCAAATCGGAGAGAGAAAACTCAAACCCTAGGATGAAGAACACTTGGACAGCACCTCACAAAAAGCTCAATTTCTCCACGGATACCTAATGAAAATTGGGGCTTTTGTCACCAATGGATAGAGCTCGATGAGAGGAACAATTTGCTATACTCATGATCAAAATTTGGTTGAGAAATCCTACCTCAATCGATGGATCAAAGAAGGATGAAGGGAAGCCAACGGCCTGCTGACCCACCTCCACAATTCGAACTAGATCTCTCCAGATCTGAAACTTCAGCGAACCCCACAGCAGCCAAATGAAAGAAGACTCGTAGGGCTTCATTTTGATAGCTCATAGAGCTTCTGGAGCCTTCTGAGTTGGGAGTATTCGCTGCTGCAAGCTACGTGTTTAGAAACGGCGCCGAAATCCTTGACTTGACCAAACTATGTCGACAGCACGTTTTGGGGCTAAGTTTACCTCAAATCGATTGAGGGTAAATGTTCCTTACATTGTGGCCTTCCATTTGCCATTGATTTCAGATCATTTGGTCGAGTATTGAGGTCGAATCTCTTGTTTTAATCTAAGGTTTAGGTATGGGTCAAAAGTGTGCACTTTTGGGTTTAAACTCTAAATAGATCTTACCACGGATTTACAATGGCTTAATACCAGAAGGAAAAATTGTTATCTACCTCGACCTTAATCTGTTTACTATTTTTACATATTTTTCTAAGATAGTCAGATTTTTACTTATACTATTCCGTAAATAGTTAAATGTTAAGTTCGGCAAACTAAGTTCACTAATTCGGCATAATAAATGATTTTCTTAGGCTTAAATGTAGAAGACAAAGTTGCTAAACAAAATTAATTCTACAAGATGTGATTTTTGGGGATTTTTAGAAAATAGTTGAAAAATGACTTATTCTATTAATTAATTAATTAATCTAATTAATTTGGATAATTCTCATTAATTCGAATAACTTCAAATAAATTCTGAATAATTACAAATAACTTACTAAATAAATTTCTAAAGAATTTGGGGTCTTACAGTCTTGCCGATGGTGACAAAAACCGGATAGGTAGCGACCGATCTTGCCGATGGTGACAAGGGTCGAAAGGGTAGACGGTCTTGCCGATGGTGACAAGAACCGGATAGGTAGCGACCGATCTTACCGATGGTGACAAGGGTCGAAAGGGGTAGACGGTCTTGCCGATGGTGATAAAAACCGGATAGGTAGCGACCGATCTTGCCGATGGTGACAAGGGTCAAAAAGGGTAGACAGTCTTACCGATGGTGACAAAAACCGGATAGGTAGCGACCGATCTTGCCGATGGTGACAAGGGTCGAAAGAGGTAGACGGTCTTATCGATGGTGACAAAAACCGGATAGGTAGCGACCGATCTTGCCGATGGTGACAAGGGTTGAAAAGGGTAGACGGTCTTGCCGATGGTGACAAAAATCGGATAGGTAGCGACCGATCTTGCCGATGGTGACAAGGGTCAAAAAGGGTAGACGGTCTTGCCGATGGTGACAAAAACCGGATAGGTAGCGACCGATCTTGCCGATGGTGACAAGGGTCGAAAGAGGTAGACACTGGACGTGTATAAGTGGGATATCGGATGAAGACCCTCGCCCCGACCTCGAAAATGGCCTTTGGACGGTGGATGGTTCATCACTATTCATCATTCATTTTTTATTCACATTACTGACCTAAGCGCCCTTTCGGGTTTTCGCCGAAGCCAGCCCCCTCTTGCTTTTGCCCGCACGCCCTTTCGGGTTTTCACACTGCGGGGTACCCGATTTTACCCGCGACGCCCTTTCGGGTTTTCGCCACGGCTGGGTTATAGCCATTTTTACACTTGTCCTAACCATAGGAGCAAGTCTGGCGGGGTATCTCTATTTTTAACCCCATTTTTCTCTCTATTTTTTTTTTGGGATGCGGGAAAACTGGACCGCAAAAACATCGACTGGCCTTGTCAATGACGACGAGGATCGAATCTTGTTTCGATTCGTCGATGCTGGTTAGATGTCGAAGCAAAGGGGTATGGTCTATTAACAAGGATGTAGGATCCGAGTTAGGGGTAAAGATCGAACGATCTCACCGATGATGGCGAGAGTCGGAAAGGGTTTATTTGTCGGCATGGGTTTGTCAACAGGGACGTAAGGCCCAAGTTGAGGGTAGAGATTGACTGATCTTGTCGAGGATGACGAGGGTCAAAAAGGGTTTGTTCGTCGGCATATGTCACTGCCGAAACAAGGATGGGGTTGTCAACAGGGACGTAAGGTCCAAGTTGAGGGTAGAGATCGACCGATCTCGCCGATGATGACGAGGTTCGAAGAGGGTTTGTTAATAGGATTTCCGGTGGGACTTTGATGATTGTCCCTTTCGGAGTTTTATTGGGTGGAGAATAGGAGAGGCATTTGGAAATTACCACTTTACTGACTCAAGCGCCCTTTCGGGTTTTCGCCGAAGCCAGCCCCCTCTTGCTTTTGCCCGCGCGCCCTTCCGAGTTTTCACGCGGCGGGGTACCCGATTTTACCTGCGACGCCCTTTCGGGTTTTCGCCACAGCCGGGTTATAGCCATTTTTGCACTTGTCCCGATATGGGAGCAAGTCTGGCGGGGTATCACTATTTTTTTAACCCCATTTTTCCTTTTTCCTTCTTTCTTTTCTTTTTATTCGGAATGCGAGCCGAGGGAGGGTAGCTTGATCAGGGCGAAATGCCGCTACCCAAGGAGAGGTAGCTTGATTAGGGCGGAATGCCGCTAGCCAAGGAGAGGGTAGCTCGATCAGGGTAGAGTGCCACTGACCGATGAAAAGTAGCTTGATCAGGGCGGAATGCTGCTAACCAAGGAAAAGTAGCTTGATTAGGGCGGAATGCCGCTAACCAAGGAAAAGTAGCTCGATTAGGGCGGAATGTCACTAACCAAGGAAAAGTAGCTTGATTAGGGCGGAATGCCGCTAATCAAGGAAAAGTAGCTCGATTAGGGCGGAATGCCACTAACCAAGGAAAAGTAGCTCGATTAGGGTGGAATGCCGCTAATCAAGGAAAAGTAGCTCGATTAGGGCGGAATGCCGCTAACCAAGGAAAAGTAGCTCGATTAGGGCGGAATGCCGCTAACCAAGGAAAAGTAGCTCGATTAGGGCGGAATGCCACTAACCAAGGAAAAGTGTGTTCCGACCGATCACTCAGGGTGTGTCGGCTGCGCTGCATGATACAGCTTAATGTGTTTTCCGTTGAGGGGAGAGAATTGGATGACTCCTTTGTGGTCTACAAGGACATAGGCACCCCCTTCATATACTCGGCGGACGATATACGGTCCGACCCAATTTTCGACCAGCTTCCCCTTGGGGTTAGAAGCCATCACTTCTCTTCTTTTGACCATTACCAGGTCTCCTTTCTTGAACTCTCGACCCTTGACTAACTTGTCAAAAGCACGGGCCATGCGAGCTTGGTAGAGTTGGATGTTTTGTTGCGCCTGGAGGCGTTTTCCTTCGAGCTCAGCGAGCTCTTCCAATCTTCTTTCTGCATTGGTCTGCTCACCACTGACTAATCCGTGCTGGATGGCAACTCGCAATGAAGGGACTTCGAGTTCAATCGGCACTATAGCTTCCGACCCATAGATAAGGGAGAAAGGTGAATAGTCGGTTGGGGTCTTGTAGACAGTACGGTAAACCCAAAGTGCTTCGTACATCCTTTCTTCCCAATCCTTTTTATTAGACTTGACGGTCTTTGCCAGTAGTGTGCACAAGGTCTTGTTAAAGGCTTCTGCTAGTCCATTGGCTTGAGGGTTGAAGGGGGACGATGTCCTCCAGTCAATTTTGTATTTGTCGGCCAGCCGATAAACCTTCTGATTTCTGAAATGGCTGCCATTGTCAGAGATGATTCGGCTGGGGATTCCGAACCGGAATATTACATTCTGCCGGAAGAATCTTGCAACTAGTTCTCCCGTCACATCTCTTAGTGCTATTGCCTCCGCCCATCTAGAGAAGTAGTCTGTAGCCGCTAAGATGTATCTGCACCCTGATGAAGATGCTGGTAACTGTCCTACCACGTCCGTGCCCCATTGAGCAAACGGCCAGCTTGGTAGGGTGGGATGCAGCGGCACTGGAGGTCTCCTCGCCACATTAGCATGCTCTTGACATTTCTGACAAGCTTTGGCAAACTTGCAGCAATCATTAAATATAGTGGGCCAATAGTAACCCAGTTTCTTTATCTCAATTTTCATTTTCGGACCGGCCTGATGTGCTCCGGCTGATCCTGCATGAATTTCTTGCATCACATGTCCTGCTTCCGCTAAAGACAAGCAACGGAGTAGGACCTTCCTTCGGGCATCTGCCATAATCCGGAATAAGGTCCCGCTTCTCATCTCGTAAGAATCCTTGATCCTTAGGAGTTTCATTCTCTGCTCCTTTTCTTTCGGAAGTTGCTGGTGCTGAAACCAGCGTAGGAGATGCTCTCGCCAATCGGGCTGCTGAACCCCTTCGATGACTGCTACTTCCATCTCCTGTTCGTCGGTCAGGACCTCTGTCACGCTGGGGACCTGTCGGCGGTTTATCACTGTTATATTCAGGCTTGTGTCTGGCGGGACTGCCAATGAGCTGGCCAGCTTAGCGAGGGCGTCTGCTTGAGCATTCCAGCCTCGATTGATGTGCTTGATGCTGATGAAGTAAAATCTCGACATCAGGCGAGTTGCTAACTGGTGATAGGGGATGAGCTCTTGCTTTCGTACATCGAACTCTCCTTCCAGCTGTTTTATAACCAGCATGGAGTCTCTGAATGCTTCCAGCATCTGAATCCCCATGGACAGAGTGATTTGCAACCCGATTATCAGGGCTTCATATTCCGCTTCATTGTTCGTGCATGGTTTGTTTATGGAGCAGGATGTATGCACCACTTCTCCTTCCGGAGATTTCAGGACTATACCTGCCCCTGCTCTGACCCTGGATGATCCGGCGGCAGAGGTGTCAATTCTGGAAGCTCCATCGAAGTATAGCTGCCATAAGGAAGGTTGCACTTGGGCGGCTTCTAGGGTTTCATCTTCAGGAAGTTCCGGCTCCCACGGGTAGTCCCCGGGTACCGGATGTTCAGCGAAGAAGTCTACAATAGCTTGACCTTTGATGGCCTTGCGCGGTACGTAGGAGACATCAAACTCCATAAGGATTACCGCCCATTTACCTAGGCGGCCTTTGTGTGCCGGCTGGGACATGATATATTTCAGGGGATCCTCCTTGGACACCAAGCTGATTTCATGCGACAACATATAATGCCGGAGCTTTTTGACTGCGAAGACTAGTGCCAGGAAGATCTTCTCAATATAAGTGTATCTTTCTTCGGTTCTGACCAGTCTTCTACTGAGATAATAGAGGGCTTGCTCTTTCCCTTCTTCATTATTCTGGGCCAGCATTACCCCCAGAGAATTATGTGTAGCTGCTATATACAGTATCAACGGCCGTCCTTTCACCGGTGCGCCCAATACTGGAGGAGTCTTCAGATAGTCTTTTAGCTTGTCAAAGGCTGTCTGACAATCTTCATCCCAATAAAAGGGAACATCTTTCATCATCAACTTGTGAAAAGGCTGGCATCGCCCTGACAAATTGGAAATGAACCGTCGGATATAAGCCAAGCGGCCCTGTAGTGATCTCAGCTCGGAGATGTTCCTAGGTGGAGGTAGCTCCTGTATCGCCTTGATCTTTGCGGGGTCTATCTCAATCCCCCGGTATCGGACGATAAAGCCCAGGAATTTTCCGAACGCACATTTCATAGGGTTCATTTTCAGGTCATGCTGCCTCAGCCTCTGAAAAACAGTCTGGAGGTCTTGCAGATGGTCCTCTTTCGTTCTGGTTTTGACCACCAGGTCATCTATGTAGCACTCGACCTTGTGGTAGAGCAATTCATCAAAAATCTTAGTCATTGCGCGCTGGTAAGTTGCGCCAGCATTCTTTAGTCCGAACGGCATTCTCTTGTAATGATAAATGCCTTTGGGGGTTCGGAAAGCAGTGTGGACTCGGCGTGCTCCGCAATCCAAATCTGATTGTAGCCGGACGACCCATCCATGAATGATAGGGCCTCGTGGCCGATTGTAGCGTCAATCATGACTTCCGTTATTGGCACCGAAAAGTCATCTTTAGGGCAAGCTTTATTTAGATCTCGTAAGTCAACACAAATCCGGATCTGTCCATTCTTCTTTTTCACAGGGACGATGTTCGCCAGCCATGTGGTGTACTGATTCTCTTCAACAAATCCCACGTCAATGAGTTTGTCAACTTCAGCACAGATTCGGGTGATGAGCTCTGGCCTCATACTCCGCGGTGGCTGCTTCACCGGCTCGGCTTCGGGGCTGATTGCTAGCTCATGTTGTGAGACAGCGGGGCTTAGACTGGGCATCTCTTTGTAGGTCCAGGCGAAGCAATCCCGGTATTCCAGCAACAGCTGGGTGTACAGCTCCCGTTCCTCCGGGGACAGTTGGGCGTTGAGGAAGGTAGGCCTAGGATCCCCCTCATTTCCCAAGTTGACCTCTATTAGTTCATCGACCGTGGCCTGGCCTCCGTCTTCTATTTCTGGAGGCGCTGGTTGGAGGTCGACGAAGTCTGGAACACCATCTTGAGGGTCGAGCATTTCGAGTTCCTCGTCGGACATCGCCAGAGCTTCATGAGGCGTCTTGATTCCATGCGCCAGCGGCTGAGCGGATGGATCTATTGATGCATCCATTGCTGTTACAGCTCCCAAGGGTGAGAGAACAGCTTCAGTGTTTGTAGATGAGGTTGCAGCCATGACAGGCCAGTAGCCGTTTACTGTCGGGCTCGGACAGCATATTGGATTTGTAGCAGAAGTTGAGGGAGTCTCGCCTTTTGGGATAGCTGCATCTTCCGCAGAAGTGACTTTTTCTTTCCTGGTAGCCGGATCCCCTTGATTGGAGTTAACCACGGCTTCCCTGATTGACAGAAAGGGTGTTGAAGTCGCCATTAGCATGACCCCTGTGGAGGGAGAGACTTCTGCTTCTTGAATGTCTTCGGCTTCGCTGCTGCTAGCCGTATCAAATTCGGCTTGAAGGGCTGCTTCTTCAGGATGGACCTGCTCCCAGCATCGGCAAGGGATCAAGGTCTCTATTTGTTGATTCCCGGATAGAGCCAATTCAGCATGCTCGGCTTCCACCGGATATTCATCAAAGGTTGCCCCTAGAGGGCTATCTTCAGTTGGATAGAAGGCGGAGATAGTATCCACCTCGTACCGCCCACTGTAATAGTAGTCTTCCAGGGTGAAGCCCAGCCCCGGGTGTTGAGAGACGCGTCTCATTTCTTTGTCCAGATTTGTAGGACGCCACATCTTCTGGAAAGCTTCTTTGCGCTTTTGAGATTGATCGGGAGGAATGTGTTGCTTCTGAAACATTATGGCCATCCGATCAGTTGTAAATGCCAGACCTTGGACAGGAACCGGCGGGTTACTTATAACCTCGGGGAGGCTGCAATCTGTGTCTTCCCGAGTGGGATGCTCCTCAGCTGTATAGAACAGGGTGCTGGGCCCATCTTCCTCCTGTGTCACCTCCCAAGCTTTGAAAGGTTCGATAGTGGGATCATTGAGGCCGAGGACTGGCTTGGTGAGGCCGGCCGGGACTCCGATGCGGTCGTGCTGTCGGTTGACCTGCACTTCCTTAGCTTTGGGGTATAGTGCTGGGGGTGTTACCCTACCAATATTTCCAGGAGCTGTGATGTGGGAGACCACCTTTGACTTGACATACCCGCGTGGCGGTGGTGGATACCAACCGTCACCCGATCTATTTTTTGATGCTTCTGTGGGGGTTTCAGCTTCAGAAACCTTCCGGGGAGACCCCGTATATAGGTTGGCATCCGCCAAGTGACATTCAAACACCTCGAATGGGTGGATATCAGCAAATATCCTCTCCTCCTTCCCCTGGAGGCTGTATTTGATGCATTGGTGGAGCGTGGAGGGCACCACCATATTTTCATGCAGCCATGGGCGGCCGAGCAGTGCTTTGTAGGAGGTGCGAGAGTCAATGACATGAAACTGCACCGTTGTAGTGAAATCTGCCAGGGTCAGTGTGAACTCTGCCACTCCCATAGATACTTCACATTTTTGGTTGAAGCCAGCGATACGTATATCCCCGACTTTCTCGAGATGCACATTAAAGTGGTACCTCTCGTATATTCTATATGGCAGGATGTTGACTGCTGCACCAGGATTGACCAGAATCCGGTTCAGTTCTCTTCCGTTCAGGTGCCCTTTCATATATAGCGGCCTGTTGTGGCTGGCAGTAGGCAGTAGCATGTCTTCTGGAGAGAAGGTCATACTGGCTTCTAGTATAGCCTCAGCTATGCAGGTTTCAAAATGAGCAGGCGTCTGCAGAGCAGTGATGATCGCCTGTCGAGTCTCTTCACTCAAAGAGAGAATTTTCCAGATCATAAATCGAGCGGGGAGCTTCTTGAGCAACTTCATTATTCGGCTTCCAGCCCGGACATTGGAGAGCTTCATCTCTTCAGCCCATCTGGGTTTGGGGAGGTTTTGATTTGGGGGTCCAGACGGACCTGCTTCATCTTCCTCGGACTCGGCACCCTCTTGGCTGGCACCGGCTGTCGGGTCTTCTTTATTAGCTGCTGTAGGGCAAGCTCCATCTGCATTTACATCCTCAGTAGATTGCGCTGGCTGCGGGTGAATGACCCCGGGTGTAGGGTTAGCCTCTTGACAGGGCTGCTTCCATTTTGACATCTTCATAAATTCAAGGAATGAAGGGACTGCCTTGCCCCCACTCTTGTTGTATAGGCCTGACGGAGGAGGGATTTGGGCTCCCTTAACTTCTGGCGGAGGCGTCTTGTAGGGTTGCTCCCCTCTGAACATAATGTTATGATTGGGTGGTGGCTGGCGCCCCCATTTTCGGCCTGACCGAGTGGCATGCGCAGCAGTTGCGGCCTCAGCCTTGCCTCCCCCAGCATGGGGTGTGAAGCAAATTTCTTCTTCTTCCTCTTCTCCGGGTAGGTTGAAGAGTGCTGACAGGGTATTGCAGGAGACGACCTGTGTTTTATGGGCCCCAGCGCCCTTTCTTTTCTTCTTCTTTTGCTTTTTCTTCTTTTTGGTTTCTGCAGGTGCTTGCCCCCAGAACAGGTTGCTCTCTTGAGGTGGTGCTGCTTCAGCTTCCTCCCCTTGCTTGAGTGAGAGTTGCTCCAGCTCTTGCCATGGGACGTGGTCCCGTACCAGCAGAGGTTTCAGTTCGGGCTGCACATATTCATCTAGCCCTTCAATTAAGTGTTGCAGTCGAAGGACTCCAGGATTGGTTTCCTTGATTACTGGCAGCGGAGTTTGTCTCCTCCTGTTAGGTGTATGTATTCTGACAGCTGTAGGTGGAGTGACCCATACGGGTGCTACCACTGGCGGAGCAGGCCGGGGTGTAATGCCACGGATATGTGTCCCCTCTTTTGGGCGGGGTGCCCTCTTCTTCTTGTGCTTCACAGGGATTTGCTGCCACCCCTGTTGTTCTTTCACGGGCTCCAGGAAATGGATTTCGTAGGTGCTCCGTGTGCTTGCTTCAGAGATCTCCTCAGGTAATGCCTGGTAGAGGGAGACCATGTTGATTGATGCCCTCCTGAAAGGGGCTTCATGTGGCTGAGGAGGGTCTACTTTGTACTCTCTCAGCTCTATCTCATTCTTCTTCACCATCCCTTCGATGACGTCTTTGAAAATATAGCAGTCTTCGATTGGATGTCCCAACATCTGGTGGTAGGGGCAGAATCTCAGACTGTCTTTTCTTTTCAGGTCCTCCGGCCTCCTTGGCTCGGGCAGAGTGACCATGCTGTATTCTGTTACCCAGTCGAACAGGACTCGGGTCTTGTCTTTTGGAAAGGAATAAGCTTTCTTCATTTTGTCCCTCAGCGAAGGACCTTCTTTATCATCTGGAGCTTTCGCAGGTTGCGGGGGAGCCGCTTTCTTGCCTTTCTCCTTCTGTTGTTCGAACGCCTTGATATCAAGCGCATTCGCTTCTTTAGGTGTGGGGCGCCGCTCTGCAGTCTTGCCTTTCTGGGCTGTGCTGGCAGTCGACGTCGGGGCAGGCTTGGCTAGAAAAGCCTCCACCTCAGCCACCACATTATTCAGCCGGTCGAACGACCGTATTTCCATACCAATCATCTTTTCCAGGACCTCCCTCCTGAAATTTTGTTTACATATTTGCACAGCGTCCTCCTGATGCGGGGGCCGCTTACATCTCATTCCGAGGTTCCTCCACCTCTTGATGTAGTCAAGGGCTGTCTCATCTGCCCTTTGTCTTGTTGAGTAGAGTTCGGCCACTATGACCTCCCTCTCTGTGACATGGAATCTTTCTCTGAACTTCCTCTGCATATCTGACCAGTCACTAATTGACCCGGCCGAGAGGCTAGAGTACCATTCGAATGCGAGCCCCGTCAGCGAGGACCCGAAGAATTTCAGCAGATATGACTCGTCGGTGGCCAGATCACCCATGACGGTCATATAATATGTAATATGCTCTTTTGGGGAACCTTTCCCGTTGAATTTTTCAAATTTGGGTGGCTTGTTGACTCCCAGGGGAAGTCGTTTAGCCGCATGGTGTTGCGGGTAGGGGACCCGATAGGCATCGAATGCGACGTAGTCACCTTCACTCTTCTCTTCGAGCTTCAGCTCAATCATCCTTTCCACCATCATCCGGTTCACGACCATGGGGTCGACTGGCTCCGGATAGAAGTGCACTGGCTGCAGGTATGGGGTGACCAGGGTGGTCGCCTGTGGAGGACGCAGCAGCGGGGGTGTCGGGTGCACCTGGGGGAGCGCTGGAGGTAGCAGCGGCTGAGGTTGTGGCGGCCGCTGTTGTGCTGTCGCCATGCTTGGCTCTGACGGCTAGGGTAGTGTATAGAGCGGTGGTGGGTCGTCTCGACGAGCCGCTCCCCATGATGATTCACCCTGGACTTCGGGTGGTTTAGAAGCTGATGAATGCTCAGTCTTTTCTATCAACTGTTTCTTCAGAGAATCTATCTCCCGTTGATATTTCTGCAGCAGCATCAGTAATGATGGATCTATAGTGGTGGGGATACCCTCTGTCGTTTCCCCGGACGTACCCTCAGGCAGGATGTCGAGGAGGATGTCCTCTTCTTCTTCCGTCGTCACCACATTAGCGGTTAAGACGGGGGCCTTATCATCCCAGTGGGGATAGACCTCGGGTTATTTCTCTTTCATCATCGTCAGAAGCCCTCTTGCTGCCTCTGTCCTGCGGGTAGTTGGCCCCGGCCGTACGGCCAATTGAGCTAGTTCTTGGGGGTCTTCAGGAAGCTCCCCATATCGGCTGGACACACCAGCCATGTTGCAAGTGAAAACCTGCATCCTTCTTCTTTGTCGATGGACCCTCCGCTTGGCTTGTTGCGGAAAGGTCAGCCTCTCGAACACAGAAACCCTTTTCCTTTCTTCCCGCTCGGGGAAGGCTTCATCGGCTTCGATCTCAAAGCCGTCATCGTATCCATTGTCGTCGACAGACGACACCATCATTCTATCTTCCATCTCTTCTTCATGTGCTGCCGATGGGCAGTAATCTTCCTCAGTGGCGATTGTTTGCATCAACCGCTGATGTCCGAGTGAGGGGTTACCTAAACCTCGGAAATAGCTTCTGACCAAGCAGGTCATTTCTTCTCGACCCCGTTCTTGGTGTAGTACGGGGGATAGTGGTCGGCCTCCCGCAGGAGGGATGTAGGCCAGTCGAGCTCTGTCGGCTGGCTGTTGGAATCTTCGCCCCGTGGCAGGGACGTTGGCTTGACGGGCCGCAACCCGGAAACTTCTATGGCGCGGAGGATCCGCCACCACCTCTTCTTCCATCTTCGGGGGTAGGCCCCTTTCTCTTATCACCTCCACATCGTCATTCACAGGATGGCGGCGGATGAGTGTCAGCTGGTGGACAGGTTGGGTCCATTTGGGAACCCACACCTGTTTGAACTTCCTCGGCTTGAGTGCCGGGTTTCCTTGGCCATGGTGGCCGGCTTCTTCCATTTCTGCCCTCCTTCCAGCAAGGGCTTGATATGTGTTGTGGACAGGAACGTTGGGGATGACTCGGTCCGGGGTCACCCGTGCCGTGCGTTCGTTGAGGAAGACGCGCATGCCTCCAACCAGCATTGATTTCCCGGACTGAGACACAGTTCCGGTGATCACAGTAGCGTTCCTGCGGACCTGGCGACGCTGACGTCCTCCAGGGTGTTTGTTGGTGACAGCGGGGTGCGTCCCACGTACAACGTGGTGCACCATACAGCTAGCGGCCGGGGCCGGATTTTTGAGCAAGTCGTCGCAGCGGGGAACCTTCAGAGGCTCCACCTCCTCCACAGTTTGCTTGGCAGGTTCTGGGGCTTTGACTTCCAGGATGTCGACGAAGGCCAAACCCAAAAAGTTGGGGAAGCCTACGGCGGCAGGGAAGCTGCCGAATTCCATGGGTACCGCCAGGTACCCTTGCGCGTGTCCAGCAACTATCGACTGATCGAAGTCTACGCCAGCTATTCCATGAGTTGTCATTGTTGGCCTACAAAGACAAACAGGGAAATAATCAGTAGCCTTGGAGAGGGCTTCGAAGCCCGGATATCTCGACAAAGAGATGAAAGGTGACACTGGTCCCACCGGGCGTGCCAGACTTGTTTAGCGTGCTTTTCTTTCGTTCGCGTATCGATCAACCAATCGACTAACTGGTAATCAACTGACTGATTGACGACGCGGGCGTGCCAGTCACATGAGTGATGATTTTGTTGTGCGCTCATTCTGACCCATGTCGGACGAATGTGATGTTCGGTCGAGACCAGCAGTCTGCCATATCATAAAGGTTATGGCGTTAATTACATCCCCCACGAGGAGGGAACACATTTGATTAATTACCGAGATATCGGGCTATCGAAGCTGGAAAAAGAACTACATGGTGATTATAGCAATGACAGGCAGGATGCAACATTAATCATGCAGAAGATGCGTAGTTTAATGGGAAAATGGATCCTCGGTACGTGGCGGAGGACGCAGGTCCGAAGACCACCATCGCGCGTGATGAAGGCTTCCGGCCAGACATGATCCGGCTTTCAGTCGACGCCATTTAATATACCTGGGGATCTATGCATGCATGCACACAAGACATTCATGATTATATTGAATATGAAGATAGCGCCACGAAGGCGGCGGTGATCGACCACATTTATTGCCCCTCGTCGAGAGGAGGAAGGACGACATGAGTATGATAGCGAAAGCATGAATGCTAACAGATACGATGATGATGACGATGCAACTCAGGCTCGCTTGGCCCCTCTTTTATTCGATTTACTGTCAGATATAGCTTATTGACATCGCCCCCGAGAGAGGAAACTCGTCCCGAGGCAAGCGAGTGAGTAAGATATCAAAAGGGTTTCAAAACCGGTGCGGTTACGACTTACACGGCGCGGCAGAGCGTAGGTATAGTGGCTAATACGGCGCGGCCATGACTAACAGCTTAAGACGGCGCGAGAGCTTGGGGGCGCGCCGGTCTGGGGCGCGCCGGAAAGTCGCAATGGGAAAAAAAGGACATGAGTGTGGCCTTAATCCGGCGCGGGGGGGGGGGGGTACCGCACCGGATTAGGGCGCGCCGGGGGACTCCGCGCCGTTTTAGCCCAAATTCTATTTCTTTGGACCTCCTTTGAGTTTGTTGGGCCCATCTGGGGGACTTTGAGTCCATCGAGGCCAAGAAATTTTATTAAATTGAAGTCCAGAGTCCTCCGAGGATGACATATTAAGTCAGTACGAGGTTCATACTCGAGCACTGGGTAATTAGATTCAGAGCAATTGATCATCAAGGTTTTCATAAACTTAATCTATCCAGAATTGGACAGCATCTCCCCCGGATTGCAAAGAATTGTAGGGGATAAGCGGGGTCATGTTCACCTGTGGAAAAAACCCCTACATCGCCGGTCCGCACAATGTCAGCCAGCAAACCCCAGTGGATGGAGTACCCCGAGGACTAGCCTACTAGGGGCACCCAAAGTTCCATGTGGAGAAGAAATAGAGGGAGGAAGCCGCCGACAGTGGGAATGATGCCCCGAGGGCTAGCCTACGAGGGGTGACGGACCCATAGTCGATGGTTCATCCCATGGAGAGATTGACCATTGGGAGAGCGGGACTCCGAGGGCTAGCCTACAAGGAGCACGCATCCCCCGGTCGCGGTCGGGTCTTAATTTGTCGAGGTTGAGTTTCGTTGAACCAGGGCCCCGTCACTGTCTGTAGTGGCTTCGAGGGAATGCCCACCATCGAGGATGGAGCCCCCCCCGGTCGCCCAGCAATCGTCAAGAAACAGCAGAGGAATGTCCCCCTCCCCGGACGATCGAAACATCGGGAAACCCTCAGAGCGGTGTGGATGAATATGGTGCATGGGAGCAGTAGATGCATAAACGAAACGAGATCGTTGCAGGGGCATTTACTCGAACGGTTGAAAAGCAAAGTTCGAGAGGGGTGGATCCCTTGTATAGCGGATAGAGGCACACGCAGAGGCGCGGCTCTATTCATGAGGATAAGAACGATGCAAAAAATCCTTGAATCATGTGTAAAGCGAATGATCGAAAGAAAACCCCCGGGGAGGGGTGTTTCTATAGCCCACGATGGCTCGGGGCATAGCCGAGGCTTCGATGGAATCGGAACTACAGCTACGTCGAAGAGAATCTAACATACGCATTGACACAAGTGAGAGAGGCAGAGATTCTGAATATCAGCTCGGCCTATTGGCCTAATCATTCGCACACGTATCACTATTCAAAGATGAAAAATGAACGAATGTTTACATTGAGAATCCGGCGTCGACACCACTGCCAGAATGCCGTTCATCGACGCCGAGGAACATACAATGGCAGGATGAATCACAGAGGAGGGGAGGGGTCGGCTCATATCATTGCCATCCCTCCCCTCTTCGGTTTATAACCAGTAGACGGAGATTGGGGGGAATCGGCGGGAGATAGGGGAGGAACAACGCCGGTGCCCACCTGCTACCGAAAACATAGTATCGTAACTCAGTCGGGGAAGAAGAAGGTCACCGGTGGAGGACACCCAGGAGAGGCGCTATTCTTCTCTCTGGAATTCTCTCTCGATCCCTCCTCTTCTCTCTGCTTTTCTTTTTTGAAGCCTCCCTCTCGAGAGTCTCTCTTTTCTTTCTCTTCTTTCTTCTTCTTTGTTTCCGTCTGGCCTCCCTTTTCTGTTCTCGAAGAAACCTATATATAGAGGCCTGAGTTCGAACTTGAACCGGCGTGGGATTAGCGCGCCGGGAAGAGCCTTCAAGGCTTACCGCGCCGGGGTTGGACACCCTCAGGGTGATTTGCGCGCCGGCCTAAGGGCTAAAGATGGGGCTTTAGCGTGCCGGGATCAGGGGCATCGAATGAGGGGCGCGCCGGTTTAAGGCGCGCCGGGCTAATGCTTCTCGTGCGCTTCAAGCCAGTCGATGAGTCCGGGGATGATTCTGGGAGTCATCGTGAACATTATCTCGCCAATGCCCATCGAAACCTTGGCGGGATGTTTTGTCGAAGCTCCCAGGTCAACGTACGGCCGTTCTTGAGACTCCAGATACCTTTGACTTGATCGTATGGGCTTTCTACCGACACGGCCTTTGGCTCTACGCTCCATGCTGTTGGTCCTGCCTGGCTCGTACTCAGAGCTCTCTAGGAGGTTGGATAGCCAGGAGATAGTTCCGCTTGAGCCGGGCGATCATTCGGCCACTAATGGGCCCATCTTGGCGGGAAGCCGTGCCCATGCCGGGCGATCGGGATCTTCCGCCATCAGAGCTTTCGGTTCTCCGTTTCGGGAAACCAGGGGGACTCCTTTATCCTCAGGAGAGCCTTTCATGAGGTGGGTATCCACCGGGTAGATCGTCGTCCTTGATCGGACAACGGGTGTAGTGTATGCAGCATGACAGAGTCAATGCCGATTCATTGGGCAGGCTTGGTCGCACCGCCAGTTG
This sequence comes from Amorphophallus konjac, assembly GCA_022559845.1. Taxonomy (NCBI): domain Eukaryota; kingdom Viridiplantae; phylum Streptophyta; class Magnoliopsida; order Alismatales; family Araceae; genus Amorphophallus; species Amorphophallus konjac. The sequence continues at coordinate 258,220,923 of CM040123.1, forward strand.
GTTGTGAATTCGTCCCGGCTCCCTTGAGGTGAAGTCCCCGTATCTATACGGAGTGACTCGAGGCTCTGACAGCTTGAGAAGTCTTCAATAGGTTGATCTTTGTCGGCTTCCGTGCTTCGGTGGGCCGGATCATTCATCTTTATGGCTTGGTCACCGACGATCATATTTTGAGTGCCAACAACCGCCCAATTTCTCAAATGGTCTATCGCTAGACCGCCTTTACTCTGGGCGGTGGAAATTAATAAAAAGGGATAACTAAGCCTACTTACCCCAAAGACAAAAATGAAATCAAGGCCCACTAAGCCCGTATTAGAGAGCAAACTTAGCCAAGGAGGAAGTAACCATAAAATAAGCCCAAAGACATGCCTAAAAATGGCCCAATGAGTAATGGACAACTTTGAGACATCAAAATAATGGTAATAAGAATGACTCAACTCATAGACAAAAAATGGGTGTCAACAGTAGTCTCTTCAGAATGCTGACTACATCGAGGTAGCCACTGGCTAGGTTGATACATCCAGGGCTCTGTCCCAGTTTCCAAACTTTAGAATGCTGACTGCATCGAGGTAGTCACTGGCTGGGTAGATGCATCCAGGGCTCTGTCCCAGTTTCCAGACATTGAATGTTGAATGCATCTAGGCAGCCACTGGCTGGGTCGATGCAGCCAGGGCTCTGTCCCAGTTTCCAGACTTCAGAATGATGATTGCCTCGAGGCAGCCACTGGCTGGGTCGATGCATCCAGGGCTCTGTCCCAGTTTCCAGACTTTAGAATGTTGACTGCATCGAGGCAGCCACTGGCTGGGTCGATGCAGCTAGGACTCTGTCCCAGTTTCCAGAAACTAAGAATAAGAAAGTTTTGAGAGGCCATTCAAATTCAGAAAAATCTGAAAAATTGGAAAATGATAGATAACTAAGTTAGTAACTCATTGTAAAAATTTCATGCTCACAAAAATTATGTACTTGTAATTATGATTTGTTTTCTACGCATGTGTAACCTAGACATAAACATGTTTTCCTTTATACAAAAACCTTATTGGTAACCTGATCATTTTCTGTTCCACAACAGTAAACTTTTGAGTTTGATTAGCCCACTTTAACCATATGGAAGCATGCTTATGTTATGATAAGATAAGATTAAAGTATATTACGAATATTGTAAAATGAATATGAATGTGAATACGAATACGATGTGAATGTTATGAATGGAAAATAGCAGCATTCTGTGAGGTTGGACTTCGGTCCCTTCTGCGGGATGGCGATACGTAACGCCGCAGAAGTAAAACAACCCAGGGGACAGTGAGACGTAACACCCTAGTTGAAATCCTATGATTCGGTTGTTCGTTCTATGGGACGGCGATACGTAACGCCACAAAACCCAGGGGACAGCAAGACGTAACACCTCGGACGGTAGGAATCTAGGTGGGAGTTCGCTCCCGAGTCTGCGTGGTACTCTTCGTTCATTTGTGAGTATGTGTGGGCCTCCTGTGTTTGCGGCAGTTGTTTGGTTCCATGAATAACGAAAATATGAAACTCATGAAAATGTGATAATGTGTAGCTAATCATTCACCGTGGTTTTGGCGGATGCATGGGTATCTTATATGTTAGCTAATAAACATGTATTTTCCTCGTATGAATTATTTTAAGCAGATGGTAATGAATGGATCATTGAGTAACATTGGGTTTTTACCTTTTGGACTGAACTATTGTTTATCTAGTTTGTAGCAGAGTTCGGTCGACCGACCTGGGCATTTTGGTTGACCAAATTTGCCAGTGCTGGCTGGTCTGTAACTTGTTACAGTTTGGTCCACCGGTGGCCTAATTCGGTCAACTGATGGCCGCTTCGGTTCCATGTAACCCATCAATTTGGTCCACTTGGGTTCCGTCCCTTACCATTTATCCTTGGATTCTTGACGGACCTATTAGGGTCATTTTGGAGGGTTCTGGAAAGATTATATGGGTTTTTTCACTCTTGTATTGTGATCATTGAATTATATATATGAATTGGATATATGAATGTGAGTTAACCCCGATTTGTTTAGGCTGCTTGCTGAGCGTCACACTCACCCCCTTGTGACACACCATTCAGGAGACACAGTGAAGGTGGTCGAGGAGGAAGCTGCGGCCGAGGAGTAGTTTAGTCTTGCCTACGGCTGGGTAGGCTATGGATATCTATCTTTCATATTTTGGCTAGTTGTGGATTGGTGATCATGTATGGACTCATATGTAAAATGACACTGGTCATGTATCTTTTGGATTATGAATGGTTGAGATGTTATTTACATTTCATGTGATTATGGTTTCTCTCTCTCTCATGTGAATATATATATATATATATATATATTTGTGCTTCCGCGATACGTACGACGTAATGGTCTCGAGGTCCGATGGAAGAAAAGAAGAAAAATGTCCATAAATTGGGAATCGGATCTCGGGGCGTTACAAGGACAATAAATTTACTCAAGTCGATCAATCATTCAACCATTCAATTACTTGGAAATGTCTAGCATTAATCTTGCATTGGGTAGGTGCAATGCGAACACCCCATTTGATTAATACTCCCGCGGTTAATGAGTAATTCGGGTGCTCATCCCAAGACTTGACTGGGCCCTATCGCACTGGCATTAGGGTTGATTGGACCATGAGTCACAATCCATTAGTTTCTAGACAATTCCATTCATTCATTAGTGGCCAATGAATCTAAAGAAGTTATGTTCCAGTAACATGAAAGGAATCAATAACTATAGGTCATTACGATCTCATTGAAATATGAACTAAGTTAGAACTTAGATCAAATTCGTGAAAATTCCCAATAAGGTCAAACAATAAGGTACAAAAATCTCAATAATACCCTTAATGGGTAAAGGGAAATGAGGAACTATGCCAAGCATAATGAACCTCGGACTTAGGAACATGTAAAACATTCAATCATTGCAAGAATTTGATCATTGGAAACATTAGGTTGAACGCGGTTGGTCAGAGGGTCACCTTCTGATGAACGTAGTCACAGTGGGCACCGCCTTCAGAGAAGAACGCGGTCGGATCGAAGGCCACAAACCACTCAGGGGGTTGAAAGAACACGGTCTCTAATCAGGCGCATTCTCAAATAGAACCTGAACGCGGTTTGGATGGAGGCCGCGTTTAGTACAGACTCACTAGATCACTGATAGAACCTCGTTCTATCCTTCCAAAGGCCGGTTGAACCCCATCCTACATAGTAGGATGTGGATTCCAGTTATTTTTAGGGTTTTTAGGGTATAACCTGCTCAGCGTCCTAGTGGGAATGGGAATCCCAGGCTTGCGGAGACTTACAGAAGTCTCGATGAAAAAGTTCTAGTTCGATGGAAAGAATATCCTGCGGAGGGTCATAACTTCACCAAGAATTGTGTTCCTATCACACTACAGAAACCAATAGCAAGCGGTAGGTTGTAATCACCGGAGTGATAACACCTTCAAACAAAACCATATACAATCCATTGTTAACCACCGATCAATATCATATATATAGAGATAGGAAAATTATGCTATAGATGCATCAATTTTCAGGTTTCAAGACTTTGCTACTCCTTTTAGAATAACATGAAGATAAGGAATTTCATTGAAATATAAAGAACCTAGAATATGATTCTAACTTTAAGAATTAACTTTGTTTCATGAGAGCCTACATATTTAGTGCGTTCAAATGCTATGATCAGTAGAAACCACATAATATCAACCCTACACATGTTAGGAAATCAACGGGAAATGCTAGGGTTTCCAAAATAACTCGTTACATAACGCAGTCTGTACTGGGGACACGATCAGATTGCGATAAGTATGAAGGTCGCGTTCAATTAAAAATAACTATTTTATAAAAAAATTCACAGAGAGAAAAACATGTTTAATAAAATAATACTTACGATCGTGGTCTAGGAGAAAGCCACGTTCAATAAAATTAAATAATTTTTATATTTAAAATAATACAAATGGTAAAGCAAGTTAAATTAAAAAACTGAAGGTCGCGGTCTATCGTAGGGCCATGTTAAGAACGCAGTGTATGTTTGTGTCGTGTTCACGAACAGAACTCCTTTTCGGCACAGAACGAAGCAACAAGCCCTAAATCATTAAATTCATGTAATGTACTTGATAAAACAATTGGGTAATTAGCAATAGAAATCTTCTACACATGCATATGAACATGATTAGGCTCATTAATTGGTTTGTGCCAGAGAGGAAACCTACCTTAGACTCGATCTAACAAAGGGGACGATGAACCTTGGCCACTCCTCGAATGCCTCCAATCCTCGCCTCCTTCTCCCAAATCCGATCCACACCTTGGCACGAACTAAGGGGTCGTCTAGAGTTCAATTGGGTCCTATTAATAGGGGTTTCACCTCCCAAATTTGATCATATCAAGGGATAGAATCCCTCTCCGAAATACACTGAAAATCTCAATTTCCTACCCCATCTATCGCTGCCAAAGCCAATCAAAACCCTAATTAGGTCAGGATTTTGAAGGATAAGGTTCATCTCTAAGTGGGCTAGGGTTTCCCTAAGGTTTTAGGCCCAATTAGCTAGGTTTCACCTATCAATTTAGGGTTTCCCCCAATTAGTCTGATTTTAGAGTTTTTGGCCCATTATTACTAATATTATTTATCCAATTAGGCCCTAATAAATATTCAATTAAGCCCAATTAGCTTATCCAAATTTTACATTTATTTGATTTATTTATTTACACTTATGTAATTATCTCTATTTTGTTGTAAAAATAATTGAAGAATAATTCCGTATTTATAATTTATACATATATATATATGTATATATATATATATATATATATATATATATATATGATGGGAATCGACACCGAGCATTGACTTTTATTTTTGCACTTGTGTCCTTTTAGTTTGCTTTTATATTCTCGGGAAAGTATATGTGCAATTGTAAGGCTTTGTAAGCCAATGTGTCACTCCCTTGGATTCTTTGGGTTTTTGCGCAAAAGTGTAGTAGGTCTAGCAAGGGGGCCCCCATCCCTTCCCTATTGGTCCACCTAAGCCATGTGGGGTTGGTCAACCCTCATAGGTGGCATCTAGAAGGTTTGAATGTCAAATTGACACATGGGGGACAAGTGGACCAAAAAGTCCAATTTGGTGGTTCTTGGTCAAGGGGGCGCCCCCCTCCCTTATATAGTATTTAAATGGTGTTCCAAACCACATGGGTTAATTAGTTTTGACCTTCCTAGTTTGCCCTCCCTAACCCTAGATCTGAGGGTATTAAGAGTCTTTTTACATTTATTATAAATACTTGTATTTCCACATTTTGTTAGAATTAATCATATGAAATGAGAAGAAATTGTTGGAAATTCCCGAAGGAAGGGTGCGCCCCTTACCTCTCTCCCCCTGGTTCATCTTCTTCCTCCAACCCTCTAGGGTGTGATACCCATTCTCCTTAGCCCCTCTGAGTTCACCTCTGCTGCCGCCACCGCCGCTACATCGAAGTTCTATCCAAATCAGGATAGAACCTCTCCTCCGAAATTGTATCTCTGGTTATTGTTGTCTGATTGAGCCCTAATTTTGAGAGTTTGTTTTGTCCATCTCCCCTAACCTCCAGTTACAATTTCGTGTCATTTGGAGTCCATTTGATATTTTTCTCGTATTTTTGTTTGTCCTCTCAGTAATCTACCCTTTTGCAGATCTACAGGACAGAGTCTCCTTGTTACAATTTCCCCATCCACATAGAAAATTTTAGAAATTCCACAAAAATTCCATAGTGTTTCTCACGTATACCCCCTTCCACCATAATTTTCATTGAGTCAAAAGAAATCATTGAGCCTTCGGTCAAAGGTCTATTTCAAGTAGATTCATCTCTGTCCTGTATGTCTGTCTGTCCAGGTCAGAAAAAAAAGACAGTTTGTAGTCATTTTTATTTGTAATCCGTTCTGTGGATGGAGCCACAAAAAATATATGTTGTAGATATCTTAGTCCCATATCCATCTATACCTCTTGTGCATCAATCCGACATCGGATCTGGTCGTAGGAATTCTTTTCGTAAAGGTGTGCAGAGCAGATCCGAATTCAGTCAGCACAACTCAATCCGGGAGAAAATTCAGAAATAAATATCAAAGGTCAACTTCAGCGACCGCCCCTTCAGGGAGTCGATCAGGGACATCCCACCATCGTCCCAACCAAGCGGCGCCTCCAGAAGATCTCAGGAAGGTGACGTTCCTTTGGAAACCGTTGCTTGCTGTCCAGTGAGTCAGCAACCGAGTTGGTGCAGCACCGAGTTGGAATAGTGCCGAGTCAGACCAGCAGGTCGAGTTCGTGCCGTACGCACCTCCAGATTGCTGCCCGTCAACCCAGGGTCGGTCCTCCCGGGCCGCACTTGTAGCCCTTTACCTCCCTGCGTGGAGTGGGCAATAGATTTCACTGTTGTAATTAACTTTTACCGTTGTTACCGGGAGTTACCGTACTTGGCCGAGAACGTCTTCCCCACGCTCGGAGCGTGGAGGTACACTCGCTACCCTCCTCATAGGTATTGCTTTACTCGTATATTTTTGTATATGCCACTGCATGAGTGATAGATTGTCTAACTTGTTATCATTTTATCACCGCTACGAGAGTGAGAGTGAGTGACTGTCCCGTGACTCGACCCGAGTTAACGCGGAAAGGCTGATACCCGAGACTCACTGCCAGTTTCTCAACCGTGCACGGTCCACGTCTTCCCTCGCTAGGGACGATCGTGAGGTAGAGTCCCAGGTCGCGTGTCCGTCCCGCATCAATTTGGTATTAGAGCGCCAGTTGAGTCTAGGGTGTTTAAAACAAAAAAAAAGAGTCGTTTACGTCTAGTCATCGTCTAAGTCGGTCTAAGGTTGCATCTGCATACCATTGTTCGGTATATAAAAAGGTGTCATCTGATCATTAGGTTACGCCTATCGGAGAGGTGATTCACTTGCGCGAGTGATCTTCGGGTCGATTAACTCCGCCACATACCGAATCTTGGTCGTGTCTAGGTGTGTAGCCGAGTCTCATTTCAACTTTGCATTTGCATCGCATTCTAAGTCGTGTCTAGGTGCTTGCATTAGTTGGCATAACATTTTGCTTATAAAACAAAAACAAACAAAGAGATGCCATTGCATAACAATTCCTAGGGATCTATTCCCATCTTTTGGCCACTATGGTCAACCCATGCCGACCCGTCCAAGGTGACAAGTCCGTGTCCGAGTACATTCGGGACTATGATAAGTACCAATTGGAGTATGGAGTTGGAGAGGAGAGCACCACGACTGCTTTTGAGTTTCGGAGAGGTTTTCGGCTATACTTTCAACTCCAATGTCTTATCCGCAATGCATCCTCTTTGGCGCAGTCCTATAAGGTCGCCCTGGAGGTCGAGTCTTTTGAGTCTCGATTTAATGATGACGTACGGCAAGTCGATGCCGCCCTTCGGCAAGCATCTACCTCCCAGCCTAGTCCCGATGTGGTCAGACCCCTCCTTCATCACCCATAAGAGCTCCAATGCCACCACCCTCTACTTCCGAACTTTATTCAGAACCATCTTATTTGGAGCCACCAAAGCCCGAGCCACCCGTGTTTCTAATGGGTACGCTATACATAGCCGAGCCGCTTCTTAGTTGGCTCAAGGATGGCTTGGTCCCACTTCCTTACCCATCCATGGACCCCACCCTACCACTAGTGCCCGTCAACTCCTTCCATACCACATTCCGGTCTAGTCACCATGTTGACACTTTGGATGACTTTATTGTGGGATTAGACGCACAATAGAAGTTGACGCACTCATTGGCCCGAGGCTTCGACCAACCCACTAGTCTTAGCTTCATCCATCTGACCTTAGGGTCCATTACCTCCGTGTGCACCATGGGATCTGTCGCCATGGAGATTCTCTTATTCCTCCCCATGTCGGCCGATCCCGACTTCATACCCTTTTGCCCGAGGGAGGAGTCTTATTTTCTACATGACCGTCGTCCCACCGATCATAATGTATGACGGTGACTATGAATTTCAAACTTGGGACCATCTCATGTGGGAATCCATCTCATTGGGTCATACCTTCTTTGACCCTTTTGACCCCTTCACTAGTGAACCTCCCGAGCTATCATATTCACTCCACTTCATCCAAGGAGTTCACTATCACACCCCTACCCCTTGGTCTAGTTGGCGCGCCTTACCTACGTCTAAGGGTGATGACGAAGGTAGTTTTGGATCTCTTAGCCCTTCCCCACCCAATTCCCATAGGTTGCCAATGCATGAGTGGTGCATATTAGGATGTGTAGGGTTCCATTTCGTCAACCATCAAGTGCATCTAGTGTATGCATGGCACATATTTGGGTGTCCTAGTCCACCATCGCATGTGCATAGGTCGGACTAACATTAGGTTGTTTAAGGTCTTTGTGAGTCTTTGTTTGTCTGTCGTGTGTTTGTGCATGCATCGAGTCAAGTCGGTTTGTATGCTCGCGTTGTTTGTCCCTTTCGAGTACGAGACTTATCGGACTTTGGGATCGGTTCTACTTCACATATCGGATCTAGTCACACAAGGGACCCGCAGTGATTCCTAGTGAGTCTTCGAGTTGCCTTCCCTTCTTTGAGAGTGACCCCACCCCGGAGTGTCCACCTCTAGCCTCATTCCCATGGCAGCGTGTGCATATCGAATCTATACGGGATGAGCATGTGTCGATTACTTGGAGTGGAGCGTACTCCGGACTTCATGGTACGATGACGGATCCGCCGGAGCTACTCGAGCAGCCGCACCCCTTACTCGACGGGGTCGAGTTCTTCCCACCCGAGGAGAGTTGATGGGAATCGACACCGAGCATTGACTTTTATTTTGGCACTTGTGTCCTTTTAGTTTGCTTTTATTTCCTCGGGAAAGTATATGTGTAATTGTAAGGCTTTGTAAGCCAATGTGTCACTCCCTTGGATTCTTTGGGTTTTTGTGCAAAAGTATAGTAGGTCCAGCAAGGGGGCCCCCATCCCTTCCCTATTGGTCCACCTAAGCCATGTGAGGCTGGTCAACCCTCCTAGGTGGCATCTAGAAGGTTTGAATGTCAAATTGACATATGGGGGACAAGTGGACCAAAAAGTCCAATTTGGTTGTTCTTTGTCAAGGGGGCGCCCCCCTCCCTTATATAGAATTTAAATGGTGTTCCAAACCACATGGGTTAATTAGTTTTGACCTTCCTTGTTTGCCCTCCCTAACCCTATATCTGAGGGTATTAAGAGTCTTTTTACATTTATTATAAATACTTGTATTTCCACATTTTGTTAGAATTAATCATATGAAATGAGAAGAAATTGTTGGAAATTCCCCAAGGAAAGGTGCGCCCCTTACCTCTCTCCCCCTGGTTCATCTTCTTCCTCCAGCCCTCTAGGTTGTGATACCCATTCTCCTTAGCCCCTCTGAGTTCACCTTCGCTGCCGCTGCCGCTGCCGCCGTTCGTGCCGCCGTCGCGTCGCCACCGCCGTTACATCAAAGTTCTATCCAAATCAGGATAGAACCTCTCCTCCGAAATTGTATCTCTGGTTCTTGTTGTCTGATTGAGCCATAATTTTGAGTGTTTGTTTTTTCCATCTCCCTTAACCTCCAGTTAAAATTTCGTGTGATTTGGAGTCCATTTTACATTTTTCCCATATTTTTTTTTGTCCTCTCAGTAATATGCCCTTTTGCATATCTACGGGATAGTGTCTCCTTGTTACAATTTCCCCACCCACATAGAAAATTTTCTAAAATCCACCAAAATTTCCTAGTGTTCCTCACGTATACCCCCTTCCACCATAATTTTTATTGAGTCAAAAAAAAATCATTGAGCCCTCGATCAAAGGTCTGTTTCAGGTAGATTCATCTCTGCCCTGTGTGTCTATCAGTCCAGGTCAGAAAAAAAAGGCAGTTTGCAGTCATTTTTATTTTTAATCCGTTTTGTGGATGGAGCCACAAAACATATATGTTGTATATCTCTGAGTCCCCAATCTATCGGTACCTTTTGTGCATCAATCCGACATCGGATCTGGTCGTAGGAATTCTTTTTGTGAAGGTGTGCAGAGCATATCCGAATTCAGCCAGCACAACTCAGTCCGGGAGAAAATTCAGAAATAAATATCAAATGTCAACTTTAGAGACCGCCCCTTCAGGGAGTCGATCAGGGACATCCCGCCATCGTCCCAACCAAGCGGCGCCTCCAGAAGATCTCAGGAAGGTGACGTTCCTTTGGAAATCATTGCTTGCTGTCCAGTGAGTCAGCAACCGAGTTGGCGCAGCACCGAGTTGGAATAGTGCCGAGTCGGACCAGCAGGTTGAGTTCGTGCCGTACGCACCTCCAGATTGCTGCCCGTCAACCCAGAGTCGGTCCTCCCGGGCCCCACTTGTAGCAATTTACCTCCCTGCGTGGAGTGGGCAATAGATATCACTATTGTAATTAACTTTTACTGTTGTTACAGAGAGTTACCGTACTTGGCCGGGAACATCTTCCCCATGCCCGGAGCGTGGAGGTACACTCGCTACCCTCCTCGTAGGCATTACTTTACTCGAATATTTTGTATATGCCGCTGCATGAGTGATAGATTATCTAGCTTGTTATCATTTTATCACCGCTGCAAGAGCGAGAGTGAGTGATCGTCCCGTGACTCGACCCGAGTTAAAGCGGAAAGGCCGATACCTGAGACTCACTGCCGGTTTCTTAACCGCGCACGGTCCACGTCTTCCCTCGCTAGGGATGATCGCGAGCTAGAGTCCCAGGTCGCGTGTCTCTCCCGCATCAATATATATATATATCGGGTTACTACACCCAGGGAGTTTGATCTCGCGCAAACTCGTTGTAGAAGCAAAAGGGACCATTGTAGAAATGACGGACCCAGACCATTAGCGTAACACACGGAGTGTGTGCTAGCATCTCCTTGCCGACCCTGTCCAGATCTCTCCAAACCTTCAAAAGATACCGATAGTTGTGCAACACTCGGTACTGTCCCAACCAATCAGTGTGACTATAATGGAGGCCATCTAGCACCACCTCCACATATCTCTCGCCGTTGATCGGCAGCTGTAAAGAGACCACAAGTCTTGCGAGGTCTTCCCTTCTACTGTCGCCATGGTATTCCATTGGTGGCTGAAGCACTCTGCCAATGCCTGAAGAAACCTAGTATAACATGGACACCTGTATGGCACTGTCGTCACTGCATACCGGATCCCCGCTCACTCCAAGAGCATCCGGTAGTGAGGATGACCCCCATCAATCACTCGGTCACCCCTTGGTGATATCTGTGGGAGGAAATAATGGCCCATCGGTCGTACCAGCTCATCATCATTTGGCGTAGTACCCCGTCCAAGATACTCTGGTGGTCGTAGCCCTCTCCAGCAAACTATACCCAGACAGTTCTAATAACAGGCTGGTCACACTCTCAGCCTCAGCTTGGTGGTGGCCGTGCAAGTCCCAAGATGTAGGACTTAGAGCTGTAACTTGAACCCCGAACTTATCTACAGGGCTAAAGAAACCAAGGCAGTCAGTACTCGAGGATTGTCGCTATCTCTAAAGTCTGCCGAAAAATTGGGATATCTAAAAACTGCAACACCACATAAGTTGTCATGACCCAGTAAGATCGCCCGCTCCAGCCAGTGACGCTCCCCAGTAATCAATGGATCAGTTGCCTCTATCCCAGTGGAGACAAAGCTCCCCATGAACTCAAACAAGTATCTGTCTAGCGGGTTCTCCCTCGGGTAGCTTCTCGAGCAGTCGTAGAAGTAGATCTCGTCAGCCACAGAAAGTCGGGCCAGGTCCAACGCCCCAGTCGGATCAGTGCCCTTGCCGTAGGGGCCGTCTGCCACTAAAGTTAGGCCCAAGTCTAGGTGGGCCATGCTAGCCGTAGTGATGACAGGCGGACCAAGAGGAGGCATCGGCCTATCTGTCATCCTCACCTAGTAGTCCTCATCATTCTCCATGCAGCTCTGTGCCCAATCGTCTCTGCCAAACATTGCCATAACTGCAGAAGAATTTCATAGGAGGTTAGAACCAAATATTAGCAATATACACAAAGTGCTAGCATGAAAGAAAAATACAAATTTGTAAGTCGCTACAACGTGCAAAACATAAGACTCAGGGGCCATCCGCCCTCGCCTTCAACTCCGACGCATGCCTGTGGACGCACTTTTTGGACTGCTTATTTATTTCTTTTATTCATATTTTTATTCATTTTATTTGTATGTTTATTCGTTTATTTAATTCATTTATTTGGTTTCATTTGTTTACTTTGTTCGTTTATTTGTTCATTTATTTCATCTATTTTAGTGCGTGGGCGTGCCAGTCACATATGCGACGGATTGTGTTCAGGCTTTGAGACTGGAGTGGTCTGGAGCCAATGGTGCGTGTCGTCTGACTGGTTAGATGATGGTGTGTGTCATGTCGGGACATAAACCCGTCGTGCCGTAAAGGCCATGACGTTAATTACATCGCCTCGGAGAGGGAAAAACCCTTGATTAATCGTCAGAAAAAAGGGGCCTTATGGCCTAAAATTAGTGTTAACGAAATAAGATTAGTGAAATCTTGGACTTTGTTTGAACAGACCCCACGTCTGGGTGCAAACGTTCAAAATATGTCGGTCACTCGTGGATCATTTCATACTCAGACGGAAGTCTGTGTTTGTAGCACAATAAAGTTGGAAATAAATCGGTACGAATGTCTGCTGAATGTACGGCAAGTTTAATAAGAGTGCGGGATTAGATCCCGGTAGAGACAGGTTGTCACATCCCGAACAAGGCTGAAATATCAAGGCGTGAACAGTTATACAAGCGGGTTAATCAAGAGACTCAGATGATGAGTATGAACAACAAATTGATAAAATCACATCTTTATTTCATAACCTGGCATTTTCAACAAATATTCTTCAAGGACTTTTGAAACTATTCAAATCTAGCACATTCATTTCTAAGTAGACAGACTGGAAAAAAATCTAATAGAAACTATCAGCACTCTCGTCACTCCAGCCCATTCCTGTCATCTTCGGCATTTCCTGAAAATTGACATGAATACACAGGGTGAGCTAGAAAGCTCAGTATGACTTATATCTCTTTACCAGGTCACTTCAAGTAATTAACAATTTGAATCATCTATATGCTCTCGAAATAAAACAAGTAAATAAAACAAATGACAAGTATAGTAGAGAACAAGATTAGGAAGTTAAGAATTCAAGAATGGATATTGTAGAACTTAAGTGTAAGCATGAGGATCAATAACAAGTATAGAATTATGAAATTGGCTATGTAACAAGAATATTAACACTCTCGGTCAAACATGTCATGTACAGAAAGTCAAGCATGTAACGAGTCAAGCATGTAATAAGTGAATTGTCTAGTTCAATCTTGCATGTCAGTTGGTGCAATGACACACCTGGTCATTCAACTCCCTCGAGCACAAGTACTTTCAGGCTTTACTCGCCTAGGACCAGATCAGGGACCCCATGTTTGCCAGGCATTGAGTGTTCAGGTGGACCAAGAGTCCCATGTAATTTCTAGAATAATTCATTTATAATTATGGCCAATCCGAGTTTCAAGAAAAGCTTAAGAAGCGTAGTATATCGCACAACTAGACATTTAGTTATGGAGGACTGTAGAGGTGGCCCCTACAGGCTCAAGAGGTGGCTCCTGTTATGTAGCACTTTACGCTATTCTGGCCTCAAGAGGTTGCTCCTATAACGTAACACTTTACCCCGCATGGCACTTAGTTCCTACACTCCCAAATGGTAGTTTATGGCTAAAGTATAGATCTAGAAAAAATTTCATTTTCCAAGGACAAGTAGTATGAAGAGTAAATGAAGTTTACAAGAAACGTTCAAGGATGATTTAAGGCATCATGTTTAACGACATTAAGACAATAACGAGAATAATTTGCTAGTCAAGGCACGATCAGCTCTGCGGTAAATCTTGTAAAATAGGTTTAGATCAAGTTTTTTTTTCACAGTCGGGTGATTAGGAAAAAACCAAAGATTTCTTGGCCAAGTAAGAGGTGGGACAGTGGGAGGTTCTCCTAGCATTCGCAAGGTCCTAATTAAGTAACCACTTATCCACTTAAAGTATTTTCCCGTGGACCTCTAGCCTTAGACACCGGTCTTTCTTGGTAGACTTGCTAGCTACACGATTTATCGGAAACACAGAAACATGTAAATCGAACGGAAATCATTCTTGCATATTCAAACATGATCATTTGTAAAAGAATTTCAATGACGGAAAAGACATTGAAAAAAAAGATGTCAAGCTATCAGATAGAGCTTAGATCAAAATGGACAGAGTCAATCATGTATAGAAATTTTACGAAAATTTGAGCATAGTTGTTTAAACCTTTAACGATAGCCTTACGACTTCATTTACGTAGTCATTTCTTTCTCGATAGTCTTTTAAAGGCAAGGACATGATTTTAAAATTTAAATTTTAAGTTTTGAAATAACGCACATAGACGAGGCAAATCGGACATTGTTACCACGTTCAAATCACAGTCCTTGTGTGATCCGCGTTCTTAGATAGAAAATCGAAACTCGTTCTTACAATGAAAACTCTCATTTTTGGACTTTAAATCTCAAAATAAGTCACAAATATATGATCATGAAGAATTTCATAGAATCAAAATACTCATGCAAAGAAACTTATATGAAGATCTAATTAAGTTTTTCCTGATAGAAAACCTACCTAGTGGAAGATCGAACAGGAAGAACAAGAACAAAGAACACTTCTCCAAACTTCAAGATTTCCTCCTCTCTACAATTAGCACTTCCCCAATGAATTTGTACTTTAAGTAGGGAAGATACTAGCCCTATTTATAGGCCAAATCCCATATGTATTTTATTGCTAATTTAATTTCAAGTCAATTTTCCACCTAATTTTCCTATTTCACCAACCCATGTTACTATTCCACCAACTTATGTTGACAATAAATTTCAACATGTGAATGTTGAAATAAATCCCCCTCTATGACATTACCTCATTTATTCAATGATGTTTTATTGCTAATTTAACTCTAAGTCAATTTTTCACCTAATGTTTCGATTTCACCAACCCAAGATACTATTACACCAACTTATGTTGACAATAAATTCTAGCATGTGAATGTTGAAATAAATCCCTCTCTATGGCATAATCAATTACCTCATTTAATCAATGATGTTTTATTGCTCATTTAATTCTAAGTTAATTTTTCACCTATTTTTTCTATTTCACTGACCCATGTTACTATTACACAAACTTATGTTGAAAATAAAATCCAATATGTGAATGTTGAAATAAATCCCCCTCTATGACATAATCAGTGACCTCATTTATTCAATGATGTAAGAAATGACATCATCAACTAATTAGGATTTAATTAGAGCTAATAATTCTCTCTTAAATCGGATGCTACACTACTGCTATAGTACCGACGTCTTCCCCTTCTCAGAATCGTGCTGCTAATCTCATCGTTCGTGTTAACACGTGAGATAGGGTTCGCGTTTATATATTCTACACTTTAAAGACATAAAGAAAAAATATTCATCATTTATTTTATTTTCATCTTTCATTATTTTTTTTCACATATAAATGCATATATAAAATTTCGAGCTGTTACATCCTCCCCCACTTAAAAAAGAATTTGGTCCTCCAAATTCACATGATTCATTACAAAATAAGAGAAGTGCTAACAATACTAACCTGAAAATAATTTTGGATACTTCGTTTTACTCACATCCTCTAATTCTCAAGTGGCTTCTTCTTGTCCACCACGGCTCCATTAGATTTTAATCATTGGTATTACTCTATTCCTTAGTTGATGTAATTTTTGATCTAGTATCTTGATGGTTTCTCTTCATAAGATAAATCTTTTTTCAGTACCAGATCATCATGTTGGATCACATGCGAAGGATCATAGCCATACCTCCTTAACATTGACACATGAAAAATATCATGCACTCCTTCCAGTTTCAGGGGTAATGCTAGCCTATATGCTACTCCTCCAACTCTATCAAGGATCTCAAAAGGACTAATAAATCTCAGACTTAACTTTCCTTTGACTCCGAATCTTTGGATTCGTCGAGTAGGTGATACCTTCAAGAAGACATGGTCACCGATTTGAAATTCCAGATCTCTTCTTCTATTGTCAGCATAACTCTTTTGTCGGGATTGGGTAATTTTTAGTTGGTCCCTAATCATCTGGATATTTCGAGTAGTATCTTGAATCATGTCAGGACCTACTAAGTGCTTCTCACCAATCTAATCCCACCATATGGGTGATCTACAACTTCTATCATATAAAGCTTCAAAAGGTGCCATTTGAATACTTGATTGGTAGCTATTATTGTAGGAGGACTCAATCAATGGTAGATGTTTATGCCAAGTACCACCAAAATCTATCATGCACGCTCTAAGCATATCCTCTATGATTTGATTGGTTCTTTCTATCTGACCATCTATCTGACGGTGAAAAGTTGTACTAAAATTTAATCTCGTTCTCAGAGAAGATTACAATCCCTTCCAAAAGTAAGAAGTAAATCTAAGATCTCTATCAGAAATTATAGATGAAGGAATGCCATTACAACTTCCTTGATGTATAGAGCTGCCAGTATATCCATCATCCACTTACTTTTGATGGGTAAGAAATGAGCAGACTTGGTTAATCAGTCAACTATTACCCAGATTGCATCAAGTCCTCCTCTAGTTTTGGGCAATCACATAATGAAATCCATACCGATGCTTTCCCACTTTCACTCCAGTATCTCCATAGGTTTCAATTTATCAGCAGGTCTGAGATATTCTGCCTTTACCTGTTGACATGTTATACAACGGCTCACAAACTCAACCACTTCTCTTTTCATATTCGGCCACCAAAAATTTCTTTTCAAATCTTGGTACATTTTAGTGGCTCCTGGATGAATCGTATATTTGGATTGGTGCGCTTCTTCCATTATCTTCTTCTTGATTTTGTCACTATCAGGCACACAAGTTCTTCCTTGAAATAACAATTCCCCATCATTAGTCAGTTGGAAATCGGGCATTTGGCTCAAATTTCCTATAATTTCAACCAATAAAGGATCATTACCTTGTTGCTCTTTTATTTCAGAGAACATATCAGGTTGTACCCTTATACTAACAATCAAGACTCGTTCCTCCTTTGGTTCAACATTTAAATTTAATCTTATAAATTGCTCTAGTAGTCGCCACTCACTAATCATCAAACTTGATAATAGAGCCCTCGACTTCCAACTAAGAGCATCAACCACAACATTACCTTTTCCAGGATGGTATTGAATAGAAAAGTCAAAATCTTTCAAATATTCTAACCATCTTCTTTTTCTCATGCTAAGTTCCTTCTGAGAAAATAGATATTTTAAACTCTTATGGTCAGAATAGATAATAAACTATTCACCATATAAATAATGTCTCCATATCTTGAGAGCAAAGACTACTGCCGCCAATTCTAGATCATGCACAGGATAATTAACTTCATGAGTCTTCTATTGTCTAGATGCATAGGCTATCACCTTACCTTGTTGCATTAATACACAACCTAGGCTAATTCCTGAAGCATCAGTATATACCTCGAATCCTCCTCCCATAATAGGCAGAGTAAAAATAGGTGCAGTTGTCAAGCGCTCCTTCAAAGTTTGAAAACTCTTCTCACATTCTTCAGCCCACACATAAGAATTTCCCTTCTTTGTTAATCTAGTCAATGGCACGGCAATTTTAGAGAAGTCTTTGATGAATCTCCTATAGTAACCGGCCAATCCTAGAAAACTTTAGATTTTGGTCACATTTGTAGGCCTTTCCCAATTATTGATAGCTTCCACTTTAGAAGGATCAACAGAAATATCTTCCTTAGAGATCACATGACCGAGAAATGAAACTTCTTCCAACAAGAACTCACATTTGCTCAATTTAACATATAGTTGATTCTCCCTTAATATCTGTAAGGCCATCCGCAAATGTGCTTCATGTTCTTCCTTAGTTTTAGAGTAGATTAATATATCATCAATAAATACCACGACAGATTGATCTAAATAGGGCCTGAACACACTATTCATAAGTTGCATAAATGTTGCAGGTGCATTAGTCAACCCAAAAGGCATGACAACAAATTCATAGTGCCCATACCTACTCCTGAAAGCTGTCTTATAAATATCTTATTCCTTAATTCTCAATTGATGATTACCAGACCTAAGGTCAATCTTGGAGAAATAATGAGCTCTAGAGACTTGATCAAACAATTCATCAATTCTTGGTAGAGGATACTTATTCTTGACAGTCAATTAGTTCAACTGCCTATAATCAATGCATAACCTCATAGATCCATCTTTCTTCTTTACAAAGAGAACAGGTGCTCCCCAAGGTGATGCACTAGGTCTGATGAATCCCTTCTCCAATAATTCCATCAATTGCTCTTTTAACTCTTTCAACTCAGCAGATGACATTCTATAAGGAGTTTTGAATACAAGGGTTTCTCCTGGTATCAAATCGATTGAGAATGAAACTTCTCTCTCGGGTGATATGCTAGGTAACTCCTTGGGAAATACATCAGGATATTCTCTAACAATAGAGATTTCTTCCAGAATAGGTTTCTTGGGTTCGGTTTTAAGGACAAAAGCCAAGAATGCAATACATCCTTTCTTCATCATTTTTTGAGTTTGAAGGGCATAGATGAGAAGAGGGTGTCTATGATGGCTATTTCTAGAGAAAGTGAGTTCAGGGTATCCTGGTTCACCAAAGGTTACACTACCTCGCCTGTAATCCACCTTAGCATTATACTTGGTCAACTAGTCAGCACCTAAGATTACATCATAACCCTCCATGTCCATGCATATCAAATCAACGGCTAAGTTAGGCCACTAATCAATACTTTACTAGAGGAAAAATAATGTTTAAGCTCAGTGCTCGCTCCTAAAGGTGTGGAAATGACAAGTTCAGTTTTCAAAGGAATGGGTTTTTCATGTAAGGTGGCAACAAAATTTTGGGATATGAATGAATGGGTAGCTCTAGTATCAAATAGAACAAAAGTAGTTCCAGAATTGATGGTGAGAGTACCTTCCACCACTCCTCCTTCTTCAATAGGAGTAGGTTCTATCAGAGCTTAGAGTCTTCCTTGAAGCCTTAGTTCTTCTTGAGTTTTCTTCTCCCGCGGAGATTCCTTCATAAGGGGACAATCAGAAATCCGATGCTCCCTACTTCCACAATGCAAACATGCTCCCTTCTTTCTCCAGCACTCTTTGATTTTATGACTAGCCTTGTCACAATACTTGCATATATCTTTTGATGATGATGAAGGTGCAGCAAGGATGGCTTGCCTATTTCCATCTCGAGGCTTTTTGTCTTGTTAAGGAGTTCTTCCTTCATTTGGCCTCTTCTTTCCAAATGTTGGTTTAAAATTTTTGACGCCAACGACTTGCTCTTTCATGACTCTTTCTTTGATTCTATCCGCCATCTCCATGGCATCTTCTAATAGTTGGGCCTTTCGGACCATCTCGACAAATGTTTGGATGTCCATAGGCACCAGTTGGGAAATATATTGGGGCCTTAGCCCATTCATGAATCGATTGGCCTTCATCCTCTCTGAATTAATAAGATGTGGAGCATAACGGGCCAGTTGGAAAAATTGGGCCTCGTACTCAACTACAGAGAGGCTTCTTTGTTTAAGGGTGGCAAATTCCGCTGCCTTCCTTCCTTAGACTCTTTCTGAAAAATACTTGCCATTGAAATATTCTAGAAATTCCTGCCAAGTGATTTTAGGATCGGGCAAGATCGCCTCCACCGATTCCCACCAAGCTCTCGCGTCCCTTTCCAGTTGGAAAGTTACAAGCAAAATTCTATCTTGATCCGACCACTGTAAGACTCTGAATATTCTTTCTATTTCTTTGACCCAATGTTCGGCTTCGTCCGGGTCAGTGGAACCATTGAATCTCAGGGGATTCATGTTCCCAAAGTTACAGTGTAGGTCTCCTGCACCATAGTGATTAGCTCCTCCTTGAGCCACTTGTTGTAGGCATTGAATTAGCCCTTGGATAGTCCTTTGCATTTCCCTCCATTGAGCACGCTCAGTGGCCATTTTCAACAGCTAAGAATTTATGCAAAACAAGCTATGGGGATTAAATATCTTAACTATACATGTCTTAATATCTAGCCCAAGTCTCTACCCAATCTCAAGGGTAAAGTATCACTAAATTTTAACCTATAGTGTGAAGAACCTAGGGTTTTCAAAAACAATGTCTTGATGCCATAGACTCTTTTTTTAACTATGGGCTCTGATACCAAATAAACTGTCACGTCCCAAACAAGGAGAAAATATCAAGACGTGAACAGTTATACGAGCAGGTTAATCAAGAGACTCAGATGATGAGTATGAACAACAAATTGATAAAATCATATCTTTATTTCATAACCTGACATTTTCAACAAATATTCTTCAAGGACTTTTGATACTATTCAAATCTAGTATATTTATTTCTAAGTAGACAACTGAAAAAAAATCTAATAAAAACTATCAGCACGCTCGTCACTCCAGCCCATTCTCGTCATCTTCGGGATTTCCTGAAAATTGACAAGAATACATAGGGTGAGCTAGAAAGCTCGGTAGGACTTATATCTCTTTACCATGTCACTTTAAGTAATTAACATTTTAAATCATCTATATGCTCTTTAAATAAAATAAGTAAATAAAACAAATGACAAGTATAGTAGAGAACAAGATTAGGAAGTCAAGAATTCAAGAATAGATATTGTAGAACTCAAGTGTAAGCATGATGATCAATAGCAAGTATAGAATTATAAAATTGGCCATGTAATAAGAATATTAACACTCCCGGTCAAACATGTCATGTACATAAAGTCAATCATGTAACGAGTCAAGCATGTAATAAGTGAATTATCTATTTCAATCTTGCATGTTAGTTGGTCCAATGCCACACCTCATCATTCAATTCCCTCGGGCACAAGTACTTTCAGGCTTTACTCTCCTAGGACCAGATCAGGACCCCCATGTTTGCCAGGCATTGAGTGTTCAGGAGGACCAAGGGTCCCATGAAATCTCTAGAACAATTCACTTATAATTATGGCCAATCCGAGTTTCAAGAAAAGCTTAAGAAGCGTAGTATAGCGCACAACTAGACATTTAGTTATGGAGTGTTGTGTCTCCTCTGATTTTGATGTCTAGTTTTGATGCTGACAATAGTGTGATTAAACTTAATTTTGTCTCTAGAAACACTGTGATGATTTGAAGTCAAGTCTATACTTAAGTTAGAATCAGTTCCTCTTCAGGTCGATGCATACTCATACCATTGCATTATAAGGTCGACGCATGTTCATACATTGAAAGATTCAGGTTGGTGCATATATTCATCTCAGTACAGAAGGTCAGTGCATATGCATAAGTGTTGCATTATGAGGTCAATGCATCTCCTACTGCATTGAACAAACAGGTCGATGCATATATGTAGTCTGACCTAGACGGTCAGTGCACCTTATACTAAGGTCGATGTTTCTAGGCATTATATGCTAGATGATGGTTCATCAGGTCAGTGCACATCATAGGCTGGTCGATGCATTTGTGCTAGCTATTGTAGCATAAGGTCGGTGCAACAAAGGTCATCATTCTCAAGGTCGATGCACCTTGTGCATCAGTTGTGAAGTCAAGTCGGTGTAGTAAGATCTTGAGTCGATGCTTTATGCATCTTCATTATACATCACTGGTATAAGCTAACTTGGCTGAGTGGCACGTCGATGTTATAGTTCATGAAGCATTGGCTTATGCACACACAGGTCGATGCACCTTCATTACAGATATAACATGAGTGACAAAATTAGGTCTACCTGTGCTGCTTAAAGGATGATGCTATTGCTCTATCATGCTGCATGTGATAGTCATGATAGATTAAACAAGCTAATGCACCTTGTTGGCACATTGATGCATATACAAAATTTTATGCATTCAATCATATGGTTCATTCTGTCCTTATGATATGCTTAAGTCAAAACTCTCTAATCTTTAAACATGATTAGATGTTCACTTCTGTCTTGAATAGGAACATCACAATGTGAATAGGAGAAGTGCTCGGTCAAAGACTCAAACACTTAGACTGCAACATCGGGAGGTTTGAGTAAAGTCATGTGGATCGTATATGACCTTGATTATGCACGTGATATAAGGCGGGTGACTAAACTGAAGTCAGGCCACGTGAGCAGAGTACTTTCTGCACCTGACACGTGGATCCTTGAAGTGCGCCTTATTGACAAAATTATTGGGCGGGAGTGTGCCTTCCACACGCCCAATCTGAAAGCTCGTGGGGACCACTAGATCCGTGTTCGCCCGTATAAAAAGGGCTCGAGCATTCAAGTTCTTAAGATATCAAAGGAGAGCGATAAAAGGCAAGAGCAAGAGAGCAGAGAAGCACCAGAGAAGGAGAGTTCGTGAGAAAAGTCTAAGAAGTGTTTGAGAGAAAAAGAGCTTGTTGCAGAAGAGAGAGAAAGAGAGAAAATAGAGTATCGGAATCTGAGAAGAAGTTTGAGAGAAAAGAGAGAGAGTGAAGAAGTGGTGTTGATCTTGACTCCTGGATCAGATCCAGAGTCATATGCTCGAGTGACAGCTACATTTATCTTTTTACCTTCTTTATTTTCATCATGTTTTCCTTCGACTGTAAGCTGTGTAATCAGCAGAGCAAGCTGTGTTGCTCAGTGGCGAGGATTCAATCCTCGGACATCAAGCTTTAAAGCTCAGCGGGTGTAGCAAGTTGTGAAGCTCAGCAGTCTGGGATTTAGTCCCCAAAGCTGTGGATCAGCGGTCTGTAGGGATCTCATCCCCAAAGCTATGGATCAGCGGATTTGCAAGCTATTTTTCAGTGGAAGCCTTACTCAATTGAGTAAGGGGTGGACATAGATCTCAAGCTTGAGATCCTTGATGTGCCTTGTGTGTGATTTTTCATATCTTCATTTCTGTGATTAGATGCATGTCCAGGATCGTTCACTAAAAATATTGACGTTTATGATATTTTCATTTGTTGCGTGTGCTTGAGTCATCAACCACTGTGGTATATCAAAAGGCTTAGTGGGAAGGATAGGTTACATCTATTTGGAAAACTAACCTTTGTGTGAGGTGATCTTTGATCAAACCTCCACCAAGTACTGAACCTGGTTGATTGACTTTTGCAATTGTGTGAATTGGCTATTATCTGTCTTTAACTGATCTATAGTTTCTTCATCTATTTTCTGTGGAGTTCTTCGTGGCTGATAGTTATTTCTTAATAGATCTTCTAACTGTAGTATCAGATCATCAAAAATTAGCTCACAGTAATCTTTATAATTCCACAATCTTTAATTTCTACAGTGTGCTATAAAATTGGGGTTGATCTATTCACCCCCCTCTAGATCACCAGTTCATCCATTCCACCAACACGTGGTATCAGAGCCTAACTCTCCTTAAGGGCTTAACATCCCGGAGAGATTTAGAAAATGGATGTTAGAGGTCTTACAGCTGAGGGTCATTCTACAAGTAAGCTGCCATTCTTTGATGGAACTAACTATGCTTACTGGAAGAATCGTATGCAGGTGTTCTTGCACGCCAAAGACTATGAAATCTGGAAGGTTGTCAACCGAGGTCCATTCGAGCTTCCTGAAGATGAAGATGTATGGACTCAGGAGCAGATTAGAAGGTCAACCTTGAATTGGAGCGATGTCAACGCTATGCAGTGTGTGCTACATCCTACTGAGTTATCCAGAGTGTCCTCATGTTCCATAGTGAAGGAAATGTGGGACAAATTGGAGGTAATATATGAGGGAACGTCTCAGGTACGTTAAACAAAAGCTAACATGTTAGTATTTGAGTACGAAGAATTTAGGATGAAATCTGATGAAACTATCTCTGAGATGTATGCCGGGTTGATGGTACTTACTAACAGTTTAAGGAGCTTAGGAAAGGTATACAGTGAGTACAAGCTAGTCAAAAAGATCCTTTGATCTCTAACACCGATCTGGCGTACGAAGGCAATTGTAATGGAGGAGTCCAGAAATTTGGCAACTACAACAGTTGATGAACTCGTCGGTTCCCTTATGACATATGAATTGAATCTCAAGAGGGTCGATGAGTCTGAAAAGAAGAAAAAGCCCCTGGCACTCAAGGTAAGCTCCAACAACAAAGGGTCTTCTAGTGAACATAGCTCTTCCAGTCCAGAGGACGATCCAGGTGAGTTTGCTATGTTAACTAGAAAGTTTAAGAAATTTCTGAGGAGAGAAGGTAAGAGTTTCAGATGAAAATACTCCTCAGGAAAGAGACCATCAAAATTTAAATCTGATACTACCAAAAAGACTGATGGTATTGTATGTTACAATTGCAGGAAGTCAGGGCGTCTGAAGGGAGATTGTCCTGAACTGCAGAAAGAAAAGCAGCCCAGGTGGAAGAACAAGAAAGGAAAAGCCATGGTAAGCACCTGGAGCGATGAAGAGGAAGAAAGTCAGAGTAGCTCATCTGACAGTGAGGATGAAGATAAATTGTGCCTGATGGCTAGTAAGGAAGAAGAAGAAGAGAAGGAAGATGATGAGGTAACTTCCCCTTTCAAAAACTATACACATAGTGATTGGGAAGAAGCTTATGCAGAGATGATAGATAAATATGATGATGTCCGTAGGGAGAATAAGTATTTGAAAAGAAAAATAAACTCCCTTGTTAATGACACTACTCAGAATGATAGGATTGCATGCTTAGAGACAGAAAATAGTGAATTGAAAAAATCTCTTGCTGAAACAGAAAACTTTAAAACTGTCTTGAATGAAATGAGATATGAAAATAAAAACTTGAAAAACACCATTGATGAATTGAAAATCAGAATGCAAAAATTTGAAGTAGAAACAAAAATTGCAAATGAAAAATATGATGTTGTACATGGTGTTAATGAGGAACTGAAGAAAACAATTGAAAAGTTGGAAAAAGAAAACAAGGACAAACAGACCTCCCTTGAAGGCATGACTCAAGGGACAGAAAATCTGAATGCTATACTAGGAACAAAAATTAATTTCAGGAAAGACGGATTGAGTTTTAATCCAACAGGCAAAAAGAGTTTTGAAGTTAAGACCATTTCATTTGTTGCTGAAAAAGGAAACGAAAAATTCAATCCTTTGATAAAAATGAATTATGAAGTAAATCACAATGAAAAATCTGCAAAAAATAATAAACAAGACAAGCTCAGTGCCAAGGACAAGGCAAATGGAAACTGGACATGTCTAGTGGTCCTAGAACACATACCACTTCACCTAAGGCCAAAGATCAGGTTAGGGGTCAACCAGTTAAACCCCAAGTCCAATGGAAACCTAGAACCAAAACAACCCAAGCACAATAGAAAGGTCGATGCAACAATCAACCTGCATCGACGCACAATTCATCTGGGTCTCACACTTTTAAAAGCCAAGGTCAGAGCAGGGGCATCTCAGGTCGATGCTACTACTATAGTGCAACGACCTATCCATCGTTCCACAACCCCTATCTTGACAAATCTACTAGGAAAGGTTGAGGCAGCCTTTATATAAGGTCGATGCAACAGAACATTCAGAACTCCCATCCTAATCAGATGCATTGACCCTACCATTGGAATGCTCCTGTGCAGCCTAGGTTTAGAACTTCTATGAATCAAAATTTTTGTGGCTTTATCCATTCTAGATTTGTTCAACCTAGGATCTTCAGTGCATACACACATCTCAATGCTCATTGGCACAATAACTCTCATGCCTTTAAAAATAAGAATGCCACACCAAAAAAAAAAATTAAAAATCAGAATGTGAACAGAAGACAGCACAAACAAAAAGTTAAGAAATCTACAATACAAGCAAAACACAAAATACAAATGTGGATACCCAAACAACTAATGTCTTGCTTGAATGATTTGACTGCTATTATGGGGCCCAAACAGTCTTAGGTTCCAAAATTTTATGTCTGATTGTGTTGGCAGGTATGCCTGGCAGCCAACCACAACATGTGGTATCTTGACAGTGGCTGCTCCAGGCACATGACCGGGGAAAAAGGGAAGTTTTGCTTGTTGATGGAGAAAGATGCTAGTCATGTTACCTTCGTTGGTAATACAAGAGGGAAGATCATAGGGTCATGTAAGATTTGTAAGTGTTCTTCCTGCTGCATAAAAGAAGTACTACTTGTTGAAGGTCTTGCTTATAATCTTCTAAGCATCAGTCAATTATGTGATAAGGGCCATACGGTTATTTTTGACTCACTTGCGTGCACCATGTTTGAGCCAAATTCTGAAACAGTAAAATTCACTGGAAAAAGAGTCAATAACATCTATATGGTTGATTTAGATGATGCAGTACACACAAACTTGTGTCTCACTATAAATAAAGATGACTTAGCCTATCTTTGGCATCGTAGGTTAGGTCATGCTAGTTATAATGTGTTGCACAAATTGAAAATTTAGCATGGCAAGAGGTCTTCCTAAAATATCATTTAAAAAGAACAATAAAATCTGTGAGGCTTGTACCAAATGCAAACAAACTAGGAAGCCATTTAAATCCAAAACTGAGAACATGTCTTCTAAACCTTATGAGCTGATTCAAATGGATCTGTTTGGACCTTCTAGATCAGCTAGTCTATATGGTAGAAGATATGGGTTTGTTTTAGTAGATGACTTCTATAGATATACATGGGTATTCTTTTTGACTCATAAAAATGATGCATTTAAAGAATTTCAGGTACTCTTCAACAAAATAAAATAGAATGGTGAGCAATCTATATCTAGTATTTTGTCTGATCATAGTGGTGAGTTTGAGAACTCACAGTTTGAGGATTTTTGCAGGGACAATGAAATAAATCATAGATTCTCTTCACCAAGAACTCCAGAACAGAATGGAGTGGTTGAAAGAAGGAACAAAACCTTGGTGGAGATGGCTCGGACTATGCTAGTTGAGAGCAACTTGCTTGGAAGGTTTTGAGCTGAGGAAGTAAACACCTCATGTTACATTATTAATAGAGCATTGGTAAGACCTTCTACTCAAAAGACTCCTTATGAAATCCTAAAAGGTAAGAAACTTTTACTAGCTCATTTCAAGGTTTTTGGATCAAAATATTTTATCCATGCTAATTCTAAAAGAGACCTTGATAAGTTTGAGGCAAAAAGTGAACCAGTAATTTTTCTGGGGTATTTTGAGAGTTCTAGAGCCTATAGGATCTATAATATTAAATCTCAAACTATTGAAGAATCACCACACATTGTGTTTGATGAAACTTCTATTAACTCTGATAATCATTTCTGTAGGGACAAAGATGATGGAGAAATCCTGGAAAATAAATAGAAACAGAATGGAGATCAAGTAGATGAAGGTGAGACTAAAGGTTCTAGAATTCAGAGGGAGGTAAATGCAAATCCAGGTAATCAGATTATCAATATTAGAGTGCTCAGAGATCATCCTTTAGAAAATGTTATTGGTAATCTGAATGAACCCCATAGGACTAGGTCACATTTTAGAATTGAAAATGAACTTAATTCTTTTGCTTTAGTCTCACAAATAGAACCCAAAAACATTGAAAATGCCTTAAAAGATGAGCATTAGATAAATGCCATGCATGATGAACTTAATCAGTTTGAGAGGAACAAGGTATGGCACCTAGTTCCTAAACCTTCACATGGCTCTATAATAGGCACAAAATGGGTTTTCAGAAATAAAACTGATGAATAGGGAAAGGTTGTAAAAAATAAGGCTAGGCTAGTGGCATAGGGATACAATAAAAAATTTGGGGTAGACTTTGAAGAGTCATTTACTCCTATTGCCAGACTAGAAGCCATTAGGATTCTTCTTGCATTTGCATGTAGCCAAGGAATAAAACTCTAGCAAATGGATGTCAAATCTGGATAAGGCACTATATGGGCTGAAGCAAGCTCCCAGAGCCTGGTACGACAGGTTGAGCTCTTTCCTCACGGGTAAAGGCTTCTCAAGAGGTGAAGCTGACCAAACTCTATTCACTAAAGTAGATAACAAGGACATACTTATTGTTTAGATTTATGTAGATGATATAGTGTTTAGATCAACTAAACCATCCTTGTGTGAGGAATTTTCAACATTAATAACTAATGAATTTGAAATGAGCTTAATGGGAGAAGTGAAGTTCTTCCTTGGATTGCAGATCTGTCAGACTTCTGAGGGAAGCTTCATCAATCAGTCCAAGTACATCAAGGATCTGCTGAAGAAATACAAGCTGGAGAACCCCAAGGTTATTACTGCACCAATGGGTACATCAACAAGTCTTGATGCTGACCCAAAAGGTAAACTAGTTGATACCAAATTATACAGAGGTATGATCGGATCTTTGTTTTACTTTACTGCATCTCGTCCAGATATTCAATTATCTATGTGTTTATGTGCTAGATTTCAGGCTAGTCCTAAGGAGTCACACATGAGTATAGTGAAGAGGATTTTTAGATATCTATCTGGCACCCTTGACCTATGTCTATGGTATCCTGCTAAGTGTGAGTTTGAACTCGTAGCTTACACTGATGCAGACTATGCAGGGTGTAGGATAGATAGAAAAAGCACTAGTGGGTATTGTCAATACCTAGGTGGTTGTCTAATATCTTAGGCATCTAAAAAGTAACACACAGTTGTTCTTTCCACTGCTGAGGCTGAGTATGTGACAGCAGGTAACTGTGCAGCCCAAGTACTCTGGATCAAACACAAACTTATCGACTATCACATAAAACTTGGATGCATTTCTATTCTCTGTGATAATACCAGTGCTATTTCATTAACTAAAAATCATGTTCATCATTCTAGGCCTAAGCATATTGAAATAAAACACCATTTCCTAAGAGATGAAGTGAGTAAAAATGAAATTGAATTACATTTTGTTGAATCAGAAAAATAAATTGCTGACATATTTACTAAACCTCTTGGAAATGAAAATTTTAAATTCTTAAGAAGAGAACTTAGTTTATGTAAATTTCAGCATGATGACTGATTGCTTGAGTTCTTTTTATTTGGAATAAATGCCTTTTTCATGATTGTTGATGTGCACATGATTCTGTTTGACTAGCAGAAATAAAATAAGGATGGTGTTGCATACATTACATTGCATATAGTCTATCTTGATCTAAAGGGTATATCAAATGGTGTGCTGGGAGAAGGGCAGATCTCTTCTGTCTACAAACCCACACTATGCGTAGAGGCAAACCCTCCACTAGGTACCCTGAGTCAAGAATATGTCTGTGTCTTGCATTTCATTGTTTGTATGTCAAAATGTTCATGTGTCCAGCAGTAGTGCATATAGACAGGGGGAGTCTCTTGCATATTGATAGGGGGAGTTCATTCTAAGATGCTCAAAGGACAAGTCGAACTAGGTCCATGTTGCTTGATCTAGATGCTAGTGTCTCTGAAGAAATGTCGACACCTAGGGTCGACACTTCCTTTCATAAGTTCTATCTGCTACCTCCTCTACCTTTGATTTTGATCATGTTCTCTCTTGTTATACGAAAATACCCATTGGTCAATTGAAATCCACAATTTTTCCTCTTTTACATCATGTGGTATCAGTTCATTCTTACTTCATGGCATTCCTCATATCTCTTTTCTGACATCTTCTATTATGAGAATTCTTTTTCTGCAAATGAAATAATTATAATCTGACATTCAATTCATTAGTCTAAGCTACTAAAATCAGAAATCTTCTTTTATAAGAATCAGTAATGTACCATGAATGAACTGATGGTTTAAGTCTACTGAATTTTAGAGTCTAAAGACTAAACTTAATGAAAAAAAAGGATGTTGACCACACTTAATAGCTCTCAACCATATTCTCACATGTTATGACTGATGAACTCTCTCAGAATCTGAAAGTCTTTAACTTCAGAATATCTTAGTTGAGCAACTTGGTGTGTGTATTGTTTTTAAACAAATCTCTCTGTAAAACCAAAGGGCAGCAAGGTCAAAATAATGAGCCAACAAGTCTGAAAGGCATAGTAATGGTTGAATACACAGAGAAACTGGGTCCTTTATCACAGAAATAAAGAGAACCTATGTCATGAAGTACTTTAGTTAACTCTATTCAAAAATTAAAATAAAATGGTTAGTTTCACTGAGTAACTAGGGGTACTAGCGTCCAATCAATGTGCACCCTTACGCAAAAAGGTGTGAACTATACCTGGATGTCTTAATAAATGAGACAGAATGGAAAATTCTACTGAGTAACTAGGCGTACTGGTGTCTAATCAATGTGTACCCTTACGTCGAAAGGTATGCATTCTGCATGCATGTTCTGCAAATTGTGAAAGAAAAAAAAAAGCATGCATGATGTAACCCTGCGGTGAAATTCTAGAACTATGAAAAAATTTTAATCTCAATACTGTAGATTCTAAGAAATCCACTTAGACAAATAGAAATAATGAATAAATAAGCAATGTAAGGCACAAATAAGCATGAGGTGCTTAGATGGAGTTTGTGATCGCCAGAGACGCGAGGCCTCAAAATATAATAATGAAAAGCATAGAGGGATCGCGAAAAATACCTTGAAACGCGGGGATTGTGAGTGCTCCTTTCTCTTCTAGATCGGCCGACCGATGAAGAGAGTTCTTCTCAATTTGATTACCCTTGTAAAATCAACAAACACCAATAAAGAAATTGAATTAGAAATATGATGAGTGTAGCATCAAATTCTTAATAAAAATATGAGCATGAAAGTATGTGCAAGAACACACCTTAAGGGTAGTTGCCCTTAAACCCCTATGCAAAGAGGGTGTGGAAAATATGATGATGATATGATGTAAAAATAATGAAGGAGGAAAGAGTGCAAGTGTGCACTGTGGAGTCTCTCAACACGGTTGAGTATAAGGATGAACAGAGGAAATATGCATGCACATGAAATTAATGTAATAAAAAAAAATAAAGAGAGGGGGAAAAGAGGAATCTGTTGTTCTGACTTTGATCCTCGATGGGGAGTAAGCTTCAACAGGATGAAGATTTGAACGTGTAGAAGCCTCTCCTTCAGCCACAGCAACAACAGTTCCTATGAAAAGAAAAAAAGAAGGAGAAGAACAACAAAAGAAGAAGAAAAACATAAGAAGAAGAAGGATAGAAAGAAAATCGAACCCCCCGGGGAAGAAGAAGAAGAGGGAGAGGAACGAGAGGGGGGAACCAACCTGTTCACAGAGACGAAGGCTCTATTAATAAGATTGAAGAAGAGATAAGAAGGGCAAGAGTCCTACGGAGGTAAGACTCCAATCCCACTCGAGGAAGGTGACTAAACAAGCAAGGACTCTCTGGGGAAAGGGCTGCGCTTGATTAGAACACTGAAACTGAAACACGCCCTCAGTCAGGGCGTCAATTCAAGAATTGACGACCTACCATAGGGCGTTAATTCAAAACACGACCTGAACAAAGGCGTCAACTCCTGGATCATTTTTAGAAATAAATATTTCTTTTATTTGAAAATTGTGAAACACGCCTGAGTCAAAGGCGTTAATTAAAAACGCGCCCTACCGAAGGACGTTAATTCAAAATATTCAAAACAGGGTTATTTTTTATTTCTCAATATTATTTTCTCATTTTTTAGGTGGAGGTGCATCACATTGTGCTGATTCCAACGACTATTTTTGCGTATTTTTCTGACACCCGGAAGGCCACCAAATCACCTCTCAAAGGGGGTGAAAAATAATATTAAAATATTCAATTTGAAAGTGACGCCCTCACATATGTCGTGAATTCAATTTTTCATTTTTTTTATTTTATTAAAAATTCAAATAACGTCTCTTGTTAAGTCGTTAATTCATAAAAAATTCTGAAAAAGACTCAGAAAAATCCAGAAAAATAGGAAAATGAGAGGAATTGACGCCTAATGGAAGTGGCGTCAATTTTCAAGAAACGTCCAAGGCTAAGCCGCGATTTAAAAGACGCCCCACTTCAAGTCGTTAATTCTGGAAAATTCATAAAAATAGAGAAAAATATCCAAAAAAATCCAGAAAAATCTAGGAAAATAGGAAAAATTAAGAAAAGGGAGAAAAAAGGGAGAAATCTAAGAAAAGTGAGAAAAATCACTCAAACAAAGGTAATTTGAGGGTAAAATTGGGGCATTACAAGGTAATATGAGATGTACTCATAGTAACGTCAATTTTGGCGTGTCTACAGCTGCCCGGCCTTGGCGTCTGCTTTGCAAGGGAGCAGAGCAAACTGAAAAGTAGATGCCAAGGTGTGATGAGACACGCAATCAACATCACTTGATGAGAATTAAAGCAAAAGCTCGAGATGAAGCAATCCCGGGAAATTCAATGAAATCAACGATGTTTGGATAAAAGAGGGAGTGTGCACGCGGGGACGAAGGAGATAAAAGAATGATCAACTTCCAGCGCGGTGGAAGTACCCCAGGTCACAAACCTGTAGGTTTCACCATTGGGGAGCGGTTACCAGCCAATGTGGACGTGCTGCAGCCAAGGTGGATCAAAGGGAAAATGATTAAAATAAGATGATAGAAATCCAAACAAGGTGCTTTCGAGAAAATGACCCAAAACAGCGACAAAACGAACTAAGGACACAATTCGGCATGGAATATCTCATATCTGGAAAATAGTGATCAATTTGACTCTCAAAATCAGCTTATCAGAGTGATTTTTCAATGTTAATTCAAAGTCCTACATGAATGCATGCTGGGTTTAAAAGGAAAAAGTTAAATCAAATTAAAATATAAGATAATCAAGGATAATATTGTTAAACTGTCCAGACTTAGTCAAGAAACCCATTCTGCGAGCTGATACTAAGCCGAAGCCCGTTTATCCACGCACCAACTCACAAAAGAGAACCATCGTCCCCAGTCTTGGACGGCTCAACGGCATATCCGTATGACTAAGACTCCTCTGGAATCATCATTATTTTTAATGAAGGGGACCTCAAATTCCAGATTTACCAAAGCCACAAGGTCCTTGATATAATCTAGTAGTGTATGTAACATATAGTAGAATGCATACAGGGAGAGATGGTGATAGCAATGAGCATGGGGGAACTGAGAAATGAGGTGCAAGCACCGTGGGGCTTGGATGACGATGCCCAGTCGGTGGGACCAAGAGCCTCTTCCTGCGCTCAAAGATTCATCAGCCAAGATATAAAAGATAACAAGCAATGAATAAGGCATTTAAGCACAGCATGAATAGCATGAATAACATGTATATGGCATGAATAGCACGAGTTAAATCATGGCATTGCAAAGCATCATTATTTGTTGTCATGAGGATGACAATCTTGACATGTGAGATTGAGATTGAGATTGAAATCAAGCAATGCCTAATGGTAGAATGATCAAGTGAAATCAGCAGGAGTTGATTAAATGGTTCTGGAGATGAACGATTAATTAATGCCCAGTATGACGTGAATGGAGAGATAATAATCAGGAATGCCCATAGTGACGAATCATGATGATATTGGGAAGAATCAAGAGATTGATAACGGTGAATGGAGAGGACTCATCCCGTGCTCTTGGTCCTTGCGAAGTTGTTGTCCCTGCAAAAGCACCATCAGAGAAATATAATGCAATTTTTTTTGATTTTTGGGATATGCAAGTTTTTGTGAGTTTTGAAAATATTTGAATTTTTATGTGGATTTTTTGGAAGATATCTGATTTTTTTATGGATTTTTGAAAATATTCAATTTTTGTTGGATTTTGATCAGGAAATATTCAACCTTTTTTGTTTTATTTTGCAATGTTCAATTTTTTTTGAATTTTGGTTTAGACATAGCTAATGAAGCATCAAAGGGTGTTTAAACCATTAATTGGGGGGCTCGTTCCTTCCCTTTTTGCTAAAATTTCCCAAAACTGAGCGTGCATTGAAGGGTGGCGCCCTATAACCGACCGCCTTTGATCAACGGTGCCCCTACCAAGGCCATACCCGAGAAACATTCGGTCTTAGAGGGAGAAGAGAAGAATAAGTGAGGATAAGTTTTATGCAGGATGGGAGATGTCGGGACTTGAATTCCTTCCAATGTGTTAACCCTCAAAGAGGTAGTCTGTTGCGCCGGGACTTTGTGCCTTTGATTTTTAGACCCTTGACATGCATACGACTAGGGTTTTCCCTGCGGGGACTTTGCCACTCTTGTCAAGCCATAATTCACAATTTTGAATTTATCGAAATTTTGACTTGATTTTCATAATAGCCCTTTTGGCGAGATGTATATCATAAAACTCATATGAAAACTCATATTGATTTTGGGTCAAGACTGCCCCTATTTGAGACTCCTCTCGTATTGGGGATTACCCTGGGTAGGTCATCTCATCCGTCAAGCTCTTGCCCCTACACACGGCCGAGTAAAGAAGAGAAAAAGACTTTCAAATATACTCATGGCATGGCCAAAGTAGCAACGGTGTTTTATTAAAGGAGCCAGCTAAGGACGCCGTGAAGTGTGTGGAATGCCCAGCTAAGGGTTACTCTTAACAAGCGGGGAAAGAATGTTGAATTCCCAGCACGGAGTTCTTATTAACCAATGGTGCTGCATAGCAAGCCTAAAGACTCTTTTTGACAATGATTTAGTAAAGATAAAGATATGACCTAGGATAAAGGTCTTAACTACCACTCTTAATCTTGTTAAGAAGCACTTCATTTTGAAAATCATGCGTGAAGCAATGATATTATAAAAATGCATACTTACGCCAATATGTTACCTTGCAACCTTTGTAGAAGCAGCTGTCAGAGGCGAGGTTGATCATCGTGGGGTAGTCCTCTTTCGTAGTCAAAAGGATTGGAAGCAAAGGGTTTGAAAGTGGCTTAACAAGAAGGAGTGGTGCCAAGACCAGACTCAGACGAATAAGGAAAAAAGGAAGAGAGGCGAGGGCTAGAACTCCCTTACTAAGGCGCGGAGACCCTGATCACATGGAACGGTCTACAGAAGAAGCGGAGAATTAGAAGGAGGAGTGAGGACTAAAGCCTCAAAAGTAGTGAGAGAATGGGCAGTTGCCCAAGGCAGTGGATGTGGAAGAAGTTGGGTCGGACCCAGGATTAGGAGGAATTAGAAGAAGAAATTGATAGATAGAAAGAGGCGGATCTGGAGGGTCCGGAAGTAAAGGAGGAGAATCGTGATAGGAGGAATCATCCGGAGGCTCCGGAGGGATGACGAAAGAAGGGACGCGATGCCCTGGGAAAAAATAGGGAAAAAGATGATGGGTAAGGAAGAAGAAAATGAATGATGTGATATTCTGGAAGATCAGAAAGATGAATTGGAAGAAAGATGGAGGGTCCGGAGGTTTCGGAGGAAGAAAATGGAAAGGGGCGTCGTGCCTGAAGGAAAGGTATGAAGGATCCGGAGGTTCCGGAGGAATGAGAAGGGAAGGGACGCGATGCCCAAAGAAGAGGGAAATAGAATCCAGAGGATGCGGAGGATTAAGATGGAAAGGGGCGCGATGCCCGAGGGGAAAGCCCGGAGGTTCCGGAAGAATAAGGTGGAAAGGGGCGCGATGCCCTGGGAGAAAGTCCGGAGGTTCCGGAAGAATTAGGTGGAAAGGGGCGCGATGCCCTGGGAGAAAGTCCGGAGGTTCCGGAAGAATAAAGTGGAAAGGGGCGCGATGCCCTGGGAGAAAGTCCGGAGGTTCCGGAAGAATAAGGTGGAAAGGGGTGCGATGCCCTGGGAGAAAGTGAGAGAAATCCGGAGGTTCTGGAAGAATAAAGTGGAAAGGGGCGCGATGCCCTAGGAGAAAGTCCGGAGGTTCCGGAAGAATAAAGTGGAAAGGGGCGCGATGCCCTGGGAGAAAGTCCGGAGGTTCCGGAAGAATAAGGTGGAAAGGGGCGCGATGCCCTGGGAGAAAGTGAGAGAAATCCGGAGGGTCCGGATACAAGAGCTGAAAAGGGACGCGATGCCCTGAGAAGAGATTGGGGAGGGGGCAACGCCCGAGCAATGTAAGGGGACCCATAGATCCCGAGGATGACGATGAATAATATGAGAAATTCGGAATATCCGGAGGTGCCGGAAGGCGGGGAAGATACGGGTTTGGAAACCCGGGAAGCAGGAGGTGTATGCAAAATGATGGATGCGATGAATGCAGTGAATGCGCGAATGCAACAAAATGCGTGAGATGCAAAAAAGATGGAGAATGTGAAGGGTGAGAGGACGAGATCCTCCTCCTAACCCCGGGAATGGCCCATGAAGAAAAAATGATAGAAATGGATGCAATTGAGCGGAAGGTAGATAAAAGAGTGGAAGGCCCCTTAGCGCCAAGATAACTGCCCCTCCACGGCAGTGAAAGAGTAAAGCCAATTGGCCCAATGGAAGAAGCTTCACTAATGAATGACAACCCCCTTGGAAGGCAAGGATCAATGATGTGAGGGAGTTGGAAAGTTGGAACATGAAGCATTGTCATGCCCATTAATTGTGGTGTATAAGAAGTGTTGAACAAAATGAGCATTCGCCCCTTGTATGGAGGAATGGAATCAAGATTTGGAAGATGGAACAAAGGGTGCCCTGCCCGGCCCTTGGATGGCATCAACGCTTGGCATTCTCTGAGCAATGGCGGTGACCTGGCCCCTACGACCATGTTTGGCACAATAACCCGGCTCGACATCCGGTAAATAAATTCTTGAATATTGAACGGCACAGCCACAGCCAAACTCTCCTTGCGCGATGCTTGATTATCCTTGGCACAAGTTCTTGCAGAAGCACTCCCCTTCCGAGTAATAAAGGGAGGTGAGGCGGAGGGCTTTGTGGATAATGGAGGTTTAATGGAAGGTGTAATGGGAGGTGTAGTGGAAAGTGTTGGAGGAAGGATAAACGGAGACGGAGGTTCAAACACGTCGAGCTTCTCCCTTTGCTCGGAAGCAGTCGGGGTTGGCTCGAGTGCAAAAAAGGGTGAATCCTGCTCAGGATTAGCCACGGGTAAAGGTGAAGGGTCATGTGGTGGAATAGGTAAGGTGGGTTGAGGCGGTGATAATGGGAGGTTAATTGGGGAAGGTTTAATGGTAGGCTCGATGGAGGCTAAAGGCTCAATATGTGGAGGTTTTATAGTGGAAGGCTTGGGGGAGGCTGGTGTTGTGAAGGTTAATGGTATAGTTGATGGAGGGGTAATTAGTGGAGGTTTAATGGGTGACGGTTTGGTGCGGAGGAAATGCCGAACAGGGCGAACGATGTTAGGAGTGGGAGGAGACTCAAAATGCGCTGGTGCGGGTGATTGGAGTATCGACCCGTCGTCGTAACACCAAGAAGTCTCAGAAATTGGGGGTGCATTGGGAAAGGTGGCTTCATCCTGAGCAGGAGGTTCATCAAATGATAGTGGGGGAAGCGGGAAACGAAGGAAACTCGGAAGGGGTGCCTGCGGAGCTTCATCGTATGCTGCCTCGAATTCTTCAACTGTCGGTTCTTCATTATCAAATTCAAGTGGACACCGTAGTGGAGGCGTATATGTGGATGGAGGAATATAATGATGTTGCGCATGTGGAGATGGAAGGTCATATGAATGAAGTATGCGGACGGGTGGAGGGCGGACAGTGTCCACTTGATCATTGAAATCGGCCGGCTCTTGCTTGCTTGAGCTGCCAATACCATAATCATCTCTCCTATCCTTCCATTCTCTCTCCATCTTTGTAATATCGTCCAGAGCAGCATGGAGAGGATTGACCGGAGTAGGAGGAGCTGTGACCCTCTTTAATTGTTCCTCCATCAAAGTGATTTTGTCAATAAGAGACTGTTGGAGGGGTGTAACTTGAGCAACCAAGGGTTGGCAGGGCATTGAAGGAGGGGTGGCATAACAAGGCCGTGGAGGGGAGTTAACGGGATGACCCGCAGAAGAAACCGGATGAGCCGGATCACAAGGAATAAATGGGCCTCGGGGCCGTGATGGAGAAGGAATAGAAGAAGGCGGGTGTCGGACCACCCGAGGAGAAGTATGTGTGGATGAACGAGATGGGTAATGAGCTACCCTAATATGAGTAGACAGGGGAGGTGGGTGATGGGCCACCCGAATAGGATTAGAAGGAAGATGAGATGAAGGAGATGCACCCTCAACGGCGGCCTTAAGGGCTTGGATCTGTTGAGGGGTGAGATGATCTAATGCACGCAAGATTTGGGAGACTTTCTCATCGTTGGGGGGAGACAGTCCCAGAGGAGTAGTGGCTCGAAATTGAGTAGGGGGACCATGAGAATGGACATTGCCCGTGGGCCGGGTAACACCATAAGAATGAGGACGTGGTCCCCTGAAAGTATGGTGAGAATTTTGATGAACATGTTGAAATTGAGGGGAATAAGATGTGCACGGTTGTGCATCCTCGTGAATTGAATTAAACATGTTGTTTTGTTTATGGTAAGCCATTATGCAATCAAAGTTCAAAATAATATGCAAAAAAGCACACAAGTTGGAATGGTTACCTTTTGATCTTGATTTGTTTAAACCTTGGTGAATTAATGAATTTTAGCAAAGTTTGGAATGAAACACACAAGGGGGGATCCTAGTTACAATATGAGTTCACTTCAATGCCAACTAGGAACCCTCTCTCACCGTGTATAGGCCAACTAAAACTCGGGACTTCAAAAGGGTACAACCTGCCCGGCGTCCGTGAGGGAATCCACGGGTGCGGGGACTTACGGAGGTCTTGGAAAAGGGATTTTCGGTCCAAAGAGACGGAATGCTCAAAGGAGGGTCGTCCCGATTCCAAGAGGGGTGTGTGGATCCTAAGGAATCCAAACCAATGCAAATGAAGAATGAATGCAATGCGTGCAAGGAGATAGGTAAATCACCAATAGAGTCAAATAATCAATATAAATCAATGAAGCAGGAGTAAGCGCAGGCTCTGTGAAATCACAGGAAAGAGACGACCTGAAGAAGGTCGCTATCAACAATAGAGACGACCGTTTGACGGTCGTGAATCACTGTGGGGGGGACCCACATGCAGGGTAAAAATGCGCCCTGATGTAAGGCGCTACAAAATAAAGAGACGCCTCTGGATGAGGGCGTCAACTCTCAGGGGTACGCACGGCCAAATAAAGAAACGCCTTAGTGTGAGGCGTTATGCAATAAACAGACGCTCTGGGGAAGGGCGTAAATTCACACACAAGCAGGGCTATGATAAAAGATGCCTAATCATAAGGCGTTACACCTGAAAAACACGCCCTGGGTGGGGGCATTACAAAAAAAAGCGCCTCTCTGCAGGGCGTTAATTCTCTGTGTCCCCGAACGCCTCCAGCGGCCAGAAACAGCAATACACCCACAGTCACAATAAACTCAGGCAATCAAACACCACAAGAATATACCATGCTCATCAAGTTTTATTTTTGAATAAAAGGAATTTCTAAAAGAAACCAACAAACTAGCCAATCACTAATGGGGAGGGTGCTATGTGGAGCACAAAAGGGAGGCGCACCGAGGGTGCAAATAGGGGAGATGGCACACGAGGGTGCCCAAGGGAAAGGGTAATCAAACGAAAAATGAAAGGGGTCCCACCGTGATCGCCAATTTGTAGATTCTAAGAAATCCACTTAAACAAATAGAAATAATGAATAAATAAGTAATGTAAGGCACAAATAAGCATGAGGTGCTAAGATGGAGTTTGTGGTCGCCAGAGACGCGAGGCCTCAAAATATAATAATGAAAAGTATGGAGGGATCGCGAAAAATACCTTGAAACGCGGGGATTGTGAGTGCTCCTTTCTCTTCTAGATCGGCCGGCCGATGAAGAGAGTTCTTCTCAATTTGATTACCCTTGCAAAATCAACAAACACCAATAAAGAAATTGAATTAGAAATATGGTGAGTGTAGCATCAAATTCTTAATAAAAATATGAGCATGAAAGTATGTGCAAGAACACACCTTAAGGGTAGTTGTCCTTAAACCCCTATGCAAAGAGGGTGTGGAAAATATGATGATGATATGATGTAAAAATAATGAAGGAGGAAAGAGTGCAAGTGTGCACTGTGGAGTCTCTCAACACGGTTGAGTATAAGGATGAACAGAGGAAATATGCATGCACATGAAATTAATGTAATAAAAAAAACAAAGAGAGGGGGAAAAGAGGAATCTGTTGTTCTGACTTTGATCCTCGATGGGGAGTAAGCTTCAACAGGATGAAGATTTGAACGTGTAGAAGCCTCTCCTTCAGCCACAGCAACAGCAGTTCCTATGAAAAGAAAAAAAGAAGGAGAAGAACAACAAAAGAAGAAGAACGGAAGAAGAAGAAGAACGGACGAAGAAGAAGGATAGAAAGAAAATCGAACCCCCCGGGGAAGAAGAAGAAGAGGGAGAGGAACGAGAGGGGGGAACCAACCTGTTCATAGAGACGAAGGCTCTATTAATAAGATTGAAGAAGAGATAAGAAGGGCAAGAGTCCTACGGAGGTAAGACTCCAATCCCACTCGAGGAAGGTGACTAAACAAGCAAGGACTCTCTGGGGAAAGGGCTGCGCTTGATTAGAACACTGAAACTGAAACACGCCCTGAGTCAGGGCGTCATTTCAAGAATTGACGACCTACCATAGGGCGTTAATTCAAAAGACGACCTGAACAAAGGCGTCAACTCCTGAATCATTTTTAGAAATAAATATTTCTTTTATTTGAAAATTGTGAAACACGCCTGAGTCAAAGGCGTTAATTAAAAACGCGCCCTACCGAATGACGTTAATTCAAAATATTCTCATTTTTTAGGTGGAGGTGCATCACATTGTGCTGATTCCAACGACTATTTTTGCGTATTTTTCTGACACCCGGAAGGCCACCAAATCACCTCTCAAAGGGGGTTAAAAATAATATTAAAATATTCAATTTGAAAGTGACGCCCTCACATATGTCGTGAATTCAATTTTTTATTTTTTTTATTTTATTAAAAATTCAAATAACATCTCTTGTTAAGTCATTAATTCATAAAAAATTCCGAAAAAGCCTCAGAAAAATCCAGAAAAATAGGAAAATGAGAGGAATTGACGCCTAATGGAAGTGGCGTCAATTTTCAAGAAACGCCCAAGGCTAAGCCGCGATTTAAAAGACGCCCCACTTCAAGTCGTTAATTTTGGAAAATTCATAAAAATAGAGAAAAATATCCAAAAATCCAGAAAACTCCAGGAAATTAGGAAAAAATAAGAAAAGGGAGAAAAAAGGGAGAAATCTAAGAAAAGTAAGAAAAACCACTCAAACAAAGGTAATTTGAGGGTCAAATTGGGGCATTACAAGGTAATATGAGATGTACTCATAGTAACGTCAATTTTGGCGTGTCTACAGCTGCCCCGCCTTGGCGTCTGCTTTGCAAGGGAGCAGAGCAAACTGAAAAGTAGATGCCAAGGTGTGATGAGACACGCAATCAACATCACTTGATGAGAATTAAATCAAAAGCTCGAGATGAAGCAATCCCGGGAAATTCAATGAAATCAACGATGTTTGGATAAAAGAGGGAG
The DNA here is from genome assembly GCA_022559845.1 of Amorphophallus konjac. Classification (NCBI taxonomy): domain Eukaryota; kingdom Viridiplantae; phylum Streptophyta; class Magnoliopsida; order Alismatales; family Araceae; genus Amorphophallus; species Amorphophallus konjac. Next base: position 258,262,216 of record CM040123.1, read on the forward strand.
TGTGCACGCGGGGACGAAGGAGATAAAAGAATGATCAACTTCCAGCGCGGTGGAAGTATCCCAGGTCACAAACCTGTAGGTTTCACCATTGGGAAGCGGTTACCAGCCAATGTGGACGTGCTGCAGCCAAGGTGGATCAAAGGGAAAATGATTAAAATAAGATGATAGAAATCCAAACAAGGAGCTTTCGAGAAAATGACCCAAAACAGCGACAAAACGAACTGAGGACACAATTCGGCATGAAATATCTCATATCTGGAAAATAGTGATCAATTTGACTATCAAAATCAGCTTATCAGAGTGATTTTTCAATGTTAATTCAAAGTCCTACATGAATGCATGCTGGGTTTAAAAGGAAAAAGTTAAAACAAATTAAAATATAAGATAATCAAGGATAATATTGTTAAACTGTCCAGACTGAGTCAAGAAACCCATTCTGCGAGCTGATACTAAGCCGAAGCCCGTTTATCCACGCACCAACTCACAAAAGAGAACCATCGTCCCCAGTCTTGGACGGCTCAACGGCCTATCCGTATGACTAAGACTCCTCTGGAATCATCATTGTTTTTGATGAAGGGGAACTCAAATTCCAGATTTACCAAAGTCACAAGGTCCTTGATATAATCTAGTAGCGTATGTAACATATAGTAGAATGCATACAGGGAGAGATGGTGATAGCAATGAGCATGGGGGGACTGAGAAATGAGGTGCAAGCACCGTGGGGCTTGGATGACGATGCCCAGTCGGTGGGACCAAGAGCCTCTTCCTGCGCTCAAAGATTCATCAGCCAAGATATAAAAGATAACAAGCAATGAATAAGGCATTTAAGCACAGCATGAATAGCATGAATAACATGTATATGGCATGAATAGCACGAGTTAAATCATGGCATTGCAAAGCATCATTATTTGTTGTCATGAGGATGACAATCTTGACATGTGAGATTGAGATTGAGATTGAAATCAAGCAATGCCCAATGGCAGAATGATCAAGCGAAATCAGCAGAAGTTGATTAAATGGTTCTGGAGATGAACGATTAATTAATGCCCAGTATGACGTGAATGGAGAGATAATAATCAGGAATGCCCATAGTGACGAATCATGATGATATTGGGAAGAATCAAGAGATTGATAACGGTGAATGGAGAGGACTCATCCCGTGCTCTTGGTCCTTGCGAAGTTGTTGTCCCTGCAAAAGCACCATCAGAGAAATATAATGCAATTTTTTTTGATTTTTGGGATATGCAAGTTTTTGTGAGTTTTGAAAATATTTGAATTTTTATGTAGATTTTTTGGAAGATATCTGATTTTTTTATGGATTTTTGAAAATATTCAATTTTTGTTGGATTTTGATCAGGAATATTCAACCTTTTTTGTTTGATTTTGCAATATTCAATTTTTTTTAATTTTAGTTTAGACATAGCTAATGCAGCATCAAAGGGTGTTTAAACCATTAATTGGGGGGCTCGTTCCTTCCCTTTTTGCTAAAATTTCCCAAAGCCGAGCGTGCATTGAAGGGTGGCGCCCTATAACCGACCACCTTTGACCAACGGTGCCCCTACCAAGGCCATACCCGAGAAACATTTGGTCTTAGAGGGAGAAGAGAAGAATAAGTGAGGATAAGCTTTATGCAGGATGGGAGATGTCAGGACTTGAATTCCTTCCAAGGTGTTAACCCTCAAAGAGGTAGTCTGTTGCGCCGGGGCTTTGTGCCTTTGATTTTTAGACCCTTGACATGCATACGACCAGGGTTTTCCCTGCGGGGACTTTGCCACTCTTGTCATGCCATAATTCACAATTTTGAATTTATCAAAATTTCGACTTGATTTTCATAATAGCCCTTTTGGCGAGATGTATATCATGAAACTCATATGAAAACTCATATTGATTTTGGGTCAAGACTGCCCCTATTTGAGACTCCTCTCGTATTAGGGATTACCCTGGGTTGGTCATCCCATCCGTCAACCTCTTGCCCCTGCACGCGGTCGAGTAAAGAAGAGAAAAAGACTTTCAGATATACTCATGACATGGCCAAAGTAGCAACGGTGTTTTATTAAAGGAGCCAGCTAAGGACGCCGTGAAGTGTGTGGAATGCCCAGCTAAGGGTTACTCTTAACAAGCGGGGAAAAAATGTTGAATTCCCAGCATGGAGTTCTTATTAACCAATGGTGCTGCATAGCAAGCCTAAAGACTCTTTTTGACAATGATTTAGTAAAGATAAAGATATGACCTAGGATAAAGGTCTTAACTACCACTCTTAATCTTGTTAAGAAGCACTTCATTTTGAAAATCATGCGTGAAACAATGATATTATAAAAATGCATACTTACGCCAATATGTTACCTTGCAACCTTTGTAGAAGCAGCTGTCAGAGGCGAGGTTGATCATTGTGGGGTAGTCCTCTTTCGTAGTCAAAAGGATTGGAAGCAAAGGATTTGAAAGTGGCTTAACAAGAAGGAGTGGTGCCAAGACCAGACTCAGACGAATAAGAAAAAAAGGAAGAGAGGCGAGGGCTAGAACTCCCTTACTAAGGCGCGGAGACCCTGATCACATGGAACGGTCTACAGAAGAAGCGGAGAATTAGAAGGAGGAGTGAGGACTAAAGCCTCGAAAGCAGTGAGAGAATGAGCAGTTGCCCAAGGCAGTGGATGTGGAAGAAGTTGGGTCGGACACAGGATTAGGAGGAATTAGAAGAAGAAATTGATAGATGGAAAGAGGCGGATCTGGAGGGTCCGGAAGTAAAGGAGGAGAATCGTGATAGGAGGAATCATCCGGAGGCTCCGGAGGGATGACGAAAGAAGGGACGTGATGCCCTGGGAAAAAATAGGGAAAAAGATGATGGGTAAGGAAGAAGAAAATGAATGATGTGATATTCTGGAAGATCAGAAAGATGAAGGCTCCGGAGGTTCCGGAGGAAGAAAATGGAAAGGGGCGTCGTGCCTGAAGGAAAGGTATGAAGGATCCGGAGGTTCCAGAGGAATGAGAAGGGAAGGGACGCGATGCCCAAAGAAGAGGGAAATAGAATCCGGAGGTTCTGGAGGATTAAGATGGAAAGGGGCGCGATGCCCGAGGGGAAAGCCCGGAGGTTCTGGAAGAATAAGGTGGAAAGGGGCGCGATGCCCTGGGAGAAAGTCCGGAGGTTCCGGAAGAATAAGGTGGAAAGGGGCACGATGCCCTGGGAGAAAGTCCGGAGGTTCCGGAAGAATAAAGTGGAAAGGGGCGCGATGCCCTAGGAGAAAGTCCGGAGGTTCCGGAAGAATTAGGTGGAAAGGGGCGCGATGCCCTGGGAGAAAGTGAGAGAAATCCGGAGGTTCCGGAAGAATAAAGTGGAAAGGGGTGCGATGCCCTGGGAGAAAGTGAGAGAAATCCGGAGGTTCCGGAAGAATAAAGTGGAAAGGGGCGCGATGCCCTGGGAGAAAGTCCGGAGGTTCCGGAAGAATAAAGTGGAAAGGGGCGCGATGCCCTGGGAGAAAGTCTGGAGGTTCCGGAAGAATAAGGTGGAAAGGGGCGCGATGCCCTGGGAGAAAGTGAGAGAAATCCGGAGGGTCCGGATACAAGAGCTGAAAAGGGACCCGATGCCATGAGAAGAGATTGGGGAGGGGGCAACGCCCGAGCAATGTAAGGGGACCCACAGATCCCGAGGATGAAGATGAATAAGATGGGAAATTCGGAATATCCGGAGGTGCCGGAAGGCGGGGAAGATACGGGTTTGGAAACTCGGGAAGCAGGAGGTGTATGTAAAATGATGGATGCGATGAATGCAGTGAATGCGCGAATGCAACAAAATGCGTGAGATGCAAAGAAGATGGAGAATGTGAAGGGTGAGAGGACGAGATCCTCCTCCTAACCCCGGGAATGGCCCATGAAGAAAAAGTGATAGAAATGGATGCAATTGAGCGGAAGGTAGATAAAAGAGTGGAAGGCCCCTTAGCGCCAAGATAACTGCCCCTCCACAGCAGTGAAAGAGTATAGCCAATTGGCCCAATGGAAGAAGCTTCACTAATGAATGACAACCCCCTTGGAAGGCAAGGATCAATGATGTGAGGGAGTTGGAAAGTAGGCCTGTCAACGGATACGGATATTATCCGGATCCGCTTCGATTCGTATTCGTTATTTCGGATACGGATAATATCCGAATTCGAATCGGAGCGGATACGGATATTATAATATTCGCTTTGAAAAATATCCGTTCGAAATATTATATATCATCTAATACATATTTTTAAATAATGTATTATAAAATAATTGATATTATAGAGAAATTTAGATATTTTATAGTTGTATTTTAATTTAAAATTTGTTTTATATATTTTGACATTTTATAATTATATTTTATATACTTTTAATATTTTATAATTATATTTATATACTTTTAAATTTGAATCGGATAATTCGGATTTTAAAACGGAGCGGATACGGATAGTGAGATATTCGCTTCGTATCCGAGTCAAATCGGAGCGGATCAAAATCGGATAATTCGAATCGGAAAACGGAGCGGATACGGATAGTCATATATTCGCTTCGTATCCGCTCCGTTGACAGGCCTATTGGAAAGTTGGAACATGAAGCATTGCCATGCCCATTAATTGTGGTGTATAAGAAGTGTTGAACAAAATGAGCATTTGCCCCTTGTATGGAGGAATGGAATCAAGATTTGGAAGATGGAACAAAGGGTGCCCTGCCCGGCCCTTGGATGGCATCAACGCTTGGCATTCTCTTAGCAATGGCGGTGACCTGGCCCCTTCGACCATGTTTGGCACAATAACCCGGCTCGGCATCCGGTAAATAAATTCTTGAATATTGAACAGCACAGCCACGGCCAAACTCTCCTTGCGCGGCGCTTGATTATCCTTGGCACAAGTTCTTGCAGAAGCACTCCCCTTCCGAGTAATAAAGGGAGGTGAGGCGGAGGGCTTTGTGGATAATGGAGGTTTAATGGAAGGTGTAATGGGAGGTGTAGTGGAAAGTGTTGGAAGAAGGATAAACGGAGACGGAGGTTCAAACACGTCGAGCTTCTCCCTTTGCTCGGAAGCAGTCGGGGTTGGCTCGAGTGCAAAAAAGGGTGAATCCTGCTCAGGATTAGCCACGGGTAAAGGTGAAGGGTCATGTGGTGGAATAGGTAAGGTGGGTTGAGGCGGTGATAATGGGAGGTTAATTGGGGAAGGTTTAATGGTAGGCTCGGTGGAGGCTAAAGGCTCAATATGTGGAGGTTTTATAGTGGAAGGCTTGGGGGAGGCTGGTGTTGTGAAGGTTAAACGTATAGTTGATGGAGGGGTAATTAGTGGAGGTTTAATGGGTGACGGTTTGGTGCGGAGGAAATGCCGAACAGGGCGAACGATGTTAGGAGTGGGAGGAGACTAAAAATGCGCCGGCGCGGGTGATTGGAGTATCGACCCGTTGTCGTAACACCAAGAAGTCTCAGAAATTGGGGGTGAATTAGGAAAGGTGGCTTCATCCTGAGCAGGAGGTTCATCAAATGATAGTGGGGGAAGCGGGAAACGAAGGAAACTCGGAAGGGGTGCCTGCGGAGCTTCATCGTATGCTGCCTCGAATTCTTCAACTGCCGGTTCTTCATTATCAAATTCAAGTGGACACCGTAGTGGAGGTGTATATGTGGATGGAGGAATATAATGATGTTGCGCATGTGGAGATGGAAGGTCATATGAATGAAGTGTGAGGATGGGTGGAGGGCGGACGGTGTCCACTTGATCATTGAAATCGGCCGGCTCTTGCTTGCTTGAGCTGCCAATACCATAATCATCTCTCCTATCCTTCCATTCTCTCTCCATCTTTGTAATATCGTCCAGAGCAGCATGGAGAGGATTGACCGGAGTAGGAGGAGCCGTGACCCTCTTTAATTGTTCCTCCATCAAAGTGATTTTGTCAATAAGAGACTGTTGGAGGGGTGTAACTTGAGCAACCAAGGGTTGGCAGGGCATTGAAGGAGGGGTGGCATAACAAGGCCGTGGAGGGGAGTTAACGGGATGACCCGCAGAAGAAACCGGATGAGCCGGATCACAAGGAATAAATGGGCCTCGGGGCCGTGATGGAGAAGGAATAGAAGAAGGCGGGTGTCGGACCACCCGAGGAGAAGTATGTGTGGATGAACGAGATGGGTAATGAGCTACCCTAATATGAGTAGACAGGGGAGGTGGGTGATGGGCCACCCGAATAGGATTAGAAGGAAGATGAGATGAAGGAGATGCACCCTCAACGGCGGCCTTAAGGGCTTGGATCTGTTGAGGGGTGAGATGATCTAATGCACGCAAGATTTGGGAGACCTTCTCATCGTTGGGGGGAGACGGTCCCGGAGGAGTAGTGGCTCGAAATTGAGTAGGGGGACCATGAGAATGGACATTGCCCGTGGGCCGGGTAACACCATAAGAATGAGGATGTGGTCCCTTGAAAGTATGGTGAGAATTTTGATGAACATGTTGAAATTGAGGGGAATAAGATGTGCACGGTTGTGCATCCTCGTGAATTGAATTAAACATGTTGTTTTGTTTATGGTAAGCCATTATGCAATCAAAGTTCAAAATAATATGCAAAAAAGCACACAAGTTGGAATGGTTACCTTTTGATCTTGATTTATTTAAACATTGGTGAATTAATGAATTTTAGCAAAGTTTGGAATGAAACACACAAGGGGGGATCCTAGTTACAATATGAGTTCACTTCAATGCCAACTAGGAACCCTCTCTCACCGTGTATAGGCCAACTAAAACCCGGGACTTCAAAAGGGTACAACCTGCCCGGCGTCCGTGAGGGAATCCACGGGTGCGGGGACTTACGGAGGTCTTGGAAAAGGGATTTCCGGTCCAAAGAGACGGAATGCTCAATGGAGGGTCGTCCCGATTCCAAGAGGGGTGTGTGGATCCTAAGGAATCCAAACCAATGCAAATGAAGAATGAATGCAATGTGTGCAAGGAGATAGGCAAATCACCAATAGAGCCAAATAATCAATATAAATCAATGAAGCAGGAGTAAGCGCAGGCTCTGTGAAATCACAGGAAAGAGATGACCTGAAGAAGGTCGCTATCAACAAAAGAGACGACCGTTTGACGGTCGTGAATCACTGTGGGGGGGACCCACAGGCAGGGTAAAAACGTGCCCTGATGTAAGGCGCTACAAAATAAAGAGACGCCTCTGGATGAGGGCGTCAACTCTCAGGGGTACGCACGGCCAAATAAAGAAACGCCTTAGTGTGAGGCGTTATGCAATAAACAGACGCTCTAGGGAAGGGCGTAAATTCACACACAAGCAGGGCTATGATAAAAGACGCCTAATCATAAGGCGTTACACCTGAAAAACACGCCCTGGGTGGGGGCGTTACAAAAAAAAGTGCCTCTCTGCAGGGCGTTAATTCTCTGTGTCCCCGAACGCCTCCAGCGGCCAGAAACAGCAATACACCCACAGTCACAATAAACTCAGGCAATCAAACACCACAAGAATATACCATGCTCATCAAGTTTTATTTTTGAATAAATGGAATTTCTAAAAGAAATCAACAAACTGGCCAATCACTAATGGGGAGGGTGCTATGTGGAGCACAAAAGGGAGGCGCACCGAGGGTGCAAATAGGGGAGATGGCACACGAGGGTGCCCAAGGGAAAGGGTAATCAAACGAAAAACGAAAGGGGTTCCACCGTGATCGCCAATTTGTAGATTCTAAGAAATCCACTTAGACAAATAGAAATAATGAATAAATAAGCAATGTAAGGCACAAATAAGTATGAGGTGCTAAGATGGAGTTTGTGATCGCCAGAGACGCGAGGCCTCAAAATATAATAATGAAAAGCATGGAGGGATCGCGAAAAATACCTTGAAACGCGGGGATTGTGAGTGCTCCTTTCTCTTCTAGATCGGCCGGCCGATGAAGAGAGTTCTTCTCAATTTGATTACCCTTGCAAAATCAACAAACACCAATAAAGAAATTGAATTAGAAATATGGTGAGTGTAGCATCAAATTCTTAATAAAAATATGAGCATGAAAGTATGTGCAAGAACACACCTTAAGGGTAGTTGCCCTTAAACCCCTATGCAAAGAGGGTGTGGAAAATATGATGATGATATGATGTAAAAATAATGAAGGAGGAAAGAGTGCAAGTGTGCACTGTGGAGTCTCTCAACACGGTTGAGTATAAGGATGAACAGAGGAAATATGCATGCATATGAAATTAATGTAATAAAAAAAAACAAAGAGAGGGGGAAAAGAGGAATCTGTTGTTCTGGCTTTGATCCTCGATGGGGAGTAAGCTTCAACATGATGAAGATTTGAACGTGTAGAAGCCTCTCTTCAGCCACAGCAACAGCAGTTCCTGTGAAAAGAAAAAAAGAAGGAGAAGAACAACAAAAGAAGAAGAACGGAAGAAGAAGAAAAACAGAAGAAGAAGAAGGATAGAAAGAAAATTGAACCCCCCGAGGAAGAAGAAGAAGAGGGAGAGGAACGAGAGGGGGGAACCAACCTGTTCACAGAGACGAAGGCTCTATTAATAAGATTGAAGAAGAGATAAGAAGGGCAAGAGTCCTACGGAGGTAAGACTCCAATCCCACTCGAGGAAGGTGACTAAACAAGCAAGGACTCTCTGGGGAAAGTTTAGGTGGAGGTGCATCACATTGTGCTGATTCCAACGACTATTTTTGCGTATTTTTCTGACACCCGGAAGGCCACCAAATCACCTCTCAAAGGGGGTTGAAAATAAAATTAAAATATTCAATTTGAAAGTGACGCCCTCACATATGTCGTGAATTCAATTTTTTATTTTTTTTATTTTATTAAAAATTCAAATAACGTCTCTTGTTAAGTCGTTAATTCATAAAAAATTCCGAAATAGCCTCAGAAAAATCTAGAAAAATAGAAAAATGAGAGGAATTGACGCCTAATGGAAGTGGCGTCAATTTTCAAGAAACGCCCAAGGCTAAGCCGCGATTTAAAAGACGCCCCACTTCAAGTCGTTAATTCTCGAAAATTCATAAAAATAGAGAAAAATATCCAAAAAATCTAGAAAAATCCAGGAAAATAAGAAAAAATAAGAAAATGGAGAAAAAGGGAGAAATCCAAGAAAAGTGAGAAAAACCACCCAAACAAAGGTAATTTGAGGGTCAAATTGGGGCATTACAAGGTAATATGAGATGTACTCATAGTAACGTCAATTTTGGCGTGTCTAGAAATACATATCCAAGTCACTCTTAAGAAATTCCATAGTTTTTTTGGTAAGTAGGATGAAGTGAGATTAATTCTGTCATGATCTATGTAGTTCCAATTTATTGCTATTAAGAGTTAATGCAATTTTTTTCAAAAAGTATAGTCGCCAAACTCTAAGACTCATCATTCTCAAACTAGCTCTTTACCAAGGTTGCATTATATGGAGTCTTATACCATAAGAATCTGAAGTTTGTTTGCTTGGTTAATGAAGGATAAGTCAGGTTGTCAGTCTTCTCTTTCTGTGATTTCCTCACTTTGATATTGTCATCTCATTGTTTTTATCACCTCTCTCATAAGCTCAAATTGTCTCTATCATTTTTTTGCTGATGGCAAAGGGGGATAGATTTTGATGGGCAAAAGAGATTTTGTTGGAAAAGGGGGGGAGAGTGATGGCAAAGGGGGAGAGTTTCTTATTTTTGGTGGCAAGGGATAGCTGGCAAGGGGGAGAGAAAACTCTATTTGTTTGTCTGCATCTGTGTTTGTCTATCTCCTATTGCACTTGGCTATGACCACTGCATATTTTGACTAATGATATGGAATGTGATGCCATCAAAGTATAACAGTGTTGCCATCATCAAAAAGGGGGAGAATATTGTGTCTCCTCTGATTTTGATGTCTAGTTTTGATGCTAGCAATAGTGTGATTAACCTTAATTTTGTCTCTGGCAACATTGTGATGATTTGAGGTCAAGTCTATACTTACGTTAGAATCAGTTCCTCTTCAGGTCGATGCATACTCATACCATTGCATTATAAGGTCGACGCATGTTCATACATTGAGAGAGTGAGGTCAGTGCATATATTCATCTCAGTACAGAAGGTCAGTGCATATACAGAAGTGTTGCATTATGAGGTCAATGCATCTCCCACTGCATTGAACAAACCGGCCAATGCATATATGTAGTCTGACCTAGAAGGTCAGTGCACCTTATACTAAGGTCGATGTTGCTAGGCATTATATGCTAGATGATGGTTCATCAGGTCAGTGCACATTATAGGCTGGTCGATGCATTTGTGCCAGCTATTGCAGCATAAGGTTGGTGCCACAAAGGTCATCATTCTCAAGGTTGATGCACCTTATGCATCAGTTGTGAAGTCAAGTCGGTGCACTAAGGTCTTGAGTCGATGCTTTATGCATCTTTATTATACATCACTGGTATAAGCTAACTTGGCTAAGTGGCACGTTGATGTTATAGTTCATGAAGCATTGGCTTATGCACACACAGGTCGATGCACCTTCATTACAGATATAACCTGAGTGACAAAATTAGGTCTACCTGTGTTGGTCGATGCACCTTCATTACAGATATAGCCTGAGTGACAAAATTAGGTCTACCTGTGTTGCTTAAAGGAGGATGCTATTGCTCTATCTTGCTATATGTGATAGTCATGATAGATTAAATAGGTTAATGCACCTTGTTGGCGCATCGATGCATATGCATAATTTTGTGCATTCAATCATATGGTTCATTCTGTCCTTATGATATGCCTAAGTCAAAATTCTCTGATCTTTAAACATGATTAGATCTTCACTTCTGTCTTGAATAGGAACATCATAATGTGAATAGCAGAAGTGCTCGGTCAATGACTCAAACACTTAGACTACAACATCTGGAGGTTTGAGTAAAGTCACGTGGATCGTATATGACCTTGATTAGGCACATGATCCAAGGTGGGTGACTGAACTGAAGTCATGCCATGTGGAGCAGATTACTTTCTGCACCTCACACGTGGATCCTTGAAGCATGCCTTTTTGACAAAATTATTGGGCAGGAGTGTGCCTTCCACATGCCTAATCTGAAAGCTCGTAGGGACCAATAGATTTGTGTTCACCCGTATAAAAAGGGCTCGAGCGTTCAAGTTCTAAGGATATCAAAGGAGAGCGATAAAAGGCTAGAGTAAGAGAGCAGAGAAGCACCAAAGAAGGAGAGTTCATGAGAAAAGTTTGAGAAGTGTTTGAGAGAAAAAGAGCTTGTTGCAGAAGAGAGAGAAAGAGAGAAAATAGAGTATCGGAAGCTGAGAAGAAGTTTGAGAGAAAAGAGAGAGAGTGAAGAAGCTGTGTTGATCTTGACTCCTGGATCAGATCCAGAGTCATATGCTCGAGTGAGAGATACATTTGTCTTTTTGCCTTCTTTATTTTCATCGCGTTTTCCTTCGACTGTAAGCTGTAATCAGCAGAGCAAGCTGTGTTGCTCAGCGGCGAGGATTCGATCCTCGGACAGCAAGCTGTGAAGCTCAGTGGGTGTAGCAAGCTGTGAAGCTCAGCGGTCTGAGATTTAGTACCCAAAGTTGTGATCAATGGTCTGTAGGGATCTTATCACCAAAGCTGTGGATCAGCATATTTGCAAGTTGTTTGTCAGCGGAAGCCTTACTCAATTGAGTAAGGGGTAGACGTAGATCTCAAGCTCGAGATCGAACCACCTTAAAATTGTTGTGCCTTGTGCGTGATTGTTCATACCTTCATTTCTACGATTAGATGCATATCCAGGATCGTTCACTACAAACATTGATGTTTATGATATTTTCATTTGTTGCGTGTGCTTGAGTCATCAACCACTGTGGTATATCAAAAGGTTTAGTGGGAAGGATAGGTTATGCCTATTTGGAAAACTAACCTTTGCGTGAGGTGATCTTTGATCAAACCTCTACCAAGTACTAAACCTGGTTTATTGACTTTTGCAATTGTGTGAATTGGCTATTATCTGTCTTGATCTGATCTATAGTTTCTTCATCTATTTTTTGTGGAGTTATTCGTGGCTGATAGTTATTTCTTAATAGATCTTCTAACTGTAGTATCATATCATCGAAAATTAGCTCACAGTAATCTTTATAATTCATCAATCTTTAATTTCTACTGTGTGCTATAAAATTGGGGTTGATCTATTCACCCCCCCTCTAGATCACTGGATCATCCATTCCCCCAACACAGAGAGCTCAAGAGGTGGCCCCTACCGGCTCAAGAGGTGGCTCCCGTTATATAGCACTTTACGCCATTTCGGTCTTAAGAGGTGACTCCCATAACGTAGCACTTTACCCCGCATGGCACGTAGCTCCTATACTCCCAAATGGTAGTTTATGGCTAAAGTACAGATCTAGCAGAATTTCCATTTTTTAAGGACAAGTGGTATGAAGAGTAAATGAAGTTTACAAGAGAAGTTCAAGGATTTTTTAAAGCATCATATTTAATGAAATTAAGACAATAATGAGAATATTTTGTCAGTCAAGGCACGATCAGCTCTGCGAAAAATCTTGTAAAATAGGTTTAAGTCAAGTTTTTTTTCATAGTCGGGTGTTTAGCAGAAAACCAAAGAGATCTCGGCCAGGTAAGAGGTGGGATAGTGGGAGGTTCTCCTCGCATTCGTAAGGTCCTAATTAAGTAACCACTTATCCACTTAAAGTGTTTGCCCGTGGACCTCTAACCTTAGACACCGGTCTTTCTTGGTAGACATGCTAGCTACATGATTTGTCGGAAACACAGAAACATGTAAATCGAACGGAAATAATTCTTGCCTATTCTAACATGTTCATTTGTAAAAGAATTTTAATGAAGGAAAAGACATTGAAAAAAAATATGTCAAGCTTTCATATAAAGCGTAGATCAAAATGTATACAAATTTTACGAAAATTTGAGCATAGTTGTTTAAACCTTTAACGATAGCCTTACGAGTTCATTTACATAGTCATTTCTTTCTCGATAGGCTTTTTAAGGCAAGAATATGATTTTAAAATTTAAATTTTAAGTTTTGAAATAATGCACATAAACGAGACAAATCGAACGTGATTATCACGTTCAAATCACGGTCCATGTGTGATCCGCGTTCTTAGATAGAAAATCGAAACTCGTTCTTACAATAAAAACTCCCATTTTTGGACTTTAAATCTCAAAATAAGCCAAAAATACATGATCATGAAGAATTGCAAAGAATCAAAATATTCATGCAAAGAAACATATATGACGATATAATTAAGTTTTTCCTGAGAGAAAACATACTTGTGGAAGATCGAAGGGGAAGAAGAACAAGAACGAAGAACAATTCGAACACTCCTCCAAACTTCAAGATTTCCTCCTCTCTACAACTAGCACTTCCCCAAGGGATTTGTGCTTTGAGTGCGGAAGATACCAGCCCTATTTATAGGCCAAATCCCATAAGTATTTTATTACTAATTTAATTCCAAGTCACTTTTTCACCTATTTTTTCTATTTCACCAACCCATGTTACTATTACACTAACTTATGTTGACAATAAATTCGAACATGTGAATGTTGAAATAAATCCCCCTCTATGACATTACCTCATTTATTTAAAGATATTTTATTGTTATTTTAATTCTAAGTCAATTTTTCACCTAATTTTTCTATTTCACCAACCCATGGTACTATTAAACCAACTTATGTTGACAATAAATTCTAACATGTGAATGTTGAAATAAATCATTCTCTATGACATAATCAATTACTTTATTTATTCAATGATGTTTTATTGCTAATTTAATTCTAAGTCAATTTTTCACCTAATTTTTCTATTTCACCAACCCATGTTACTATTACACCAACTTATGTTGAAAATAAATTGTAATATGTGAATGTTGAACTAAATATCCTTCTATGACATTATCAATGACCTCATTTATTCAATGATGTAAGAAATGATAGCATCCACTAATTAGGATTTAATTAGAGCTAATAATTCTCTCTTAAATCGGATGCTACAGTACTGCTACAATACAGACATCTTCGTCTTCTCAGAATCGTGCCGCGAATCTCGCCGTTCGTGTTAACACGTGGGATAAGGTTCGCGTTTATATATTCAACACTTTAAAGACATAAAGAAAAAAATATTCAGCATTTATTTTATTTTCATCTTTCATTATTTTTTTTCGCATATAAATGCATATACAAAATTTCGAGTTGCTACACGGGTCAAGTTTAACGAACTGTTGGCCCGAGAAATGTCGGATCATGGCCATGTCGAGATGATTCCTGAGGTCCAGACCCGACTTAATGGAGCGGCATTGATATTCCTTTCGTACTGGGTATCGGGAGAGCGGGGCTCCAAAACGGACGTTATTATGTTTTGTTTGCTGAGTTATTTTTTATTATTATTATTCAGATGCATGGGTGTATTTTTTTGTTCATTTATTATTTATATATATATATATATATAATGCTCTTTAATCATGTCTCTCCCGTTTGTTTATTCATTAACCATTAGTTATTTATTCATTTGTTATCATTTTTCTGTTTATTTTCCCACCCCTTTTTATCACATTGGGTTATTGCTATTTAGTTGTTTTCCCTCTTATACATTTCCTATTTTTTTTGCTTTGTTTATTTCCCTTTTCTTTTGCTTAGAGAGGAGAAAGGAGAGGGATGTGAAATGGAGATGAGGTGAGAGGGTGAGAGGGAAGATGATAAACTGGCGTGGTTGAGATGTAGAGTGGAGAGGGATGAGAGGGTGAGAGGGTGTATCGGCGCAAGGCTAAGAGGAATGGGGGAGAGTGGGTCGGCGTGGAGGTGAGTATGGGAGAGAGGGTGTGTCGACGTGAGAAGGGGGCTGATCCGGCGTGCATGGACTAGCGCCGGATCACCCCCGCTTCCCCCTTTTTTTTATTTTGAAACGGGGCTTCGGTCGACCGAACCGACGCGGTAAATCGACCGACGCACCCAGCGGTGGGGGCAAGTCGACTTGGCCTGGGGGCAAGTCGACTTCCCCCCTCACAGCAGTGGAACGAAGGGGTGGAGAGAAGAGGCAAGTCGACTTGGGGCCTAACCAAGTTGACTTTCCCCAGACTGGCCAAAGTTTCTTTTTGTTTTGTCATTTCTTGTGTTCAGAGTGTTCGTTTAGCAACGTAGATTAATGAATCTCTTTGGGTGCAGGAGGTATAAATCTTCATGAGTATGAAGGGGGTTTATTATGCATGTGTGATGTTAGTGACTCAATGCAAGGGAGGACACGCGACATGCCTTTTTTTGTTTGAGATGAACCCGTGGGGGTCTCTCTTTTTCTAGCGTTTGTTCAAGATTAATGTAGCAGACAATGTAGAGATACCTTTGTCCTTGACCCATGAGAGGTCCATGCCAATGCGTCTGATGCTTCGGGGGTCCTTTTATTCATTTTTTGTTTATTTAGCCTCACTTTCATGGTTAGCAAAGTTCATATATGTGTTTTTTGTTTGCCGCATTCCTAGCGAAATTTCAGCAACACCTCCCCTGGACTCGGGGTTTGTGGAGTGTAAAATCGAGACTCGCGCATAGAGGTAACCGAGATGACCTCAAAGATTATTGGGTGAGCTAAAGATAGCTATCCCATGACCCAAAGTGAGCATGGAAACTCGAGGGCTAGCCTTCAAGGGATCCCAATGGCACATGGGCCGTGTTTTCCAAAATTCTGGGACATAGGTCCAATATGTTACCAGGCGGATAGTCGTTGCTGTTCACTTCTCAAGCGGGGCTCCCCAGGGGCCATACTATGGAAACGTAAGCCTCGGGGCACCTGGAGTGATCACCGTAGAAACGGATACCATCATATGTGAAGGATGAGAGTAGAAGGCCCAGAACCGGGCAAACGATGGAAGAGGCATGCTCGAGAGAGAGAAGGAGGAACTGAAATGAAAACCATAACTTTAACAGAACTAACACTTTTATTCTCTGCAAGAACGGCAGATACAAGGAAGACATACATCATATAAATAGAAAAGAGGCAGAAAGCTGGAATATACATTGATGGGGGGAATGGAGCAAGGGCTCCTCCCCCCCCTGAGGGCCTCAACTCTCTCCCTCTCTTTTATTTCACTCTGTAGAAGCAGGCGTACATACAGGCTCCCAGATCACCTTTTTTTCTTCTTCTTCTTCTTGGCATGGCCTCTCCTCTCTTCTGTAGCCAACCCCCTCTGACGGTCGGGGAGAAGCCAGAGGAACCAGGGAGCCTCTTCAGCCTTTTTCCAATTTAGCTGCCAACCCCCTACTCGATGGAGCTGTGCCTCCCTTTATAGGAGTGGAGGTGGGGGGCGTTCGAGCCTCACCCCTCCTTTTTTTTTCTTTTCTTTTCCCTCCTTTTCCCACTTGAAGACGTTTAGAGCCTAACGCAGGGTAGCAAGAGGTAGCAGCCGTGTCCTCATGAGAGTGGCCGAGGTCGACGTCGAGGGCCTGCCACCATCGCGTTGTCGACTTGAGCGTGAGATAGACGCACGAGCATTGAATGCTCATGTGACGGGATTGGTGGCTTCGAGCTTGAAGTGATGGGGCTTGCATTCTTACACCGGTCCGTTGCCAAGCCCAAGGTTTAACCGGTGGGTAAACCTTCCATGCATGGGTCCTTTAGTGGCCACTCGAATGGGCATTGAGTGCCTTTCCAGAAGAGGGAATCTTCTTCTTCCTCTGCGACCTGGTGAAATAGAGTGCCGTAAATGGATGAACAGTGGGCTCAAGTGGCATTTCTCAATCATTGCCATCTTCTGGTGTTGGTTCGAGTGGTTGAATAAGGTCGCGTCGTATCAAGTGGTCATCCTGGAGGCACGCCGGTTCAGGAGGTTGGAGATTGGCGCTGGTTCACATGTGGCCTGGAGGGAGCTTGCGCTGGTTCAGGTGTGGAGGAGTGAGGGCGCTGACTCAAGCTTTGCATGGGAAGCTTCCTTGCACGCTGGTTCAAGAGGGCCCATGGGGGGCACCGATTCATGCTCCATTGGAGCACCCTATGTGCCGATTCACATGTAAGGAGAGGAAGCCTTGTGTGCGCCGGTTCATGCTGCCCATGGGGGCTTGGCACCGATTCATGAAGCCCCTTCATGTGCTTCTTTTATTTTCTTCATTTTCCTTTTTTTGTTCTCGCCTTGTTGATACGTGTGCATGCGTCGGTATGCGCACATTAACGCACTCCTTCTTTTCTTTCTATGTCGCCTATGTTTGGCTTGACGAGGCTCGGAATTCTTGCCAGCGAATTTTTTAGGTGTCCACAAATGCCCCCCGCCCGTGGGTGGCGCGAGCGAGGGACGAGTGCTTTGGGCCCGCAGGTGTAGACTTCTTCCTCAAATAATTTCATGAGTGGTTTATTCATCAGCATCGACAGGGCACTGGGAGCTGGCGTGGTCTATTCATGGATACAGAATGAGGGTCAAAGCAAGGGTCCTTTTATTCATCGACTCCAGATGGAAGGTCTAAGTCGAAGGTTTTGTAATGAGCCCAATGGGACAGAGAAAAGTTTATGTCTTCATTGGCTTAGATGAAAGGTCCAAGACAAAGCAGGTTTTTTTTTTGTTCTTGGCTTTAGACGGAAGGGCTAGGCCAAGGGTTTACTAGTCAGTGCCGATAGGGTGCCAGAGGCTGATGTGGTTTATTCGTCGACACGGTGTGAGTGCCAAAGCAAAGGGGTCTTTTTATTCATCGAACCCAGACGAAAGGTCTGGGCCAAAGGAAGGAGGTCTTTTTTTATTCGTTGACTTGGACGGAAGGTCCGAGCCAAAGTAAGGGGTATTTTTATTCATCGACTCCAGACGGAAGGTCTGAGCCATCGTGGAAGGGTCTTTTTGTTCTCTGGCCAGGACGAGAAGTCTGAATCCAGAGTGATAGGGGCATTTTTGTTCTTTAATGCGCAGGCTATGCCGACTATATGAGGGGTCTTTTTGTTCTCTAGTCGGACGAAAGGTTCAATCCAGAGTGGAAGGGTCTTTTTATTCTCTAGCCGGATGAAATGTCCGATCCAGAGTGAAAAGGCCTTTTTGTTCTCTAGCCAGGACGGAGCGTCCGACTTAGAGTGAAAAGGGATCTTTTTATTCTCTAGCCGGACAAAAGGTCCGATCCAGAGTGGAAGGCTCTTTTTGTTCTCTAGCCAGGATGAAGAGTCCGACTTAGAGTGAAAAGGGGTCTTTTCATTCTCTAGTCTGGCGAAAGGTCCGATCCAGAGTGGAAGGATCTTTTTGTTCTCTAGCCGGGACGGAGAGTCCGACTTAGAGTGAAAAGGGGTCTTTTTATTCTCTAACCGGACGAAAGATCCGATCCAGAGTGGAAGGGTCTTTTTGTTCTCTAGCCAGGACGGAGAGTCCGACTTAGAGTGAAAAGGGGTCTCTTTATTCTCTAGCCAGACGAAAGGTCTGATCCAGAGTGGAAAGGGTCTTTTTATTCTCTAGCCGGGTGGAAGGCCTGATCTAGAGTGGAAGGGTCTTTTTATTCTTCGACTGGGTGGAAAGTTTGAACCAAAGTGAAAGGGTCTTTTTGTTCATGGCTTCAGATAGAAGGTCTGGGCCACATGTTTATTTGTTGGAGGGATAAAAGGTTGTAATGTTGAGGTAGTTTATTTGTTGACACAGGGTTAGTGTCAAAGCGAGGGAGTTTCTTTTTATTCATCAACTCCAGACGGAAGGTCTGGGCCGAAGGAAGGGGAACTTTTCATTCGTTGACTGGCACGGAAGGTCCGAGTCAAAGCAAGGGTCTTTTATTTACCGACTCAGGTGGAAGGTCCAAGTCAGAGGTTTATGCGTCTGTGGGACAGGATGAAGTAGTGTTCTTGAGGCTTTTGCTACTACATGGAGTGCAGTTGTTTAGTTTATTCAGCCAAGGTAAATGATCTGGGCTGGAGGAGAGATTTTTGAATTCCGGTGGGACTTGATGAATTGACACCCCCCGGTGTCTTTGATGATTTTTTGTTTCTTCTTTTTTTGTTTCTTTTTTGTGTTTCTTTTTATTCCTTTCTTTCTGTTTCTTCCTTTTCTGTTTCTATTATTTCTAGCCAAGCATAGAAGCATTCATTCATAACAAGCATACGTTAGGTACGTAAAATAGCTCCCCTCTATCGAGGATAGGATACGGACAGTGCCCATAATTCATAGACAGAGTGCGGCTCATAAAGTACACTAAAGGGGATATGCACACGTAACGAGGACATCACATAGTCTATGTTCACGGTGAACACCACAAATTACAATCGAGACAACTTCTCCATGATGCAGAAGTGGGGGTATGTAGGCAATGAGCCCTAATCATAGGGATATGCAGGCTTTCCAAGTAACGCTCGAGGATTACTCTATCGCCTATACATGCATTTCAGGTTTTCGCCTTTCGATAGCTTCACACAGCCCCTTGCATATTTTTCTCTTCTTCTTTGTGCGCGGACTTCACCGTTCAATGCGAGTCTCCTCATGTGTCTCAATGGAGATTCCCGGCTAGTAGGATTCATCCTTATTGTAATTTTCTTGCAGAATCTTGCTTCACCATTTCGCGCGAGTTTCCTCATTTATTTCAGTGGGGGTTCTGGCTACTTAAATTCACGTTCTGCTTATTCATCATTTTTTTGCAAAGGGGGCAGGCAGCTTTTTCCTCATGATTACCTTCCATGTGAGTGTAGGAATTTAAGCGTCCATAGAGTGTTAGGAAGAAAATCTGGAAACCCTACGGTCAAAGGTCATTGATTCACATTATGTGCAAAGTGTAGGAGTTCGTCTCAGGTATATTCTATGAGTTATGCTAGCGACATAGATACGACTCTTCCTCTAGACGTATGCACTTATCATAATTGGTTGTTTCCCCCTCAGGATGCGACATGGCGCACACGTGTCCAGAGTTAGGGCAGCGTTATCTATTCAAGTTGACACGGTCCTCGAACATTCAAAGGGAGTGTATTATGCTATACAACAGGCAAGCATGCAAGAGAAAGCATTCAAAAATCAAGACCATGCAAGAGATTTTTGCTATTTTTTTTGTTTTGTTATTTTTTGTTTTTATTATTTTTGTTTGTTTATTTTTTTGGTGGGCCCTGATAGGACAAAAGGTTGGTGTTAACCAAGGGTAATCTTTTGTTTGGGTGGCAGTTCCAGCCAAGGAATGATATTTGTCTGCTTAGACGGAAGGTCGTAATGCCAACTTCATGAGGGTTTTTTTATTCTTTGGTCGGACGGGAGGTCTGAGCCAAAGTAGAAAGGGCTTTTTTTTTGTTCACTGGTCCGGATGGGAGGTCTGAGCCAAAAAAGAAAGGGCATTTTTGTTCATTGGTCCGGACGGCGGCTCCAAACCAAAGCGGAAGGGAGTCTTTTTGTTCTATGGCCGGAGGGAAGGTCCGGGCCAAAGTGAATGAGTGTTCCTATTCATTGGTTGGACGGGAAGCCTGAGCCAAAGTAGAAAGGGCTTTTTGTTCTACAACCGGATGGGAGGTCCTAGCCAAAGTGGAAAGGGGGTCTTTTAATTCTTTAATGCGCCGGCGAAGTCGACTGTATGAGGGGTTTTTTGTTCTTTAATGCGTCGGCGAAGTCGACTATATGAAGGGTCTTTTTATTCTTTAATGCATTGGCAGAGCCAACTATATGAAGGGTCTTTTTATTCTTTAATGCGCCGATAAAGCCGACTATATGAGGGGGTTTTTTTGTTCTTTAATGCGCCGGCGAAGCTGACTATATGAAGGGTCTTTTTATTCTTTAATGCGCCGCCAGAGCCGACTATATGAACGGTCTTTTTATTCTTTAATGCGCCAGCGAAGCTGACTATATGAAGGGCCTTTTTGTTCTTTAATGCACCGGCGAAGCCGACTATATGAGGGGGCCTTTTTGTTCTTTAATGCGCCGGTGAAGCCGACTATATGAGGGATATTTTTATTCTTTGGTTGGATGGAAGATCCAGGCCAAAGTGAAAGGGTTCAATGTTTGTTTATTGGGATGGCTGTCTTGGCCAGAGGTAACAAAGTTCGTCGACTTTGACGGAAGGTCATGGCGCCGACCACATTGGGATTCTTTGGCTTATTCAGTGTATTGGGTTGATAAGGTTTATTGGTTTTGTTGGGGTTTATTGGTTTTGATAACCTTGTCCAGATAGGAAGTTTGGGCCAAGGGTAGAGTATAGATGTAGACGTTGATCCAACGGGATGTCAAAATCAACGAACTTGACGAAGACAGGAGGTCCAAGCCAAGGATGCATAGGTGCAGATGTTGACTCGATGGAACGTCAAAGTAAATGAACTTGGCGACGATGAGAGGTCTAGGCTAAGAAGCATGGATGTAGATGTTGACTCGATGGAACATCAAAGTCAACCAATTCGGCGAAGATGGGATGTCTAAGCCAAGGTAGTACAGATGAATAGTGGGACTGAGAGTTGGTACCCGCCAAAGGAGCTCTCTTCTTTTTGCTGATCGTGCCTCGTCATTTCATCACCATTCCCTTTTTGGTCTCCTAGACGGGGAGGATGGGGTCTCATTGCTTTTTGCCAGCTTGACCGCCTTGCTAGCTTCTTCGGGGGGGCTCCCATGGTCGAAATGATCGGAACATACTTTTCTTCTTGGAGGCAGCAGCCATAGTCCCCTTTCAGGCGCTATTCTTCTATTACATAGAATGTATTAGAGAGACCTTCTGGGCGAGGAGCTTCAAGCATCTTGTGAGGATCAATCACTTGATGGCTAGCATTTGAGGTAGGCTCTATAGTTCTCGGTGGGACTTTAGTGCCCACGCAGCTTTGGCTTTTAATGCCCCCAGACCAAGGTGTTTTTGCTTCAAATGCCCCCAGAACGGGGTGTGTCTTTTACTTCTCATGCCCCCAAGCCGGGGGTGTACTTCTTGGCTTCATACACCCCCAAATCAGGGTGTAGTTTTTTTTTTGGCTTCAGATGCCCCCAGGCCGGGGTGTATTATTCTTCTTTGCTTCGTATGCCCCTAGGCCGAGGTGTATTACTTGCTTTAGATGCCCCCAGGCTGGGGTGTGCTTCTTGTTTCACATGCCCCCAAGCGGGGTGGATATTTTTTTGCTTCAGATGCCCCCCAGAACGGGACGTATGTCGCTTCACATGCCCCCAAATCGGGGTGTGTCTTTTGTTTCTTATGCCCCAAGCCGGGGTTTATTTCTTGGCTTCGTATGCCCCCAGGCCGGAGTGTATTTGTTGTTTCACATGCCCCCGGGTGGGGTGGATGTTTTTTCCTTCTTGTGCCCCCAAATTGGGGTATATTTGTTACTTTAGATGCCCCCAGGCCGGGGTGTAGCTCTTCCTTCTTGTGCCCACAGAGCGGGGTTTATTTCTTTGCTCGATATGCCCCCAGGCCAGAGTTTATGTATTTTCTTCACGTGCCCCCATACCGGGGTGTAATTCTTACCTCTATGACCCCAAGCCGGGGTTTATTTCTTGACTTCATATGCCCCCAGGACGGGGTTTGTTTTTTTTTTGTATGCCCCCCAGGCCGGGGTATATTTCTTTTTTTTATATGCCCCCAGGTGGGGTGGATGTTTTGGGGAACTGCTCATGGAGCATTCTTTACTTCGGGTAGCTTTGTTTCTTCATGGTAAGTCGGGCAACCAAGCGGCCGTAGGGGAGCCGGTCGTGAGACCCAGCATCTTCTTCTTTATCTTCGGCTATCTTGGCAAACTATTCTTTGCTCCTTTTCAAAGAAAGGAGTGCCTCAAAAGGGAGGGGTGGCATGCAAGGGCCCCAAGTGAGTGTATTTAGCTAATTTCCTCTTTTCTTCTCTACACCAGGGTGTTTGGCGCATATTCTCCCCGAGAGTTTGGGTCGTGCCTAACCGCATTGCTATAAAGCATCCCTCGTAGTGGGCAGGAATTCGCTGAGTTGCGGTTGCACCTTGTTGGCCCTTTTCATTTGGAGGGAGCATCTCCCAGAGATTTTCTTTAATAGCTTCATCATGCTGTTGCCGGCCTTGGCATTGACCGTATTTGTTTATTTGGTTGTGACCCGCTCGGCATCACTTTGCACCAGTAGGTGGCCTCAATTCACAAGGCGAATTATTCTTCTGCTTCTCTTGTGTTTATTGGGGCCTGTTGTGTCTACTCAGTCGACCCTTTTCTTGTAGAAATTTAGCAATTAAGCGGACGCTTATATTGCTTTCCTTCACAGCATGAAGACCAAGTGGAGGCGAGGTGTGTATATCCCCAATTTCGGACTCAGGAGTTTGGGCATGACTTTGCCCCCTGAATGTTGCTTATAATTTGCGAGATGAAATATCCCCATTTTTCTTCCCACTCAGATGGCATTGTTGGAGGCTATAACTCTAGCCTGATTTGCCTCCGGTGCTGCGAAGTGTATTTTCCTTCTTCTCTTTTTAGAAACTACCAACTTGTACGGCGCCGGCAGTGTAGTGATATGCAGAGTCATAACTCCGTCATTTCATTCTTATTTTTTTTGACTTTTCTTCCTTCATTTTTTTTTGGATTTTTATCCTTTCATTTTTTTATATTGGATCTTCTCGAGATCACCTGAGATCTGCTGTACTTTGGGCCGAAGCTATGGCCTGTAGCGGGGGCCTAGGTGGGGCGACATGCACATGTACTCCTAGGATGGAATCGGGTGTTGGCCTTCTTGTGACATTTCTGGGCATCGGCTGATAGCCCTTTTATTGTTCTATAGGCACTAGAATATAGGCCCCATAAGCTTGTTCAAAGCTGGCTTCTAACATATCTTCAGGCGGTTGATGCGCCTGAGGGATTGGATATAATGCTGAGGATGCAAGCCGTAGCCTTTGGTGGGGAGGATGCCCCAGGGCAGCTAGGTGTTAATTGAGATATGGCTGACTGTGACAGGGCTTTGCACAAGTCGACGCCACCATTGTGATATTTCAGGCGGCGCTCCCACCTACTTGGATGATGGATAGGGTTCTTTTATTCAGCTGCCTATTCGGCATCTTCGTCATTTGCCAGTACCTGTGCAATAGCACCAGCAAAGTAGAGTTTTATGCAGAAGTTCTAGATATATTATCTCATGCTCCACGTGAGATTCCTTTTGTTCTCTATTTGTCATTTTTTCTTTCTTTCTTTCTTTCTTTCTTTCATCTCTTTTTCTTCCCCCCCCCCTCTTTTTTAAGCAGATCAAGCTGGGCGCGCAGGAGAGCGCTCACCCCTTCAGGGAGGGGATGAGTGGTTCGCTCCACTACCTCAATCCCACACCGGTTGTAGCACCCCAATTCATTAAGCAATAAAATTTTGAGAAAATTTATAAGAAATTCCTTAAGAAATAGGATAAGTAAAATTTGACTATTTTATAAAAATCTGGAAAAATTAGAATCTTGTAGAGGATGAAACGTTAAGTAAAATTGTCTTCTATGACCAGCCCAAATGAAATTCGTAAACAAGCCGAATTAGCAGATTAAGGCCCAAAACCACACTTAGCCTAATCAGACCTTAAATCATGAAATTCGAGCCCAATACCCGATCATTTAAGCTCAAACCAGATTCAAAGAACGGCTAGGATCATCTCATCATTTCCCCTCTGATTGATCTTCGAAACCCTAACCCTAGAGAACGTAATTCGGATGAGAACGGCGGCGGCGCCATAATCCGTGTGATTCGCGTGCAACCGAGTTTGTGAACTCTTATCTCCGCGACGGAACCCTCTAGAATGCAATTGGAACTATAAAAATAACCCTTAGCCACCCTAGAATCATTTAGTTGCTGTGGCGGCCGGAGAGGAGCTCGATTGAGGGAGAATTTTGATGATTACCGGCGGTGTGTACCTAGCGCGATCGGCTTCCCTCTTCTTCCTTCATCCTTCGATTAAGGTAGGTGATAGCAAGCCAAACCCTAACTATTAAATATGGATAGAAGCGTCGTCTTGTCCTCTTTCCATTGGTCTAGAAAGCCCTAAATTTTATCTAGTATCTTGCTAGGATTTCGGGTTTTAGTAGAAGCATGCTAGAACTAGGGTTAACTATGTTCCATCTCGATTTAAGTAGGGATTTCAGGCACTAAACGTCCAATTGATCATGCTATCTTATATAACTTTTCATGCTCGTTCTATTGACTACAAAAGCCCTAATTTCATGATGTATATTGTGCATATTTAGTTATTATTGCTAACCCTAGCCAACCACGCCGGAGACGGGCAAGGCGAAGGGGCAGCAGACTAATCTGACTTCCGCGGCCTCTCGATAGACCGCCCATACTCTATAGGCGGCCGGTTCTTGACCGTTCATATGTTTATCTTCGATCGCTTTTGTAGATTTCACGGCAGAACCCTAACCACCCTTTTCACGGTAGAACTCTAGCAGGCCTTCGGACCGGAAGGGGTGTGAACGGCCAATCGGGCGACCGCCGAGGTGTGTGAGCCGCTCTGTACGAATCACCCAACTACACAGAACTGCTTATTTCTTCACTTAAGCATGATTTATCTTAGTAGGTTAGTGGCTAATGGTAGGTTAACAACCCACATGATAACTGGAACTTGTGGAAGTAAACAATTATGAATTCTTGCTAGTTGTCTTCACTTGATTCATCATGGCCTTAACCTATTTCAATATATTAAGTTCAACATGATTTCTTAAACCATGCTATTAAGATTGATTGACAGTCGTTCTACTCCGGTAGGTTTGGCTGACCGCTATACTTGGTTTCCGATGATTTGACAGCCTCATTTCCTTGTAATGGTTGGGGCTCTCCACCGGATACTCCTTCCGTCGGACTAGGACCTTCATTACAGGACCTCCGTAAGCCTCTGCGAGCCTGGGATTCCCACTAGGACACTGGGCAGGTTGTACCACCAAGACCTGAACCTGTTTACATGATCGAACCGCTTGGATTGTCATGTTATGAGTCACGGCTCAACTTGGACCCCCTGAGGCTTGAACGGCCCAAAAGGGACCGCTTATCTTATTGGGTGGACTAGAATGCAAAACAGATTATCATGTTACCATCTTGATCCCGAACGCAGCCACCACCCCCACATCTTCTTGGGTTTCCTTTGGATGCTCCATCTACATGCAGAGTGAATTGAGAAGAAGCCAGGCTGCAAGTCACTGCAATGGGTTGCTTTAGACTAACCTTAGGGAATAACTGATAGTGGCCTAAGATGTTCTTTTGTTAAACCGAGAGATGAGAAGAAAAGGCAATCTTATCTAGAGCAAAATCAATGGCTGTGATGATGTTCCTTTTAATTTTCAGCCCATTAGGAACAGTACCTTCATATTTGAGAGCACATCTAGATTTCCAAATTTCCCAGAGCAGCAAAATAACAGTGTACATACCAACATAGCTGAATGCAGACCGCAGGTTGGTACCGGCCAAAATATTCCAACAGCGAATTGTTATCTGATCACTCAGGTTAATCTTCACATTAATCAGTGGGATAATCCATTTCCATAGGTCATCTGCCATATCACTCTTGATAAAGAGATGATTAAGATCCTCTTGGGTTGGGGATTTGCAGCAAACACATTTAGAGGCCAGAGGAATTCCACACTCTGTCACGATGCCGTCAACTGGAACCGCTTGGTGAAGGAGTTTCCAAAAGAAAAGAGCAGCCCTTGGAGCAATTCTAGAATGCGAGAGGTTGGTCCAAGGTCGCCTGATAAGTCCTGCTAGTCTCAGTAAATTGTAGGAGGACTTAACAGAAAATTCACCATTCGCTGTGCCAGTCCAGACGCAGCAATCTTCCCCATTGCCCATCAGAATAGTGGGAGTGTCATTGCCGAGGAGGATCCTAGCAGTAAGGAGAGGATCAAGTGCAACCTCCCTAACAGACACTCTGGGCAGAGCCTGGAGTCTCATAACTTAATTCTGCTGGACTTTGTTAATAAGGGGCCCATTCCCAGTCCAATTGTCTTTCAAGAAATCAATTTCATTCCCTTCACCAATCAGCCATCTAGAATTATTAGAAATGAGATCCTTGGCTTTTTGAAAAACACCAATAGGCATGCCAGCTGGGAAGGGCTTTAAGAAGTCTAACAAATTGGTTTTAATGAATCTCTGACGAGCATACCGAGACCAAAGAGAATCACCATGTATAATCATCCAAAGCCTCTTAACAGCAAGAGCAACTTGAAAGAGACTAAGATCCCTAATGCCAAGACCTCCTTGCTGATGAGGTTTTTGTATGCAATGCCAAGCAACCCTTGGAATTCTTCGAGGTAAGTTCTATACCTTGTCATATTGGCCATTTAACTTGATTAAAGTCTAGACATACTTGGGATCTTGGATCCATTAAACTAATGCCAATGCATCATAAGGGCCCGGTCTGATCTTGGGAGGAGCGCCCGAAAAGTACTTGTGCCCCGGGGAGTTTGAATGACATGGTGAGGCATTGCACCGAGTGCATGACTAGCGTGATGTCTACGACAATAATCTATTACTTGAATTTTTCTTGACTTGGTTAGTTCTTGCTTGTTGGCTAATTTCCAATTACATCATGGTATCACCTTCTCTTTATTCTTTTACTTTGTCATTTCCGTTCGCTCTTTATTTTCGCACTTAAAAATACAATTAATTGGTTAATTATTTAAACTTGCCTGTTATTACCTACTGAGCGTTCGCTCACCCAGTTGTTCCCCTCTTTCAGGTAGCTCGGGTGAGGATTCGCAGACTGATGGGGACGGGCAAGAGTGATGGCCACGGAGCGAACCTGTTAGAAGCCGTGTGAAGCCAGTCATAGTTGTTGTGTCTAGTTATGTTTAGATTGTGTGTGTTTGAAAGAGTTGTAATTTCGAGATTAGGAATTGTAATATTGTCAAGTGGATGTTATGTAGGAAGTTTGTTTAAGAGAGTTTATGTGATTGTAACATGGATCTTTAAATGAAATTTTAGTTATGGAGTTATTTCTGTTTATGATATTGTGTTGATCTTTAGCTTAGCATAGCATGTCTATAAATCAACATATTTTCATTAATTGTTTCTACTGTCAGTCTCGATATTCCGCATCGGGGCATGATAGTCAGAATGGTATCAGAGCCTAGGTTTCTAATATTCCTAGGTTTTCTAAGTTCTAGGATTCTAAGTGATGTCGTAGGACCTATAGCCTTGCTATAAGTCTAAGATCCAACATAGTGAGATTTGGGTAGAGATTTGGGTTGAGATAATCACCTAATTAAAAAACTATTCTTTCTAAATGATCCTAAATAATTTATTCTATGTGTAGGATGATCTAATGGCAGCCGAACGTGCGCAATGGCGAGACATGCAGTGAACGGTTCAAGGACTTACTCGGGCCTTGCAGCAAGTGGCCCAAGGAGGAGCGGCGAACCATGGAGCTGGCGATCTTCACTGGAACTTTTGTGGGATGAATCCCCCACGTTTTGGAGGCTCGACCGACCCTGATGAAGCCGAGCACTAGCTAAAGGAGATGGAGAGGATCTTCGAAGTAATGCAGTGCAGCGACCCGAAGCGTGTTCTTTTAACGACCTTCCAGCTGGAACGTGATGCGAGAACATGGTGGGATGCGGTGAAGGCCACCCTCGGAGATAGGCAAGTTTCATGGAAGGAGTTTGAGGAACTCTTTAACCGTAAATATTTTTCTGATAGAATACAAGAAAAGAAAGCGGCTGAGTTTGCTGCTTTGAAGCAGCGGAATCTTTCAGTAGCCGAGTGTGAAGCTCAGTTCTCTCGGTTATCTCATTATGCCACCCACTTGATATCTACAGAGAAGATGACGGCCAAGCGTTTTCTCAACGGGCTGAAGTTACATTATATTAACCAATTGGCGCCATTGGAAATTCAGACATATGCAGAGATGGTAAGGAAAGCTCAAGTCTTGGAAGACACTTTAGAGATGATGGAGAAAATCCGTGGAAATAATGTTAAGAAGGAATAGCCAACTGGATCCGGGAGTGTCAAACCCGGTAATGGCAAGAAGAGACCAAATGGCGGGTCTGGATCGTGGAAGAACAAAATGCCGAAGAATGAAGACAAGAAGCTTGGCCCGATTGTGCCGTTTAAGGGCGTGTGCAAGTATTGTGACCATCCAGGTCACAAGATGGAAGAGTGTTGGCGCAAGCTGGGCACCTGTTTACGTTGTGGTAGTAGGGACCACCGTATTCCTGAGTGTCCCCTTTTGTCAGATCAAGCTACCCCGACTAGGCCGCAAGGGAACAAGAAGTAGCAGGGCAAGCTCCAAGCCCTACAGGAAGATGATGTCGGAACCACCGAGGAGGGTGCACTTGTTGAAGGTACTCTTATTATTCATGA
Source organism: Amorphophallus konjac (assembly GCA_022559845.1). Taxonomy (NCBI): domain Eukaryota; kingdom Viridiplantae; phylum Streptophyta; class Magnoliopsida; order Alismatales; family Araceae; genus Amorphophallus; species Amorphophallus konjac. The sequence continues at coordinate 258,291,285 of CM040123.1, forward strand.
TAAGCCAGCATTCGTTCTCTTTGATACCGGTGCCACTCATTCTTTTGTTTCTCAGAAATTTGCTAAGTCTTTTGTTGTGAAGCCAGTCTTGATGACTTCCCCGTTAGAGATTTCAACCCCTATTGATTCCAGTTCAGCAATTAAGTATTTCTATCCTTCTAGTAAGGTTATGATTAATGAACAGAACTTGCCAGCTGACTTAGTTTGCATGGATATGAAATATTATGATGTAATTCTAGGAGCGGATTGGTTGGCTAAGTATGAGGTCAATGTTCATTGCAGTTCTAGTTCTGTGTCTTTTTCTAGACACCCTGAACTTTCTTTGATAGGGGTTAGGCACCATAAGTCAGTGCCGCTTATTTTAGCCCTTCGAGCTGATAAGTTGATGAGGAAGGGATGTCAGGCTTTTCTAGCCTTTGTTTATTTGACCCCTGAGAAGAAGATCGAGGTTAAGGACATTCCTGTTGTCCGAGACTTTCCAGATATCTTTCCTGAGAAATTGTCGGGACTTCCGCCAGAAAGAGAGGTTATCTTTTCTATTGATTTAGTTCCTAGCGCGACCCCTGTTTCTAAAGCTCCTTATCGTATGTTCCCTCTGGAGCTGAGGGAATTGAAGCAACAGTTAATGGAATTACTGGAGAAGGGGTTCATTCGTCCAAGTACATCCCGTGGGGAGCCCCAGTATTATTTGTCCGAAGAAGGATGGTTCGATGAGGTTGTGCATAACCAGCTGACTATCAAGAATAAGTACCCATTGTCGAGAATTGACAAATTATTTGACCAGATAGCAGGAGCTCAGTATTTTTATAAGATTGATCTTCGATTAGGATACCATCAGTTGCGGATCAAGGATGAAGATATCTATAAGACAACCTTCCGTAGTAGGTATGGGCATTTTGAATTTGTAGTAATGCCTTTTCGTCTAACAAATGCACCTGCAGCTTTCATGCAGCTGATGAACAATGTGTTCTGACCCTATCTTGACCAGTGGGTCGTTATGTTTATTGATGACATCTTGATTTATTCTAAGAGTAAGGAGGAGCATGTTGAACACTTGAGAATGGCATTGCAAATATTGAGAGATCATCAGCTATACACCAAGTTTAGTAAGTATGAATTCTAGCTGCAAGAGGTGTCCTTTCTAGGACATATTATTTCAAAGGAAGGTATTTCTGTTGACCCTTCGAAGGTGGAGATAGTGAAGAATTGGAATAGGCCTACTAATGTAACTGAAGTTAGAAGTTTCCTAGGCCTAGCAGGTTATTATCGAAGGTTTATTCAGGATTTCTCCAAGATTGCGGTACCTTTAACAAGATTAACCCGCAAGGAGAACAAATTTGATTGGTCAGAGGATTGCGAGAGAATCTTTCAGACCTTGAAAGAGTGTTTAACTACTGCCCCTGTTTTGGCTTTACCATCTGGAGAAGGAGGTTTTGTGGTATATACTGATGCTTTAGGTATTGGTCTAGGTTGTGTGCTCATGCAGCATGGGAAAGTGATAGCCTATTCTTCTAGGCAGTTAAGGAAGCATGAAGAGAACTATCCCGTTCATGATTTGGAGCTTGCAGCTGTGGTGTTTGCCTTGAAGATTTGGAGGCACTACTTGTATGGAGAGAGGTTTACGGTGTTCTCAGATCATAAGAGTCTGAAGTATTTATTTTCTCAGAAGGAACTTAATATGAGGCAGAGAAGATGGCTAGAGTATCTAAAGGACTTTGACTTCTCCATTGAATATCATCATGGAAAAGGGAATGTAGTGGCGGATGCCTTGAGCCGCAAGCCAATAGCTAAGTTGTCACATCTTATGTTGCAAGAATGGAGATTGTTGGAGCAGTTAGCTAGTTTGGATCTTAATGTTGACAAGGACCCGGTTACAATTGCTCATATTCAACTTAGACCAGAAATCTTGATAGAAATCAAGCCCTTGCAAGACAATGACCCAGAGTTGGTAGAGATCAAGGGGAGTTTGAGTAACAGACATGATTTCATGGTAGCTGACAATGGCAGGTTGTTGTTTCAGGGAAGGACCTGTGTGCCAGATGTAGCTGAAATAAAGAATAAGATTCTCGAAGAAGCTCATAAATCCAGATACACCATTCATCCGGGAGGTACCAAGATGTTTAAGGACTTGAAAAGATCCTTTTGGTGGCCGAATATGAAAAAGGAAATTACAGAATTTGTAAGTAGATGTTTGGTATGTCAGCAAGTTAAGGCTGAGCACTTTAGACCTGCAGGGAAATTAAAACCACTTGATATACCTTAATGGAAGTGGGAGAGTATTGACATGGATTTTATTATGGGTCTACCCAAGACTCGTAGTGGATTTGATGCAATATGGGTTATTGTGGACAGATTGACAAAGTCTACTCATTTCTTGTTCATTAAGTCGAAGTGGACAGTTGATGTCTTAGCTGCTTTATATATGAAAGAAGTTGTAAGACTCCATGGTATTCCAGTCAGCATTGTGTCCGATAGAGACCCCAGATTCACTTCACATTTTTGGAAGGGATTGCAAGAATCATCGGGAACCCGTCTGAATTTCAGTATAGCTTTTCATCCACAGATAGACGGACAGACTAAAAGAACCAACCAGATAGTGGAAGATATGCTTAGAGCCTGCATGATTGATTTTGGAGGTAGTTGGAGTGATCACTTGGCTTTGATTGAATTCGCCTACAATAACAGTTATCAGTCCAGCATTCAGATGGCTCCGTTTGAAGCCTTGTATGGAAGGAGTTGTCGATCCCCATTATGTTGGGATGAGGTAGGAGAGAAGTAATGGCTGGGACCAGATCTCATTTCTGAATCATCTAAGAATATTCACATTATCAGAGATCGGTTGCAAGTAGCACAATCAAGACAGAAGAGCTATGCTAACAAGAAGAGCCTTAATTTCAGATCGGTGAGCACGTGTTTCTGAAAGTTTCTCCCACGAGAGGGATTCAAAGGTTTGGCATTCAAGGCAAGCTGAGTCCAAGATATGTTGGTCCATTCAAAATTCAGAAAAGAATGGGGGAAGTTGCTTACCGTTTAGCACTACCGCCTCAGTTATCGGGAGTACATAATGTCTTCCATATGTCAATGCTATGGAAATATGTGTATGACCCCACTCATGTCATTCAGCATGCGGATTTGAAGCTGAAGGAAGATTTGACTTATGGAGAAAGATCAATCAAGATTTTGGATCGTAAGTAGCAGCAACTCAGGAATCGTTCCATATCCATGGTTAAAGTGCAATGGAGCCGGCGTAGAACTGAAAAGGCTACTTGGGAATCAGAAGATACCATGCGGAAGCAGTATCCCGACTTATTCTAGGTGAGTTTTCTCGCGCCCCATTTCCGTAAGTGCTGTGAATTTGGAGGACCAAATTCTTGTAAAGTGGGGGAGGGTGTAGCACCCTGATTTATTAAGGAATAAAATTTCGAGAAAATTAATAAGAAATTCCTTGAGAAATAGGATAAGTAAAATTTTGACTATTTTATAAAAATCTGGAAAAATTAGAATCTTGTAGAGGATGAAACGTTAAGTAAAATTGTCTTCTATGACCAGCCCAAATGAAATTCGTAAACAAGCCGAATTAGCAGATTAAGGCCCAAAACCACACTTAGCCTAATCGACCTTAAATCATGAAATTCGAGCCCAATACCCGATCATTTAAGCTCAAACCAGATTCAAAGAACAGCTAGGATCATCTCATCATTTCCCCTCTGATTGATCTTCGAAACCCTAACCCTAGAGAATGTAATTCGGATGAGAACGGCGGCGGCACCCTAATCCTTGCGATTCGCGCGCAACCGAGTTTGTGGACTCTTATCTCCACGACGGAACCCTCTAGAATGCAATTGGACCTATAAAAATAACCCTTATCCACCCTAGAATCGTTTAGTTGTTGTGGCGACCGGAGAGGAGCTCGATTGAGGGAGAATTTTGATGATTACTAGCGGTGTGTACCTAGCGCGATCGGCTTCCCTCTTCTTCCTTCATCCTTCGATTAAGGTAGGTGATAGTAAGCCAAACCCTAACTATTACATATAGATAGAAGCGTCATCTTGTCCTCTTTCCATTGGTCTAGAAAGCCCTAAATTTTATCTAGTATCCTGCTAGGATTTCAGGTTTTAGTAGAAGCATGCTAGAACTAGGGTTAACTATGTTTCATCTCGATTTAAGTAGGGATTTCAGGCACTAAACGTCCAATCGATCATGCTATCTTATATAACTTTTCATGCTCGTTCTATTGACTATAAAAGCCCTAATTTTCATGCTGTATATTGTGCATATTTAGTTATTATTGCTAACCCTAGCCAACCCCGCCGGAGACGGGCAAGGCGAAGGGGCGGCAGACTGATCTGACTTGTGCGGCCGCTCGATAGATCGCCCATACTCTGTAGGCGGCCGATTCTTGACTGTTCATATGTTTATCTTCAATCGCTTTTGTAGATTTCACGGCAGAACCCTAACCACCCTTTTCTTCAAGCGGCCAGTCTCAAACCGCTCATCTTCCCCAGCGGCACCCTACAGACCGCTCAACCCTAGCAGGCCTTCAGACCTGAAGGGGTATGAACGGCCTATCGGGCGACCGCCGAGGCGTGTGAGTGGCTCTACACGAATCACCCAACTACACAGAACTGCTTATTTCTTCACTTAAGCATGATTTATCTTAGTAGGTTAGTGGCTAATGGTAGGTTAACAACCCACATGATAACTGGAACTCATGGAAGTAAACAATTATGAATTTTTGCTAGTTGTCTTCACTTTATTCATCATGGCCTTAACCAATTTCAATATATTAAGTTCAACATGATTTTTTAAACCATGCTATTAAGATTGATTGACAGTCATTCTACTCCGGTAGGATTGGCTGACCGCTATACTTGGTTTTCGATGATTTGATAGCCTCATTTCCTTATAATGGTTGGGGCTCTCCGTCGGATACTCCTTCCGTGGGACTAGGACCTTCATTACAGGACCTCCGTAAGCCTCTGCGAGCCTGGGATTCCCACTAGGACACTGGGCAGGTTGTACCACCAAGACCTGAACCTGTTTACATGATCGAACCGCTTGGATTGTCATGTTATGAGTCACGGCTCAACTTGGACCCCCTGAGGCTTGAACGGCCCAAAAGGGACCGCTTATCTTATTGGGTGGACTGGTATGAACCGTGCATCCCTGGCCAAGTGCCACTTACATTGGTCAATTAACCTTGTTCTACCTTCGACCAAATCATGATTGATCGACCCAATAAGCCCTAGGCTGACCAGTGGAGAGTGGGCTGGACCCTGGTTCAGTTCTGCCCCACTTATGGCAGCCCGGAGCCCATTTTTGGGTGGATTTCTAGTCTTCTAGTTAGGCCCAATTTGAACGGACTGATTTGGACCGTCCATGTACTCGAGCGGATCTTAGTGGACCGTTCATCCACTGAGCGGCCCTATAAGGCCCGTTTACCTTGTTCTTGGGCTTCCAGCCCTTCTGGCCATGAGCGGCCCATTATCGACCGTCCATTTATTGAGCGGCCCATTATCGACCGTCCATTTATTTGAACAGCCCGATATGGACCGTGTATCTTCCAGAAAATGATTTCCATGGTTGTTCATGTTTGAATCCAAGGACTTGTCGGTTCTTGATAATTTGAACTTTCTGGTCAAAATATCTCTTCGACTTTTTTTTTCAACACCGGCCAAACAGGGTCTAGGACTGGTCGAGTGCACAATCCCCCAGAAGAGGAATGTGGTCTCACTCCCCCAGTTCGAACAAAAAATTTTATTGATTCAATCAAAGAATACACTATCTCCGGGGCATACCCCTGTCCATATCTATAGCCAACGACCAGGAAAACTATAAAGCCAAGGACCTATCTACAAAGGCGCAGAGTGGGCATTTTGCCCTTGTCCATTCTGATAGCCCCCCTACCCAATTTAGGGAGGCCATTTATACAAGTGAAGATGTTATTACATTGGGCGGAACAAGCATAGGAAGCTAAGGCGTCTGCCACTTGGTTACCTTCCCTATAAGTGTGTTGCACCAAATAGCCACTCTTGGCTAAAAGATCAAGAGTTTCCTTCCACCAAGGGAGAATAACCCAACTAGGAGCCATTCCCTTCCGGACAGACTCCACCAACAGTGTGCAGTCTGAAAAAATAGCTCCCACCTGGAGACCTCCATTCACAACTAGGGATAAGCCATCATGTAAGGCCCTAGTTTCAGCTAAGATGATGCTGCCTTCTCCATAATAGAATGCAAAACAGATTATCATGTTACCATCTTGATCCCGAACGCAGCCACCACCCCCACATCTTCTTGGGTTTCCTATGGATGCTCCATCTACATGCAGAGTGAATTGAGAAGAAGCCAGGCTGCAAGTCACTGCAATGGGTTGCTTTAGACTAACCTTAGGGAATAACTGATAGTGGCCTAAGATGTTCTTTTGTTAAACCGAGAGATGAGAAGAAAAGGCAATCTTATCTAGAGCAAAATCAATGGCTGTGATGATGTTCCTTTTAATTTTCAGCCTATTAGGAACAGTACCTTCATATTTGTGAGCACATCTAGATTTCCAAATTTCCCAGAGCAGCAAAATAATAGTGTACATACCAACATAGCTGAATGCAGACCGCAGGTTGGTACCGGCCAAAATATTCCAACAGCGAATTGTTATCTGATCACTCAGGTTAATCTTCACATTAATCAGTGGGATAATCCATTTCCATAGGTCATCTGCCATATCACTCTTGATAAAGAGATGATTAAGATCCTCTTGGGTTGGGGATTTGCAGCAAACACATTTAGAGGCCAGAGGAATTCCACACTCTGTCACGATGCCGTCAACTGGAACCGCTTGGTGAAGGAGTTTCCAAAAGAAAAGAGCAGCCCTTGGAGCAATTCTAGAATGCCAGAGGTTGGTCCAAGGTCGCCTGATAAGTCCTGCTAGTCTCAGTAAATTGTAGGAGGACTTAACAGAAAATTCACCATTCGCTGTGCCAGTCCAGACGCAGCAATCTTCCCCATTGCCCATCAGAATAGTGGGAGTGTCATTGCCGAGGAGGATCCTAGCAGTAAGGAGAGGATCAAGTGCAACCTCCCTAACAGACACTCTGGGCAGAGCCTGGAGTCTCATAACTTAATTCTGCTGGACTTTGTTAATAAGGGGCCCATTCCCAGTCCAATTGTCTTTCAAGAAATCAATTTCATTCCCTTCACCAATCAGCCATCTAGAATTATTAGAAATGAGATCCTTGGCTTTTTGAAAAACACCAATAGGCATGCCAGCTGGGAAGGGCTTTAAGAAGTCTAACAAATTGGTTTTAATGAATCTCTGACGAGCATACCGAGACCAAAGAGAATCACCATGTATAATCATCCAAAGCCTCTTAACAGCAAGAGCAACTTGAAAGAGACTAAGATCCCTAATGCCAAGACCTCCTTGCTGATGAGGTTTTTGTATGCAATGCCAAGCAACCCTTGGAATTCTTCGAGGTAAGTTCTATACCTTGTCATATTGGCCATTTAACTTGATTAAAGTCTAGACATACTTGGGATCTTGGATCTATTAAACTAATGCCAACGCATCATAAGGGCCCGGTCTGGTCCTGGGAGGAGCGCCCGAAAAGTACTTGTGCCCCGGGGAGTTTGAATAACATGGTGAGGCATTGCACCGAGTGCATGACTAGCGTGATGTCTACGATAATAATCTATTACTTGAATTTTTCTTGACTTGGTTAGTTCTTGCTTGTTGGCCAATTTCCAGTTACATCATGGTATCGCCTTCTCTTTATTCTATTACTTTGTCATTTCAGTTCGCTCTTTATTTTCGCACTTAAAAATACAATTAATTGGTTAATTATTTAAACTTGCCTGTTATTACCTACTGAGCGTTCGCTCACCCAGTTGCTCCCCTCTTTCAGGTAGCTCAAGTGAGGATTCGCAGACTAATGGGGATGGGCAAGAGTGATGGCCACGGAGCAAACCTGTTAGAAGCCGTGTGAAGCTAGTCATAGTTCTTGTGTCTAGTTATGTTTAGATTGTGTGTGTTTGAAAGAGTTATAATTTCGAGATTAGAAATTGTAATATTGTCAAGTGGATGTTATGTAGGAAGTTTGTTTAAGAGAGTTTATGTGATTGTAACATGGATCTTTAAATAAAATTTTAGTTATAGAGTTATTTCTGTTTAAGATATTGTGTTGATCTTTAGCTTAGGATAGCATGTCTGTAAATCAATATATTTTCATTGTTTGTTTCTACTGCCAGTCCCGATATTCCGCATCGGGGCGTGACACCGGTAGTTTTTATTCGGCAGGGGTTAGGCCCTGAAGGGAGTGGATTGTTCCCTCGACAGATGTGGCCATCTAGGCCTCCTTCGCCACTCCTTTCTTTTTCTTCTTCTTCTACCTTTTTCTTCTTTTCTTCTTTTCTTTGTTCCTTTTTTTCCTTCTTGGGGCGGGGGGGGGGGGGGGGGGGGTTGATTTCCCCTCCCTTCTTCTTTTCTTTCTTTTCTTCTTTTTAGCAGCTTTCATGACTCCTGAAAGCTTTGGGTGCCCCGGCATAACATCTTTGAGGCCACAAAAAGGGTTTTGCTTAGTCGAGCTTTTCTTTTCTTTTGCTTGTGAAGAGGAGGGAGGGCGGGAACAACCCCCTCTCTCTATAGAGGCGTATGAGCCGGGTGCTCTAGATGAGCTATTCTCCATTGCTGGCTTCGCCGCCTCAGTATTCAGCATATTTTGAAGGTCGCCCCTAAAAGGCTAGGGAGGCTAGCCGCTGGGAGAAGAGTTCCCAAATTTTGCTGGGACAGCCGAGTTCTGAAGATGAGAAGCTCGAGGCGAGACCGAGCCTGATATTGACCCTAGTCATGACGACTGCCAGAACAGCACCTGCAAACCATCAAAACAGGCAAACATTGTTATTGAAAGGCCAAAGGGGCCCTGTTCCTGGGGAGGAGATGAAGGGAAGCTTGGTCCCACCGGGCGTGCCAGACTTGTGGACACACTTTTTGGACTGCTTATTTATTTCTTTTATTCATATTTTTATTCATTTTATTTGCTTGTTAATTCATTTATTTGATTTCATTTATTTAGTTTGTTCATTTATTTGTTAATTTATTTCATCTATTTTAGTGCATGGGCGTGCCAGTCACATATGTGACAGATTATGTTCAAGCTCCGAGACTAGAGTGGTCCGGAGCCAGTGGTGCGCGCCGTCTGACTGGTCAGACGATGGTGTGTGTTGTGTCGGGATAGAAACCTGCTATGTCGTAAAGGCCATGACATTAATTACATCCCCTCGGAGAGGGAAAAACCCTTGATTATTCGCCAGAAAAAAGGGGCCTTATGGCCTGAAATTAGTGCTAACGAAATGAGATTAGTGAAATCTCATACTGTGTTTGAACAGACCCCGCGTTGGGGTGCAAACGTTCAAAATATGTCGGTCACTCGTGGACCATTTCATATTCGAACGAAAGTCCGTGTTTGTAGCACAATAAAGCCGGAAATAAACCTGTAGGCAAGTTTAATAAGATGCGGGATTAGATCCCGATAGAGATGGGTCAAGTTTGATGAACTGTTGGCCCGAGCAATGTCGGATCATGGCCATGTCGAGATGATTCTCGAGATCCAGACCCAACTTAATGGGGCGGCATTGATATTCCTTCAGTATCGGGTCTTAGGAGAGCGGGGCTCCGAAACTGACATTATTATGTTTTGTTTGCTGAGTTATTTATTTATTTTTATTCGGATGCATGGGTGTAGTTTTTTTGTTCATTATATATATATATATATATATATATATATATATATATATATATATATATATATATTATGCTCTTTAATCATGTCTCTCCCCTTTGTTTATTCTTTAACCATTGGTTATTTATTCATTTGTTACCATTTTTTGTTTATCTTCCCACCCCTTTTTGTCACATTCGGTTATTGCTATTTAGTTGTTTTCCCTCTTATACATTTCCTATTTTTTTGCTTTGTTTATTTCCCTTTTCATTTGCTTAGAGAGGAGAAAGGAGAGGGATGTGAGATGCAGATGAGGTGAGAGGGTGAGAGGGAAGATGGTGAACCTGTGTGATTGAGAGTGTAGAGTGGAGAGAGATGAGAGGGTGAGAGGGTGTATCGGCGCAGGGCTAAGAGGAATGGGGGACAGTGAATCAGCGTTGAAGTTAGAATGGGAGAGAGGGTGTATCAGCGTGAGAAGGGGGCTAATCCGGTGTGCACGGACTGGCGCCGGATCACCCCCGCTTCCCCCTTTTTTTTATTTTGAAACGGGGCTTTGGTCGACCGAACCGGCGCTGTCGGTCGACCGATGCACCCAGCGGCGGGGGCAAGTCGACTTGGCCAGGGGGCTAGTCGACTTCCCCCCTCGCAGTAGAAGAACGAAGGGGTGGAGAGAAGAGGCAAGTCGACTTGGGGCCCAGCCAAGTTCACTTTCCCCAGACTGGCCAAAGTTTCTTTTTGTTTTGTCGTTTCTTGTGTTCAGAGTGTTCGTTTAAGAACGTAGATTAATGAATCTCTTTGGGTGCTTGAAGTATAAATCTTAATGATTATGAAGGGGGTTTATTATGCATGTGTGATGCTAGTGACTCAATGCAAGGGAGGACACGTGATGGTGCGGACACCCGAGCAGTCGATCGGCACGACACGCCGAACCACCGGTACCGCACGCGGAGCACGACACGAGCCACCACAGCATCCATCTGGCTCGGAGACAGCCTGGAGACTCCGCCTTGAGCTTCCCCATTTATTATATTCAGTTAGACTTTATGTGTGTTTAATTTGCATTTATTTCGTTACGTCCGGTTGGCCATTTTGAGTGTAATAGGGGCTTACGAGCATTTCGGACCCCGTGGGCCCCACAGGCCTCCCGGGCCCCACCCCATTGGGCCACCTCATCCCAGGGTCCCACGTGGGGCCAGTCAACATGCCACATGGGAGCATCTAGAAGGTTGACTTGTATTTGAACACATGGGGGACAATGGACTTAAAAAGTCCAAGGAGGCTACCTACCTCCCACCTACCATTTCCAACCTTCCACCACCCCCCCCTTTAATATTATATTGTATTTTGTGTGTGTTTCACATGCCATCCTAGCCCTTCATCCCCATCCCCTAGATCCAATGGCTATGGATGGATGTGAGATGTAGACTATTTAAGGTTGTAATTTCCCATTTTATGCAATTAATGCCATTTGAAAGTTGGAAAAAAATCTCTTGAGCAGGCCTAGGCCGCCCCCTTCCTCTCTCCCTCTCCCCCTTGCAGCTGTGAAGGCTGCCTCTTGGTGGTGTGACTCCACCCTATCAGTTCCGGTCGCCGCCGCCGCCGCCACGAGCCGCCATCGCCACCGCCGGAGTTCTGTCCGCGCAGTACCACAGCCACTTCAACGAAATTCCAGTCTCAGCCACGGCCTCAGATCGAGCTGGAACTTTTACTGGATGTCCCAGAGGTGTCCAGCACGTCCTCAGAATTTTGGTTGGTCATAAAGATCTCATTTGGTATTTTTTGATTTTCGTCCAATCACAGTTTCCAGATCTGTCTACTGTCTGTTTCCATTTCCACCCGCCCAGAGTTTCAAGTCTTAGGTCCTTTTTTTGATTTTCTTTGGTTCGCCCAATTTAACTGGGTGTTCCTTGCATCCATCCCTTCATCCACCATTATTTTTAATTTTTGGTTCGTCCATTTCATATTTTCTAAAATTCGTTCTCAGTCCTAGCTACAGTACTTTCTGCCAATTCCCAGATCCGACCACCAGACACTCCAAAACTCCTATCAAATCACCACCAGCTCCAAATCCAATTCTAAAAATTTTTCCAGCTTCATGGTTTGAATATCTACAAAGTTGAAGAAGAGCTTGAAGTCTGATTCCTACGGAAAGTAGGCGGTCAATGGTGGTTCTCAGACAAGTACCCTGTAAATCTGATGTCTCGGTTACTGTACAACAGGGATTTGTAAATTCATTAAAGTCTAGATCTGGCTAGATCCATCAGATCTCTCTGAGTCTAGATTGAAGCATTTGAAGAGAGATTTCCAACGATAGCTCATGCGTCCCGATCCGACGTCGGGATCGACCGCAGCGGCTGTTTTCGCCGGAGCGCGCGCAGGGAAAACAGAACTGAAATCCGTGGGCAGCCATTCCACAACTTGAAGATCGGACCCGACCGGCCACCAATCGGTGTCTCCGGCCGACCGCCGTCCGTGGAGGCGCGCCACCAAGGGTCTCCATCATAGTGGGACCCACCTCCGCAGATCCAGAGGACAGCGCCATCCGTGGGCCCCACGGGCCCGCAGAACCCGCCGTTCGGGAAGCACGAAAACGCGGAGTTCAGCGCGTCGAGTCGACATCAAGATGCTGCCTGTCAACCTGATTTGCGTGATCCCCGGGGCCCACATGTGACATTTTACCTCCCTGCGTGGAGTGGGTCGAATCCTTTTGTACTGCTGTGAGTTATGTTAACCGGGGGTCCGTAAGTCAGCCGGGGTGTCTTCGCCACGCCGGGTGCGTGGAGGTAAAGGTCTTAACTTCTTGGCGTTACATTGCTTAGCTAGTATACGGTCTTAGGCCGCTGCCGAGAGTGTAGGTTCCTAGCCCGTGTGTCCATGTCACCGCTGTGAGCGTGAGAGTGACCCGTCCCGCTACTCGATCCGAGTCCGGAAGTGAGTCTGACTACCTTGAACTCTGCCAGTTCCTTAACCGCGCACGATCCACGCTTTCCCTCGCATGGGACGCCGAGTGATCTTGTACTTCTGTTAGCGACGTTTGCCACTAGGAGCTCGTAGTGTCGGGCTTAGCGTCTCCCTGGTGTGTATTGCTGGTCGCGTCTTCATTTAGAGCCCGAGGGTGGCACTGTATAGTGTCGTCTCCCGTGTCCGTCCCGCATCAGTTTGGTATCAGAGCAGTCGAGTCTAGGGTAGTCGTTGCCTAAGTCTTGCATAGTCTAAGGTTACCCCACACACACCTTCACTCGGTATATCCAAAGGTGTTGTCCGACCGTTAGGCTTCGCCTACCGGGAAGACCACACACTTGCGCGAGTGACCTTCGGGTCGATTACCTCCGCCGCGTACCGAGTCTTGGCCGTGTCTAGGGTGTAGTCGAGTCTCATTCTTTTCAAAATAAAAAAAAAAGGAGTGTTTTCAAATTGCAATTAGGTCTAAGTGTATCATTTAGTGTGTTTGCATTAGTCGGTCGTTGTCACCTAGTCCGTACGTCTTTGCATGCCCACCCGTCGAGGCACCCAATACTCGCCACCACCACCTATGGCGGACTCCCGAGCCCGTAGTTCCGATGAGTCTTCCACGGCCGAGATGTTCCGGGCCATCATGGATCGTTTAGACACGCGTATGGATGGTCTTAGTACGCGTATGGATGGCATAGGGACGCGTCTAGAAGGGAGGATGAAGGTCCTCGAGGATCGTGCCGGGGTTTCGGAGCAGTCCATTCAAGGCCTTGTTGGGAGGATTGCCGTCCTAGAGAGGGGCCCAGTAGCGGCGCAACCCGCGCCGATGAACGGCCAACAAGAGCCGGTGCAGCAACCCGCTGTGCCAAGGGCTCAGGTAGAGGATGTCGGGAGGCAACAGGCGCCTATAGTGGATGATTATGCCTCCGACAATGATCACGGGGGTAACGGTCGTCGTCATCAACGACGGAATCGTGATGACGAGGATGACGACCGCATTCTTAGGGGTGTGCGTGCGGACCCTCCCACTTTTAGCGGGTCCTTGGACCCTAGGGTGTATCTAGTTGGGAGGCCGGTATGGACCGGTACTTCGAGTGGTTTGAGATGACGGACCACCGAAGAGTCCGATATGCGAAGATGAAGCTGCAAGGGCAGGCCCAAACTTATTGGATCAATGTGGAGAGCCTGCTCAACCAGCGACGTCAACCCCAAATCGGTACCTGGGATGATATGAAACTCAAATTGAGGGAGAAGTACCTTCCTGCCTCATATCGCCAACGTCTTATAGACAAGTGGCAAAGCATCTCCCAAGGGAACCGATCCGTGACCGAGTACACCGCCGAGTTCGATGAGTATTATTTGCGGTGCGGGGTCACGGAAGAGAGCACCATGACGATATCCCGCTTTCGGAGAGGTTTGCGGCCTAATTATCAATATGAACTCTTTCGCCGCAATGCCACCACTTTGGAGCAGGCATATCAGATTGCTCTCGAATTGGAGCAGTTCGAGGCCGAGTTCGAGTCACCCCATCGGTTGGGCTCCTTTCCCCTTCGTAGTGTCGAGTCCCGTGGCTCATCTGGCACATATCCGAGGGCCCCCATGGCTAGACCTCAGGAGCCCGCTCGCCACGAGCCCTTTTCTCCTAGGCCTCGCCCTCCACCCCCGAGGGACCTTCCTCGTCCCCAGCATCTTACGGCCCCACCCATAGCCCGTCCCCCGGCACCCGCACCACCCGCACGTCCTTTGTTGCCTACGCCTCCTATCCGTCGAGAGGATAAAGGTAAAGGACCTATGATTGGGGAGCCTAGTGGATCACGGCAGCAGTGTTATCGCTGCAATGGGTTTGGCCATTTCGCCAACCAGTGTCCCACCCGCCCATCTCTTCACATTGGGGACACACAGGCCGAGGATACCACCCCTGTGGGACTAGAGTTAGTCAGCTATGAGGCAGATGAAGAGCTAGCTGACGAGTACTATGAGATGGGAGGTGAGGCCCAGGATGCCCAGCAGTTAGACGATACCCATGTGGGGGTCGTCAGATGTATCCTCACCCAGCCACAGGTCAGTGATGACTGGCGTCGGACCACTATCCTTCATGTATTCTGTAGGCTGGGAAAGCAGATTTGCAAGGTGGTCATCGATAGCGGGAGTTGCATCAATGCAATCTCCACGAGCGCTGTCACTCGTCTTGGTCTCACACCCGTAGACCATCCTTGTCCCTATCAGGTATCATGGGTGGATACCACTTCCATTTCGGTCAGGCTGCGGTGCTTGGTCCCGCTGCAGCTCCACTCCTACCGTGACGAGATCTGGTGTGATGTTCTCCCCATGGAAGTGGGAAGTATCATTCTTGGTAGACCGTGGTTATTCGATCGAGATGCTACACTCCATGGTCGGTCGAACACCTGTACCTTCGACCACGATGGTCAGCGGGTCACCCTCCAACCCGTTCGGCCCAGGAGCCCATCGGTCCGGGGTCCTACTGGCCCTAGTACTCCCAAGCCTTCCGTACCCGGGCCCAGTACCCCATCCCCCGCTCGGACTATGACCGTTACCTCTGGCCCAGGAGAGCCCTCGACCAGGAGATTGATGATGATTAGCTCCCGGGAAATGGAGCAGGAGCTTAGTCAGGGCTGTCCGGTGTTTGCCATTACGGTCCGAGAGGTGGAGCGGGACTCCGAGGGTGAGCTCCCACCCGAGGTTGTTCCCATTCTGCAGGAGTATGCTGATGTATTCCCCGATGAGCTTCCCGGGGGACTCCCACCTATGCGGGATATTCAGCATGCCATCGACCTTGTTCCGGGCTCTTCTTTGCCCAATCTTCCTCATTATCGCATGAGTCCCACGGAGCATGCCGAGCTTAAATGGCAGGTCGATGAGTTAGTGCAGAGAGGATCTGTTCGGGACAGCATGAGTCCATGTGATGTACCCGCGTTACTCGCCCCGAAGAAGGATGGCACGTGGAGAATGTGCATTGATAGTCGTGCCATCAACAAAATCACCGTGAAGCACAGGTTCCCTATTCCCCGCCTTGATGACATGCTAGACATGATGGCAGGTGCCACTATCTTTTCAAAGATCGATCTTAAGAGTGGCTACCATCAGGTGAGGATTAGGCCAGGTGATGAGTGGAAGACCGCATTTAAGACCAAGGACGGTCTATATGAGTGGTTGGTCATGCCTTTTGGTTTGACCAATGCCCCTAGCACATTCATGCGACTCATGACACAGGTCCTTCGACCTTTCATTGGAGTCTTTGTAGTGGTGTACTTTGACGACATCCTTATCTATAGTCGCACCACGGGGGACCACTTAGAAAACCTTCGGTAGGTCTGTCTTCTTCTCAGGCGAGAGCAGCTTTATGTAAACCCACAGAAGTGTGCCTTCATGACACCTCAGCTTACCTTCTTGGGTTTTATTGTGTCTAGTATTGGGGTCTCCGCCGATCCGGAGAAGGTCCGGGCCATTGTTGAGTGGCCGGAACCCCGTACGATTCATGACGTCCGCAGCTTTCATGGTCTTGCGACGTTCTATCGTCGCTTTATCCGCGGATTTAGTTCCGTCACTGCCCCGATCATGGATTGCATCCGTAAGGGCACATTTGTATGGACGAAGGCCGCATCTGCTGCCTTCAGGGACATCAAGGAGCGCATGACCCAGACACCTATCCTTCGGCTGCCTGATTTCTCGAAGGTGTTTGAGGTCTGTTGTGATGCGTCGGGTGTTGGGATAGGAGGAGTTTTGAGTTAGGAATCCCACCCGATCACATATTTCAGCGAGAAGCTGAATGACGCGAAACTGCGATATTCCACATATGACAAAGAGTTTTATGCAGTTGTTCAGGCTCTTAGGCATTGGAGGCATTACCTATTACATCAGGAGTTTGTCTTATACTCCGATCATGAGGCTTTGAGGTACCTCCATTCCCAAAAGAAGCTGAATTCGCGTCATAGTCGTTGGGTTGAGTATCTCCAGCAGTTCACCTTTGTGCTAAAACATAAGGCTGGAGTGGAGAACAAGGTGGCCGATGCCTTGAGTCGGCGAGCATGTCTTCTTACCACCATGAGTGCCGAGGTCATAGGGCTAGAGAAGATGAAAGAGGCCTATGTTGATTATCCTGACTTCGGTCAGATTTTTACTACTCTCCAGGCCGGGCCCTCGAGAGACCTTGATGAGTATGTGCTTCAGGAGGGTTACCTCTTTCGAGGTAGCAGGCTATGTGTTCCCCGAACTTCGGTTCGAGATTTCTTAGTGTGGGAACTACATGCGGGAGGTCTAGCCGGCCACTTTGGTCGGAACAAGACTATTGAGGCAGTGGAGCATCGTTTTTATTGGCCGAGCTTGAAGCGCGATGTTGCTAACATCGTGGCTCAGTGCCGTACTTGTGCTACGGCCAAAATGAAGAAGCAAAGCTCGGGCCTTTATACGCCTCTCCCCGTGCCTGATGCCCCGTGGCAGGATGTCAGTATGGATTTTGTTTTGGGATTGTCACGTACCTCCAGGAAGCATGATTCGGTCTATGTGGTGGTTGACCGTTTCTCGAAGATGGCCCTCTTTATCCCTTGCTCAAAGACTTCGGATGCTTCTAGGGTAGCCCGCCTATTCCTTACTCATGTGGTGTGCAAGTTCGGGTTGCCTCGCACTATAGTGTCTGACCGTGATGTTAGGTTCACTTCCTATTTTTGGAAGACACTATGGCATATGATGGGTACGCACCTCAAGTTTTCCACTGCATACCATCCCCAGACAGATGGTCAGACCGAGGTGGTCAATAGGAGTCTGGGTGATCTTTTGAGATGTCTTGTTAGGGACCGCATTGGGGATTGGGATCTCATTCTACCTATGGCTGAGTTTGCATATAATGATTCGGTGAATAGGTCTACTGGCATGAGTCCATTTGAGATTGTCACAGGTCGTAGGCCTAGGAAACCCGTTGACCTTGTCCCCATGCCTGTCCATGCTAGAGTGTCGGAGTCGGCCGAGTCGTTTGCTAGGCATGTTAGGAGTTTGCATGACGACATCCGTCGTCACATTGAGGCCAGCAATGCACGGTACAAGGAGTTAGCCGATGCCCACCGACACCACCGAGAGTTCCAGGAGGGCGAATACGTCATGATCAGGGTAAGACCTGAACGGTTTCCCTCTGGAACCGTTAAGAAGTTGCAAGCTCGCGGAGCCGGTCCCTTTAGAGTGTTTAAACGTGTTGGATCCAATGCGTATGTTGTGGACCTGCCCGAGGAATATGGTATAAGCTCTACCTTCAATGTATCGGATCTTGTTGCATATAGGGACCCAGCGGTGATCCCTAGTGAGCCTTTTGAGCCATCTCCTCCCCTTGAGAGTGATCCCACACCTGAGTGTCCACTTCCACCTCCAGCCCCTTTTTCACGGCAGCGTGAGCATATAGATCGTATACTGGACGAGCAGGTGACAGTTACCAGGAGTGGATCTTACCCGCGCTACCTAGTGCGATGGAGAGGACGGCCCGCTACTGAGGACACTTGGATCACACATGGCGAGTTGCAGCGGATCGATCCGGACCTTTTGGAGCGATACAGGAGCGATGCAGACCCTTACTCGACAGGGTCGAGTTTCTCCCACCCGGGGAGAATTCGTGCGGACACCCGAGCAGTCGATCGGCACGACACGCCGAACCACCGGTACCGCACGCGGAGCACGACACGCGCCACCACAGCATCCATCTGGCTCGGAGACAGCCTGGAGACTCCGCCTTGAGCTTCCCCATTTATTATATTCAGTTAGACTTTATGTGTGTTTAATTTGCATTTATTTCGTTACGTCCGGTTGGCCATTTTGAGTGTAATAGGGGCTTACGAGCATTTCGGACCCCGTGGGCCCCACAGGCCTCCCGGGCCCCACCCCATTGGGCCACCTCATCCCAGGGTCCCACGTGGGGCCAGTCAACATGCCACATGGGAGCATCTAGAAGGTTGACTTGTATTTGAACACATGGGGGACAATGGACTTAAAAAGTCCAAGGAGGCTACCTACCTCCCACCTACCATTTCCAACCTTCCACCACCCCCCCCCCTTTAATATTATATTGTATTTTGTGTGTGTGTCACATGCCATCCTAGCCCTTCATCCCCATCCCCTAGATCCAATGGCTATGGATGGATGTGAGATGTAGACTATTTAAGGTTGTAATTTCCCATTTTATGCAATTAATGCCATTTGAAAGTTGGAAAAAAATCTCTTGAGCAGGCCTAGGCCGCCCCCTTCATCTCTCCCTCTCCCCCTTGCAGCTGTGAAGGCTGCCTCTTGGTGGTGTGACTCCACCCTATCAGTTCCGGTCGCCGCCGCCGCCGCCACGAGCCGCCATCGCCACCGCCGGAGTTCTGTCCGCGCAGTACCACAGCCACTTCCACGAAATTCCAGTCTCAGCCACGGCCTCAGATCGAGCTGGAACTTTTACTGGATGTCCCAGAGGTGTCCAGCATGTCCTCAGAATTTTGGTTGGTCATAAAGATCTCATTTGGTATTTTTTGATTTTCATCCAATCACAGTTTCCAGATCTGTCTACTGTCTATTTCCATTTCCACCCGCCCAGAGTTTCAAGTCTTAGGTCCTTTTTTTGATTTTCTTTGGTTCGCCCAATTTAACTGAGTGTTCCTTGCATCCATCCCTTCATCCACCATTTTTTTTAATTTTTGGTTCGTCCATTTCATATTTTCTAAAATTCGTTCTCAGTCCTAGCTACAGTACTTTCTGCCAATTCCCAGATCCGACCACTAGAAACTCCAAAACTCCTATCAAATCACCACCAGCTCCAAATCCAATTATAAAAATTGTTCCAGATTCATGGTTTGAATATCTACAAAGTTGAAGAAGAGCTTTAAGTCTGATTCCTACGGAAAGTAGGCGGTCAATGGTGGTTCTCAGACAAGTACCCTGTAAATCTGATGTCTCGGTTACTGTACAACAGGGATTTGTAAATTCTTTAAAATCTAGATCCGGCTAGATCCATCAGATCTCTCTGAGTCTAGATTGAAGCATTTGAAGAGAGCTTTCCAACGATAGCTCATGCGTCCCGATCCGACGTCGGGATCGACCGCAGCGGCTGTTTTCTCCGGAGCGCGCGCAGGGAAAACAGAACTGAAATCCGTGGGCAGCCATTCCACAACTTGAAGATCGGACCCGACCGGCCACCAATCGGTGTCTCCGGCCGACCGCCGTCCGTGGAGGCGCGCCACCAGGGGTCTCCATCATAGTGGGACCCACCTCCGCAGATCCGGAGGACAGCGCCATCTGTGGGCCCCACGGGCCCGCAGAACCCACCGTTCGGGAAGCACGAAAACGCGAAGTTCAGCGCGTCGAGTCGACATCAAGATGCTGCCTGTCAACCTAATTTGCGTGATCCCCGGGGCCCACATGTGACCTTTTACCTCCCTGCGTGGAGTGGGTCGAATCCTTTTGTACTGCTGTGAGTTATGTTAACCGGGGGTCCGTAAGTCAGCCGGGGTGTCTTCGCCACGCCGGGTGCGTGGAGGTAAAGGTCTTAACTTCTTGGCGTTACATTGCTTAGCTAGTATATGGTCTTAGGCCGCTGCCGAGAGTGTAGGTTCCTAGCCCGTGTGTCCATGTCACCGCTGTGAGCGTGAGAGTGACCCGTCCCGCGACTCGATCCGAGTCCGGAAGTGAGTCTGACTACCTTGAACTCTGCCGGTTCCTTAACCGCGCACGATCCACGCTTTCCCTCGCATGGGACGCCGAGTGAGCTTGTACTTCTGTTAGCGACGTTTGCCACTAGGAGCTCGTAGTGTCGGGCTTAGCGTCTCCCTGGTGTGTATTGCTGGTCGCGTCTTCATTTAGAGTCCGAGGGTGGCACTGTATAGTGTCGTCTCCCGTGTCCGTCCCGCATCACGTGACATGCCTTTTTTTTGTTTGAGATGAACCCGTGGGGGTCTCCCTTTTTTAGCGTTTGTTCAAGGTTAATGTAGTAGGCAATGCAGAGATACCTTTGTCCTTGGCCCATGAGAGGTCCATGCCAATGCGGTTGATGCTTCGGGGGTCCTTTTATTCATTTTTTGTTTACTCAGCCTCACTTTCATGGTTAGCAAAGTTTAGATATGTGTTTCTTGTTTGCCGCGTTCCTAGTGGAATTTCGACAGCACCTCTCCTGAACCCGGGGTTTGTGGAGTGTAAAATCGAGACTCGCCCACGGAGGGATCCAAGACGGCCTCAAAGATTCTTGGGTGAGCTAAAGATAGCTATCTCATGACCCAAAGTGAGCATGGAAACCCAAGGGCTAGCCTTGAAGGGATCCTAATGGCACATGGGCTGTGTTTTCTAAAATTCTGGGACATAGGTCCAATATGTTACCAGGCGGACGGCCGCTGCTGTTCACTTCTCAAGCGGGGCTCCCCAGGGGCCATACTATGTAAAAGTAAGCCTCGGGGGACCTGGTGTGATCACCGTATCACATGTGGAGGATGAGAGCAGAAGACCAAGAACCGGGCAAAAGATGGAAGAGGCATGCTCGAGAGAGAGAAGGGGGAACTGAAATGAAAACCATAACTTTTACAGAACTAACACTTTTATTCTCTGCAAGAATGGCAGATACGAGGAAGACATACATCATATAAAAAGAAAAGAGGTAGAAAGCTGGAAAATACATTGATGGGGGGAACCCCAGGACCTCAACTCTCTCCCTCTCCTTTCTTTCACTCTGCAGAAGCAAGCGTACAGACGGGCTCTCAACTCACCTTTTTTTTTCTTCTTCTTCGTGGTGTGGCCTCTCCTCTCTTCTGCAGCCAACGCCCTCTTGTAGCCGGGGAGAATCCAGAGGAACCAAGGAGCCCCTTCAGCCTTTTTCCAACCTAGCTGCCAACCCCTGCTCGATGGAGTTGTACCTCCCTTTATAGGAGTGGAGGTGGGGGGGGGGGTGTTCGAACCTCACCCCTCCTTTTTTTCCTTTTCTTTTCCCTCCTTTTCCCGCTTGAACACGTTTCAGAGCCTGACACAGGGTGGCAAGAGGTAGCAGTCGTGTCCTCACGAGAGTGGCCGAGGTCGACGTCGAGGGCCTGCCACCATCGCGTTGTCAACTTGAGCGCGAGACAGATGCACAAGCATTGAATGCTCATGCGACGAGATTGGTGACTTCGAGCTTGAGGTGATGGGGCTTGCATTCTTATGCCGGTCCATTGCCAAGCCCAACGTTTAACCAGCGGGTAAACCTTCCACGCAGGGGTCCTTCAGTGGCTAGTTGAATGGGCATTGAATGCCTTGTCGGAAGGGGGACTCTTCTTCTTCCTCTGCAACCTCGCGAAACAGAGTGCCGTAAATGGATGAACAGTGGGCTCAAGCGACATTTCTCAATCGGTGTCGTCTTATGGCGCTGGTTCGAGTGGTTGAATAAGGTCACGCCATATCAAGTGGTCAGCCTAGAGGGGCACCGGTTGAAGAGGTTAGAGCTTGGCGTCGGTTCACATGTGGCTTGGAGGGAGCTTGCGTTGGTTCAGGTGTGGAGGAGTGAGGGCGCCGACTCAAGCTTTGCATGGGATGATTCCTTGCGCGCCGGTTCAAGAGGGCCCATGGGGGCGCCGATTCATGCTCCATTAGAGCACCCTATGCGCCGATTCACATGTAAGGAGGGGAAGCCTTGTGTGCGCCGGTTCATGCAGCCCATGGGGGCTCAGTGCCGATTCATGAAGCCCCTTGGTGAGGACACGCGCCACAGTTTACGACGGAGTACACGGATCTCGCCGGCATCCCTTTGGCTCGGCGACCAGTTGGCAGATTAGCGGAGCTATCATCACTTATTTTATGCTTTGGGCCATGTTGGGCCTTGGTTTAGTCCATGTGTGGACATTTTTCTTTCAGTCATGGACCTTTGTAGGCCAATTAGGCTTTTATTACGTTTGGTAGGCTTGCTAGGAGGCTAAGGAGGTTAATGGGCCACTTCTTGGTTCACTCCTCTGGCCCACTTGGGCTTGGCCGCACCCTTTTCCCCTAGGCCCACTTTGGGAGGCGCACCCCACCCTAGGGTTAGGGTTGGGGGCGGACCATTCCCTCCTCCTCTTGGAGAGGATAGCAGCCGCCCTTCCCCACTTGCCCTCTCCCTCTTTTGGCCGCTCCCACCATTCACTCCTAGATTCTAGGAAGTGTGATTTCCCTTCCCAAGGTGTGGCCGCACCCCTCCTCCCTCTCTCCTTGGCTAGGGTTTAAACCTAGCCTTTCCCCTCCCCCTATAAGTACTCATGTATTTGGAGAAGAAAAGGCTAATGAAATTTTGAATCTTGAGAGCCATTTATTGAGTGCCCATTGTGTGTAAGGGGCGACCCCTTGCTTCTTCTTCTTCTTGAGGGTGCGACTCCCTCTTCCCCATCTCCAGTCCTTGGGTGCGACGCCCAGGGGTAGGAGACCTCCTCCAAGGATCCCAACGCCAGCCCTCTTCTTCCAACATTCACGGCGACGAGTTCGGTGAAGCGACGGCGCACGCGGGATCTTTATCCTCTTCCCCGGGCGTCCCTGTGCTGACAGCAGATTTGGTGTCCAAAGATCGGTCTGGTGCGTCTACTTCCGGGCGGCTTCTCTCTCTAAGGTCTTCACGACTTTTGTACCCCTTCCTGTCACCGTTCCAACCCCACTGGTTTCGTCTCAAAACTCCACCCACAGCGAAAGTTCCCTTCATACCTACTTTCGGTGCGCTGGCTGTCATCCTGACAGTCTCACCTGAACTAGAGCCTTCTTGCCCGCCTGTTTACGCCACCTTTCCACCGTTTCTAGCCCTATTTCCCTTCATAAGAGTTGTTCCTCTGCCAGTTACGAATCCAACCTAAGTGGTCTCGCCTCAATATTCCATCGGGGCTGAGAGTTCCCTTTGTACACACTTTCTGTGCGCAGTTCTATGCTACAGTACCCGTGTGGGACCAGTCAGCAGGGACCTCCAAAGGGACCACCCTCTAGCCACCTCTGATTGCCATGAAATTTGGTAGGCAACCCCCTCACACCATACCCCATCTCCAGTAAACGCCACAGACCCGGAATCCACATTCAACCCCTCGCCATTACTGCCCTTCCGGGAGTCACAGTTCTGACTGCCCTGAATTGCAGACTGTGACCCCAACTTCCTTCGCCACCCACGCCCGAAAGTCCCATGGTACCCCACCGGCCACCACAACCCACCATTAGCCTCCCCTGTCAGCCATCTACCAGAGAAGACCCTGCCACATTTGCTGTCCGGAGGGTCACGTACCGGCCGTTCTCGCGGCCTCTATCACTGTGAGCAGACAGGCCGGTCGACTGCACGCCAGGTGTTCGACGAATTGCCACAGCCACCAGCGGCCTCAGCAGCGGCTCTCCTTCCACGGGCGCCCCTGGGGTATCCCCATCAGCGCCCCCGCCGAGTTTTGCAGGTCCCGGACGTGATTAAGGGGACCTATCGGTGTCGCCATCCAGCTGCGGGACAGAACCTGCGCAGGGTGGCCAGCTAGTCGCCCCCTTCCCAAGTGCACTCCCGACGCGTCTCCGGGCCCAGCGACGTACCTCTTCTTCCCGGAGGAGCGTCCCCTATTACAGCGAGGCGCCGGAAGACTCCTTCCTTGCAGCAGCCCGAGGCGGACCTGTGGACATCGAGCTGCCCCGACCCGGTACCCGTCACCCCACGCCGCACGCTACCGGATTGAGCTTGTAGCCCGTTACCTCCCTGCGAGGAGTGGGCACCATTTGGTTATGTAATATTGTTTGTTTGATGTACCGGTGGGTGTGTGGCATGGCCGGGGTTCCTTCCCCACGCCTAGGCGTGGAGGTACGCATCTCGCTCTCATTCGTGGTTCTTGCTTATCACGTATACGGTTGATTGTGCCGCGCATGAGTGTAGGACCTAGCTAGTTTCTACTTATCATTGCTGGTTCGAGAGACGAGAGCGCCCATTCCCCTTGGCCCTAGTCGAGCACCGAGCTCGGACTAGATCCCGTGTCGTCCAGCGGCTTCTCGCCCGTTGTGACCTCGTCGCGCCTCCCTCCTTGGGCCGGCCGTGTTCGGAGTTCTGTTGAGAGACGCCTCCACCCGGAGGGAATTCACGTTAGTCGGTCACGCCGGCTTGCCTTGTCACGTGCGCGTGCTGGTCGCACTCTCTAGTGTCGTAGGTTAGCTAGCGAGTCAGGTTGTCCCGCATCAAGTTTGGTATCAGAGCTTAGGGAACCAGTTTGTTCTAACAAATTGGGGTCTTAGGTCATTTGAGGCCTTAGAGTTGTCTAGGTTGCATTGAGTCTCTTAGTTCATCTAGGTAATCTACCATTGCATTGTCTTTTTAGGTTTATGTCTAGTTAGAGTTATCCTTGTCTCGTTGAGTCTTGCATGTGTTTTGAGTTCCCAGTGCATCTCGATGGCTAGTTCTTATTATTCAGTTCCATACCACCGACCCAACCTTAGTAGGGTGCATCAGGTAGAGGGAGCCCCGAGTAGTCCTGTCCAAGGCAACAGGTTCGTGTCCGAGTATATTAAGGATTTTGATGAGCACCTAATGCGATATGGGACTCAGGTGGATGAAATCAGGACTGTAGCTCATTTCCGTCGGGGTCTGCGCGAGCACCTCCGGATTGAGTTATCCCGCCGCCATGTGCAGACCCTGGGGGAAGCTTACCAGGTTGCTCGTGAACAGGAGCAGTTTGAGCTCGAGTTTGCTCCGGTCCAGCACCCCACACCCACATACTCTCGTGGGTCGTATTCTAGAGCTACCCCTAGACCATACCCTCGGGGACCCGTGGCCCGTCCACAGGAGTCAGCTCGTCAGGACTCCTTTACCTCTAGACCTCACTATTCCCATCCGAGGGACTATCACCCTCGATCCACGGCTACAGCCTCTGCCCCTCAGCTTCAGCAACCTACTGTCTCTACCCACCCTCCGAGGGCTTGTCCACTACCCGCCACCACCTTGGCCGCTCCCCGAGACCTGAGGTCCGATATGCCATCCGTGAAGGCTGACTTCCAAGCTTCCTTTGATCGATACCTGACCCGCGTAACCCCTTATAGTAAGCTCATATCCGTCGGTTATGAGGCTGATCCGGGTCTTGAGGCGGAGTATTTGGATGAGTCGATAGAGGACCAAGATCCCATCCAGTATATAGAGGACCCCGTTCCCTCACTGGGGGTAGATGCTTCATCCTTCGACCCACATCTCGAGCCATTACTACCTCTCAAGGGTGAGCTTGTCATTGGGGAGTTTTTAGCTAGCTGGTTAAGGGAGGGTCCACATCTAGATGTCTCGATCACCTACTACCCCTCCATGGAGCCAACTCTCCCAGTCATACCCCTTAACTCCTTTCACACCACTTTTCGGTCCTTCAGCTTTATAGAGAATGTGAGGGAGTTTCTTAAGAGTTTGGATTGTCAGTGGGAGTTGACATACATGTTGGCCTTAGGGTCTGACCAACCCTATAGTCATAGCTTCATACTCCCAGCTTTGGGGTCTATTACCTCGGTGTACACCATAGGGCCTATCACTTCCGAGGTCCTTCTATTCTTTCCCATACTCGATGAGGTTGCCTTTCTCCCATCTTATGGCATTACTACTCCGAGGGAGGAACCTTGTCTTCCTGGCCCTTATGATTCCCTTGCCCCATCTTTCATAGTGCCTAAAGGTGACCATTTGCACCTTGGCGAATATCCGACATGGGCAAGTATAGTGAAGGGGCATGTTAGGAAAAGTCTCCATTTCTTTGACCCTTTTGATCCTTTTCCTATTAAACCTCCCGATCCATATTTCCTCACCCCTTGTGACGAGGAGGTCCATTATCACTCTCCTTCCATGCATGGACCCACACCCCAGAGTTTGGCTAGGAGGGAGCCCCAGATGGTCCATTATCACTCTCCTTTCACTCCTTTATCTCTCTTTCATGCATCATCCCGTCCACAATCATATAGGGGTTACATGGTGAGTGAGTCTATTCATATTGGTCCCCCAAAGTCTAGCACACTTGGTAGGACACCCATGCATGATAGATACAACTTTGGTTGTCCAGGACCTCCCCGTGTTGTCCAATCATATAGGAGTCATAAGCATGCTAGGTCCATGTTTGGATGTCCAGGACCACCTCTGCATTCACATAGGTATGAGTCTACATATCTTATTCGGAGTCTGCATCATCACCACCTCGAGGCCAGCAACGCACGTTATATGGAATTAGCTGATGCGCATCGACACACCCGTGAGTTCCGCGAGGGAGAGTATGTCATGATCAGGGTCAGACCTGAACGGTTCCCTTCGGGGGCCGTAAAGAAACTCCAGGACCGCGGTGCCGGACCCTTCCGAGTTCTGAGGCGGATTGGGTCTAACGCATATGAGATTGAGCTGCCAGATGATTATGGGATCAGTTCGACGTTCAACGTCTCTGATCTGGTGGCCTATCGGGATCCAGCAGTGATTCCCAGTGAGCTTCTTGGGCTTCCCCTTCCTGTTGTGAGCGATACACCTTCTGAGAGTCCACCTCCTCCAGCCCCATTACAGAGGCGCGAGCACATCGATTGTATACTGGATGAGCAGGTGACCACCACCAGGAGCGGGGCCTACCAGCGCTTCCTAGTGCGTTGGAGAGGGCGCCCTGCGACAGACGACACCTGGATCACGCGGGGAGAGCTGGAGCGGATTGACCCGGACTTGCTGGAGCGTTACCTGAGCGACTGTGACCCTTACTCGACGGGGTCGAGTTCTTCCCACCCGGGGAGAATTGGTGAGGACACGCGCCACAGTTTACGACGGAGTACACGGATCTCGCCGGCATCCCTTTGGCTCGGCGACCAGTTGGCAGATTAGCGGAGCTATCATCACTTATTTTATGCTTTGGGCCATGTTGGGCCTTGGTTTAGTCCATGTGTGGACATTTTTCTTTCAGTCATGGACCTTTGTAGGCCAATTAGGCTTTTATTACGTTTGGTAGGCTTGCTAGGAGGCTAAGGAGGTTAATGGGCCACTTCTTGGTTCACTCCTCTGGCCCACTTGGGCTTGGCCGCACCCTTTTCCCCTAGGCCCACTTTGGGAGGCGCACCCCACCCTAGGGTTAGGGTTGGGGGCGGACCATTCCCTCCTCCTCTTGGAGAGGATAGCAGCCGCCCTTCCCCACTTGCCCTCTCCCTCTTTTGGCCGCTCCCACCATTCACTCCTAGATTCTAGGAAGTGTGATTTCCCTTCCCAAGGTGTGGCCGCACCCCTCCTCCCTCTCTCCTTGGCTAGGGTTTAAACCTAGCCTTTCCCCTCCCCCTATAAGTACTCATGTATTTGGAGAAGAAAAGGCTAATGAAATTTTGAATCTTGAGAGCCATTTATTGAGTGCCCATTGTGTGTAAGGGGCGACCCCTTGCTTCTTCTTCTTCTTGAGGGTGCGACTCCCTCTTCCCCATCTCCAGTCCTTGGGTGCGACGCCCAGGGGTAGGAGACCTCCTCCAAGGATCCCAACGCCAGCCCTCTTCTTCCAACATTCACGGCGACGAGTTCGGTGAAGCGACGGCGCACGCGGGATCTTTATCCTCTTCCCCGGGCGTCCCTGTGCTGACAGCAGATTTGGTGTCCAAAGATCGGTCTGGTGCGTCTACTTCCGGGCGGCTTCTCTCTCTAAGGTCTTCACGACTTTTGTACCCCTTCCTGTCACCGTTCCAACCCCACTGGTTTCGTCTCAAAACTCCACCCACAGCGAAAGTTCCCTTCATACCTACTTTCGGTGCGCTGGCTGTCATCCTGACAGTCTCACCTGAACTAGAGCCTTCTTGCCCGCCTGTTTACGCCACCTTTCCACCGTTTCTAGCCCTATTTCCCTTCATAAGAGTTGTTCCTCTGCCAGTTACGAATCCAACCTAAGTGGTCTCGCCTCAATATTCCATCGGGGCTGAGAGTTCCCTTTGTACACACTTTCTGTGCGCAGTTCTATGCTACAGTACCCGTGTGGGACCAGTCAGCAGGGACCTCCAAAGGGACCACCCTCTAGCCACCTCTGATTGCCATGAAATTTGGTAGGCAACCCCCTCACACCATACCCCATCTCCAGTAAACGCCACAGACCCGGAATCCACATTCAACCCCTCGCCATTACTGCCCTTCCGGGAGTCACAGTTCTGACTGCCCTGAATTGCAGACTGTGACCCCAACTTCCTTCGCCACCCACGCCCGAAAGTCCCATGGTACCCCACCGGCCACCACAACCCACCATTAGCCTCCCCTGTCAGCCATCTACCAGAGAAGACCCTGCCACATTTGCTGTCCGGAGGGTCACGTACCGGCCGTTCTCGCGGCCTCTATCACTGTGAGCAGACAGGCCGGTCGACTGCACGCCAGGTGTTCGACGAATTGCCACAGCCACCAGCGGCCTCAGCAGCGGCTCTCCTTCCACGGGCGCCCCTGGGGTATCCCCATCAGCGCCCCCGCCGAGTTTTGCAGGTCCCGGACGTGATTAAGGGGACCTATCGGTGTCGCCATCCAGCTGCGGGACAGAACCTGCGCAGGGTGGCCAGCTAGTCGCCCCCTTCCCAAGTGCACTCCCGACGCGTCTCCGGGCCCAGCGACGTACCTCTTCTTCCCGGAGGAGCGTCCCCTATTACAGCGAGGCGCCGGAAGACTCCTTCCTTGCAGCAGCCCGAGGCGGACCTGTGGACATCGAGCTGCCCCGACCCGGTACCCGTCACCCCACGCCGCACGCTACCGGATTGAGCTTGTAGCCCGTTACCTCCCTGCGAGGAGTGGGCACCATTTGGTTATGTAATATTGTTTGTTTGATGTACCGGTGGGTGTGTGGCATGGCCGGGGTTCCTTCCCCACGCCTAGGCGTGGAGGTACGCATCTCGCTCTCATTCGTGGTTCTTGCTTATCACGTATACGGTTGATTGTGCCGCGCATGAGTGTAGGACCTAGCTAGTTTCTACTTATCATTGCTGGTTCGAGAGACGAGAGCGCCCATTCCCCTTGGCCCTAGTCGAGCACCGAGCTCGGACTAGATCCCGTGTCGTCCAGCGGCTTCTCGCCCGTTGTGACCTCGTCGCGCCTCCCTCCTTGGGCCGGCCGTGTTCGGAGTTCTGTTGAGAGACGCCTCCACCCGGAGGGAATTCACGTTAGTCGGTCACGCCGGCTTGCCTTGTCACGTGCGCGTGCTGGTCGCACTCTCTAGTGTCGTAGGTTAGCTAGCGAGTCAGGTTGTCCCGCATCACCCCTTCATGTGCTTCTTTTGATTTCTTCATTTTCCTTATTTTTGTTCTCGCCTACGTCGGTATGCACACATTAACGCTCTCCTTCTTTTCTTTCTATGTCGCCCGTGTTCGGCTTGCCGAGGCTCGGAGTTCTTGCCAGCGAATTTTTTGGGTGTCCACAACATCCCGTAGGGGGCATTTGTTGTACACAATTATTTCTCCCAGAAATAATCAAGATATAAAGGTGTGGGACTATTCCCAAACACCTTGCGAACGCTATTTATTTAAAGTCTCTACGGCATCTCGGGACTGACCTTGGACCCAAATCAACTTGTCGTGACTCACGACAACTCCAACAACAAGCGCGGACCACCCCCAACACCCAGCATGCGGCATTGACCCGCCTACAACTTAGCCACCCGAGCCAACCCGAGGGCTCCCAGTAGCATGCCATGCCATGTGGCACAGAGAGACGAGGCCGGGAATCATCCCTAAAATGTCTCCTCTCAGCCAATCAACACTAATGGGCCTCGTCCCGTAGCCGAATTTAGGCTCCGGGGACCATTAGCCAGCCCGTACAGCCACTAATTAAGGGTTGAAAATTTCCCTGAACACTTTAAAGACGCTCATTTTTCTAGCTATTTTACAACGATCTGTGGCCGACGTACAGCTCGGAGACACTTGTCACACTGTGCGGTGACTCTATAAGAGGTGTAAACTACTCTTGACCTCTAGACACGCGGTGATGGGCCGCTTACTTCTTAGCCACTGGGCCAACCCAAGGCTACACCCCAACCCCCAATATAGAGTGGCGTACCACGCCAAGGCTGGGCTTTCACACCCAAAATGCCTTCATTTAACTATGATAAGCTACCAGCCCTTGTGTAGACGCCTAATTTCGGACATCCTGCGGATCTCCAGTTAGAACATCATATGAGTAACGCAGTCGCTTCACTCGGGTTTTCATCATTTCATGCTTTAAGTCCAGTCCGAACACTTGTGTGTTCATGGGCCACCCTCACTTGAAGGGGCCAAGGCCCATGGGCTGGGCGGCCAAACCATTGGCCGTCCACCCCCCCCTAGGTGACCTAACCGATGGCCGCCCTATACCCCCTTGGTGGCAACTGAGTTGGCCACCTACCCCAGTAGGAGGCCAACACCCTGGCCGCCCTCCATCTTCTTGAAAGGCCACATATGTGGCCACCCATATTCTCAAACGGCCAACTCCTTGGCCACCTGTCCTGTAACTGCTAGTCAAAGATCGTGGCCCGTTCTCCCGCCACACTCCGCACTAACCCTGCCCTGTTACACACGATCTATTCCACGTCGTCCGACCCTTCCAGAGGGAGGTGATGAAGACCAAAACTCTTCCCTCGACAGGGAGGGGGGGGAAAGAGAACAAACGGTGTGGGACTTTTTCCTTTGGGAGGGAGAGCTCTTGGGGAGAGGTTTTTTTCTTTGACGGGGTGATCTTTCGAGGAAGCCATCAAGAAGGTGATTATGGAGGCACAATTGGAAGAAGGCTCGATGACTGGGAAGACTGGAATAGCTAGAGCTTCAGAGTAGCGAGACGGAGGAGATGGAGTCGCACTTCGGGGAGTGATCTCCGAGCTCTACCTCTTGGCATTCACGAGGGTGATCCCCTCCCGAGTTTGATTTCTTGTTTTCCGTGTTTATTGTTTTGCTTCTCGTAAATTTCCCCTTCCCCATTTCCATCCCATTGCATACTAGAATCCTTAGATCCTCGTACAGAGGTTTCCATCTTAAAACAAACGGGAAGGCGGGTGGCCGAAAGTCTTGACCACCCCTCCTTCCCGCCACCCCCAGGTAATCACGCCACCATCTTATTTCTTTCATATGCCTTTAGAATATGTACTGCACTTCTCAGAACTAATGGCATATCTCCTTGTGTTTTCGTGAGCTTCGGCATTGTATACAGGACTTCGACGTCGTGGAACATAGCAGGGCTCTCTGCCCTTGGCCGACTGAGGATGGAGTAGAAGGGACCCCACCATCTACCCGCTTAGAGTTGTTTGCGATCATATTCTTCCTATGAGGTTCAGGTAATAACCTCTAGCGATCACGTTCATTTATCATTCTGACTTTGTGTGTTGTAGGTGTCTGTGTTGTGGGAAGGAGAGGTGCAACGTGAACGCTCATCGCGGATATACACACTTCTCCGGATCACCAACATACCGATTCCAACGCCCACACCTGGCTGTAATGTCCCCGGGTTCTCAGATCATATTTCCGCGGGTTACGGATTGTGTCCGTGTGGGTTTCAGACTTTAATATTAGATTATTGGACCCCTAAATGATATTTGCGTAGGTTATTTTGGGTCCATGGAGGCGGGTGGAGTGGCCTAGCTTTTTCCTGGAATTTTTCTGGGATAGAATATATTTTTTGAGGTTTTTCCGGAGTCATTGTGAATTTTCTAATTGAAATGAAAAAAAGAGAAAAAGAATAATAAAATTTTTCTTTTTAAAACCCCCTCCCCTCTCATTTCTCCCCCTCTCACTCTCGTAACCCTCTCCCCCCTATCTCACTCATGTTCTCTCCCTCTTACTCTCACGTCTCTCTCTCTCCCAGTTCTTCTCCGACAGTCGACAGAGAGGACCGGTGGGCGAGGTGGAGGACGACGCGGGTGACGAGTGGTGAGGACTAGAGCATGGAAAGGAGGGCGGCGTTGTCGTGGAGGATTTTTGGGGTTTTGTGAAGAATTAGACGTGGAACGAGGTATTTTCGATGCTAATCGATGCCGGATTCACGTGGTTTTGCCGAAAGAGATAGGGGGGATCTCTAACCCTTGTACTTTGTTTCCCTACGATTTCATTCCGAATGGAGCGAGTTTGAGTGGGTTTTCCCTTTTGGGGGGTAAAATGCAAGTTTCGAGGTGTGAGACGAACTAGCCGATTTGGGTGGTGATCTTCGATTTAAATGCTAGATTTATAGCTAATGGCATGTCAGGGTATGATTCCCGTCACTTTGGTCAAGTTTTTCTCACGATTTGAGGCCGGGATGAGACCGAATGTGTTATGTGTGTGGCATGGGTGCATGTTTGGGGTAATTGATGGAATTGCTCTTTTCTTTGTATTATTTAGTCCTTCCGGTGTGTGGAAGGCATATGAAGAGTTTTTGCATGTTTTCCCCTTCGCTCGAGATGAATGGGGCGTGGAATGGGCGATTTCGCGTTGGTTCACGAAAGCCTAGATCAGAATGAGAATGCGGTCATCTTTCGAACCGCGTTCAGCTTCTGGATAATGAATGCAGCATGAACAGACACCGCATTCATTTGAGAAACCCATGGTCAGGTGGTCGTGGACATGGTCGCACGACCCACCGCGTCTTTTGGCAGATCGCGGTCCTTAGGTGGACCGCGATCACCTTAACGCGGTCGACCCCCCAACCTCGTTCCCACTTTATCGACTGGCCCATGCTTGGCCAGTCGACCGACCCATGCTGGGCAGGTCGACAGACCTGAGGCCTAGGTCGACCGACCTGTGGCCCAGGTCGATCGGAATGAGGGATTTTCAGCCCGTTTGAGTACCTTAAGTTGGTATTCACGCCAAAACATGAAAACTAACATTATATTCACGTATTCACATGGAATTTGGGCCATTTCGGCTTGTAAGGGCGGCGATCGCCCGAGAATGGATTTGCGTAATACGAGGTTCATAAATTTCCTACGGTGGGTTTGACTGTATTCACTTAGCTTAGTTTCCACGCGGCTTCTATGCCGTGGTCGGTTATATACTGCGTGAGTCATGTGACCACGGAGGATCATATCCACGTGGGTTCCATGATCACTGTGAGTAGTCCTTGTGGGAGTTTAGTGGGCTGGTACCCACCAATTCCGTCATCCGTTCATGGGTAGTTTTCCTTACACTTAGTGGTGTCATACCGTGATTTACGGTGGCTTGCATGTGTGTGTATGCCTTTCTCGAGATTTCCACGAGACCGTGATGATGGTGTTTTATGGTAGATTCCCGCGAGACCACAGATGATAGAGTTTTGGCGGGATTCCGTGAGACCGTGGAAGATCCTAGTGGCCGATTGTGGTTGGACCGAGTGAGACCGCCTAGTGTGTACGACGCTCCTTGTGTAGAGGCGAGACCACCTGAGCATATGTGTTGGGTTCGGTGCTATGTATTCAGAGGGGGGGTGAATGAATACCCTTTAAAAATATTCGCTCAAATAGAAATTCTAACGCTCAAAATAGCGGAATAATAGCACTAAGACTAACTAAGAAAAACTAGTTCAGTCATCTGTGAACCTGTAGGCAGAGTACTCCTAAGCAGACATCTAATGAGCGCAGCAATTAGACAATTCAAACAACACACAATACCAGTGTCAAACAGATAGCGTGCGCAGCTAATCAACTCTGTTGAACTGGAAGCAAACACATGAAGCGCCCCTATGCAAGCATCTAGCGGAAGCAATAAAATAGATGAAGAAATCAAACCACTGCACAGATGTTTTTAGGTGGTTCGGTCCAGCAGACCTACATCCACCCCACACTCAAACCAGAGTGTGGATTCCGCTGACTCACAGCTTGAACAGCTGGGCATCACAGCTTGCCATACAACTGCTGGGTAACATAGCTTGCCGTCCGAGGAATCCTCCTCGCCCCGCTGAGCAACACAGCTTGCTGTCCAGTGGAATCCTCCACTGCAAACCGCTGGACAATACAGCTTAGCCGTCCAGAGGCAGCACCTCTGCAAAACCCGCTGACTAACAGCTTGATAAAAAGGAGTTCAAAAGAAAGTGAAAAATAGACACTACAGCACCGGAAAGCTGTAAAGAAATGAAGCACAAATGTGGCTCTCTACAAGAGCTGACTGGCCTGGATTTGATCCACGGTCCAGTTGAGACATTCTTCAGCTGATCTCTTCTTCTCAACTCTCGATCTCTCTTTCTCTTTCTTTTTCTTCTTCTTCTCTGCTCTCTGTCTCTCTTTCTTTTCTTTACTCTTTTCTTCTTCTCTTCTGATGGATCGAAGTCTCTGCACTCTGCTCTTCTACTATTGCTGCTTCTGCTTCGATCAACCTTCAACTAAGGATGAAGGCTTCAATATATAGCAGCAGCAGGTGGATAAGGGCGTGTGGCTTCCACAGTTCCCGCCCAAGTGAATTCGCCAGATCCGAGGCAATTCCATCCACGTGTCAGCATCTGCACACCTCATCCTCCTGGGATCACGAGCCAGGTCATCAATCTCGGTAAGAATCCCTGTCAGACAGAGCATCGGATAAGTCATCAGTTTAAGTGAAGAACTCTGTACAGACTATCTGAAGACAAAGCTGAAGCAGTGTATAGAGTTTTTTTCAATGTATAGACTTCATATAAGAAGCCAATGGCTGTACAGACTTAGGCAACCTTCAACTCACTGCGATGTACAGACTCTGAAGAACAGCAGCCAATGCATGGACTTGCTCAGCCTGAGGCACTGTATAGACTTCAGCTCAAAGCCAGTGTATGGACTTGATGAGACACTCACGAGTGTATAGACTTAAAGTGAGGCATGCAGTGTATAGACTTTACAAAATGCATGCTACAGTGCCGATGTGTAGACTTGGCCAATGATCAGACTTGAATGCTAGGCCAGTGTACAGACTTGCACATCAATCAACAGCCAATGTGAAGACTTCCCAATGTATAGACTTTCAAGATGAAAGGCTGTATAGACTTGAACAAAGAAGCAGCGAATGTATGGACTTCCAATGGAAACGACGGTAAAACTATCAGTGTATAGACTTCAAGGGAAACGACGGTAAAATTACCAATGTATAGACTTGAAGGAAAACGTAGGTAAAACTTCCAATGTACAGACTTCAAAGATGAACAGTTGGATGTACATACTTGGGAGATCACTGATGGCTGTACAGACTTTGCTTCAATGTATAGACTTGAAAGTTCAACGAAGGATGCACAGTGCAATGTATGGACTTTGCATAAGATGCTGCATGAGACGCTGAAGTCTGTATAGACTTTGCTCCATGCATAAGACGCTAATTGAGACGGTCCACTGTACAGACTTGATGCCATCGTCAAATGCATGCTACAGTCTAATGTATGGACTTAGAAGACTGATGCATGAACCAGTAATGTATAGACTTGCATGAGACGCTCATTGAGATAGACGATGTATATACTTGCGTTACTGCAGCAATGTATTGACTTTGCCTTAGACGCTAAATGAGACGGACATTGTGCAAACTTTAGCCAATGCAATGTATAGACTTAATGTGATGCATAAGGACACAGTACAGTGTACAGACTTCATGAACAATAGAATGTGCAGACTTTGTGAACAATGCATGAACGAGACGCTGGACTCTGTACAGACTTGAGCGATGTATGGACTTAGCTTCATGCAAGCTACAGTCTAATGTATGGACTTTGAAGTTCAACTGGTGAGTGTACAGACTTCACCAATGAAACGCTCACTGTACAAACTTGCTGGATGCAACGTGAGACGCTGTATAGACTTCGTCTTCAAGCGTATAGACTTGATGAATGCATATGCCAAGACCATTGTACAGACTTGACATATTTAAAGTGCATGCGATGCAGACTGTACAGACTTTGACGTGTGAGACACAAAGAGAATGCGCTGAAGTCTGTATAGACTTTAACAATGAATGCATGAGTCACAAGACCGACAGACTTAGCCTTTATAGACTTAGCATGAAGCACACATGCGATGTACAGACTTCAAGTCATGCAATGCAATGTACACACTTCAGCTAAGCAAGCTTCAGTGAATGTATGGACTTCATGAATGCATGCTACAGTGCCAATGTACAGACTTGGTGGAAGGCATGCAATGTATAGACTTCAGAACAAATCCAGTGTATAGACTTCCACCATGATGCATGCAATGCAATGCAGATACTGACTGTATAGACTTGGAAGATTGAACCAATGTATAGACTTGGGGTTCTGAACGTAGGTAAAGGCTGGGAATGTATAGACTTGCCCTTCAGAAACGAATGTATAGGCTTCAGCTTAAGGCCAATGTATAGACTTCAATGCCTTCGTCAAATGCGATGTACAGGCATGGCAAATGCAATGTATGGACTTGCAGACATAACACATGCAGTCTCCAGATAATATACCAGTCACAGTCATATGCATTTTCCACAGAGTATATCAGTTATAAACATTCATATCAGTTATAAACATTCATATCAGTTATAAACATTCATGTTGCTATCATCAAAACACAATATCAAATGCACTTAGAACATCATTTCATCATCATTCATGTTGCTATCATATGCAGAATGCTCAGGGATCTCAAGGATAAAGGATGCACACAAATGCACTCACTTTGTTGCTATCATCAAAACCAAATAGCATTGCTATCATCAAATCAACATAGCACATGCTTGTGCCTAAGGGGCACAACAATATGTACCTTGGTTGGGACAAGAGTACGTTGTTGATGGGCACAGTGGCGCATACCCCTTGTCAGGTAGCAAGACACAGCCATGCTGATGGGTGCAGAGGCACGGATCCTATCCAGTTCCAGGCTCTGGTGTGTGTGTGTGTGTGTGTATGTGTGTGTGTGTGTGTGTGTGTGTGTGTGTGTGTGTGTGTGTGTGTGTGTGTGTGTGTGTGTCCTCTGCTCCTCCCGAGGCCGGGTGTGGGCAGTGTCTGCGCATTTGAGACCTTGGCGTAGTATAAGATGTCAGTAGACGTATCTGGCCTTGTTGTGTATACTTGAGTAGCAGACCCTATGGCG
This sequence comes from Amorphophallus konjac, assembly GCA_022559845.1. Lineage (NCBI taxonomy): Eukaryota > Viridiplantae > Streptophyta > Magnoliopsida > Alismatales > Araceae > Amorphophallus > Amorphophallus konjac. Next base: position 258,328,825 of record CM040123.1, read on the forward strand.
GTGAAGGTTGAGTTACCGACAGCATTGTCATGGCCCTTCCGGCAGACGAGTTGTTGTCGCCCTGTGTGTAGGGCATGGTTCTCTCACTGGTCCTAGCTCAAGATAGATGTTTACCAGTGTGTGGATGTCCTCCCGAGGGTGCAGGTTATGTCTTTGGCCGCATGGCCTTTGTTAGAGGTTCCGTCAACGTTGGCAGGTTGTTACGACCGCGTGAGTAGGGCAGCGTAGAGACTCTGTGGTTCCTCAGCTCACCGTTCTTGTTGTTTCGGCCGCTGTTGTTTACTATCGCGATTTAACTATTGTTGTTATTGCTATTATTGTTGTTGCTACTATTGTTACTACTTACAACTTTTGTTGTGGTGGGGATCCGCGGGACCCCTACTGAGCTAATGAGATCAGGCTCACTCCTTACTTTTTCAGGTGCAACGCTTCTCTTGGAGGTGGAGCATCTTGGTCGGAGGACCAATAGTGGCCAGCTTGCCAGTGCCGGGGTGTGCCCCGTAATAGAGTAGCTTTCTCTTTTCGTTGACTATACTTGTAGACTGGACTCTATAGTTATGTTAATTATTATACAATGTTAATTTTATTTCTGTCAGTTATATATTAATCCTATAATTTATTTTCTACTACTATCTAGAATTTCAATGCATAACCACAACACTCCAAATAACCCGTCCATGCTTTCTAGCTCATGGGTGGCGGCATAGGATCCGAATGGTATATGGTTTGGCTCGGTGTCTAGATCTTGGGTTGTTACAGATGGTATCAGAGCCTGGTTGTGAAAATACATGGGAATTCGAAATGATTGTAGTGTCCAAGTGTCCAGAGAGACCACTACAGTCGGCACTTGGCATATGGTGTTTTGTTTTATTCACACCCCCCCTTGTTTTCTGTGTTGTGTTAAGGATCAAATGGCACCGAGGAGGTAGACTCGATCATTGCCTGAGGTGCTGGCGGGGGCCCGAGAGGAGCCAAGTAGAGAGGAACTGGGTAGTGAGTCATCTTCCCCAGTGGTAGTGACTGTCGGGTCAAGCCAAGTTTTATACCGGCATCTATCAATTTTTCGCGCAGCAGATGAGTCAGCGGTATTATTGTCAGGAGGCTGGTGAGGGTAGTTCGTCGCCTGGTGGCCGTGGATGTGTTTTGCGAGAGTTTCTGTAGTTTCACCCACCAACGTTTGAAGGCCAACCAGATCCTGATGCGGCGAGATCATGGATTGATGTTGCGGAATGTGTGTTATGGTCAATGGAGTGTGTAGATGATGAGAAGGTCTTGCTGGAGAGTTATCAGTTGCAGGGATCAGCCTTGTCGTGGTGGACTACAGAGTGAGAATCGACTTTCCAATCACGTCCTCTATGGCAGATCTCGTGGCAGGAGTTTCTTGCAGCCTTTGAGCGAGTTTTCAGCCCAGAACATGTCAGCACAAAGAAAATGTATCAGTTTATGGAGCTAACCCAGGGGCATATGTCAGTGATGCAGTATCGATCTAGATTTGTAGAGTTGGGTCGCTATGCTCCCCATATCATGGCAGATGAGAGGTTGAAGACTCAGCAATTTATCAGAGGTCTGAGGCCAAAGCTTAGACATCTAGTGATCGCGACCCATGTGGCAAACATGGAATCGACCTATCAAGCCACGACAGATGTAGAGGAGGATTGGTTGAGGACCTAGAACAGGCCGGCACAGAGCAGTCCCAATCAAGTCAGGGTTAGCAGAGGACCCTTCAACAGTAAGGTGTTTCCCAGCAGCCTTGGAGGCAGTTAGAATTGGCATCTCTTCCACCTCCTGGCACAAGTTCTTCCCCTCCAGTATTGAGACTATGTCGGGTGTCGAGGTTTTTCAGAAGAAGTAGGTCTGGCAGGAGGCACCAGGAGTAGGAGGAGCAGGTTTCAGTAGTGTCTGATTAGCAACCTAAGGTTCGACCACTATAGCATGGTATGAATGAGCAGATATGGTAGTGTCCGAGATGTGGCGAGTTTCATGAGGGCGAGCCGTGCACTGTGGATGAATCAAAGTTGGAATGTTTTCGATGTGGTTAGATCGGACATATTGTGCATGAGTGCCCATGGTGGCCGCCCCAGTCCCAGCCATCTCAGCAGTAGTTAACTAGCCCGACGAGATAGGGATCTCAACGTGCGAGAGGCATCTGACTAGGCGGAGTGATAGCACCCCACCTCATGGAAGGTATGTGCAAACTTTAATTATTATGAGATGTGTTTTTGTTAAATCCGTTATTTTCTTGTTCTAATTGTGTTTTCACGCGCTTGTGTTTTTCCTGAGGTGTGTTCAGGAGTTTTCAAGAGCGTCTTGTGTATCTACAGTAGAGTTTCCTGCAGGGGTTATATGCTTGTCCCTCTTCGTTTCTTGATGTGTAGGTGTCGATAAGGTCGTATAGAGTCGGGTGAGCAGAATCACCAGCTGGGTTAATATGTCATGGTGTAGGGATGGTGTTGAATCTCCCGAAGTGCCTTGATATTAAGACCTACACGTGTAGGTGGATTGTCAGGCGAGGAAGGGAAGTTGTGTTCCGGAATCGAAGAGTGTGAGTTCCTTCACCTCTATTTTTGGATTCAGCCCATTTTAATTGAGGACCGTATCATAACGGATGTTGAGTGTTCCCCCTGTTTTCACGATATGATTGGTGCATAGTTGCGCAGTGGAAGTGTAGCGCCCCGCCCTAACATCCGGTCCAGTTTCCAACTCTCATCGGATTTAGGAGGGATGTCACAGTGGGAAAAACCCAACAGAAATAGAATTGGTTGATGAATTACATAAATAAAGAGAATACAAGATCAGCGGAAGATTAATCTCATTCCCATCAGTTAAATCACATTCTCAAAATCACAATAGTCCAAAACTGATAAGTAGAAAGTTACTTATGATAGTCCATTATTACAAATTTTCAAATGTTCTAACAACAAATCACCTCAAATGGAAAATAATGATCTCTAAAGACTATACCAAATTTTCTCAATTGGAATCACTACGCATTAACTCCTCGTCCTTACTGAGGGAATCACCTAAAAATAGTTAGCAAGTATGAGTCTAGGAATAGACTCAGCAAGTTACTAAAATCAACTCGTTCCCTTTTATCCACATCTAACATACTTCAAGGGTTAATCAGCAAAGATACTAAAATCTAAAATCAGGTTATCGGGTACAAAGAAAATAGGTTTTGCAGCAGTAAATAACTCTTTATATGACTATACTTTAATTTTTCAAAAACTCATATACCCATTCAGATTTTTAGAAAACATAACTTTTCAGAATTGCATATGACTGCACATATTTCAAAAATAGAATTTCACAATTTCACAATTTCAGAAGTCATATGTCTTTCCAGAATTTCAGATACAGAAATAGAATTTCCCAGATTTGCATGTGACTGAACAGATTTCAGAACAGAATTTCAGAATTTTGAGAAGTCATATGTCTTCACAGATTTCAGATTCAGAGATAAAATTTCAGATGATATATATGACTTAGACACAGTGCCCAAACCACCATTAGAAGGTCAGTACAGACAGATACTCAATCCCCTAGACAATGGAGACTAGTCTTGGTTAACTGCGCATAACCGGAGAAAGTTCGTCCCACCTTAATCAGTAGAACTTGTCCACCTCCAGGATTTCACCTCGTGTCCTCGAGGTCAGAACAGATTGAGCCTCCCCACAGGAACATTTCTATAATTTGACTCCACGCCCTTCTATGACAGCAGTGTCCATATAGCCTATAAAATAACTTAATTTTTTTCCTTTCCAAAGATTTCAGGAATACAATAGGTTCAAATTTCTGAAAACATAAAACATAGTTATATCTAAGTTACATATGCGTGTAAAACAGTTCATAATTGTAAGCACCGAATTTTTATGAACAGGAAATTTTTACATGAAGTTACCAACTTGGTTCATTATCATTTTTCATTTTTTTTTATTTTTCTGAATTAGATTGGCCTCTCAAAACTCACTTTTTCATAGTTGCTAGAATTTAGAAATAAGTTTATTTTTAACTACACATGCATGGAAAACAAGTCACAACTATGACTATAGAACGTTTCTGACCATGAAATTTTTTCAGTAAGTTACCTACTTAGTCATCTATTATTTCCTAATCTTTCATATTTTTCAGAATTAGTTTGGCCTCTCAAAATCCACTTTTTCATAGTTACTAGAATTTAGAAACAAGTTTATTTTTAACTACACATGCATGGAAAACACGTCACAACTATGAGTATAGAACGTTTTTGACCATAAATTTTTTTCAGTAAGTTACCTACTTAGTCATCTATTATTTCCTAATCTTTCAGATTTTTTGGAATTAGTTTGGCCTCTCAAAATCCACTTTTTCATGGTTGCTGGAATTTAGAAATAGGGTTATATTTTAAACTACACTTGTGTGGAAAATAAATCATAACTAAGAGCGCAAAATTTTTTTGACCATGAAATTTTTACAGTAGATCACCAACTTAATCCTCTAGCATTTTATATTTTTTTAGATTTTTCTAAATTCAAACGGTCATCCAAAATATCTTATTTTCAGAGTTATGAAAAAATAAGGCAGAACACCTAGTCGGGGGACTACGTTGACTCATTCAATTGAATGGGTCGACGCATCCACCCCATACAAGGGGGCTGGGTTGACCCTATCAAAGGGTCTGTTGGACCCAGACCCTCATCCCAGCAGGCTGGGTCGACCCAATCAGCTAGATGGGTCAACCCAGACCCTCACAGTTCCAGGGAAATCTGTAAATCGCGTAAAATCAAATAGTCACATATTAAAATAGTAATTGAATGAAACTTTAAAAAAGTAATATAATGATCTTGGTGTAAGTTCTTTACAGGTTTCTTATCTCATTGAAGGGAATAAATCAAACTAAGAATGAAGAAATTTCAAAAACTTGTACGGCTTTCTTAGCATACGGCATGGAACACAATTAAAAACTCGGAACAAATCCAACGTAATTATCATGAGAATGCTTTAAGATTTAGCATCTTTCTTATATTCCCAAAATCGATGAAATATTTTAAACATGCCAAAAGAGAGCATTTGGTTCATAGTAACTTGTCTTAACAACGAAAAACCCAGAGATTTAAGGAAACAATCACTCGAAGCTGTCCCTCGCGATCTCACGCCGCTACGAAACGCCAGAAATTAGGAATCACAAAGGAAACCTCCACACAGCAGCCTCCTAAGCACTCTCACGCCTCCTCCTCACACCCCTCTCTTCTTAGGAGAGAGTCCAAGGAGTTCTACGGTTGAAGGAGGAAAACAGAAGGAAAATAAAAAGGAATTGCCCAAACCTTCGAACATACTTGATTATAAAGCCAAAACCATTCCAAAACCAGATCTAAATCCTAACCATTGCTTCATATCATTGTTTTGAAATGGTCAAGCCCTCCACGGGCAAGTGTTCGCCATTCGAACGGCAAACACGTGAAAAATGTACGGAGAACACTATTCATGGCCCACTTTAGAAATTAATATCTTACAAGGTAAAAATGATTAGGAAAATCTAATTGTTACCCATTAACCACCTCGATTTACTCTACCATGGAAAATTATCAAATAAATATTTAGAGTTAAAAATAAAATTGAGTGAATAGTAAAAAGTGTAGAAATGAATAGTAATTACGTTGGGTCATAGCCTATCTTAAACTATGGAAATTTGTGTCTATGCCCTTATGTGTTCTACTAGTGAATGGATATAATATAAGAAGGGCTTATGTTAACAATTAACTTAAAATTTTTAATTATTCAAAATTCTAAATCTATATATCGAAAAACTTATATTTAATACATTATCTATTTTATTTATTTATTTAGTTGTGAATTTAATAAAACATGAATTAAACACATAATTTATCAATTTAAATAGCAGAAATGCTTTATACTTTTTTGAGAAAATTTCGGGCACTACACCCTCTCCGCCTTAAGAGAAACTGTCACGCCCTGAGATTATGTAGTGGAAACAATCAGGAACGTGAACAGCCGGCTAGTACGCCTCCAGCGAGCAATATAATCAGAGCACTAACACATTCACACATAAGAAATGAATGCACAATATTTGGACAAAACATTTGCTTTATTTAAATAATAATTAAAAGTATATAAGGTTGACTCTTTGACTAACTAGACTCAATAAAATGAAAAATTACATTGCGACTCTTGACTATCAACTAATGACAATCTAAGGCTTCGCTCCTTCTTTAATCACTCTCGGATCCATCACTTGAATAGTCTGAATCTGACCCGCTAGAGTTTCCTTAAAAAGATTGGAAAAGTAGGGAATGAGCACACTACCCTGTAGGTATCTTCGTATCAACATAAAGGCAATGTTTAAGTAATTAACATTTTAGCTCTAGAAATAAAGATAGATGAAATACGGTATAACACGCGGTATAAACCAAAGTAACAACACAAGCAACGAGACATGATCAAGATCAGAGATATGCGAGCATGGTTAAGCAAGTATATAACAAGAATGTGAGTTTGGCCTTTCACAGATAAGAATGTACAAGCACTTATCGAGAATGCACTTTTCACTTTCCATAACCATAAAGGCTATGCACTAGAAAGTCACTTATCACGCAAGAATGTAATTTCACTAGATTGCCTCGTGGATTTCACTCATTTATGAAAGAAAGTACTCCCGGCGCAATGCGACGCCAGTATCATCGTATCCCATGATTTTCAATACGTTTCCGACAATCAGTCGAGGGGACTAGCATAGAGCCCTTGGATATAATCAGTGGCTGATCTGCATCTTCACGTTATAAATCTAGCTACTTCCACAAGTATAACAATAAAGTCCAGCCAATAATGTAACAATTCAAATAATAAGCTCATGATAACAATGTCAAGGTAAAAATGCTTCAATTTTGAACATGAGAATTCAAAGAATGCATTAAGGACAAGGTCACACCAGGGGAAGAATCTGGCAGCATAACGGTACATTCATTAATTTCCATAATTCATTAGGTAGTTTATTGAATAAAGTGTTAGGTTCTAAACAATCAATAGACCATATAGGATCATAGAAAACTCAACCCTTGGGTCAAACCTTGGGTTAAGAAAACGGAAGATAGTTACGGTCATTTACTGGACCGTATGTGGATCTATGCGGTCACGACTGGACCGTTTAGCAACAGAGTCGATGAAACGAATGAACTGGAACCATGCGGTCAAGGCAGGGCCGCTAGGCGTCTTTGGCGGTTAGGTAAATGGCCGCTACCAGACTCTGGCGATTGTCCATAGGGCCGCTAAGGTCCAGAACACATAAAACACAAGTAAAGTGCTTTCTAGACAATTGGGTTTTGAGAGTACAACCAGGTCGACGTCCTAGTGGAAATCCCAAGCTCGCGGAGACTTATAGAGGCCTTGAAATAAGATCACCTAGTCTGGTGGAAGGAATATCCAACAGAGAGGATCATAAGTCCAAGAAAGTGTGCCTATAAGTGCAAAGTGTATCTAATGGCTACGCACCGAAGTACACACCATGTACTAAAGAAAAGACTCTAGATGAGAGTGAGATCGTGAAAGACATCGATCAAAACATCACTACAAAGTCTATGAATCTTATGAAATTATGATCATTAATATATGAGTATAGGTTTTGGCATGAAAGTAACATAAGTTTAAAATAAGCATTTAAACTATGTAAGACATGCAATCTATTAGGGATGGTGCATAATATAGCCAATATTACGATTATAAAGTCAAAACTAGGAATAAGACCTCAATAACTAGGCTTAACATATAGTCAATAGGGTCAATCTGCCATCTGTTTAGGGTTAACAAAGTGCAGATTACAGAAATCTATTAGCGATCATAGGATGGCCGCTTACCAGGGCTTAGCGGTCTATCGCAAGGCCGCTAGGTACCTCTGGCGGTCACAGAAAGACCGTTTCTTTCTGTCTATGGCAAACAATATAAAACCCAGAGAGCAGGCCAAATCTAAGGCAAATAAGTGCATAGAAAAATATGCCAGTAGGCAAATAAGGCATGATGCAACTATATTAAAATATGGAGATGCATGGGTTTGAGTGAAGTAAGCCAAAATTATCAATTTCTTATTAAGGGCAAGGTTCATGCATGCTATGTTAACCCTATATGCGCAGTCATAATAAAATATCAAATTCATCATCTACAATCAATGAAAACAGGAGGAAACAGAGGGCTTTTGTTCCAAACATGTTAATTTAACCTTTTCATGAGATAACCTACCTTTGATTCGATCCCTGGACTTTGGATTTCTAATTGGAAGTAGACCCTAGTTCCTGCACGTCCTGTGCCAAACCAGCAACTTTTCGTCCCTCTATCTTCTTATTATCTTGACCTAAAACCGTGAAAATTGGAGGGTAGGTAGAAGATACAAAGGTGAACAAAAAATTCTAAAAAACCAACTCGGACTAACCTCGTTTAGGGCTTCTAATTTCCTGATCTTTACTGGACAGACGCTCTGTTCCCTGTGCAGCCTGTAGCGAAACAGCGGCTTGTAGAGACTCTAACTCTCCAATGGCTGGGGCTTCTAGCACAAAAATTGGAGGGGAGTTAGATAAAATAAGGAGAACAAATTATTCTAAAGAACCAACCTGAATTAAGGTCTCCTTACAGTCGAAAAATGTGAGCCAAAACAAGGGTTCGTGTAAGTCAGATATGAACTCTATTTATAGGGTTCACCTAGGGTTTAGGGGATTAGATCGAACCTAGAGTCCTAAATTGGAGTAGAGTTAATCCCTAGAGAGTTCTAGAGAGTCTTCTACGCCAGGTAGCTTCGATCTAAGGTGATTTGATCGTCAAAGATCCAAGCTTTTCACATTTCTACGATTCCCGAAACTGGGGTCGCTTAGCGGTCATAGTCGGACCGCTAGGGTGTACTTGGCAGTCTCGCGATAGACCGCCAGGCAGCGCTTAATCTGAAAATTTTGGATTTTCTTATTATCTCTCATTTATCTCCCAATTGGTGTATATATCCCATTATAAATCTGTAAATTACCCAATTCACGTTTCTAATAATGGGCTTGGGCCTAAAAGTCTTAGAAATTGGTTTATGGGCCTATTTGAGTTAGGCTTGGCCCTTTAATGAATATAGGGCCTTTAAATGGATTTAAATAAATCCTTAATTCCTCTTAATTGCTTCATAATTATATTTTAATCCCAAAAAATTCTTGAAAATTTCTTAGAAAAATTAGGGGTGTTACAGAAACTTCATCCTCGAAGTTTGAGGTAAAACACATATAGAACAGATGGGGATATTCCTTCTTCATCTCGCCTTCAAGCTCTCATGATGCTTCCTCCTGAGAAAAATTTCTCCATAAAACCTTCACCAATGGGATAGTCTTTGATCTGAGAATCTTCTCTTTACGACCCAAGATCTTGACTGGTTGTTCCACAAATGACAGATCCGGTTGGAACTCTAAATCTTCATAACTGATGATGTGTGACGGATCATGAACATACTTCATGAGCATAGATACGTGAAACATCGGATGGATAGCTACCATAGATGGAGGTAGTGCCAACCGATATGCCACGTTACCCACTCGATCCAAAATCTTGAAAGGTCCGATAAATCTCGGATGCAACTTCCCTTGCTAGCCAAATATAACCACTCCCTTGGTAGGTGATTGATACCTTGAGGAATACATGCTCACCAACCTCGAAAGCCAAGTCTTTTCTTTTGTCGTCCGCATAACTCTTCTGCCGATCTTGTTCTGCTTTCAGTCTCTGCTGGATCAGCTAAATTTTCTCAGACGTTTCTTGCACTACTTCAGGCCCGATCAACTGTCTGTCACCAATATCTTCCCAACATAGAGGAGACCTGCACGGTCTTCCATACAAAGCTTCAAATGGATCCATACCTATACTTGCGTGGAAGCTATTATTGTAAGCAAACTCAACTAAAGGTAGGTGATGCTCCCAATCTCCCTTCCAATCCAGTATGCAAGTTCTCAACATATCCTCCAATGTCCGAATAGTTCTCTCGGACTAGCCATCTGTCTGGGGATGATATGCCGAGCTAAGCTTCAATTGAGACCCAAAGGCATTCTGCAATCCTTGCCAAAGCCTTGATGTGAAGCGAGGATCTCTGTCTGAAATGATGGACTTTGGAACTCCATGTAATCTGACAATGTTTTCAACATATAAACGTGTCAGACTTTCCATGGATTCTTTCTTCTTCATGGCCAAAAAATGTGCAATTTTTGAGAACTGATCCACAATTACCCAGATGGAATCATTGCCCTTGAAGGACCTAGGCAAACCTGTGACAAAATCCATGGTGATATTCTCCCACTTCCACTGAGGTATTTCAATCCTTTGCATCAAGCCAGAAGGTCTTTGATTCTCAGCCTTCACTTGTTGACAAATTAGACACTTGGACACAAACTCAGCCACATCTCTCTTCATACCCTACCACCAAAAGGTTCACTTCAAATCTTGATACATCTTGCTACTACTAGGATGCATGGAGAACTTCGACATGTGAGCTTCTTCCAACACTTCATTTTTCAGTTCAGCCACATCTGGCACACAGACCCTATGCTGAAATCTGATAACACCTTCCTCATCATGAGTAATACCTACCTTGCCAATTATTCCTTGCAACTGGGGATCATCTCGCTGAGCTTCTACGACGCGATCCATAATTGTTGACCTGAGGGACAACTGAGCAACAAAAGCTTTGCAAAGTTGAGGCTCAATCGATGTCATGGAACACACAGCATCCTCGAGCATCTTCCAATCTTGCAGTAATAAGATCCTTTTCCGAATAAGGGCATCGGCTACCACATTTGCCTTTCCTGGGTGATATAGCAGCGCAAAATCATAATCCTTCAGAAATTCAACCCATCGTCTCTGACACAAGTTCAGATCCTTCTGAGAAAATAAATACTTGAGACTTTGGTGATCTATGAAGACTTCAAACTTAACTCCATACATGTAATGTCTCCAGATCTTTAGTGCATGAACCACCGCGGCCAGTTCCAAGTCATGCGTAGGGTAATTCTTTTCATGATCCTTCAATTGTCTGGAAACATATGCCACAACCCTATCATTCTGCATTAGGACACAACCAATTTCGATGCTTGAAGCATCTGTGTAGAGGGTGAACATGTCGATGCCATTTGGTAGCATTAAAAGTGGAGCTGATGTCAAATACTTCTTCAACTCTTGGAAGCCTTGCTCACACTCTTCAGTCCAGATGAATTCACTCCCATCCTTGTTAACTTAGTTAAAGGCGCAGAAATCGAAGAAAAACCTTTAATGAACTTCCAGTAATAACCGGCCAACCCTAAGAAACTTTGAATTTCAGTGGGAGTCTTCGAAGCCTCCCATTCCAACACAACTTGGACTTTTGTTGGGTCAACTGCTACGTCATTACCAGATATCACATGGCCAAGAAATTGAACCTCCTTGAGCCAAAAGTCGCACTTGCTAAACTTGGCATATAGCTTATGCGCTCGAAGAGTCTCCAAAGCAATCCTCAAATGCTCCCTGTGAGACCCTTCATCTGGAGAATAAATCAACACATCATCAATAAATATTACCACAAAGCTATCCAAATAGGGATTAAACACCTGGTTCATTGGGTCCATGAATGTTGCAGGGGCATTTGTTAGACCAAAGGGTAAAACCAGGAGTGCCCATATCTAGTTCAGAAAGTTGTCTTCGAAGTATCCTCCTCTTTGATCCGCAGCTGATGATATCCTGAACGTAAATCAATATTCGAGAACACAGTAGCACCTTGCAACTGATCCAAGAGATCATCTATGCGTGGCAAAGGATAGCGGTTCTTCACAGTTACCTGATTAAGCTTCCGATAGTCAATATAGGGTCGAAGTTACACATCCTTCTTCTTCACAAACAGGACTGGGGCTCCCCATGGTGAAACACTTGGTCGAATAAAGCCCTTGTCTAACAATTCTTGCAATTGCTTCCTCAACTCTACCATCTCTACTGGTGCCATCCGATAAGGTGCTTTAGATATCGGTGTCGTGCCGGGTAAAAGATCAATAGAGAATTCGATCTCGCGGACTGGCGGCAATCCCAAAAAATCCTCTGAAAAAATATCGGAGAAGTCTCGAACCACTTCAATCTTCTCAATTGATGGCGCTTGGTTGGCTTCAGCTGAGGCCACTACACAAGTGAAGAATGCACTACAACCCTTGTGCAAAGATCTAACTGCCTTCATGGTTGAGACCACAAATTTTCCTGACCCAATCTTGGGCTGACGGGATAGTCAAGTGGCATCGGCAAACTATCAAATATAGATTTATGTCTAAGTTGTATTTTGTTTATTGGGCCATATAGAGTGGGCCTCATATGTAGTGCTTTCTTTTGTCATTAGTAATATATATATATATAATCTTTGGAACCCACGTAGGAACCCATGCCCCTTGGGTTTCCTAGGTAGTATTTAGTTCTTTTTGTCTTAGATATACATATATATGGCTGTACTTATGTGCATTTATTAGATACTCCTCGCAGGAACCATGGCTCTTGGTATTCCAAGGTGTCCATTCCCCTCCCCATGTTTTCTATTTAAACAAATGTAAGCCCACAATGGAGATAATATATAATGCAATGAAATAGTTTGAATTTTAGCCATGGCTTGTGTGTTCTCCAATTTTTGGAACCCCGGGTGAGAGGCCCAACCCCACTTCGCCCCGCCATGGAGGTCGTCCGTGAAGCTCCGGTGCATCGTCTTCAAGAAGAGGACGGGTGTGAAGCCCCATCGAAGCTCCATGATCTTCCTCCTTCACTGTTCAACCGCCGCCGTCGTCCATCACCACTGCCACCACCGCCGTGCCAACTACAACGCCTGCAACCGCCATCACTGCAGAGAAGAATTGAAGAGCGCGACTGCGTCATCCCTGAGATGGGGATGGGTGTGAGGTCCCGGCCGAGCTCCTCCGTTCTTCTCTAGTCACCTCGCCTTCCTGCTCTCCGGCTAACAGTTTGAAGTCCTTCCTCGACCTCGTGTCACATCAAATGGTATCAGAGCAAGTCGTCCGGTTTGTCCCAACAAGCCGGGGTCCTGCGATTTGAGATTCAAGGTTCGAGGTCGAACCTCCTCAAAGCGGAGGGGTTTGACGGGATCGTCAAGTGGCATCGGCAAAACTATCAAATATAAATTTATGTCTAAGTTGTGTTTTGTTTATTGGGCCATATATAGAGTGTGCCTCATATGTAGTGTTTTCTTTTGTCATTAGTAATATATATATATATATATATATATATATATATATATATAATCTTAGGAACCCATGCCCCTTGGGTTTCCTAGGTAGTATCTAGTTCTTTTATCTTAGATATACATATATATGGTTGCACTTATGTGCATTTATTAGGTACTCCTCGTAGGAACCATGGCTCTTGGTATTCCAAGTTGCCCATTCCCTTCCCCATGTTTTCTATTTAAACAAATGTAAACCCACGATAAAGATAATATAGAATGCAATAAAATAGTTTGAATTTTATCCATGGCTTGTGTGTTCTCCAATTTTTGGAACCCCGGGTGAGAGGCCCAACCCCACTTCGCCCCGCCATGGAGGTCGTCTGTGAAGCTCCGGTGCATCATCTTCGAGAAGAGGACGGGTGTGAAGCCCCATCGAAGCTCCACGATCTTCCTCCTTCACTGTTCAACCGCCGTCGTCGTCCATCACCACTGCCACCACCGCCGTGCCAACTGCAACGCCTACAACCGCCATCACCGTAGAGAAGAATTGAAGAGCGCGATTGCGTCATCACTGAGATGGGGATGGGTGTGAGGCCCCGGCGGAGCTCCTCCGTTCTTCTCTAGTCACCTTGCCTTCCTGCTCTCCGACTGACAGTTTGAAGTCCTTCCTTGACCTCGTGTCACATCATGGGCAAAGGGTGAAAAAACTCCTCCTTGCCGGGTATGCGAAAAACAACACGCTTCTTGCGGCAATCAATGAGAGCTTAGTGCTTCTCAAGCCAATCAAGACCGAGAATCGCATCATAGTCCTTCATCTTCAAAAGATAGAAGATACCAGGTAATTCCCGCCCTTCGACAAGAACGGGTAAGGGGGGATAACTCCTTGTAGTGGACAATGCTCTGGCTAGGGTGAGCACTAGAAGAGGCACATCCAAGTCTATTGCTACTAGACCCAACTCATCATGCAACACCCTTGAAAACTTCTCGGACATAAATGAATGACTAGCCCCGGTGTCAAACAAGATTCTAGCATGGAAACCAGATATTGAAAGTGTACCTTCAGTCACATGGTTTGCTTGCTCCGCATCTTCCTTAGCTAATGCGAACACTCGTGCTGGCGCTCTGGATCTTCTAGCTGGCTTTGCTATTGCTGGCGCTACTGTAGCTACTACAGGGGCTTTACTGGGTGTAGTTAACTGATCCTTCGGACAATCCTTGATCTTGTGATCCAAGCTTCCACATCTAAGACAGAGTAATCATCCAACACTTCTTACCTCCATGCCATTTCCCGCAATGCTTACATTCTGTCTTGTCACCTGACGATCCTCCCGATCCACTGGCTTGTGGTGAATCTACCTTTGTCGGTGAATAATTTGACGGTCGAGAGAAAGGCTTTTATTTCTTCATGTGGTCTTGATGTTGAAAACTCGACGACGACCTCTTCATCAATGCTTTCTTCTCTTCTTGATACTTGTCCATTTCACTTTCTTGACGACATGCCACACTAAGAGCCTCTTCCATCGTCCGATGATTAAAGGCCACCAATCTCATCCTCAGTGATGGTCGGAGACCCATCATGAACTTCTTTACCCTCCTCCTATCATCAGTCATAATATGAGGTGCATATCTCGCCAACTCCGTGAAACGTGCCTCATACAAGAGCACCGTCATGGATCCTTGAGTTAGAGTAAGAAACTCTTGCTCCATTTTATCTTGGACATGCTCGGGAATATACTTGGCCTTGAACAAGCAAACAAATTCTTCCCATGTCGCTTCTACCAATCTATCCTCAAATTGGTTTCGCAGAACAGAGGACCACCACACATCAGCACGCTCCTGAATTATATGATCAAAAAAAAATTTTGAGTGTGCATGACACTAACCATCCACTTCACACAAATATGAAATAATTCTCTTACCTCCATCATAAATGTTGCCAAATTGACCTTCTCCCTCTCGTCACATCGAAGGGTCCAAAGCACCTTCTCTATTCCCCACAACCAATGCTCCGCAACTAGGGGTTGACTCTCCCCCTTAAAAGATGGCGGGTTCATTCTTCAGAATCGCTCCATGATTGACGGCCCGTCAATGACCCCTTGAACTAACTCCAATTGTGGCGGGGCCTAAACCATTCATAACATAGATAAGTCACAAAGCCCGCTTAACCTAAGGTGCAACCCCCATTGTCTACACCATACTTGAGCTCGAGCTTGAACTTGGGCTTGTAATGATGCATGCGCGTCCGCTTGAGTTTGCATCACTCGCACCAATCCTTGCATAAATGCGTCATAATCAACTAATGGTGGCAGTGGCGGCACAGGCAATCCTTGTTGACCTTCTTCCTCATCTCTCCTCGGCTCCTCCTCTCGAGCAAGGGCAACAGCACGATGACCACGGGATGCCATAACCTTAGAAAATAATGATTTAATAAGGTGATAGCCTACTTATATATATTCCTTATACATTTATTTCTTCATCTATTCTCATTTTTTCTACCAATTTGTGGAACTACCTAGATTTTGGGGTATGGATCAAGTTGATGGTTTACTTATGTAAATCTCAACCTTTGGCTCTGATACCACTGCCTGTAGCACCCTGCCCTAACATCCGGTCTGGAGGGATGCCACAGTGGGAAAAACCCAACAAAAATAGAATTGGTTGATGAATTATAAAAATAAAGAGAACACAAGATCAGTGGAAGATTAATCTCATTCCCATCAGTTAAATCACATTCTTAAAATCACAATAGTCCAAAACTGATAAGCAGAAAGTTACTTATAATAGTCCATTATTACAAATTTTTAAATGTTCTAACAAAAAATCACCTCAAATGGAAAATAAAGATCTCTAAATAGTACACCAAATTTTCTCGATCGAATTCACTACGCGTTAACTCCTCGTCCTCACCGAGGGAATCACCTAAAAATGGTTAGCAAGTATGAGTCTAGGAATAGACTCAGCAAGTTACTAAAATCAAATCGTTCCCTTTTATCCACATCTAACATACTTCAAGGCTTAATCAACAAAAGATACTAAAATCTAAAATCAGGTTACCGGGTACAAAAAAATAGGTTTTGCAGCAGTAAACAACTCTTTATATGACTATACTTTAATTTTTCAAAAACTCATATGTCTGCACATATTTCAGAAACAGAATTTCATAATTTCAGAAGTCATATGTCTTTGCAGAATTTCAGATACAGAAATAGAATTTCCCAGATTTGCATATGACTGAACAGATTTCAGAACAGAATTTTAAAATTTTCAGAAGTCATATGTCTTCACATATTTTAGATTCAAAGACATAATTTCAGATGATATATATGACTTAGACACAGTGCCCAAACTACTATTAGAAGGTCAGTACAGACAGATACTCAATCCCCTAGGCAATGGAGACGAGTCTTGGTTAACTACGCAGAACCGGAGAAAGTCCTTCCCACCTTAACCAGTGGAACTTGTCCACCTCCAGGATTTCACCTCGTGCCCTCGAGGTCAGAACAGATTAAGCCTCCCCATAGGGGCATTTTTATAGTTTGGTTCCACGCCCTTCTATGACAGTAGTGTCCATATAGCCTATAAAATAACTTAATTTTTTTTCCTTTCTGAAGATTTCAGGAATACAATAGGTTCAGATTTCTAAAAATAGAAAATAGGGTTATATCTAAGCTACATATGCGTGTAAAACAGTTCATAATTGCAAGCACAGAGCTTTTATGAACACAAAATTTTTACAGGAAGTTACCAACTTGGTTCATTATCATTTTCTAATTTTTCTTGATTTTCCTGAATTAGATTGGCCTCTCAAAACTCACTTTTTCATAGTTGCTAGAATTTAGAAACATGTTTATTTCTAACTACACATGCATGGAAAATAAGTCATAACTATGAGTATAGAACTTTTCTGACCATGAAATTTTTTTAGTAAGTTACCTACTTAGTCATCTATTTTTTTCTAATCTTTCAGATTTTTTGGAATTAGTTTGGCCTTCAAAATCCACTTTTTCATGGTTATTGGAATTTAGAAACAGGGTTATATTTTAAACTACACCTGTGTGGAAAATAAATCATAATTAAGAGTGTAGAATTTTTATGACATGAAATTTTTACAGTAGATCACAAACTTAATCCTATAGCATTTTCTATTTTTTCAGATTTTTCTAAAGTCAAATGGTCCTCCAAAATATCTTATTTTCAAATTTATGGAAAAATAAGGCAGAACACCTAGTCGAGGGACTATGTTGACTCATGCAATTGAATGGGTCGACTCATCCACCCCATACAAGGCGGCTGGGTCGACCCTATCAGAGGGTTGGGTCGACCCAGACCCTCATCCCAGTAGGCTGGGTCGACCCAGACCCTCACACTTCCAGGGAAATCTGTAAATTGCGTAAAACTGAACAGTCACGTATTAAAACAGTAATTGAATGAAACTTTAAAAGGGTAATACACTGATCTTGGTGTAGGTTCTTTACAGGTTTCTTATCTCATTGAAGGGAATAAATCAAACTAAGAATGAAGAAATTTCAAAAACTTGTGTGGCTTTCTTAGCATACGGCATGGAACACAATTAAAAACTCAGAACAAATCCAATGCAATTATCATGAGAATGCTTTAAGATTTAGCATGTTTCTTTTATTCCCAAAACCCATGAAGTATTTTAAACATGCCAAAAGAGAGCATTTGGTTCATAGTAACTTGCCTAACAACGAAAAACTCAGAGATTTAAGGAAACGATCACTTGTAGCTGTCCCTCGTGATCTCACGCCGCTACGAAATGCCAGAAATCAGGAATCACCAAGGAAACCTCCACACTGCAGCCCCCTAAGCACTCTCACGCCTCCTCCTCACACCCCTCTCTTCTTAGAAGAGAGTCCAAAGAGTTCTACGGTTGAAGGAGGAAAATAGAAGGAAAATAAAAAGGAATTGCCCAAACCTTCAAACATACTTGATTATAAAGCCAAAACCATTCCAAAACAAGATCTAAATCCTAACCATTGCTTCATATCTACCCAAATCTAATTACAGGACATTGTTCTGAAACGGTCAAGGCCTCCACGGGCAAGTGTTTGCCATTCGAACGGCAAACACGTGAAAAACGTACGGAGAATACTATTCATGGCCCACTTTAGAAATTAATATCTCACAAGGTAAAAATGATTAAGAAAATCTAATTGTTACCCATTAATCACCTCGATTTTACTCTACCATGCAAAATTATCAAATAAATATTTAGAGTTAAAAATGAAATTGAGTGAATAGTAAAAAGTGTAGAAATGAATAGTAATTACGTTGGGTCATAGCCTATCCTAAACTATGAGAATTTGTGTCTATGCCCTTATGTGTTCTACTAGTGAATGGATATAATATAAGAAGGGCTTATGTTAACAATTAACTTACAAAATTTTAATTGTTCAAAATTCTAAATCTATAATTATCAAAAAACTTATATTTAATACATTATCTATTTTATTTATTTATTTAGTTGTGAATTTAATAAAACATGCACTAAACACATATTTTATCAATTTAAATAGCAGAAATACTTTATAATTTTTCGAGAAACTTTCGAGCACTATAGGAAGCGTGGTGGGCCCATGACCCACAGGCTCCAGGATCGGATTGGTGGTGGCGAATGGCATGTGTTTCCAATGGTAAGCGAACCCTGGAGATTTTATAGTCAACCATGGAGAGTTGACTTTGGATGAAAGGCTGTGTTGGCCGTGTGTCAGCGGCAATATCGTGTTGTGTGGCGCCAATAGAATTTGGAATTGGGGGCTCAGCAGTGCAGAGTTGTTGGATGAGGATGATTATGGCGCCAGTCCTTTTTCGTGAATTGTATCCCGTGGCTCAGAGTGGGGCCACTTAGTGATTGGTATTGGGGGATGGCTGAGGCCGTTTGGACTGGTTATAAGGTGCAAGTGTGCATTGCTCAGAGTTGAGCTGGCAATTTGACCAACCTCGGTCGATGTGGGTGTTCTTGAAATGGACCCGAGGAATGAGAGGCACTGGTGTTGAGAGAAGACCCTGTGTGGATGCCACAGTGAGTAGTCAAGAGAACAACTTGAGATGTTTAAGCGCCCCGATCATATATGGTTTAGTGCACCGGTTGTTCGGCAGACATGGTATTTAGGACTGATTAAGTGACGTGATGATTGTGTGACAAGACTCGGTTGAGTTTGGAACTCGGTGCATCTTGTGGTGCCACTGTCTAGATTGTAGTGTTCCCCTGGCTTGGAAGGAGCTATGCAAGGGAATTATGAGTGTGTGCGCCGGAAGTTGGTCACTGTCGGTTAGCAGCTCATGTGGAATTGTGAGGTTGGTAAGTGCGGAATGGACGGTTGTAATATCGAATAGCCGTCTCCCCGATGAAAGAATCCCCCGAAGTGTGAACATGAGATGGGGCCCGCCATTGGAAAGGAGTTTGAGGTAGCATGCCCAGGATTAGTGTGACTGAGGAATTCGAGGCTCGCATAAATGACCCCATTGTTCTTTCCCCTCTCGAGAAGCTGGAATTGGCCGGACGACCACGGAGGACCAAGATGGTGCCAAGCGACTGTGATTGGCGGCTGGCGGATGGTTTTCTGCAGCCGATGTGTGTGTGCCCAATGAGTTGGCCGTTGTGTGCTATAGATTTCAGATTGTGAAGTCTCTGGCGGTTAATTGTAATGTGTCCCATGGGTGTTGATGGTGACTTGCGAGGCATTGGTTTTGAGGCTGGTGTAGTTCGGTGAGCGTTTGAAGTGATCGGCTCGGCAACGTGTGTCGCTGGCTATGAGGAGCCGACAGAAGAGTTGTATCCAATTGAGATTGGCAGTGAGATTGTCATTTGAAATGAAGTGTGATTGTGCTCCTTGTAAGGAGTACTCGGCGTCTAGTAGCTGGAGAAGCTAATGTCCTGAGTAGGCAGCTAAGTATGGTTTCCCCAATTAAGGATTGTGTGTTTCCTCCAAGCAGTGTGTTATGGACATTGTTTTGTGCCCTTAAGAGTTTCAAGGAAGCTGAGGTGATGCCAGACTTGTCGGATTTGTGTACCCTAATCTGTCTGAGGATCGGCATGAATTGTTATGTGAGAACGAGAGGGCTTTATTGGTTATTTTAGTCTGGCGGAGTTCCTCGAAGGATGTTGTATGGTGAGTATAAGGATTGTGCGATGATTGTGAGGTTTTTCCCGTTGGGTGAGTTCTTCCTAGTGAGTTTTGTGCATTGTCCTAAATTTCAAGGATGAAATTTCCATAAGGAGGAAGAACTGTAATGTCCTCGGGTTCTCGGATCATATTTTCGCGGGTTACGGATTGGGTCCGTGTGGGTTTCGGACTTCAATATTGGATTATCGGACCCTTAAATGATATTTGCGTGGGCTATTTTGGGTCTGTGGCGGTGCATGGAGCGGCTTAACTTTTTCCTGGAATTTTTTTGAGTCAGAATATATTTTTTGAGATTTTTCTGGAGTCATTGTGAATTTTTAAATTGAAATGAAAAAAAGAGAAAAAGAATAATAAAAATTTTCTTTTTAAAACCCCCCTCCCCTCTCATTCCTCCCCCTCTCACTCTCGTAACCCTCTCCCCCCTCTCTCACTCACGTTCTCTCCCTCTCACTCTCACGTCTCTCTCTCTCCCTCTTCTTCTCTGACAGTCGATGAAGAGGACCGATGGGCGAGGTGGAGGACGGCGCGGGCGACGAGTGGCAAGGGCCAGAGCGTGGAACGGGAGGCAGTGTCGTGGTGGAGGACTTTCAAAGTTTCATGAAGAATCGGACATGGAACGAGGTATTTTCGATGCGAATCGACGACGAATTCACATGGTTCCGCCTAAAGAGGTAGGGGAATGGATCCCTAACCCTTGTACTTTGTTTCCCCATGATTTCATGCCGAATGGAGCAAGTTTGAGCGGGTTTTCCCTTTTTTGGGGTTAAAATGCATGTTTCAAGGTGTGAGACGAATCCGCTGATTTGAGCGGCAATCTTCGATTTAAATGCTAGATTTGGAGCTAATGGCATGTCGGGGTGTGATTCCCCTCGCTTTGGTCGAGTTTTTCTCGTGATTTGAGGCCGAGATGAGGCCGAGTGTGTTATGTGTGTGGCATGGGTGCATGTTTGGGGTAATTGAAGGAATCACCCTTTTCTTTGGTCTTTTCTTTATATTTTTGAGTCCTTCCGACGTGTGGAAGGCAAATGAAGGGTTTTTGCATGTTTTCCCTTCACTCGAGATGAATGGAGCATGGAACGGGAAATTTTGCGCTGGTTCACGAAAGCTTGGATCGGAACGAGAACGCAGTCGTCTTCCGAACCAAGTTTAGCTTCTGGATAATGAACGTGGCATGAACAGACCACCGCGTTCATTTGAGAAACCCATGGTGAGGCGGTCGTGGACGCAGTCGCACAACCCACCACGTCATTGGCAGATTGCGGTCCTCACGCTGACCGCGATCACCATAACGCGGTCGACCCCCCAACCACGTTCCCAACCTATCGACTGGCACATGTGATGCGAGATGATATGCGACTCAACACCGATTTGATGCGAACCTGGAACTCTAGGTGACGACGCAACACGACCCACAACGACGTGACCAATGCGACACCAACAGAGTTCCAAAAGAGGAGGATATGTCCACAACAAGAGACACGAGCTCGCGGACGTCCCCAAGCGAGGGAAACGTGTGGATCTGCATGGTTGAGAAACCGGCAATGAGTCAGGGTGGTCAACACTCCTTCGTGCCCGGATCGGGTCACAGGATGGGCCACGCTCTCACTCTCACAGCTGTGGTAAAAATTTATCGAGCTAGATATCCTATCAGTCACTAGCAGTGGCAAATAAACACATAAGATGTAATCAAATGTCGAGGGAGATAGAGGCGATACCTCAACGCTTCAGGCATGGGGAAGACGATCCCGGCCAAGACCCGTACTCCCGGTACATTAAATAATCAATAATTACAGCAATAAATTTTACTACCCACTCCACGCAGGGAGGTAAAGCCCTACACATGGGACCCGAGAGCACCGATCTCGGGTTGACGGTCAGCAAGCCGGAGGGGCTTTCAGGGCGGAGGCGAGCTGCTGGTCCGACTCGGCACTATTCAAACTCACTAGGTAGCAAGCGAGTTCGGCACGTGGGACGGTGGCTTCCGGTCGACTTATGGTGGAGGCAGCTGGCTAGGACGTCGGTGGAGGCTCCTCTTCGATGACTGAAGTCGGCAGCGGCTGAATCGCAGCCGGCATATTTTTGGAGGAATTACTCGGTGGACTGCTCTTGCTGGCCTATCACGGGACAGATCTGCACGCTTCCACGAAAATAGTCACCACGCCCAGATCCAGTGTCAGATTGGGATGAAACTAGCGTCGTTGCGAAGGGCACTCAGAGAGCTTCGACATATGTGAATTTCAGATCTATCCAACGGTCTGGATCAAAATGAAAAACTCTGTACTCTGTAGTTGTTTCTGGCTCGGAATACAAATCAAGCAGGACAGAGTGAGATCTGCTTGAAAATGAATTTTGACCGAAGGGAAGTTGGAAGATCTGGAGTTTGGGAATTTTATGGGTGAGGGGGGGAAGTGGGGATCACGCACAAATAGTTTGGTATTTTTATGAGATGGTTTACAGGGTGGAAAATTTCGTGGATCTGGCTTCTGTCTCAAAGATCTGCTGATTGGCAGACTGTAAGGGGTGGAGAGATGTGACTGGGAGGAGGGGCAAACGGGAGCTGATTGAGGTGAAAATTAAACTACAAGAAGGGGATGACGGGGGAACCAACCATCAAAATTTGAGGTCGATCATATGGCTGGATTGGGAGAACCAACCTAATCTTTAACCATCTATTCTGGAATTCATGGTTCAAGACAGCAGGTCGGAGAACGGGTTGTGGCGGCTTGTTGGCAGCTCCGATGGTGGTGGCGGCTGCGGTGGCTGAGCTTCACACCCAGGGGAAGGGATAGAACTTGGAATCACTCCAAGATTTAGGACATCACACCCAGATCTGCTGCAACTCTCACAGCTGCAAGAAGGGGGGAGAGAGGGGTACCCAAGGGCAATTGCACAAAATCCTTTTTTATTCTATTAATTCTATCAAAATAATGAAAATATATGAGTTTTATAGCCCTAGCTAATTGACCATTACTCCCCTCAGATCTAGGGTTAGGGAGGGGCAATTACGGGATGAGAATTCTAGTTTCTCTCCCATGTGGTCAAAATAATACAAATAATATAAAAATGGGTAAAGGAAGGGGACGCCCTCCATAAGGAGTCCAAGTTGGACTTGTCTTGGTCAATATTCTCCCATAGATCATGGACCAGCCCTATGGGCCCTAGAAGGTGGCCCAATGAGAGAGAGGGTGAGGGTCCCGCCAGGCCTACGTGGCCTTTTACAAAGAAACCCACTAATTCCTAATGACTAACCCATTGGTTTATAATTGCCTTACATATGAAAACCTTGTTGACTCAAGGATACAAATGTAAACAAAATGTTAGATGCCTTGCTATGATGTCCCATCACCATGCTTGTCCTGTCGACCGACCCATGCTGGGCAGGTCGACAGACGTGAGGCCCAGGTCAACTGACTTGTGGCCCAAGTGGACCGGAATGAGGGCTTTTCAGCCCGTTTGAGTCCCGTAAGTTGGTTTTCACCCCAGAACATGAAAGCTAACATTATATTTGCATATTCACATGGAATTTGGGCCATTTCGGCTTGTAAGGATGGCGTTCGCCCGAGAATGGATTTACGTAATACGAGGTTCATAGATTTCCTACGACGGGTTTTGCCGTATTCACTTAGCTTAGTTTCCACGCGGTTTCCGTGCCGTGGTGGGTTATATACTGCGTGAGTCCCGTGACCGGGAAGGTCATATCCATGTGGGTTCCATGATCGCTGTGAGTAGTCCTTGTGGGAGTTTAGTGGGCTGGTACCCACTAATTACATCATCTGGTCATGGGTAGTTTTCCTTGCACCTAGTGGTGTCATACCGTGGTTTTGGTTTACGGTGGTTTGCGTGCGTGTGTATGCCTTTCTCGAGATTCCCACAAGACCGTGGATGATGGTGTTTTATGGTAAATTCCCACGAGACCACGGATGATAGAGTTTCGAAGGGATTCCGTGAGACCGCGGAAGATTCTAGTGGCCGATCGTGATTGGACAGGGCAAGACCGCCTAGTGTGTACGACGCTCCTTGTGCAAAGGTGAGACCACCTGAGCGTATGTGCCTTGGTTGGGACAAGAGTACTGTAGGCACCCGGAAGGTGGTGAACGCGATGATGGCGTGCGTGTGTCTCCCTCCGAACTATGCTTCTGCTACCTACTGTGCACAGGTTAGGAAAATAGAAATTGGTGTGATTGCTAGAGATCTATACCTGGGCCTCACAGGAGTAATGATCGTGGATGCCTTATGAGTGGGGAGATGGTGGATTCTTCTGTCCTCACTCTCGGCTAGCCAAGAACGGGGAGCTCTTCAAGTCGATAATGAAGTTCCTGCAAGTTAACCAGTAAACAGAGAGAATAAACACATTAGACTATGATAGTGTAGTATATGCTCAAAACGAAAAGAAGAACATGCAAATGGGGGTGATCGTACCGAGAAGGGGGGCGGAAAGGGGGATGGCCGAGACTTTCAACCATCCGCCTTCCCTATGTTTTGAATTGGAAAACCTCTTTAAAAGGGGATCTAGGAAACTCTATCATGCATGAATGCAGTAAAACAAGAAGGAACGTAGCAATATAGGGAACAAGGAAAAGAAGGACGGGGTTTTCCCATCAACCAGCAATAGGCGGCCAACTATTTGGCCGTTCAAAAGAGGTGGGCGGCCATGTCGATGGCCGCCCCCTGTAACCCAGAGTCTCCAATCACGGAGCTCTTCAACGACAAGTTCTGCTGCTCAGGGAAGGTCGAGAAGGATGCTCTTGTGCTCAAAGCTCTCTCTCCGGGATCCGAACTGCTAGAACCTCTCCTCCTCCCAAAATGTTCAACCCCCCTCGTCAGATGGTTTCAAATGGAGGTTTTGTAGGTGGGGGCCATCTCCCTCCATGAAAACTATTTGAAAATAGATTACGTGTAAGCTACGTGAGTCTTGAATCCCCCTGGAGTGGGAGCAGTTTCGGAGGACGTGCTCAGAGTGGGAAGATCGTGGGGTTGATGGACAGTTGATAGAAGGCAGCCATGGTGATGGACATTCAAAGGAGATGGGCGGCCAAGGTAGTGGCCTTCTTGAGGGTATGAGCGGCCAGGTCGATGGCCATCCAGAAGAGGTGGGCGGCCAACTATGTAGCCACATTGGGATGTGGGTGGCCAGCTTTCTAGCCGCCTTGGAATGGGCTAGGCGGCCAATAGTCTAGCCACCCTGGGTTCTGGGCGACCAGCACCCTGGCCACCTAGAGATCAGTGCATGGAATGTGTATAAAGCCTCAAAAAATTCACCTCGGGGCCTCACGCCCCCGAACCCCCAACCTTACAAGCAGGGGGGCGCTGCCCCCCTATAATCCCCCCGCCAACTTACCGCGAAGGGACAGGGTGGACCCTATCTAAACAAGGATGAGACTCCACACAACCAATCATCCAAAGGAAGTATCACTTCTATGTTGGCTAGACAAAGTCCGCGGGATGTCTGAAATTAAGCATCTACAAGTACATTGCTGACGGGCACAGTGGCACATACGCCGTGTCAGGTAGCAGGACACGGCTATGCTGATGGGAACAGGGGCACAAATCTAAGCCAGTCCCAAGGTGTGGTGTGTGTGTGTGTCTCCTCTGCTCCTCCCGAGATCGGGTGTGGGAAGTGTGCGCGCATATGAAACATTGGCGCAGTATAAGACATCAGTGGACGCATATGGCCTTGTTGTGTATATTTGAGTAGCGGACTCTATGTCGGTGAAGGTTGAGTTACCGACAACGTTGTCGTGGACCTTTCGATAGACGGGCTGGTGTCACCTTATGTGTAGGGCATGGTTCTCTCACTAGTCCTAGCTCGAGACATAGGTTTACCAGTGTGTGGATGTCCTCCCAAGGATGGAGGTTATGTCTTTGGCCACGTGGCCTTGTTAGAGGTTCCGTCAGCGATGACGGGTTGTTACGACCGAGTGAGTAGGGTAGCGTAGAGGCTCTGTGGTTCCTCCGCTCACCGTTCTTGTTGTTCTAGCCGTTGTTGTTTACTATCGCGATTTCATTATTGTTATCATTGTTGATATTGTTGTTGTTACTATTGTTACTGCTTGCCGCTATTGTGCCCCTGTGTTTTGATGGTGTTTTGATGATGTCAACACTTTAACTCATTCTTGATTTTAAATGTGCTTTTGATCCTTGAGTTTCATATGTTTTTTACTCTATGAGTTACATACGTTTTGATTCTTAAGGTTCATATGCTTTTGATGTTGTCAAATATTTTTGATAATGTTAATTAATCAATATCTATGAGTTTTTGTAAAGACAGGATCAAATTTGTTCAATGGAATGGCAAAATGCATGTTGAAAGCTTAAATCTCAAGATGACCAAGTCAAGGTGGACCCAATCAAAGTCAAGCTTTTGCAAGCTTCACAGAACTGGTCAAAGGTCTAGTCGTCTTCTGGCAGCTACAATGGTCACAGAAAAGGACAAAAGGAGAAGAAAGTCAATGGGTCTTAAGACAGACATACACCTAGCCAACGGTGATAAATGGCTAAGAAGGCTGAAATCAACCAAAAGCCAACGAGCTGCATCGACGAAGCATCATGGGCGCGTCAATGCTGCCAGGCTGAAATGCTAAGGCAAGTGAAGGAAGGCAGTGGCGACGGCTATTGCAATATAAGGGTGACAAATAAGTCACTATGGCCGACAAATAGAAGAAAAGGCTGACAAATAGCCCTGTAAGGCTGAAAAATGGGCGATAGGTTGAAACCGTTGAAGGCCTTGAAGATTGAAGAAGCTATGTCAACGTAGCGCTTGGTAGCGTCGACGCAGCCAAGCTTGAAAAGCTTTGAGCTCATCCAAAAGCCAAGACTGACATCTGAATGATTAGTGGTGACTAATGGCTTAGCTTGGGTGACAAATGAGAAGTTAAGGGTGACAAATAGGTCACCAGGGAGATGAAGGCCAACGGCTCTCAAAGTAGTGAAGGAAAAGCCTAAGGCGACGGCTCTCATGCCTAAGGATGACACATAACTTCCTAGTGGTAACATATAGGCTGTAAGGGTGACATATGACTCCACAAGGGTGAAAAATAGTAGGCATCGTTGTTTCCTTTAAAAAATGGTGGAGCTGCATCAACGCAGTACACAAGCGCGTTGACGCATCCACGTTGCCAAACTGAAGAAGGATGAAGAAGAACTGACGACGGCTGAATAGTAACTAAGGCTGACAAATAGCTCCTTAAGGGAGTCAAATAGCCAATAAGGGTGAATAATAGCTTGATAGAGCTGAAAAATAGGTCAGTTCAGTGAAGAACAAGAGCGATGATGTAGAAGCTATGAAATCAACTGAGCAAAGTGTTCCTAATCCCATTATCATGATTTGGGAGGTTTGTTAAGCATTGGACGACATCATTTAACCTCTTCCAAGATCAAGTTAAGGGATTCTTCTTTAGTTCTATAGCATTCAAGATACAGGTTCAAGCAGAAGATGAAGAGAAGTTAAGGGTGAAAAATATGTCTGCAATGCAGACAAATGGGCATCAAGGGTGAAAAATGCCCAGTAGAGGTAACAAATGGCTAAGTGAGCAGTCCACTGTGAGTGTGCCATGAGAAGTTCTTCCATGATCGAAGACTTAATCTGTTGGCACATTGCTCCAGCCATGACAACCCTTTCCAAGGTGCTCGTATGGAAAAATCCCTTCTTTACAGCTAGACCAATAGCATGTCTCCTGGTGAGGGTTTCATCCAGAGATGGTCTTTGCCTTGGGGAAGAAGAAGCTCAGCCTGCTGTGTACTACTCGAAGCATATTGGCCAGCCAATGGGAACTGCAGTGTATCGCATGAAGCAGATTGGCCAGCCAATGAGAACTAAGAACATCTTATCACTTCTAAGCCAATCAGAGGCCACCCTGCTCAGCATCCAGAATCTTTCGATGGAGATGGATGGTCCAGATTGCCTCCTACCGAATCAAGGTCTACCAACATTGTACGTTGCATGCAAAAGAAGAAGATATGTTGGGAGAAGCTTTGGTGAAGGGGAATCAAGCTGCGAAGGCCAAGCTACAACCTTGAAGCCTGAAGACAGACGTCTTCATCCTGCCCTCTTCATCCTGCGAGAAGAAGAGGCAAAACTCCAGCTTCCTGTGAAGGAGAACCTGCTCTCCTAGGAAGCACTCCATCTAGAAGAAGTGAGAAACGCCATCCAGATTCCAGACAGGGCCATTTTGTTATTGTGCTCAAGTGTTCTACTTCCTGTCTGGGTTTTAGTTTGTGTTATTTTTTTTTTGTTTGAACACTTCCATTATTACCTTGTTTTGTCCCTACAGGGTGTTGTAGGAAGACAGACGGAGGGTGCTCCAGTCTATGGTTTCAGTCCCTACCTGGTACTGTAGGAAGACAGACAGAAGGTGTTTCTGTTCTGTGGATTGGCCGTGTGTGCCCGCAAGCTGTGTGTCAGCCTTGGCCTTGTGTGCCGTGTCAGCATTGGCCTTGTGTGCCCATAAGCTGTGTGTCAGCGGTGTTACTGCAGTTGCACTAGGGAAGCCTCACTCGGTTGAGTGAGGGGTGGACGTAGGGCTCTGGGTTGAGTCCGAACCACCTTAAAAATCCTATCTTGTGTGGCTTGCTTGTGTGTTTGTTCTGTGGTAGATGCATACTTAGGCTGCTTACCTATCTTGCATTGCTTCTACTGCTAGTGGGTCTTCCTGTGTGTTAGCATATTTTATATTCTGCTGCGTTTATCATGAAAAGGGGGGCTGATCTATTCACCCCTCCCCTCTAGATCTGCCATTCTCACACATCACGTGGTATCAGAGCCAATCTCTCATGCAAGGGTCCAACGACCTTGAGAGAAATGGTGGAATGGCAACAAAGGGTCAGACACCTTAGGGTCATTCTGTTAATAGGCTACCTTTCTTTACTAGATCTAACTATCCTTATTGGAAAAATTGCATGCAGGTGTTCATCCAAGCACAAGACCATGAGATCTGGCGAGTGGTGAGCAAAGGTCCCTACGAGCTACCTGAGGATGAAGAGACTTGGACCCGTGAACAGATAAGAAAGTCAACAGTCAACTGGGGTGCCAAGCACATAATGCAGTGCTCTCTACATCCGGTGGAGTTCTCAAGAGTGTCTACATGTACCACTGCCAAAGAGATGTGGGACAAATTAGAGGTAATCTATGAAGGCACATCTCAGGTACGTGAAACTAGGGCCAACCTACTCATTACTGACTATAAGATGTTTAGGATGAAACCTGAAGAATATATTCAGATATGTATACTCGACTATCTCTGCTCACTAATAGTCTGACTGATTTAGGGAAGACTTATTCAAAGCAGGACATAGTGAGAAAAATCCTAAGGTCACTAACTCCGACCTGGCACACAAAGGCAACTATTGTAGAAGAGTCAAAAGATATCTCAACAACCAAGGTGGATGAACTCATAGGGTCCCTTATGACCTATGAGATAAACTTGAAGAACAGGGAGGTTGAGGTATTTAAGAAAAAGCCTCTAACTCTAAAGGCTGGAGCACTCAAGCTACTTCCGAGGAAGGTGAGACTTCTTGCAATGAGCAAGGTGAAGATCAAGTGGCTATGCTCACTCGTAGGTTCAGAAACTTTTTAAGAAATGAAGGTAAAGGCTTTAGGAAATGGGAGCCTCAGGTAAAGAAAGCTTACAAATCTAAACATGAAAATTTAAAGAAATTTGACAGAGTTGTTTGTTATTCTTGCAACAAACCAGGGCATATCAGAACTGAGTGCCCCGAAAGAGTGAAGAAAGCCTTCAAGAAATGGAAAGGGAAGAAGAAGAACAAAGCCATGGTATGTATATGGAGTGATGAGGAAGAAGAGGAGGATGGAACAAGCTCCTCAGAGGATGAAACTGAAGACATTTGCTTCATGGCAAATGAGGATGAAGAATCTGAGGTACATTCTCCTTTTGAGCATTTTTTAATTAGTGATTGGGAAGAAGCCTACATTGAGCTTATGGATAAGTATGACATGTACAAAAAGGAAAACAAAGCCTTGAAAAATAAAATCAACTCAATTGTGTAAGATCATAGCATAAGTGAAAATAATGCTTCCCTAGAATCTAAAATTAAAGATTTAAAGAAAATGATTGAAGACATGGAACAAGGCAGAAATGAAATGAAAGACCTGGAAGTTGAAAATGAGAGTTTGAGGGATGAGATTGATGAGATGAAAGTAAAAAATGCAAAGCTATGAAAATGACAACAAATTGTGTAATGAAAAATATGAGGCTATCAAACAAGTCAACTCTAAATTACTTGAAGATGTTGAAAAATTCAAAGCTATGAAAATGACAACAAATTGTGTAATGAAAAATATGAGGCTATCAAACAAGTCAACTCTAAATTACTTGAAGATGTTGAAAAATTTCAAACGGAATTGAAAGATAAACAAAATTCACTAGAGAAGTTTGTAGATGGCATGGAAAACCTAGATACATTGCTACGTACAAAAATGAATTTCAACAAGGAAGGTTTGGGTTTTAATCCCACAAATAAAAAGTAAATTGGTTTAAAAATTGTCACTTTTGTATCCTCTGCAGGTGCTTCAAGTTCCAACTCTAAACCTGCTCAAAACAAAGGAAAAGAAAAGGTGGGAGAACCTGTGAAGAAAAACCTTGAAATTCCTAAGAAATCTTCTAAAAAATCCCAGTCAAAACACCAAAAATCAAAGTCCAAACCAGCCCACACCAAGGCTAGAAGTGGTAAAAAGGGTAGTGCTTATAGATAGTCCACTGGGGTGAGGTCAGTTAATTCTTGGTCAGTACCCAATCCTTATGAGAGAAAGCCTTACACTAGTCATCCCCCATTCTATGCAGTGCCAATGAACCTACCTCAGAACAGGTATTAGTATTGGGGGCAATAGGGGGCAGGTC
The DNA here is from genome assembly GCA_022559845.1 of Amorphophallus konjac. Taxonomy (NCBI): domain Eukaryota; kingdom Viridiplantae; phylum Streptophyta; class Magnoliopsida; order Alismatales; family Araceae; genus Amorphophallus; species Amorphophallus konjac. The sequence goes on from CM040123.1 coordinate 258,360,003, forward strand.
AATATAGGTTACCCTATAGGCCAAGATAGTTTGTAGGTCAACCTCATTATAGTCCTTATACTTACAGACCTGGCCCAACCATTACCCTATGACCTACCATAATTTCAGTCAGCCGAGGACAAACTATAGGAACCAGAAATAACCCTTCTCAAACTTCCATCAAAAATAAAAGGGTAACAAGGTTCCTGAACAGAAAAGAAAAATGAAAACAGAAAACAAGAACAGAAATTCTCCACCAAGTAAGGAAATAAAAAATGTGAAGAAAATTTGGTTTCCTAAATACGTTTTATCTTGCTTTGTTGAAATGAAAGGTTTATTGGGACCCAACTATCCCTGGGTTCTAAACATTGTTACTTAATTCCTTGTGCAGAAGTGTCTTACAGCCATGCATAATCGATGGTACCTTTATAGTGGATGTTCAAGACATATGACTAGAGATAGAACAAAATTCTATCTTTTGGTGGAAAAGGAAGCTGGTCATGTTACCTTTGGAGGGAATAATAAAAGAAAAATCATTGGTACAGGTAAAGTTGGTAAAAACCCCTCCAATTCTATTGAAAATGTTTTATTGGTTGAAGGTCTAGAATATAATCTTTTGAGCATAAGTCAATTGTGTGATAAAGGACATAGAGTAGTGTTTGACTCTTCTAATTGCAAAATTTTAGAACCAAATTCTAAAGAAATAAAATTTTCTGGTAAAAGAGTCAACAATGTGTACATGATTGACTTAGATGATCCAGCCCACTTAAATCTTTATCTTGTTGCACCAAAATCTGATCTTGCATGTTTATGGCATCGTAGACTAGGACATGCTAGCTACAATGTCTTAGATAAACTTTTGAAGCATTCAATGGTAAAAGGTCTGCCCGAACTCTCTTTCAAACAGAATAATAAAATCTGTGAGGCATGCACCCTAGGAAACTAAACCATAAAATCATTCAAAAGTCGAACGGAAAGTCTAGCATCTAAACAACTTGAACTAATCCACATGGACTTGTTTGGTCCAACAAGAACTACTAGCTTAAGTGGTAATACATATGGATATATCCTAGTGGATGATTTCTCTAGGTTCATATGGGTGTTCTTCCTCACACATAAAAATGATGCTTTTGATGAGTTTCAGGCACTCTACATTAAGGTGAATCAAGATGGTGAGTTTAAAATTTTTAACATACTTTTAGATAATGGTGGTGAATTCGACAATGCTGATTTTGATAATCTTTGCAGGGCTGAAGAAATAAATCATAAGTTTTCATCACCAAGAACCCCTGAACAAAATGGGGTGGTTGAGAGGAGAAACAGAACACTCATAGAAATGGCTAGAACTATGTTGTCTGAAAAGCAACTGCCAAGGAGGTTTTGGGCTGAAGCGGTTAACACAGCTTGTTATATTATAAACCGCTCAATGGTAAGGTCATTCTCTAGAAAGACTCCTTATGAGTTGCTCAAAGGTAAAAGGTCATCTCTTTCTCACATGAAAGTATTTGGTTCAAAGTGTTTTGTTCATAATAATGATAAAAGAGATTTAGACAAGTTTGAGCCCAAGAGTGATGAAGGGATATTTCTTGGATATTCTAATAGGTCCAGAGCTTATAGAGTCTATAATCTCAAAAGTTTAACTGTGGAAGAGTCACCCCTGTCACATTTGATGAAACTAAAGATGACAAATCTTGTAGGAAAGATGATGATAGGGAGTTCCTAGACTCCAAGGAAAAAGATGACCTTCCACATGAGGAGACAAAAGGAAATGGTGACCCGGAAGAACCAAGCAGTACAAGGGTCATGGCTACAGGTGAAGGTAACAATCCTATTGATATTAGAGTACTTAAAGACCATCCTCTAGAAAATATCATAGGTAGCCTACATGATCCACCTAGAACTAGGTCACATTTCAGAATTGTTGATGAATTAGAACAACTTGCTCTTGTCTCCCAAATTGAACCAAAGAATATTGAAGAAGCATTGAAAGATGAAAACTGGATAAATTCCATGTAAGATGAATTAAACCAGTTTGAAAGAAATAATGGTTGGCATCTAGTTCCTAGACCCCCAACTAAATCTGTCATAGGCACTAAATGGGTTTTTAGGAACAAACTGAGCGAAGATGGTAAAATAATCAGAAATAAAGCTAGATTAGTGGCTCAGAGGTACAGTCAAGAATTTGAAATATATTTTGAAGAGTCTTTTACCCATGTAACCAGATTAGAAGCAATTAGAATTTTACTTGCTTTTACTTGTGCATATAAAATCAAATTACAACAAATGGATGTAAAAAGTGTATTTTTAAATGGTCTAATAAAATAAGAGGTTTATGTTGAACAACCCCCCAGTTTTGAATGCTCATATCATGAAGATTATGTCTTTAAGCTGGACAGGGATCTCTATAGGTTAAAGCAAGCACCCAGAGCTTGATATGATAGGCTAAGCTTATTCCTCACTGAAAAAGGCTACATTAGAGGTAATGTAGACCAAACACTCTTCACAAAAAGACAAGGTAAGGATATCTTGTTAGTTCAGATTTATGTTGATGATATTGTGCTTGGCTCTACAAAGCCCAAAATGTGTGAGGATTTTGCTGATCTCATGACCAGTGAGTTTGAGATAAGCTTAATGTGTGAGCTTCAATTTTTTATTGGCTTGCATATCAATCAAAGTGATGAAGGATGCTTCATAAGTCAAGCCAAATATGTCAAGGAGTTGTTGAAAAGATTTGATATGACAAATTGTAAAATAATTGCAACTCCTATGGGAACAACTACATCACCAGATGCAGATGAGAAAGGTAAATTGGTGGATGCAAAGAACTATAGAGGCATGATTGGTTCATTACTCTATTTAACTGCATCTAGACTAGACATCCAATTTAGTGTTTGCCTTTGTGCTAGATTTCAAGCTAGTCCAAGAGAATTTCACTTGATTGCTGTCAAGCGTATCCTTAGATACCTTGCTGGCACTCAAGACTTAGGATTATGGTATCCAGCATCTTGTGAATTCTCTCTCATTGCTTATTCAGATGCTGACTATGCAGGATGCAAACTGGATCGCAAGAGCACTGTGACTATTGCCATTTTTTGGGTGGGTGTTTAGTCTCTTGGGCCTCCAAGAAATAACACTCAGTTGCCCTCTCTATTGTAGAGGCAGAATATGTTGCTGTAGGGAGTTATGGCACCCAAGTGTTGTGGATTAAACATCAACTCAAAGACTATTCAGTGGACCTTGGATGTGTCCCTATTTTGTGTGATAACACAAGTGCTATCAGTCTTGCTAAAAATCTAATCCTGCACTCTAGTACCAAACACATAGATATAAGGCATCACTTCATTAGAGATGAAGTTTTTAAGAAAAACTTTGAGCTACATTTTGTCCAATCAAAAAATCAAGTTGCTGATATTTTAACCAAGCCATTGTGCAACAACAGGTTCTCAACTTTAAGAAGGGAGTTAAGTATATGTAGACCTCAATTAAATCAGGTTTGAGCTGATTGATCAACTCTCTTACTTTTTTCTTACATAATGACAATAGAATACCTGTTTCTGAAATAAACTGCTGAATTGTTGATTTTTTCAATGACAATTATCTTCAAGGGGAGTTTGTTTGTTTTAAAACTACAATAAAAAATCTGTTTCTAAAAATAAAAATTTGCTTCATGCATATGCTCTCTTTTAAGTCTGTACATATTCTCTTGCAATGTCTTGACTTATCTGAGTGGTCATTGGTTGTAGTGCATTGCATTGCATTGAAAGATGCATCTTCATGAATGACTATGATATTTAAAATGTTGACTTATGGAAGGGAAGATTATGCTTGCCTGGAAGCCTTCTCCATGTGTGAGGACTTACCTCCGTCAAGTACCATAAGTTAAAACTCCATTGTGGGCCTTTTAGATAGGGAGAGTCAATTAAATTGAGCTATTTTTGAAAACCATGCATGCAGTCAGGGGGAGTAAGTGTATCACATTTTGATTAGCATTCCTCTCATTCATGGTTTGCATCTAGTGAGGGGGAGACAATGCATACATCAAGGTACTCTCATGCATACAGAATTGGCATTTTCTTCAGAAATCTCAGGATTCGGTCGACCGACCCAAGAATTTCGGTCAACCAAAAACACCAGTGCTAGCCAGTCCAGTACCTGTGAAATTTCGGTCGACCGACCCTCAATTTTGGTCAACCGAAAATCTTCTCCATGATTTTTACTGGCTGCTCAAGTGTTTACACAACTTTAACATTTCAGTACGTGGCATTACCTTGTGCTAAAATTCTCTTGATGTATGTTGATCAAAATGTCCAATCTTGCACTCTCAATATGTTTTCTGCTCAATTGAAATCACATGTCTGCTCACTTAGTTGCTACCTATTCATTTATTGTGAGCTTTACTAGAACTCGTGGTATCATCATTGAACTGCCTTTAATTCAGAATATTGCCAATCTACTCATCTATTCATTAAATTGAACAAATCACTTATAGGCATCTTCTGTTAATTAGGCTCTCTGATTGTCCATGAATAAATCTATTGGTTTAAGCCTAATGCATTTCGAGAGTTTATAAGATAAACTCCATGGAACAATTTGTATTCTACATTTAATAGACCTCAACCATTTTCCACAATGTAGTGTCCTTGTACAATCTCCTAGAAACTGAAAATTTAAGGTCACTAGCAACCTTGGTTGAGAAACTTTGATTGAGTTATCTTTAAACATAGAATATCTGAAAATTTCCAAAGGACAGCACATGTCAAACTGTGTATCAATGCTCAAGGCAGAGCAATGGCTATATGTTCACTGAGAAACTAAGCCCTTCATCAAAGAAATGGAGTCGTCTTAGTCATAAGGTGCTATTGCTATCTCTGTTCAAAATGAGACAGAATAGTTAGTCTCACTAAGTAACTAGGGGTGCTATCGTCCAATCAACGTGCACCCTTGTGTCAAAAGGTGTGGACTAAACTTAACGGTTCTTAAAAATTAGTGAGCCAAAAGAAAAAATTTGAAAATGACCAAAGGTCAGACATAATGCTGTAATCCTAAGGTAAACATCAGAATTGTTCAATTTTTTTAACTTCAATACTAGTCAGTAGTTACTCCTAAGGGAGTCAATGATTTTGGCTAAGTAAGATAAAAGGAGTTAAACATGGATATAAATTTGTAGACTTGGTTTATTTTTATTAAATCTATATGCAAAATGCTTCAAAGAGCTTCATTGATAAACTCAACTTTTATTGCTCTTAAACCAAGCAGATCATAAAGGCTCAATCATGGGAGTTCTTATTACAGAAGACTCTGCAAATTAAAAGCTTGCTTAATGAATGATATTTCAGATTGTCCTTTAATTCTGATGATTCATATTCTTGAACGCCATACACTTATCACAAAGCTTCCCTCCACAGCCAGTATCCCCATTTCTAATGAACTTTCAAATTTTTTTTGCTGATGTCAAAGGGGGAGACTAGGTGTGAGTCATTCTAGTCATAGTCATTTGAGAGTTGTTGTTTCATGCATATGGGTGCAGTGTGCATATGACACATTTTGAACTGTTGTTAAAATTTTGCACATCCACCTGAACATCATGACTCATAGTGTTTCCATCATCATAAAGGGGGAGATTGTTGTGCCCCTGTGTTTTGATGGTGTTTTGATGATGTCAACACTTTAACTCATTCTTGATTTTAAATGTGCTTTTGATCCTTGAGTTTCATACATTTTTTACTCTACGAGTTACATACGTTTTAATTCTTAAGGTTCATATGCTTTTGATGTTGTCAAATATTTTTGATAATGTTAATCAATCAATATCTATGAGTGAAGAGGGATAATGTCACGTTGCTCCTGAGCCGTGAGATCCCGGAGGAATCTTTGGTCACGGTCACCATGCGTGTATAATTTGCAAGAGGGGAAACAGGTCAGAGGTGCCCAGCGATGGAACCCCGGGGGAAACTCTCCGATGCCTAAGTCATCAAATGTGATAGAGCACGGATGCGAAGAGATGTGGAAGGAGAAAGAAAGGGTGAGAGATTATTCTCCACCAAGAGGTGCGGTGGTTTTCTCTCAGGATGCTTCTTCTTACCTTTCCGGAGGGCTCTCCTAGGGTTTATATAGCAATCCGTTTTAGCGTAAGAGTCCAGGGAGCCGAGGGGATTTCGGGGAGGTTACATCCTTGTTGTGGGCTCTTAATAGCACGAGGACTCTTGCTCTCTTCTATCCCTTGGAGTTCCCTGCTCCTAGAGGATGCGTAATGGATGCTTAGATGTGCTTCTGACGGTCGGTTCAACCTCGGGGCGATGGTCGGTTCAAGCTTGGGGCGCCTGCTGAGAGTCCTTCCGAGTGATGGAGACATAGATCGGATAGGGCGCGCTGGGCCCTTGTAGGGGCTTTCCCGATCAACCTGTCGCTCGGACTTTTGGACCCAGGGGTCACCTAGGAAGTGCTGATCTGAGAGGGTTTTTGGGCTTGGGGTAAGTGGGCCCAAAATGGGGCTATCACTTTGGGGAGCTGGGCCTAGTTGGGTCAAATTAGACCTAGTTAGGTCGTGCTCTTGGGCGGTAGATTTTCCCCCTCTCCACTTGTCCTCCCTACTCCCGAGCCAAAAATTGGGCTCGAACGAGTAACATTTGTCGGGACGGTATTGGTGGCGCAAATTGGGTGGGAGTTTCCCTCTAGCAGGGGCCATTTAATGCGGCTATCCTGGGAGCATTCCCATGATGATGACTCTATCGAGTCGATGCGAGGAGTACCTTCTCGGAGTGTGGAACGTCGCACCGTTGGGAGTATAAACGTCGCGCGATTTTACGTTCCTGGCCTCCTTTATTTAGAGTTTTGTCTCTCTGTCGTCTTGTACTCAAAAAGCTCATGTGCCGCGAGGGGGGTCAGGAGGAGCAGAGAATTACAGAGGGTTTTACGGAGGTGATAGAGGCCGCGGTGGTGGCGATTCGCCAGCTTCCATCTCCCCCCGAGTCACCCGAGCCGGCGTCTTCTCCCTCTTCCCCCTGTTCTTCTTGTTCGGCAATGGCGGAGCAGTATTTCGCTGATGAAGAGTAAGAAGTTGGCCAAAGCATGGGGATTCTGGGGCCACGGCCCGAACATCTGATGCGCAGCGAGTTGGGTGAGGATCAAGTGAAGGCGATGGAGGGGCGCTTCGGGCTACCGAGGTAGTACTATTTTTCCCCGTCTCAACCTCACGAGTCCAGTCTGGATACTCGTTCAGGTTTGTTCTGCACTTTCCTCTTGGCTTGGAAGTTCGGGTTCCGTTTGCCTCTCCACCACTTTGTCATCAAGTTGCTTCAATCTTACCAATTAGCTCCTGTCCAGTTGGTTTCCAACTCATATACCTTCATCGTCTCCTTCATTTTTCTCTATCGTGCGTGTGGGCCTAGCCCTTCATTGGACCTCTTTCATTCCTTTTTTGAGTTGAAGGAGCACCCCCATGCGGGTAAGGACTTCTTTTATCTTCAAGCGAAGAGGGGAAGGAGTTTCGTGACACTTACCACCATAGATTCTTCCCACAAGGGGTGGAAGACCCAATTCTTCTAGGTGGCTCGTTGAAGGGGGGCGCCCCATGGGGTTTCCCGATGAATCCCAACTTCTATCCGTCAATCCCTCCGAAGCATGTGGCAGTTACCCCGGAGCTGGAGGAGGAGATCAAGATTCTCCAGGAGAATCGCCTATCGACCGCCAAGCTGATGATGGTGGCGAACATCGAGGAATATCCTTCCCAGACATTGTCCAAGCAAGGTAAGGACCTCAGTGTCTCACATTATGCTTTTAAGTCGGGTAGGTGGGCCCTTTTCTAATGAGCCGACCTCTACCCTTTTAGATTCGAGGCAGACAGATGATGGGGGGGGCGACCGTTGCAGCAGGAAATCGTCGATCTGGAGGAGACGCATGTTCCGAGTGAACCCCAAACCTCTGGGAGTCCTTCCAGCGCCCGAGATAGGGGCAAGTAGATCTCCCGGGGTGACGTCCCTGAGCCCCGCAGGGCCAAGCGCAAGGACCTTGGGGAGCGGTTGTTGCTATCTTCTCTGAGGGCCCTAACCGCGGATAAGAAACGACAGAAGAAGGCGGGGGCCGCCCAACAGGTGGAAGGGTGGGCTCATCCGGTCGGGGAGCCTGCAATTGAAGATGCTGGCCATCCTGATCTCCCATCCACCGAGTCAGAAGCAATTGCTGATGTCGGGGAAGTCGTTGCTGAGCCTGCTACACCGCAGGTAGAGACGATCGGTTCTGGGGCTTCGGCCATAGTCGAGGGGGAGCAGGGCGAGGCCGCGGCCCAGTCCGAGCCGAGCACTATTGTCCCGAAGGAGGGGATGCATGGGGAAACGGCTCCAGTCCCAGCTCCCACAGAAGGGGCTCTCCCTCCCCCGGCTGATGTCACCGGCGTTCGGGCCTCTCTGTACCAGAGGTGCCGTTCCTTGGCATCTTCGTCGATCAGGGAGGAGTTCAGACGTAGCCTTCCCTCTCTACTCCTCAAGAGGGTCATGGAGGGCGGCATGATCATGGCCCAGTTCGGGGCCAAACTAGCCGATTTCTTCGTGCGGATAAGAGCTGAGGAGAGATCTCTCTCTAGGGTCTGCGCTGAATCCGATCGGAAGATCAACCAATTGATTGTCAAGCTCAAAGTCTGTCGGTGGAAGGCTGCCTCGCTTCGGGCCCAAGCTGGGTCGAGCCAGGAGGAGGCTCGGACACTGGCTGAGCAGCAGGCCCGAGCTCGTTATACAGCCGACCTAAAGAGCAAGCTCCTAGAGGAAGAGCGCCAGGCTCAGGTTGAGCGTTCCGAGCAATGGGAGGCCGAGCGAGAGGAGCTCAATTACCAGGACCAAGAGGCCGAGCGAGCGCGTGGGGAGGCCGAAGTATTCCGGGTCAAGGCTGAGGTTGCGCGGGCCGAGGCCAAGGCGAAGTTGTCTGAGGCCGAGCAGAGGCTGGCCGTGTCTGAGCAGAAGGTGGCCGAGCTCGAGAGGGATGCAGAGCAAGCCGGGGCGGAGGTGGTCAATCGATACATGAACTCTGAGGGCTACCACGCAGCTCTCCAGAAGGCCGCCTTCTCATATTATGAGCCAGGTTATCGACGGGGGCTGCGGAAGGGGTTCACCCAAGGCTTCGATCGAGCAGTCACCGTGGCCCAAGAGCAAGTGCTCGAAGGGCTCAAATTTCCTTCTGGGTGGTGTTATGATTCGGACGAGGACGTAACGGATTCTTCCTTTCAGACGTCAAGTGAAGGGGGAAGCCGGGAGGCTACTGCTTCAATAGAGGAGTTGCCAACTCCGATTACCTCGGGTGGGCACACGACCGAGGCAGTTCCCACACAAGTGGGGTCAGTGTCTGGGTCGGTCACCACCGAGGATGCCGGGGGAAGATCTCCGAACGTTGAGGGTTCTTCGCTCGCCGAGCTCCATGACGCCGAACCTCAAGAAAGGCCGCGGGCTTCTCAAAGTCCCCTAATCTCCATAGACTAGGAGGGGTATGAGCTGGATGTACATACATATATTTTTGTTTCGTGTTGCCATACAAAAACTTTTCTTTCTCTGTATGATGGCAATGGTTTCCTTCATCAGGGTTGTCAATATCTTTTCGCCTTTAGCGTGACTTGATTACCTTATCTATGGTTGCCAGAAGAATGGAGATTTGATATGTTTGGCAGGCCTCTTGCATGCTGATTGGCCAGGTGGCTGATGTGGCACTGGCGCCTTTCCGCATTTCTATTTTCCATGCTTTGACTGATTTATCCATTTCGCACGTCCCTATGGGAGAGGCGATTGGAGGGAAACGGAGTAACTGCCCCTTAAGGAAGGGTTGCCGCCTTTCGCGTGTTTTCGAGGGGAGGATCAATTAAGGTGAGTGTTCCCCCCTCCGGCCTATAAAAATGGTCCTGGAGGGCGTCCCCACCCCTTAGCACCGCTTAAGGCTTCTTTTGCAGTCTCTCCTCTTTCTCCCTTCTCACGTAGCGTCTGCCTTTCGCGCTAGGAAGTTGTCAGCGAGGCATGGAGGGCGACTCGAAAGACGACGACCCTGGCGGCCGCCGAGGCATTCCTGTTACTTCGGCGTGGAAGAAGGGACAGTGATGGGCGGGCGGCGTGCAAGAAGGGACAGCGCGTAGTAGTGGGCCCGTTCCCGACCGCTAGACCGCCGCCACTATCTTACGAGGAAGGTAGAAGTGAAAGGAGGCTTGAGGAACATGGCGTTCGGCACGGCGGCCTAGTCCTGCTCCTTCCTTACCTTTGCCCGCTTCTCCCTTCCCCTCTTCCATTCCCGTCGCCCGTCTCATCTCTTCGAGGGGGTGTTCAGTCTTTCTCCCTCTTTTGCTCTTCAACCAACTTTTTTTTCTTTCACTTTTTTAAGGATGCCAGAGTCTTTATCTTTGCTTGCACCGCTCGAGGGTGCTTGCTATCTATTCGGCATCCGGCCTTACTCCCTTCCAAAGAGTTGGCAGAGGAGGCCTTCTCCTTTTTTCCCGACATCCAGGCATTCCTTCCTCTTCTTCCTGAGCGAACAGGGCCAGCCATCCCGTTATTCGAGCCAATTTCTACACTAGGTAGAGTCAACGGCTAGGCTTAGGGATGCTTACCGTGCCCACGCCGAGTGATCAACTTGCTTCATGGTACCAGTGGATGTACTGTCTTGATTTTTAATATGCATTATATTGGCTGTGGCCTATCTGATGTACGAAGAGTAAATGAAATGAAAAGGAAAGTTGTTATTGCCATCTGTTGCTTATATGTTGGGGGAAAAGCTCAAAAATATAACTTTCGTAATGTTGTCGCGTTCCACATCCGAGGGATGGGTGGGCTCCTTCCATGGTGGACAGCTGGTACGCCCCTTTCCCAAGGTTCTCGACCACTCGGTAGGGGCCTTCCCAGTTAGGGGCCAACTTTCCCACTGCCTCCAGTGGTCGAGAGGCTTCGGTTTTTCTCAGTACAAAGTCTCCTGCGTGGAAATGTCTATCTCAGACTTTGGAGTTGTAATAGCGAGTGAGGCGCCGCTGATATTCCGTGGCTCAGATGCTTGCTATCTCTCGGGTTTCGCTTGCCAAATCGAGGTTCTCAAGCAGCTTTTGCTCGTTCACCTCGGGCAAGAAGTGGATGACTCGGAGGGATGGGCTGCCAAGCTCTAACGGAATCACGACGTCAGTGCCATATACCAGCTGGAAGGGGGTCTCACCGGTGGCCGTTCATGGAGTGGTTTGGTGCGACCATAATACGCTTGGTAATTCCTCGAGCCAGTTGCCCTTGGCTTTTCTGAGCCTAGTCTTAATGCTTTTTAGAATGGTTTTGTTGGCATTTTCGACCAGCCCGTTGGCCTGAGGGTGGGCTACCGAAGTGAAGTGATTGCGAATGTGTAGGTCAGCACATCTATCTCAAAACTAACGAGAGTCAAATTGCCGACCGTTATCGCTCACAATCACTCGAGAGATACCGAAGCGACAGATGATCGACTTCCAAACGAAGCTCCATATGACCAACTCGGTGATCCAGGTGTTGACATCCGTTTTAGCCCATAAGTTGCGTTATTTCTCTTATTCATCATTTTTGATGTCCCGAATTACCCATTATTTTGGAGCCTTCCTTGGACGGATTTCGAGCCCATTTCATTGTTCCCTAGTCTCTGGACTTCGGAGATCATGATTTTTTAGAGCCCTGGAGCTTATCTTATCAACTTCCGGCCCGCCAAGTTGACTTGCGGCCCATTTAGGCCCATTTCCATTCAAGCATTCGGCCTCTTTCATTGCGCAGTCTTTAAAATGGTCCTTTCTCATCGCCTTCTGTTCCTCTATTCAAAAAGTTGTCTTCAGTAAAGTTGTTCATCTTTTAAAGATCTATAATTTCTCTGTCTACGCTATTGGCCAGTTCTGCACCGATTTCAAGTTATTTGTATTTTTTCTGGCGTGCTGTGTTGATTCACCTGCATCCCAGAATTCTTTCTCTCTGTTCTCGCCCCATTTTCTCCCTCTTCCACTCGTCTTTTCATCTTGCTTTCCTCATAAACGTTGTCCATCCTTCAGTTATCTACAATTTCTTCTTCTACCACTTTCGCTAATTCTGCATCGTTTTCGAGATATAATCTTATTTTCAAAGTCGCGCAAAGTTTTCCTAGAATTTTTTCTCCAACAGGCTAGCGGTCATTTGCTAGACTGCTAGCCCATCAAAAACGGTCATTCACTAGACCATTTTTCAGAAACTTGTCTGAAATCATTCTGTTTCACCCCTGGAGCCTTGCGATCACCCCCTAGACCATTGGCCATCCCCTAGCGGCCCTACAATAGACCGCTAAGGCCGCCCGAGAGTCCTGCGTGAGTTGGACTCTATAAGTTTCCTGTCCGACGGGGGCTGCTTCAAATGATCATATCTCTTGGGATTCTTATCCAAATTGATCTCTGTTTGTTTCTATCTCTTGCCCTTTATATTATCTTGAGTTTGGTTCATAGAGCTCGAACTTTCGTTAGCTATATCTCTCGAAATCTTGGTTGAAAGTTTGAGATTTAGGTGTCCTGGTACAAGTCACTCTATTTTTCAGTGCGATAGGGCCTCCTTCCAAGAGCCATATCTTCTAGAATACTCCTCCAAATCGAGTCCCGTTTGTTCCTATCTCTTATCCTTAGTATTATCTCGAGTTTGATTTATAGAACTCGATTTATCTTGGACTATATCTCCGGAAATCATGATAAGAAGATGAGGTTTTCTCTGAAAACTCTATATAAACTGCCCAGTTCACAGTGGCGACTAGGGGCTCTTCTTCAACTCGGGACGAAGTCATGCTGCACTGCCGACTCAATCCTTCGACCCTAGTCTGAAGAGGGAAGTATTGGCTTTCCATTGTATCTTTTTGGGCTTGATTTCATGATCTATACTCTTAGTTCTCCTCCTCTCAAAATCACAAATCATCACAAAATGCTATTTTCTGCACTTTGTCTGTGTTTTTCCTCATTTTACATGCACGTTTCCCGTAGTTATGCTGCATGATTTCTCTCTATCTTTGTTTCTATATCATGCACAACACACACACCTATTATTTCCACCCTTCCACAGGAGTTAAAAATCTCCCCCCGGTGCATTCTCCATGCTATTTCATCACTTTGGGACTGATACTACACTTCATGTTTCTAGTGGATTTTTCTCTTGTGGTTTTATCTTTGTTTTGTAGGAGAGCATGATATGAACGTGAGGCCCTCTTCTTCTAGCCGGCTGGAGGACGAGGAGGTTAGAATCCACATCATCTCCCACATCCCGTTTCAAGCGCGATCAAATCTTCATCTTTCCAAGGTACACGGCGCCATTTCTTTTACATCTTCATCCTTTCGGCGTTATTAATCCTTGGTGGTGATCACGATTAGTTCATCTATTCATTACCCCCTTGTTCATACTTCCATGATTGCTTCATATACATACATGTATAGTTATTGGGGGTGGGGTAGGTTAATCCATCTACATCTATTTTTTGGCGATCAGGGTGGGACACCAATGCCCATCACGCTTGTTTTCATGCTCTTTTGTAAGTTGGGTGTGTGCATGACCATGTTTGGGTAGTATTTCCTCCATTCTGTTGCTATTTTTGGCATTTTACGGGCTCTGGTTGGCTAGCGGTCTTATGGTAGACCGCCAGGGGGCAAGAAACGGTCATTTGGTAGACCGTTTACGGATTCTAGCAATGCTCACGGGGCCCTATTCGTTAGGGCATAACTTTTGATCCCGGAGTCCAATTGAGCTTATTTTTGTTCTGTTGGATAGCCCTTTGTATTATCTTTACATCCATATATCATTTGCATTATTTGAGTCACATTTGCATAATCTAATATTGTCCAACCTTTTGAGTTTTTTACATAAGTTCTGTAGGCAGGCTCAGGGACAGGTTCATAGGTACATCTTTGATCAGTGATTTGACTGCCTTCCCGATGTCTGATTGCACTGATTTTTGTTCCATTGGGTAGTCCTTTGTATTATCTTTCCATCCATAGCTTATTTGCATCATTTGGGTCTCATTTTCTTAGTTAAAAATTGTCATCATTTTAGCATTTTGTGCATAAAATCTGCATGTGGCCTGTGCACAGGTTCACGGGGGCAACTTTTTTGGATGATTTGATTGATCTCCCGAGGTCCGATTGCTCTATTCTTGAGGTCATTAGATAGACCTTTGTATTGTCTTTCCATCCATATCTCATTTGCCTCATTTGGGTCACGTTTGCATACCTAAAAATTGTCTCCATTTTAGCATTTTGTGCATAAAATATGCATGCAGATTTTGGGCCAGATTCACGGGTACGTTTTGCATTGATCATTTTTTTGCCTTTCGGGTTCCGATTGAGTTGTTTCATGCTCCTGCCTTGTTATCCTTCATATTATCTTAGTTTCCATATATTATTTGCACACATATCATGGTGTTTGCATAATTAAATCGTGTCCTCATTTTTCACTTTTATACTAGATTTTTGCATGCACTCCGGTGCACATAAGGCCATGCATTGTATATCATAGTCACATTCCTACCTTGGTAAGTGATCCTCTCGCCCCCATATTCTTTGGGGTCGACTAGGTGATCTTATCCGGGACCTCCATAAGCCCCCGTGAGCCGTGGATTCCCACACGGACGCCGGGCCGGTTATACCTTTTCCACCCTTTAGGTTTGCATTTGCATCCGTGTGAGGGAGTTAACCTTAGTCAACCCAAAGTTTGGACCTTATTCCCATAGGATTCCTATCTTGAGAGAATTATTATTATTTCAAATCATTAAAAGGTCTATTAAAACCCCTAAAATATTTCCCATCATATCAACTTGTTTGACTTGGGTGAAAACTCTCACATTGTATTGTTTGTATTGTTTGAGCTTGTCTAAGCCCATTAGTGGTGTTTGTGTTGCATTCTTTCATCATCCACATGTTTTGTTTTTGTTAGGCCCATTTAGGTTAGCCCATTTTGTGTGTCCATTGTCTAGTCCATTGTCTAGTCCCTTGGTCCGTTCTCCATTCGTCTTTACATTAGTGGGTCAATCCCCCTCTTATTCTCAAGCCCATTAAGCCATTGCTTCCCCACCTGTATTCTCCTTGATATCCTTATATTAAGTCTCCATTTGCCCTCATGGAGCATCATTCTAACCCCTTGTATCATTCTTTTTTCCAATCTTCTTCCTATTCCCGCGTGGAATCCTCTTTCCACGCGGGCCCATCTTCCCATGGTCCCTCTGACCCGTCTGAGGAACAGGCTAATCTCATGGCCTATCTATCAAGCCTTGTTCGCTAAATGGACCAAGCTCAGGCCCAACGTCTTATTGCATCTCATCTTCATGGGCCTCCTTCTCTTAATGGGCCTTCTTCTCTCATTAATGAGCCTCATCATGTTAACGGGCCCCATTCTCCTAATGGGCCTTATTTTTCTAATGGGCCTCTTCCTTCTCCTTCACATGCCCCTAGGTCATTCATCCCATAGGCCAATGTTTCCTCTAGGCCCGCATATCCTTCCATTCCCGGAATGGGCCCTTCTTCTTCTCAGCCCGGATCTTCTTATCCGGCCCATTACCATCATTCTCGTCCAAATTCACAACATCTTACTCAAGTTGGCCCATATTCTTCTCGATCTCTCCCTACCCCGGAGATGATCTCTCAGACCCAGCGTCAACTTGATGAACTCCAACGCCAAATTGATCCTAAGTCCTTCTCAAGTGTTACATTCGCATTTCAAGATCTTCGGCTTCCGTCTCCATCACAAATTCCCGCATATCGCCATTATGGTGGAGTCGGTGACCCCTATGTGCACTTAAAGGAGTTCGTTTATGAGTCGACCCAAGTTCGACATGATCAACGCTTGATGGCCTATCTATTTGGTCTATCTTTGGAAGGCCCTGCTCGGGATTGGTTCTTTTCCCTTCCGCAAGAGCAAATTGTGAATTTTCAAGTTGTCCGAGAGAAGTTCATTCAGCAATATCAGGACCAAGTTGGGCCCAAGTATTCTATGGTGGATCTGGCCCACAAGAAGATGAAGTCCGACGAGGAATTCTCCACTTTTTCTGACCGCTGGCTTCGCTTGGCCGCGCAAGCTCTGGGGCACATTCCGGAGGGAGAGCAAATCAAGATGTTTATTTCAAATGCAACGCCCAAATATCGATTTATCTTAGCCCTCAATGACATTACCTCCTGGCAACAACTATATAGCCGAGCCCACTTCATTCGCCAACAAATCTAAGGTTCCCTTGACCTCGAGTCTCCACCATCCACCTCCACTTACACCTCACCCTCCACAAGCCAACTCAATGCTCCCATGAGCCAGCCTTCCATGAGTCAGTCTTACGCCACATCCACCTCCACGTATCAAACCTCCACGTATCAAACCTCCGTGATTCATCCTTCCACGAGTCTACCTTCCGATTCTACATACCCGTACACTTCCACATATCAACTCTCCACGAGTCAGCCTTCCGCTTCTCCACATCCACCGTCGCCCCCGGTCAAGGGAACACCACATCCCGAGCAGGTAAATGCCGTCTATATACCCTCTCATTCCACTCCACATATGCCTTCACCAAATCCCTCCGCCACCGGCCAAGCACTATTGCCTACGCAACCTTCGCTTCCGTCTCCGCAACCTTCTCCACCTTTATCCCATCCGCCTTGCCCGAAGCGGGCTCCTTGTCCTCCATTGTCGGAGTGTTTCACCGACATCTTTCGGGCTTTGATGACCACTCATGCATTGCAACTCCCTTCGGTTGTGCCTTGCCGACCCGCGGTCAGGGATATGCTTCAGTTCTGTGAATATCACCGCCAGCAGGGGCATTTGGTTGAGGATTACCCCGAGTTCTGAGATTATATTTATGACTTGGAAGCCAAGAAGAGGATTGATTGGGCCGCTATTCACAAAGTCATTGTACATCTTTGCAGCAAACAGCAGCAGCAACAAGCGCCACCCAGGAAGCCATCTCCATCACTGCAAGACAAGGGGCACCCCTGTGATTCCTCATCTAGTGCTGCACTCGCTCCGTTGCCTACCCAATTACCTTTTCCATCTCCTACCCAATCTCCGCAACCTCCACAAACCCAAGCCTCTGCTCAAGCCAGTGCCTCCCCTTCTTCTCCCGCCGCCACTTCCACTACTTCTAACACCGCTCGATGCGTTGTGTCGACACGTCGACGGTGGGCACCACGACCTCCCTCTCTGCCATCTCCACCTCCATGTCCACTACCCTCATCACCTTCACCACCATCCTCACCATCTCCATTGCCATCACCATCATATCCGTCTCCACCACCAGTGCTTCCATCACCTCCACCATCTCCACCGCCTTTGCCATCTCCGTCACCATCATGGCTCGAGCCTGAGCAGGCTATACCGCCACCTTCACCTCCGCCTTCACCTTTGCTCGCACTCAAACTTGCCATCGTCTCAACCCCTTTGCCTCCACCTAAACACACCATCCCCGTTGAAACCTCTGCGTCTTTCGAACCTATTCATATCCCCATTCCTCCACCTATTTCCACCCCACGGAGCGGGTGTGCGTTACCCATGGTGCCCCTCGGGTCTAATCCCCA
Source organism: Amorphophallus konjac (assembly GCA_022559845.1). Classification (NCBI taxonomy): domain Eukaryota; kingdom Viridiplantae; phylum Streptophyta; class Magnoliopsida; order Alismatales; family Araceae; genus Amorphophallus; species Amorphophallus konjac. The sequence continues at coordinate 258,377,497 of CM040123.1, forward strand.
GGGAGACAATAAGCCAAGTCAGGATGATTCAGTGCCGACCGTGCATTTCAAGATTCAGGATTTTATCTGTCGGATGCCGATCCGCATCCTGATCCCTAGTTATTTTGGGGATGATGCGCCTCTACTTTCAAAGATGATAGTTGCTAAGAAGAGTTTCCTTGAGTTGATGCCAGTTTCTTCCCAAGCAAGGCCGGTGGCAATCTCTTTGCTCATCGGAGAGTTCACTGTTGATGCTATTATTTCTCCTCGCTCTATTGCCATTCAGATGACAGGCCAAGAAGGGTTCTCTACCCATGTTGTGCTAACTCATACGGCCATCAAGCAGACTATGCACTCGATGTTCAAGGGACAATTGGCCGTATCTTCTGCACCTTCCAAGGACATTCTGCACATTTTATGTAATCTCCATCGGTTTATTAGCAAGTCGGCCATGTCAACGCCGTGTATTACTCTCCCTCAGCTTCACCCGTCTCTTCTATCAAGGGAGTTGTGCTTCAAGGCTGAGTTCCGAGTGGAGTTGTCGAATCTCCACATCTTGGTGCCGAGAGACAAGACTCCATGGTTTCATGTCGTTTATCATTCTGACGAGTTAGTTGTTCAAGAATGTCCACATGGTGTTAGCACCAGATGTATAAGGGCAACCGCCCCAACAAGGCTGCATATTCATAGCCAGGTCAGGTCATCTGCTAGATGGGCCCGTTATGTGAGAAGATGTTGCAAGTTAAGAAGGCCGAAGGTCCAAGCCGACACCAGGCGGGTCCAGTACAAGGTCATCAGTTGTGCACTCGGGGGTCCACTTCCGTTCCTTCTTCTTCATTTCATTCGTCATCTCTTCTCCTGCTTAGTTCCCACCCTTGGGTGGAGTATCTCCCTTCTTCTAGATCTGTTTCCATGATCCTCTCCTCTTTTCCGGGGTCCGTGAACCCTTACTTCTCTTATTCTCGTTCGGGGCCTCCGAGTTTTCCCCATTATCATGATTTTAGGCCCCGGCCTATGTCCTCCTCTCTTCTCGATCCTGGGACTTCTTCTGATTCTTCTCCTCCGGTATCTCCGGGTTCCATTTCTAATTCTCCTTCCCCGACCATGTCGGGTGGTTACCCTTCTTTTTCCCCGACCCTGTCGGGTGATTTTCATTCTCCTTCCTCGACCATGTCGCGTGATTACCCTTTTTTTCCCCGACTCTGTCAGGTGGTTCTCGTTCTTCGTCCCCGACCCTGTCGGGTGTCTATGATTCTTTTTCTCCGACCACGTCGGATGATTCTTCTTCTCATCTTTCCATTCACTCCTCCTCACCCTTTCGGGGTCATCACCTTTTTTCATGCTATTTTCGAGGCTTTAGCCCACCTTGATCACAGTTAACCTTCGCTTATTCTGTATCTGATTCCTTGTTATCAAGGTCTCTACACCTTAACGAGAGAGTTCTAGCCCTCGTCACTCTTCCTTTTTTTCCTTCTTCATCCAGTTTGATGTCTGTCGCTCCTCCGTGTAGAGGAATCTTTGATCCTTTGCTATCCTCTCATCTTTGTCCTATCAAGCAAGGAATACAAAGCTCGTGCTGCTCAAAAGCTCAATGATCAAGATCGCTTTAGGACGCTGGTTTCCACGCTATGGATTTGCAAGGTATCTTTATTTTGTGCAAGAATATGCTATTACTCTTATTGTTATTCCTGCCCATGCTTATAATTCTAGTTCCTCAACATGGTTAAGTGACTTTTAGAAATTTTTTTAGTTAATATTAGCAAAAGAGGTTGCTTCTACAGCATTCTTAGGTTGGTGATAGCTCTGCGCTGGGAGTCTAGTTCATTTCCCCGATCGTTGAGGGTGACCTTTTGCATGGGTTTTCACACACTTTACGACAAGCCATAGCCGATTTCTCTGAGGCACACCGTTGCTGCTTTGGCCATACTTTGGGTATGCACAAAAGTCTTTTCTTTTCTCTGCTCGGCCGAGTGCAGAGGCAAGAGATTGATGGATGAGATGACCAACCTAGGCGCTCCTTAATACAGGAGAGGTTTCAAATAGCGGTAGTCTTGACCCTCGAAAGTGAGCTTTCATGCAATATCTAGCCAATAAGGGCTCTCAAAATCAATGATGAATCAAAAGAAAATTATGAATCAAAGGCATGGCAAGAGTGGCAGTACAGTTCCCCGCGGGACATCATGAGCCCAGTCGCATGCATGCCTAATAAATATGGGTCTCAAAATTAAAGACAGAAAGCCCCGACGCAACAGACTGTATCTTTGAGGGGTAGTGCCCTAGAAGGAATTCAAATCCTGATGTCTCCCATCCTGCATAAAGCTTGTTTCTAATTTTTCTTCTGTTTCTCCCTCTTAGGCTGGGTTGTATCCCGGGTATGGCCTTAGTAGGGGCACCGTTCTCTTGCGGCGGTTGGTTATGGCGAGCCACGGTCACATGTACGCCCTGCTTGAGGGAAGCCTTTAATGAGAGGTGTGGCGACCCAAGATCCGGATACCGGGAAGACCCGATACCATTCGAATCCTGGCCCACCGCCCACGAGCTGGGAGGGCTCGGAAGGGCTAAAAAGGAGTGTGGAGGTACAAAGAAATAGGAAAAAAAGTAGGACAATTTAACAATTAGCAGAAATAAATAAACAACTACAATAGAGTCCAGTCCAACAGAAAGTACAGTCTAAAGTACTAAAATGTACCACATGCCAAGTGAACACTCAGCCCGGCGAGCTGGCAGCTAAGAACCTCCGAACAGCACCCTCGAACCTCGAGGAAGAACCGCCGCACATGAAAAGTAGGGATGAGTATCCAAACAGAAACTCAGCAGGGGTCCCGCGGAACCCCAACCAAAAATAACGGCGGAAGCGGAAAGCAACAACAGCAAGAACAACAGTAATAGCAGGAATAGCAAACTGATGGCCGGTAAAAACTCGGCGCTACAGCTACTCCTACTGTACAGGAAAACCAACACCCCGATCCCACAGTCGGGGACGACCGAACAACGAACCACCCTAGTCATGCTACTAGGAAAATGACCACTCGTCAGGAACTCGACACTGTCTAAGGGAAAGCCCTCGATGATGCTCACCGGAACCCCTAGACCTCGGCATCGGGAAAACAACCGAGAACTGCACGCAAAATCACGTCTCGCAGACGTGAAGCAGAACTCGACTCACGAGGAAACTCACGTCACGTGACGAGAGTACTTCCCATCAGAAGAACGACCGGATGCATCCCCTGACGTCTTACACCGCGTCACAAGTGTCTAGCCACTGCGCCCCAGGCGGAGACTCAGACACACATAGTAACCAGTACCACAGAACAAGGACTAGTTGGGGTCACGCTTGTCGGCGCCGTTCGACGCCCCCAACCTCGTGTGCACACTCAGACCATACGCCCTAGGTCTGTCCTCTAGCTGGTAATTCCCCCTAAGCCCGGACTCGGCTGTACGTGGGGGCCCTACAGTAACCAGCCTACTCACTGTCTCTCTCGGGTCAGCCGCTCCACCACTCCCGGGTGGGTCAGCATATACGTGCCGTAAGAAGGCTATGACTAGTGGGGGCTCACAGAACGTGGACACAGAAAACCATGCACGGACCCATCGTGAGTAACGCGAAGTAACAGGTGGCTCAAAGCCACCCGACTCTGGACAGCCCACTAGACCTACTAAACCCAACGGCCTTTGAGTAACAAGACTCGGGGTGAAGACCGTTGCACACGACAGCACTGAGCCGTCACTCTGGCATAATCCCTAGGTCCAAAACCACGATGCGATGACTCACGAGGCAGTTCACAACTGCCGAGATCCATCCCTCGAGGAGGGAAACTTAAGCGACCTCCAGCCTTCGGCTGGGAGATTGGACTCACAGTCCAAGGCCACACACATGGCCCACTCGGAAACCACTTTCCGTAGAAACCATGACGTGCGGGGAAACCTCACCGCACTCACAGCGATACACGGTGACTCGATCTAATAAGAACATGAAAGCTCAGAATACTTGGGGTCACCCGGACCCACCAAGCCCATGGGCACATTTATCGAGGTAACACGGTACCTCCAGACACCCCAAAAAACACGGTCACGAGACCCAAGGGGTGTCCGGGACACTCACGAGGCCGAAGGTCAACCACTGGGTCACAACCGGGTCGACCAGAGACCAATGCAACACAATCGGAACGCTATAGGGTCACTCAGACCCTTAAACCCATGGGCACGTTAATCGAGGTAAACGGGACCTCCGGACACCCAAAGGCATAGTCACGGAACTCCACGGGATGTCCGGGACACACATGGCCCAAGGGGAGCACGATCAGCCGTAGACTGCCCGCCCTGGGCTACCCGGTTGGTCACCTCGAAGAACGCGCTATCTTTGCATAGCTTGTTCAAACAGAACGCGCTATAGTTCCATAGCGCGTTCAAACAGAACGCGCTAGGACCCTATAGCGCTGCAAGACTGAACGCGCCATAGACCAATAGCACGACCAGGCCAGATCGCGCTATGACCCTATAGCGCGACAAGCACATAATGTGCTAGGATCCTATAGCACGACAAGAACCGCCTTACTATTCATCTTCTCCTATGAATGCGCTCTGTCGGGGCGGCGTGACCTCCAAGAACGCGCCCACCTGGGCTAGCGCGTTCTCAGTCCGCGCCCGAAAACGGCAGAACCCGCAGAAAAACCCATTCCACGCCCCGTTCACCCCCAGGTGAAGGGGAAACAAAAGGGGAAACCTTCCCCAAGCCCCTAGGCATGCATCTAAACCCCTGGGTCGGCCAAAAACGCCGCAAAACGAGAGATGCGACTCACACCCCAAAAATATGAGTTTTCCCCAAAACGCCCAAACGAGCCCGCTCGGCTCACCACGGCTTACAAAACTCACGGGAAATGAAGTACACGAGCTGGGGGTCCATCTCCCTACCTCCACCGAAGATTCGACGCGCCGTGGATGCCGATCCACGAAGAAATGCCGTTTAAACCCTCGCCTGTTCACGATCCCACAAACCGCCTCCACCATCGCGATCCTCGTCCCGTGCCTGTCACTCCACATCCCACGAGCCACGTCGCCCCGCCCTCACCGCCTCCGTCGGCCGCCCGGAGTGAGAGGGGGAGAGGAGAGAACGTGAGAGAAGAGAGAGGGAGGGAAGAGAGAAATGAGAGATGGGGAGAGAGAGAGAAAAGGAGGTTAATATATAGAAAATCCAAAATTTCCTGAAAATACCAAAAAATAGAAAAATATACCCCCGCGATCCTCGGAACACGCTGATCGTCGTGGTAACGTCCCGGTATCGGAGAACACAACGGTTCACCCTGTACGGGGTTCCGAAGGTCCGATAGATGGAAAACACGCGTAAAACCCCAAAACACAACCCGGGACCCACAAAGGCGCTCTGAAAATTCCAAAAAATTACCGGCGTGCTCCTCACAACACCACGGACCCAAGGAAATTCACGTGTACACCACCAATGGGTCCGACAATCTGGTATAAAAAGTCCAAAACTCACTCGGACACGATCCGCAACCTGCGAAAAGATGATCTGAAACCCACGGATCTTGATTCGAAAAATATCTGAAAAACCCGGGGCATTACAAGAGGGGTAGGAACGACGATCCCTGGCCAGTAGTGTGAGCCTGTCTTGAGTGCTGCAGATTGTTATTTCAGCAAAAAACAAAAAAAATCCCAAAAAATCAAATATTGTCAAAAATCCAAAAAAGAGATATTGTCAAAATTCCAAAAAAAAAGATAAATAGTTCAAAAAAAAACAAAAATTTCAAAAATTTCAAAAATCTAGAAAAATAAAATATTGTTAAAAATCTAAAAAATTAAAAAATTATAAAAATCAAAAAAATGTGTCTTTTGTTTTCTTTTTCATGCAGTTGCATTTAAGGACAGATACGTAATCCGTTTGTTAAGTGTGCAGGTTGCATGTGCTTCAAGTTTCCTTGCTCTATCTCTCATTTTGCCTCATGTTCACATCTTTCGGATCTATTCTCTCTTCTTCAATCTATATCTCTCAATCTGTTCTGAAGCTCATGTCCTTCTCAACTTTTGTTTGCAATGATCATGTCTCCATGAGAGGGCTTTGCCTCACAATTATGAACCTGACAGTTCTGCTTCATCTGATCTTGGGTTTTGATTTAAAAGCATATTCGTCATGTCTTTCATCCTGCCGTGTCCTTGTCACGTGTTTATGTCCCTCTGTGTCATCCCATGCATGTTGTTTTATCTATCACCACATGTTGTTAGTTTTCTTGCATATGTTGTTAGTCGTCCCTCCATATCCCGTAGTTGTTGTCCCAACCGTGTGGTCATCCCTCATATCCTTGTCACAACCGTGTGTTATCCCACCGCATTATGTTGTCTTGTCCCACCATGTTCATCGTGCATACATGTGGTTTGTTCATGTCATTGCATATGTACTTGTTTGTCTTGTTGTATTATTTTCCATTCGTCTGATCGTTATGTTATGTTGTGTTGTTTGTCGTTTAGTTGATTGTTATGTTATCGTCATTATGTTCATGCATGTTCATTCATGTTAGTTGTCTTATATATGAAAATTCATAAAAATCAAAAATCAAAATCCAAACAAAATGTCATTTCGCTTGGCAAGTAAGTCAGGTATGGCTCTCTATCACTTCTCACTGTTGCATTACTATATGGTATCTACATTATTATAGCCTCTCAAGGATCGGCTGGTTGCCCGTGTGTTTTCGGATCTCATGTTCCCTTTAAAAAAAATGATGATGATCTAGGAGCATACTGATAATCGTTGGATAAGCCGTTAGGTTGAGTCGGGTGGGGGATGATAGACTCTGTCTCAGACGCCGTGGTTGCAAGAAGACTCTTGACCCCGTCTTACTTAGTCTAGCAATAGTATCCTTGAGTACTTTCTATTTTATTCTTTCTTTGCATTCGTTTTGATGATTTCTTTATTTTAGCCCAGCATGCATCATGTCATTTTTGAGCATTCACGTCTCGTGATCCGTTCGAGGTTTCTCCTCAGCAATGGTTAATTGCACTTCATTTCTCTTGGATAAGAGATTCCTCATTCCACTCTGAATTTGAACGATTTCTCTAATCTGCCCGCTTGGTCTGGTTGGCCGGCGTGATTCTTGTCTGGATTTTATCTCAGTCTTATTCTCCTTTCCAGCTCTTATGCTATGTTTCATTCCGACCCACTCATTATCCGTGGATTGTGTCCCCAATGAGGCTGGTCGTGTTTCCTTTTCCTTAGTTTAGTTCTCCAGACATGTCTCATTCGCGTCATCCATTCCGTGTGGTTAGTTCGGCATTTTCGGGAAAATTCCTGTCCCTTGTTGGTTGTGACGGGTGTCTTTTGCCTTGATGCCTGCTTATCAGTTCTCTCCGCTTCATCTCTGCTACATCTCTATTTCACGTTGCTTTCATCTTCGGTCCATCTCTTTTCCATTTTTGCCTCCGCGTCGCTGTCGCTCGTTCCCTTGCAAAGTGGACATCAAGGAGGGGCATCTGTTGACACTCGTTTTAGCCCATAAGTTGCGTTATTTCTCTTATTCATCATTTTTGATGTCCCGAATTACCCATTATTTTGGAGCCTTCCTTAATCTCTGGACTTCGGAGATCATGATTTCTTAGAGCCCTGGAGCTTATCTTATCAACTTCTGGCCCGCCAAGTTGACTTGCGGCCCATTTCCATTCAAGCATTCAGCCTCTTTCATTGCGCAGTCTTGAAAACGGTTCTTTGTCATCTCCTTCTATTCCTCTATTCAAAAAGCTATCTTCACCAAAGTTGTTTATCTTTTAAAGATCTATAATTTCTTCATCTACGCTATTGGCCAGTTCAGCACCAATTTCAAGTTATTTGCATTCTTTCCGGAGTGCTGTGCTGATTCACCTGCATCCCAGAATTCTTTATCTCTATTCTCACCCCATTTTCTCCCTCTTTCACTCATCTTTTTATCTTGCTCTCTTCATGAAAGTTGTTCATATTTCAATTATCAATAATTTCTTATTCTACCACTTTTGCTAATTCTACACTATTTTTAAGATATAATCTGATTTCTAAAGACACGCAAAGTCTGCCCAGAATTTTTTCTCCAGCAGGCTAGCGGTCATTTGCTAGACCGCTAGCCCATCAAAAACGGTCATTCACTAGACCATTTTCCAGAAACTTGTCCAAAATTATCCCGTTTCACCCCTGGAGCCTTGCGGTCACCCCCTAGATCGTTTACCATCCCCTAGTGGCCCTACGATAGACCGCTAAGGCCGCCCGAAAGTCCAGCATGAGTTGGACTCTATCAGTTTTCTGTCCGACGGGGGCTGCTTCAAATGATCATATCTCTTGGGATTCTTATCCAAATTGATCCCCGTTTGTTTCTATCTCTTGCCCTTTATATTATCTTGAGTTTGGTTCATAGAGCTCGAATTTTCATTGGCTATATCTCTCGAAATCTTGGTTGAAAGTTTGGGATTTAGGTGTCCTGGTGCAAGTCTCTATTTTTCAGTGCGACGAGGCCTCCTTCCAAGAGCCATATCTTCTAGAATACTCCTCCAAATCGAGTCCCGTTTGTTCCTATCTCTTGTCCTTAATATTATATTGAGTTTGGTTCATAGAGCTTGAATTATCTTGGACTATATCTCGGGAATCGTGATAAGAAGATGAGGCTTTCTCTGAAAACTCTATATAAACTGCCCAGTTCGTAGTAGCAACGGGGGGCTCTTCTTCAACTCGGGGCGAAGCCATACTGCACCGCCGACTCAATCCTTCGACCCTAGTCTGAAGAGGGAAGTATTGGCTTTCCATTACATCTTTTTGGGCTTGATTTCATGGTCTATACTTTTAGTTCTTCTCCTCTCAAAATCATAAATCATCACAAAATGCTATTTTCTTCACTTTGTCTGTATTTTTCCCCATTTTACATGCATGTTTCCCACAGTTGTGCTGCGTGATTTTTCTCTCTCTTTATTCCTATATCATGCACAACACACACACCTATTATTTTCACCCTTCCATAGGGGTTAAAAATCTCCCCACGGTGCGTTCTCCCCTTTTTATTCATGTTATTTCATCACTTTGGGATTGATACTACACTTCATGTTTCTAATGGATTTTTCTCTTGTGGTTTGATCTTTATTTTGTTGGAGAGCATGATATGAACGTGAGGCCCTCTTCTTCTAGCCGACTGGAGGACGAGGAGGTTTGAATCCACATCATCTCCCACGCCCCATTTCAAGCGCGATCAAATCTTCATCTTTCCAAGGTACACGGCGCCGTTTCTTTTACATCCTCATCCTTTCGGCGTTATTAACCCTTGGTGGCTATCACAGTTAGTTCATCTATTCATTACCCCCTTGTTCATACTTCCATGATTGCTTCATATACATACATGCATAGTTATTGGGGGTGGGGTAGGTTAATCCATCTACACCGAGCGGTAGCTTCGGCTTCAATCAACTTGGTAAAATAGTCAATGGCGACTATGATGAACTTTTTCTGGGCCTAGGCCATTGGGAATGGTCCCAAAATGTCAATCCCCCACCAAGCGAAGGGGTACGGCTCGGTAAGCGTGACGAGTTCCTAGGCGGGTTGATGGACCAGATGGTCAAAGTGCTGTCATCGTTCACACTTTTATACGTAGGTCGAGCAGTCGCGCTGGAGAGTGGGCCACCAGTAGCCTTGCGGCAGAAAGATCCTGGCGAGCGATCTTCCTCCATGGTGCGCGCCGCAGACACCTTCGTGGACCTCTTGAATTGCTTGGCGAACCTCATTGGTACCGAGGCATTTGAGGAGGGGGCCAGAAAAAGACCTTCGGTACAAGGCTTTGTCCCAGATGACGAAGCGTTGAGCTTGATACTTCAATCTCCGAGCTTCTCGAGGGTCGGGGGGCTCCTGAGAATCACGGAGCAAGGTGTGGCGACCCGGATTCCGGATACTAGATATACCCGATAGGACAACCGAATACACCTGATACCACTTGGAACCCGCGAGGCCTCCCAAGAGCGGTAAAGTTCCAAAGGGAAAACGGATTGTCGTGTAGTACATTGAACTGACAGATGTAACAGCAAGAATTAAATTTCATTAGATCGGGTTGCTAAAGTAGCAGAAATAAAATTACATTTTAATTAACAGCTTTTGAATAATTATATACCAGAGTCAAGTCCAAAGCTAAACATAGCAGTCTAGCAGTACAGTCGACAGAAAGAAAAGACGTACCGAGAAGTCGGGGGAAGCCCGACGGAGGTACCAACTGGCAGCTACGACTCGAACTCCAGGACCCGCGGAAGCAGAACGAACACGTCACCCCACCTGAAAAGTAGGGGTGAGCCTCGTGTCACTAGCTCAGTAGGGGTCACGCGGATCCCCACTGAAAAACGCGCAGTAACACGGAACAACAGGAACTGCAGCAAGAAACAGCACTAGCTAGAAAGCTGTAAAAGAAAGGGAAGCTGGAGTAGGGAACAGGTAAGGACGAGGGGAATAACCCGAACAGGCAAGCAGGCCTAGAAAGGGAAAGAGGAGTAGGGAGTAGCAAGGAAAAGGGAAAAATCCAAATAAAACACCCCAACCTACACCTACAACAGGCATGCAAAAGAAGGACTAGAAAAGACCTAGACAGGCACAGACAACACGACCGGAGTGTCATGCACCGGACAAGACACAGACCACGAGTACGGCCACAGAAAGGCCAACCCGGACAGGTCACAACAAACCCCACAAGTGTCTCGACTAACCGTTGCCTACCACCGACGGGAACACGGCCGAGTCGCAGACCCACGCGAAACCACAAGAGTCTCAAGCAACTCGCAAGGCTGGGAAGCGACAAGCGAGAGGCGAAACAGGAACAAACCAAGTACTAGCCAGGGTCACGCCCATCGGCGTCAGTCCTCTGCCCCTGACCACGTGTGCACACACTGTCTCCTGCCTAGAGCCAGGCCTCTAGTTAGTTTTCTCTCCTCGTAGGACGCTACGGTAACCGCAGGAGCCGACGGAAACTAGCTTACAAAACCGTATATCGGGGTCAGCCCTCGACTGCTGGACGTCTAGGGCAACGAGAAGAGGAAGCTCGAAACGCGGCACTGAAGTATAGACAGTTGAACATGCACTGTCACCCGTACCTCAAACACCGAAGGCAGCACAAGAAACTACCGACAGACTCGGAAACGTAATCTTAGCCTTCATAGGAGCATCAACCGACGTCCACGGGGAAAACGGCCAGACCAGGGGAGCGACAGACAACACCACAACATAGACAGACACGCACACACAGACCTACCCCAAAACAGCCTCTAACATCACCTAGAACGGACCCACAATACACGACCGCACACCGAAAAGCCCAACGGCCATCACGGCCACAACAGGACTGTAACGGCCTAGCACAGGCGCGTTACACAAGCCTGATGCACCAGGGTGGGCGCGTCAGAGCCAACACGCTCCAAACCAAAACGCGAACAACGTAACACGCCAGGATAGGCGCGTTACAGCGGCCTAACGCACGACAACAGGCGCGTTACGCCAACCTAACGCACAGGCACAGACGCGTTACACCAACAGACCCAACACAGTCAAAATAGGGTGCAATGGCCTGGGGCAGGCGGGTCACACAGCCTGACGCACCAGGGCGGGCGCGTCACGGGAACCGACTCAAACAGAACACATAAGGCACAATGGCTGTAACGCACCAGCCGGGACGCGTTAGGGGAGTGTAACAGTCATGGGCATGACTGTTACGCTCACTCAGCCACGAAAAAATTAAAATGAACAGACGCTGTGGCGGTCTGTTATAGGGCCGTTAGGGACCTCTGGTGGTCACTAAAATGACCGCTACACCGGTCACGGCGGGAAAACAGTGGATTGGCCAAATCAAGTCGTTCCACGCCCCATTCACGCCGAAACATAGGGGAAACAAAGCTAGACGATGGCAAAAGACATCTGGAGGCTAAAAAGCCCACATGCACGCATTAAAACAAGAGATCGGGGCGATTTAGACAAATCAACCCTAAACGAGTCACCGAGGTTCCCGGACTCCTACCGGCCTCGAATGACAACCGATCGACACGGAACTAACATGAATGGTATCCAGACATCCCAGCGGTCATTTTGACACTAACTAAGCCGCGAATGGTTACCGTTTTCCGACGAACCCTGAAAACCCCAAAAACTACGATTTTCACTAAACCGGCCCGATCTCCCCCGATCGAGCACCAAACTACACACAGAAGCAAGGAAAACGTGCAGAAGGAAGTGGCAATCCGTCTCCCTACTTCCACCGAAGAAACCGTGCCCTGAAGGGACTAAACCACGCCGAAAACCGCGCCACGAGCTCAAACGCCGACTTTGAATCCACCGTTCGGGATCGCGCCAAAACCACTCCATCTTAGCTCCGACGCGCACCCAATCAGGTCCACAGCATCCCTAGTACGTGCCCCTAGGTCCTCCGTCTGTAGCCGGAGCCGAGGAAGCTCGAGAGGAGAGAAAACGGGAGAGAGAGACGACGGCGGCGAAAATGAGAAGGAGGAGAGAGGAAGGAAAAGAAAAAGGAAAGAAATTAGGAATTTTTCTAATTTCTGAAAAATCCGATTTTTGGTCCTATCTCCGAAAAATATGCAAAAATAGTCAAAACGATCGTCTCGACGAGTAAGTCGTCGCTGTAGCATCCACGAGTCGATGAAATGGTAAATAAACACACCGCAGGGTTCCGTAACTAGTACGAGAGAAAAACCCACATGGATCGTAAAACTCAACCCGGGAGCTACAAAAGCGAACCGAAACTCACCGAAAAGGATCCGAAAGACCCAAGAAGGATCCAACAAAGATCCGGGACATTACATCCTCCCCTCGTTTAAGAAATTTCATCCTCGAAATTCAGGGACTAGCAAGGGTAAGCAGGGAAGAACAACCCGACAACACAACCACAAAACGACCTAATGCCAGCTGAAGACTGTACTGGACTTAGCGACTCTGCACACTGTATATCTGAGATTCCCATGTACTTCACACAACCACGCTCTGATACCAACTGTGGCGACCCGGATTCCGGATACCATATATACCCAGTAGGACAACCGAATACACCTGATACCACTTCGAACCCGCGAGGCCTCGCAAGAGCGGTAAAGCTCCGAAGGGAAAAAGGATTATCGTGTAGTACATTGAACTGACAGATATAACAGCAAGAATTAAATTTCATTAGATCAGGTTGCTAAAGTAGTAGAAATAAATTTACATTTTAATTAACAGATTTTGAACAAGTATATACCAGAGTCAAGTCCAAAGCTAAAGACAGCAATCTAGCAGTACAGTCGACAGAAAGAAAAGACGTACCGAGAAGTCAGGGGAAGCCCGACGGAGGTACCAACTGGTAGCTACGACTCGAACTCCAGGACCCGCGGAAGCAGAACGAACACGTCACCCCACCTGAAAAGCAGGTGTGAGCCTCGTGTCACTGGCTCAGTAGGGGTCACGCAGATCCCCACTGAAAAATGTGCAGTAACACGGAACAATAGGAACAGCAGCAAGAAACAGCACTAGAAAGCTGTAAAAGAAAGGGAAGCTGGAGTAGGGAATAGGTAAGGACGAGGGGAATAACCCGAACAGGCAAGCAGGCCTAGAAAGGGAAAGAGGAGTAGGAAGCAGCAAGGAAAAGGGAAAAAGCCAAACAAAACACCCCAACCTACACTTACAACAGGCATGCAAAAGAAGGACTAGAAAAGACCTAGACAGGCACAGATAACACGACCGGAGTGTCGTGCACCGGACAAGACACAGACCACGAGTACGGCCATGGAAAGGCCAACCCGGACAGGTCACAACAAACCCCACAAGTGTCTCGACTAACCGCTGTGTACCACCGACGTGAACACGGCCGAGTCGTAGACCCAAGCGAAACCACAAGAGTCTCAAGCAACTCGCAAGGCTGGGAAGCGACAAGCGAGAGGTGAAACAAGAACAAACCAAGTACTAGCCAGGGTCACGCCCATCGACGTCAGTCCTCTGCCCCTGACCACGTGTGCACACACTGGCTCCTGCCTAGAGCCAGGCCTCTAGCTAGTTTTCTCCCCCCGTAGGACGCTATGGTAACTTCAGGAGCCGACGGAAACTAGCTTACAAAACCGTATATCGGGGTCACCCCTCGACTGCTGGACGTCTAGGGCAACGAGAAGAGGAAGCTCGAAACGCTGCACTGAAGTACAGACAGTCGAACATGCACTGTCACCCGTACCTCAAACACCGAAGGCAGCACAAGAAACTGCCGACAGACTCGGAAACGTAGTCTTAGCCTTCATAGGAACATCAACCGACGTCCACGGGGAAAACGGCCAAACCACGGGAGCGACAGACAACACCACAACATAGATAGACACGCACACACAGACCTACCCCAAAATAGCCCCTAACATCACCTAGAACGGACCCACAACACACGGCCGCACACCGAAAAGCCCAACGGCCATCACGGCTACAACAGGACTGTAATGGCCAAGCACAGGCGCGTTACACGAGCCTGACGCACCAGGGCGGGCGCGTTAGAGCCAACACGCTCGAAACCAAAATGCGAACAACGTAATGCGCCAGGGTAGGCGCGTTACAACGGCCTAACGCACGACAACAGGCGCGTTACGCCAACCTCATGCACAGGCACAGACGCATTACACCAACAGACCCAACACAGTCAAAACAGGGTGCAACGGCCTGGGGCAGGCATGTCACACAGCCTGACGCACAAGGGCAGGCGCGTCAGGGGAACCGACTCAAACAGAACACATAAGGCACAATGGCTGTGACGCACCAGCCGGGACGCGTCAGGGGAGTGTAACGGTCATGGGCATGACTGTTACGCTCACTCAGCCACGAAAAGATTAAAACGAATAGACGTTGTGATGGTCTGTCGTAGGGCCGTCAGGGACCTCTGGCGGTCACTGAAACGACCGCTACACCGGTCACGGCAGGAAAATAGTGGATTGGCCAAATCGAGCCGTTCCACGCCCCATTCACACCGAAACGTAGGGGAAACAAAGCTAGACGATGGCAAAAGACTTCTGGAGGCTAAAAAGCCCACATGCACGCATTAAAACGAGAGATCGGGGCGATTTTGATAAATCAACCCTAAACGAGTCACCGAGGTTCCCGCACTCCTACCGGCCTCGAATGACAACCGGTCGACACGAAACTAACATGAATGGGATCCAGACATCCCAGCGGTCATTTTGACACTAACTACACCGCGAATGGTTACCGTTTTCCAGCGAACCCTGAAAACCCCAAAAACTACGGTTTTCACTAAACCGGCCCGATCTCCCCCGATCGAGCACCAAACTACGCACAGAAGCAGGGAAAACGTGCAGAAGGAAGTGGCGATCCGTCTCCCTACTTCCACCGAAGAAACCGTGCCCCGAAGGGACTAAACCATGCCGAAAACCGCGCTGCGAGCTCAAACGCCGGCTTTGAGTCCACTGTTCGGGATCGCGCCAAAACAACTCCATCTTCGCTCCGTCGCGCACCCAATCAGCTCCACAGCATCCCCAGCACGTGCCCCTAGGTACTCCGTCTGTAACCGGAGCCGAGGAAGCTCGAGAGGAGAGAAAACGGGAGAGAGAGACGGCGGCGGTGAAAATGAGAAGGAGGAGAGAGGAAGGAAAAGAAAAAGGAAAGAAATTAGGAATTTTCCTAATTTTTGAAAAATCTGATTTTTGGTCCTATCTCCAAAAAATACGTAAAAATAGTCAAAACAATCGGCTTGACGAGTAAGTCGTCCCTGTAGCATCCACGAGTCGATGAACTGACAAATAAACTCACCGCAGGGTTCCGTAACTAGTACGAGAGAAAAACTCACACGGATCGTAAAACTCAACCCAGGAGCTACAAAAGCGAACCGAAACTCACCGAAAAGGATCCGAAAGACCCAATAAGGATCCAACAAAGATCCGGGACATTACATCCTCCCCTCCTTTAAGAAATTTCATCCTCGAAATTCAAGGACTAGCAAGGGTAAGCATGGAAGAACAACCCGACAACACAACCACAAAATGACCTAATGCCAGCTGAAGACTGTACTGGACTTAGCGACTCTGGACACTCTATATCTGAGATTCCGATGTACTTCACACAACCACGCTCTGATACCAACTGTGGTGACCCAGATTCTGGATACCAGATATACCCGGTAGGACAACCGAATACACCTGATACCACTTGGAACCCGCGATGCCTCCCAAGTGCGGTAAAGTTCCGAAGGGTAAAAGGATTGTCGTGTAGTACATTGAACTGACAGATATAACAGCAAGAATTAAATTTCATTAGATCGGGTTGCTAAAGTAACAGAAATAAAATTACATTTTAATTAACAGATTTTGAACAATTATATACCAGAGTCAAGTCCAAAGCTAAAGACAGCAGTCTAGCAGTACAGTCGACAGAAAGAAAAGACGTACCGAGAAGTCGGGGGAAGCCCAACGGAGGTACCAACTGGCAGCTGCGACTCGAACTCCAGGACCCGCGGAAGCAGAATGAACATGTCACCCCACCTGAAAAGCAGGGGTGAGCCTCTTGTCACTGGCTCAGTAGGGGTCACGCGGATCCCCACTGAAAAATGCGCAATAACACAGAACAACAGCAAGAAACAGCACTAGAAAGCTGTAAAAGAAAGGGAAGCTGGAGTAGGGAACAAGTAAGGATGAGGGGAATAACCCGAACAGGCAAGCAGGCCTAGAAAGGGAAAGAGGAGTAGGGAGCAGCAAGGAAAAGGGAAAAAGCCAAACAAAACACCCCAACCTACACCTACAACATGCATGCAAAAGAAGGACTAGAAAAGACCAAGACAGGAACAGACAACATGACCGGAGTGTCGTGCACCGGACAAGACACAGACCATGAGTACGGCCACGGAAAGGCCAACCCGACAGGTCACAACAAACCCCACAAGTGTCTCGACTAACCGCTGCGTACCACCGACGCGAACATGGCCGAGTCGCAGACCCACGCGGAACCACAAGAGTCTCAAGCAACTCGCAAGGCTGGGAAGCGACAAGCGAGAGGTGAAACAGGAACAAACCAAGTACAAGCCAGGGTTACGCCCATCGACGTCAGTCCTCTGCCCCAGACCACGTGTGCACACACTGGCTCCTGCCTAGAGCCAGGCCTCTAGCTAGTTTTCTCCCCCCGTAGGACGCTACGGTAACCACAGGAGCCGGCGAAAACTAGCTTACATAACCGTATATCGGGGTCACCCCTCGACCGCTGGACGTCTAGGGCAACGAGAAGAGGAAGCTCGAAATGCGGCGCTGAAGTACAGACAGTCGAACATGCACTGTGACCCGTACCTTAAACACCGAAGGCAACACAAGAAACTATCGACAGACTCGGAAACGTAGTCTTAGCCTTCATAGGAACATCAACCGACGTCCACGGGGAAAACGGCCAGACCACGGGAGCGACAGACAACATCACAACATAGACAGACACGCACCCACAGACCTACCCCAAAATAGCCCCTAACATCACCTAGAACGGACCCACAACACACGGCCGCACACCGAAAAGCCATGTCACGTCCCGAACCGATAGCAGCGGAACTTGTCGTTCACTCGGAACGTGGCAGTTAAGCAGTCATGTCAATCAGAGCATAGACATTTCCACAAAAACATAATTTGGACAAATAACAAATTTCATTTCAAATATAAGTTCTTTACATATTCGGGCCCATAATAAATGAAAAGACTCAATAAAGAAAAATTACAATGAGACTCTTGACTCGACTTAACATAAGACACAGGATAGCATGACTAGGTGGTTCGTCTAGATGTCAGAGTTCTCTTCACTTTTGCCCTTGCCCATCATGTTCGGTCTCGTCGTCACTAAGGTCATTACCTGAAAAATATTAGAAAACGCAGGGTGAGCGAACGCTCAGTAGGACTTAATATCTCATGCTCCAAGCTAGCTTTAAGTCAAATTACAGTTTAACATGCTCATGCAGGTCATGAAAGATATAGAAATCAAGAACTATAATAACACGAGATAAATTCAAGAACTATAAGAAACAAACGAGTAAGCAAGATGCTAGATACACTCATGAAGAGTAAGGACAATGACAATCAGGAGAGTATAGCAAGAACTTTCATGTCAGAACATCAAGTACTTCTCATAATGAGGAAACAATAACAATCATCCCTCTATGATGAACAATATCACGGGGGCGGTTAATGAAACTAGCACAATATTCTCTCTATGACGACATAATCATGTGAGCTTTCATGTAACTAGCACTGTGGAGGATTGCCAAGACACTAAGGGAATATCACGACGATATGATAACCCCTCCAATAAGGCAATTCAAGATCTTTTCATGATGAACAATAAGTTGTGGAAAGCTGTACTATGATGGTAATCACTCCCGATCATCACTATCACGAAAGCGTTTGCACATCTAGCACTACATAGGATTGGCCAATGCACTAAGGGGAAAATCACGACGATATGACCGCCCCTCATGGAAATAGCACTAGGTAGTATTTGGTCGCACACTTAGGAGTTCTCACGACTATCTGATTGCCCCTAAATGCCAATAACCGAGTTGGTGAATGCCTGCACCCGATCATCGTATACCGGTAACGTTTGGACTTTGCCTCACCCAATAGGGTCAGATCAAGACCCGTTGCATTTAAAATGTCATTTTAGTGGGACCCATAGCCCCTGACATTTAGTCTAGACTAATTCCATATTAATGGCCAAGAATTTCAAGGATCAAGCATGTACGAACAATAGGGTAGATTTCATTGAACAGAGATTCAAGATAGACCTCGACAAGTCTAGAACGGTGGCACACAAAAAAAACTGAGAGAATTCGAGAAATCTGGGAGATTGGCGTCTCGTTAGAGTGCCATATATTTAAGAAGTCACGCCCACAGTGGTGGTCACTCATTCTCTGAACAAAGCATTGAAGAATTGGTGCCTCCACAATACGGTTGCTCTTACACTAAGCGCCCGCCAATAAGGTCACCCCTTCAACATGCTCACAACATAAAATGGTGATAACCAATGTAGTCACTAATTAAATGACTAACAGGGTTTCAGGGTTCTTGTGGTACAACCAGCTCAGTCGGCCTTGAGGGAATCCAAGGCTACGAGGAGACTTACGGAGGTCCCAATGACTAACTTGCCAGTCCGAAGGAACGGAATGTCTAACGGAGGGCTCGTATGTCACCGAGAGTTGAGGTATATAACGTGAACCAATCATGAAACAGGGACTCCATCTACGGACGTGAGATGAGAGTGCCAAAAGACCCGAGGTCTAGGTCAAAACCGGAAGAAAACAGTGAGAACATGATTACGTTAATTATAGAATTCACGTCCATCTAATTTTATAATTAAATTAACTTATATTAATTGACGTCCGTGAGTAGTGTCATTTATTAATTAGCATGCACTTGGAGGGACGTTAATTCTATATGATTTTTAACTTAATTTATTTAACGAGAATTCACGGCAATATCTATTTAATTGAAGAATTTCAAAAATATACATTCAAAGAGACATTAATTTATATAAAATAATTTAAAAAAATAGAATATATGATAATTAGGAAAAAAATTCAAGGATTCCAAAAATATATTTTTTATAATTTTATGTGGCATAATTTAATAGATATGGATTTTTGAAGATATAATTACAAGTTTTATATATATATGTGTGTGTGTGTGTGTATATATATATATATATATATATATATATATATATAATATAAGAATTGACGCCATTGCACTGTGGCGTCAAAAGCATTTGACGACATGTTAAATGTCGTCATTTCAAAAAAATGTCGAAGTTCAAGGCTCCGTTTCTCGACGTACACACGTCGGAATCAGGCGTTCTATATATCAAAATGACGGGCTCGAAAAACTCTACTTGACCGGACGTTCAAAATAATTTTTCGTTGAGAGATAGGGGATCTTGAGATAGGGGACACGAAAAATGGTGCAACCACTTTCACTACCTCGGTCTCTATCCCACTAGTACGCCCTTAAATTTTCATGGCCAAAGGAGACTCTGACGCCCACTAACAAATTGTTAAGGCAAAAACTTCATAACTGACTACTACAGTGTTCAACCAAAACAACGTGAAATCACATAGGTAACACTTAATATTGAAGCAGAAATAGCAAGATCATGCATAGTTTAATCGATTAATAGTTTGGCTTGGGAGATTGCCTACCTTTGAATGTTGATTTGGTTGGTATTTGATCAAAGGGATTGAAAGGCAAAAGAACAGGTCATGTTCTGTATGCAGCAACTATATAAGAATATCTTCCTTTGATAACTGTAACAATAGAAGAAGAGGAGTTGATTTATTCTTCCCACTGTAGCTTCAGCAACTCTCGGTTCCCCTTTGACTATGTAGCTTCTCCTCGACAAGTTAGAAGGAAGAAGATTTCCTCCTTCGAACAGAAGGTATCAAGGAAAGAGCAACAATAATTCTCTTAGCAGAAGACAACCATCTCCACGATGGTCACAGCACTTGAGAGAACAAAATCGTAGCAACAGGTTTACGGAAGTAGAAGGTGGCTGTAAGAAGCTCCAGCAAGAAGGGAAGAAGCTATTAGCCCTCTTACGATCGATCGCGTGGAGAAGAATAGAGTTAATTGACTGGAGGTTAGTATTTATAGGGTTTTGGGCATCCAATGAATTGGAGTCCGATTGGGATTTAATTTACATAATACATGTCCTATTAGTATTAGGATTCCCTTTATAAACCTTTCTAAAACACAACCTTTCCCAATTTCGTAGCTGCCTTCCATTGTATTAGCCGCATGCCACCTTTATTCCTCAATCGTAAAATCGTTTAATGCACGAGCATGCATATTAGGGTTGATTTTGTGAGAACTCACATGGGTTTATGGATTATAAGAGGGTTTGCTTTTGTGTTGGGTTTATTATATCTATATGTATAGATGAGCTATTACGTGGGTTTTGAAGTTGCATGTTGGGTTGGCTTCGGTGAGAGGCTCTCATTAGATGGGCTTTGCTGCGTGAGTTTTGGGTAGATTCGAATAGGCTGTCGGCCTCTAGCTGAGACTAATGGGTTACAGGTTATAATATAGTTACATATATATTATGTATAATTGTTTTAATTCAAAGGCCCACTAATTAAATTACAAACATTTCCATATAATAGCCTTAGCCCATTTGGTTTGGGATTTTGGTAGATCCTCTTAAAAACTCTTTTAAAGATTAAACGTAAACCTTCTTAAAGCCCATTCTTCATACGTAAAGCCCATTAGCACTATTTATTTATATATACATAAGTGCTTTAGCCTATTTAGTTTGGGATATACATATATATATTTATTTATTTATTTATTATCTCTTCATGCATATTTCGATATACATGTATATATAGTGTGTTTTAGCCCATTCTTATATAAGCTTAAACAAATTGATTAATAGAACTTCATACATATACAGACCCAAATTCTTATAACTTTAATTATTTATTTACCTTATTAATTCTCATCATTTGTCTTGGGTATCAGAGTCGGGTTCGAAAAAAATAGAATTATATTTTGGAATGATATTCCTTCTAAATACAAGAATGGTATTGCTCATAGATAAAAGAGAATATTTAATTTCTATTCCTCATTTATTTATTAACATTTAAGCCCATTTACTATTTTAACTAATTATCACTTTTCCTTTATCAAAATTTTAATTTTTCATGATGAATATTTATAGTTATTCTATTTATTCTAGATTTAAATTCCCGGGGTGCTACACCCTCCCCCACTTAAAAGAATTTGGTCCCCAAATTCATATGATTTTCTTCCAAAATTAGTGGGGTAAGATCACCATATCTAAAATATGTGTTCTAACTAGATATATCCTCACAGTATGCTAAGTACTTAAGGTCATATCCGATTAATGCAAATTTTAGATGAGATAGGTTTATAGGGTTATCTTCTGTTGCTTGCGGTGCTTCTTCCTTTAAGAGTGGACATCGAATAATTTTGTGATCTCTGCTTCCACAACGGATGCATTTTCCAAGTTTATACCAACAATCGTCCGGATTGTGCCGTCCCTTCTTACAATGCTTGCATTTCCCCTTGGCCGGAACAATTTGTCGATCATTATTCCGGGGTTTCTTATTTTCATAGAATTTGTTGCCTCCATTAAATCTCTTCTTGCCGTTCACATTTTTCTTGTTCTTGGATCCATTTGGTAAGTCCTTCTTAGCGGCCTTTCCTTTGATTCTTTCCATCATATCCATAGCATCTTCCAAGAGTTGAGCTTTTCTAACCATGTCTGTATATGTTTGAATTTATAGTGGAGCTAGTTGAGGTATAAGTTACACCTTCAAGCCATTCATAAATCTCTTTGCTCTCATTTTCTCCGTGTAAATCAAGTGTGGTGCATATCGGGCCAATCTAGAAAACCTCGCTTCATACTCGGCGACTGACAGACTACGTTGCTTCAAAGCCGCAAATTCCATAGCTTTCTTCTCGCGAATTCTTTCCGAGAAATATTTTTCATTAAAGTGTTCTAAGAATTTGTCCCATGTAACTTGCTCGTTAGGCAAGATTGCTTCCACGGATCCCCACCATACTCGGGCATCCCTATCTAATTGATATGTTTCTAATAGTACCTTCTCTTCATCGGTGCATTGCATCACCTTAAAGGTCCTCTCTATTTCTTGCACCCAATTCTCCGCTTCATCCGGGTCAGTCGACCCACTAAACTTAGGGGGATTTTATCTTTTGGAACTTCCGATGCAAATCCCCGGCTCCATGCCGTGCTCCACCTTGTGCAACTTGTTGCAAGACTTGTGGAACGCGGCTTTTTCCTTTCTCTTTTTTTTTCTTTTTTATCTTCTTATTTATTTTTATTTATTTGTTTATTTATTTATATTCTATCGGTGGATTTATTGGCGTGCCAGTCACATGCATGACGATTTCATTGTGCGCTCGATCTGACGTGGTCAGTCGATTGTGAGGTCCGAGTCGGGACCAGAAGCCCGTCATACCATAAAGGTTATGACGTTAATTACGCCCTTCCAAGGAAGGACAACCCTTGATTAAACGCCGAAATAGGAGGCCTCGAAAGGTGAACAGATGTTCACATATTTAATCTTAAACTTCATACCAGGGCCAGGGAGGCGGGTAAGATAATGACATCAATCACGGAAACAGACTATAACGCTGAACCGGCGGTTCGAAACGACTAGACTTGGGGGAAAGAGGGAAAGGAGGATATCAATCACGGACAGGATGAGCCATGACAGCGATGGAGGTTCACGGCATCGATCAACCTTTTGACAGTATTTCCCCTTAATCTGGATTATGCCCAAGGGGAAATAGGCTATCACCCACGGAGTGTCGAGGTGAAAGCCGAGAGAAAGAAAGAGGTCGAGCCTCTCGATCCATATATACGGACTATAGGGTAATATGTGATCTCCCCTTCGGAAAGCTAGCGGGACTCATGCAGTGACAGAATCCACACGAGCAAAAGGGGTTGTTTATAAATCCGATGGCGGAGGAAAAGGGGATCTAGTTTCCTTTTAAATTTGTCCCCGGACCAGATATGATGACTCATGGGCATCCCCGGATGAACTGAGTCGAAGTAATGGGGGGGGTTTCAATTGTATGTAGGAATAGGCTCCTGGGGCAGATTGGGTGTGCATACAGGTTCCTGGCGCCAGAAGAATGCCAGTGGGTTAGGTTCTCGGCGCATGAGGATGCAAAGGGGGTTAAGTTCTCGGCGCATGAGGATGCAAAGGGGGGGTAAGTTCTCGGCGCATGAGGATGCAAAGGGGGTTAAGTTCTCGGCGCATGAGGATGCAAAGAGGGTTCCCGGCGCGCAGGGAAGAAGGCCAGGGTATGGGGGCTCCCAGCGCGCAGGGAAGGAGATGTACCTGGGGGTTCTCGGCGCCTGAAGGAGTGGCGCCGGGAGCTGTTCATCCGGTTCACTGTAGGCCAAGCCGAGAGGCACGAAGGCACCGGGATGAGAATCAGAGCTTGCGATGCTCTGTTTTGGGTTTCATGTTGGTTAGGGTTGAGGCAAGTGGGCCCTGGGGCATCAGAATGGCTCAACTCACTGGACTTCAATCTGTTTCGGTATGGGTTCCAAGGAAGGCCGGGAACATAGAAAGATTGGGTGGGGAACAATAAGGTATAGGGAGCCTCCGTCACCACTGATAGATAAAGTCCCGGGGATGAGTTTCATGTCATCTCAGGCATCCTGGGAGAATTTTGACAGCATCTCCCCTGGGCTTAACATTTGCCAGAGAATGATAGACGATCACCCACTGAATGTCGGGGTGAAAGCCAAGAAATAGAGGGGTATGGAACCCCTGGCGCCCGTGTGTGCTTGGAGCAATATGTTGATATACCTTTTGTGACCGTAGAAGCTTATGCAGTGGCAGAGCTTCCTTGGTCTTAAGGTTTACAAAAGCCGATCAAGTTCGAGAAACCACGTAGAAAAGGGGAGTTACTCCCACTAGTTGTCGTCCCAGAGGTGCATATGACGGCCGAAGGCATCCCTTGACAGAGAGTGGGGTTCTGTTGAGCAGCTCACGAGGGTATTTTTAGGGTTTTTTAATAGTAGCCAGGGCTTAAAGATTTGAGAGATGTTTTTGGCTTAAAAAAGGGGGGTTCCCGGCGCCAAAATCACCGCGCCGGGAAGAGTCCTTCAGGGGTTACTATTGGGTGCGCCGGGAAGCAGATGCCAAGGAACTCTCGGTGCGGGAAGCTTCGTGCCGGGAGGAAACCTCCTACGTTGCTGTTCGGTGCGCCGGGAAGCGAATGCCAAAGGGATCTCGGTGCAGGAAGCTTCGCGCCGGGAGGAAACCTCCTGGGCTACTGTTCGGTGCGCCGGGAAGCGAATGCCAAAGGGAGGAATAGGGTTATCGGCGCGGGAAGACCCGCGCCGAGGGCTGTTCATCCGTTTTACTGTTCTGGAGGCAGAAATGGTGAGGGCACCGAGAGGGGTTCAGGGTTTTACAGTACTCTGTTTTTGGTTTTAATGGTGGTTTGGGCAGAAACTGACGGATTCTATGGGCTCTAGACTGCTCAAGGCATCCACTCTGAGTTGGATTAGGTCTAGAATTCAAAGGAGTATTAGGGTTCGAGAGGCATCTGGGAAGCCGGAGTCTGAATGCCCCTGTCCATCGCCATTGTCACGCAGAGCTTGGGGACATACTTGATCTGGTCATTCGTCACCCTGGGAGCCAAGAGATGACTGTCTCTGGCCCCAGAGGCGACTTAGATGACATCAACGGATGAAGCACGCACGCTTAGAACCCCGGATTTTCTCAAGCTTGACCATTGTATGACACAGCTTCATCCCAGCAGCCAAGGGATAGTCTGTCCCGGGCTCTGGGCTGAGCACTGATGGTGCTAAGAAGCAGAGAGAAGAAACAGGTAAATCGGATTATCATGCAGCTGATTTACAGAGAACGCGGGGAAGGGCAATAGAGTTTCAGAGGAAGCAAAAATCAGGCTTAAACTATATCCCACCATACATATATATCCATTCGTTTGGCGATGCCCATCGGGGAAGACACACAGTGGGAAAGCCCAGACCATACACCACTCTAATACTCAAGCCGATTACAAGGCAGGAGTGAGGGGAAGGGGAACAAACAGATGTCGAGATATCTCGGCTACATCGCATGAATCAAGATAAAGCTTGAAACGATTACATAAAGCAGAAGACAAGAAAACATGGGGGGGGAGGGCGGAGCATTGACTCCTCTCCCTCCCCGGATGCCCACCTGGAGCTTCTTCCCTGGGGATCGGTCTCTTCTCTCTTTCTTTTTCAGCGGAGGAGGCTCTCTCTCTCTCTGGTCTCTTCTCTTTTTTTTCTTTTTGATCGATGGCCCGGCTTCCGATCCCCTCCCCATTTCAAAGAGGGTTTGCTTTTATAGCTCTCATCCCTCTGTCCTCTCGGTGGAGGGCAGTCGGTGCGGCTTGTTCCATTCGAGACATCTCCCGGCGCGACGAGTCGCCCCCTGTTGAGGCTCCCGGCGCCATTAACAGGAGCCCAAATGGCCGGCCCATCTAGTGCCTTCAGGCCTCATACGTGCCTTAGGCTTCTCTTTATGCTTTCTTTTGAATTAATCTTCATCAGAACCGAATAAGGCCCACCTTTAGTAGAGACATGACTTTGTTGAGATCGTCTTGAGGCTTGATCAGTGAACTCACTGAGGTTTAATCAGTATTGCCGTCTGAATGACGACAAAACTGGGTATGTTTTATCGGCATTGTCATCTGAGCGGTGACAAGACCGGGCATCAGCTTCAGTCTGACAGACTTCGGCCGGGTGTGTAATCTGTGGAGAGGATTGCTCTTCTGTTCTGACTTTGTAGGAGCCCTGACAATCTTTATCTGCCGGTGCCGGCTTCATCTTTATCTCATATTACATCCATCAGTAAGCTGACATCTGGCTTACCCTGACATATCATCCGTGGATTCTTGGATGAAGCAGTAGTACAGCTCTTCTTAAAGGACTGGGAGGTCTCATCAGTCGAGTGACTGCGGCTTTATCGGCGCTGCCGTCTGAATGACATCGGCACCGGGCATCAGATTTGGCCGACAAGGGCTTTAGCCGGGTGAATGGTTGACGAGCTTCATCATTGGTCTTTCACTGTTGGTCAGACCCTCTTTTCAATTGTGCTTCCACCCTTGTTCATTTTCCAGGTGTCAACAAAGGCTTGCGTTAAACCCTGGACAGTGCGTTGCATCTCTCTCCACTGAGCTCTCGCAGCGGCCATTCTAGCCTACAAAATGAGTTTTAAATAAATGATTAATCATATCTCTTGGTATTTATCTAACGCGGACGTAACATATTTTATTATTTAACCCAAAGCTCTACCCAAATCTCACAGGGTTCCTATAGGATAACTGACAAGGACGACTCAAACTACAACTTGGACTTAATGACCTAGGGATTTAGAAAGCCTAGGCTCTGATACCACCTTCTGTCACGCCCCGAACCGATAGCAGCGGAACGTGTCGTTCGCTCGGAACGTGGCAGTTAAACAGTCATGTCAATCAGAGCATAGTCATTTCCACAAAAACACAATTTGGATAAATAACAAATTTCATTTCAAATATAAGTTCTTCACATATGCAGGCCCATAATAAATGAAAAGACTCAATAAAGAAAAATTACAATGAGACTCTTGACTCGACTTAACATAAGACACAGGATAGCATGACTAGGTGGTTCGTCTAGATGTCAGAGTTCTCTTCACTCTTGCCCTTGCCCATCATGTTCGGTCTCGTCGTCACTAAGGTCATTACCTGAAAAACATTGGAAAACGCAGGGTGAGCGAACGCTCAGTAGGACTTAATATCTCATGCTCCAAGCTAGCTTTAAGTCAAATTATAGTTTAACATGTTCATGCAGGTCATGAAAGATATAGAAATCGAGAACTATAATAACACGAGATAAATTCAAGAACTATAAGAAACAAACGAGTAAGCAAGATGCTAGATACACTCATGAAGAGTAAGGACAATGACAATCAAGAGAGTATAGCAAGAACTTTCATGTCAGAACATCAAGTACTTATCATAATGAGGAAACAATAACAATCATCCCTCTATGATTAACAATATCACGGGGGCGGTTAATGAAACTAGCACAATATTCTCTCTATGACGACATAATCATGAGAGCTTTCATGTAACTAGCGCTGTAGAGGATTGCCAAGACACTAAGGGAATATCACGACGATATGATAACCCCTCCAATAAGGCAATTCAAGATCTTTTCATGATGAACAATAAGTTGTGGAAAGATGTACTATGATGGCAATCACTCCCGATCATCACTATCACGAAATCATTTGTACATCTAGCACTACATAGGATTGGCCAATGCACTAAGGGGAAAATCACGATGATATGACCGCCCCTCATGGAAATAGCACTAGGAAGTATTTGATCACACACTTAGGAGTTCTCACGACTGTATGATTGCCCCTAAATGCCAATAACCGAGTTGGTGAATGCCTGCACCCGATCATCGTATACCGGTAACGTTTGGACTTTGCCTCGCCCAATAGGGTCAGATCAGGACCCGTAGCATTTAAAATGTCATTTTAGTAGGACCCATAGCCCCTGACATTTATTCTAGACTAATTCTATATTAATGGCCAAGAATTTCTAGAATCAAGCATGTACGAACAATAGGGTAGATTTCATTGAACAGAGATTCAAGATAGACCTCGACAAGTCTAGAACGGTGGCACACAAAAAAAAACCGAGAGAATTCGAGAAATCTGGGAGATTGGCGTCTCGTTAGAGTGCCATATATTTAAGAAGTCGCGCCCACAGTGGTGGTCACTCATTCTCACAACAAAGTATTGAAGAATTGGTGCCTCCACAATACGGTTGCTCTTACACTAACCGCCCGCCAATAAGGTCACCCCTTCAACATGCTCACGATAGAAAACGGTGATAACCAATGTAGTCGCTAATTAAATGACTAACAGGGTTTCAGGGTTCTTGTGGTACAACCAGCTCAATCGGCCTTGAGAGAATCCAAGGCTACGAGGAGACTTACGGAGGTCCCAATGACTAACTTGCCAGTCCGAAGGAACAGAATGTCCAACGGAGGGCTCGTATGTCACTGAGAGTTGAGGTATATAGCGTGAACCAATCATGAAACAGGGACTCCATCTACGGACGTGAGATGAGAGTGCCAAAAGACCCGAGGTCTAGGTCAAAACCGGAAGAAAACGGTGAGAACATGATTACGTTAATTATAGAATTCATGTCCATCCAATTTTATAATTTAATAAACTTATATTAATTGACGTCTGTGAGTAGTGTCATTTATTAATTAGCATCCACTTGGAGGGACGTTAATTCTATGATTTTTAACTTAATTTATTTAACGAGAATTCACGTCAATATCTATTTAATTGAATAATTTCAAAAATATACATTCAAAGAGACATTAATTTATATAAAATAATTTAGCAAAATAGAATATATGATAATTAGGAGAAAAATTCAAGGATTCCAAAAATATATTTTTTATAATTTTATGTGGCATAATTTAATAGATATGGATTTTTGAAGATATAATCACAAGTTATATATATATATATATAATAATATAAGAATTGATGCCATTGCACTGTGGCGTCAAAAGCATTTGACGACATGTTAAATGTCGTCATTTCAAAAAAATGTCGATGTTCAAGGCTCCGTTTCTCGACGTACACACGTCGGAATCAGGCGTTCTATATATCAAAATGACGGGCTCGAAAAACTCTACTTGACCGGACGTTCAAAATAATTTTTCGTTGAGAGATGGGGGATCTTGAGATAGGGGACACGAAAAATGGTGCAACCACTTTCCCTACCTCAGTCTCTATCCCACTAGTACGCCCTTAAATTTTCATAGCCAAAGGAGACTCCGACGCCCACTAACAAATTATTAAGGTAAAAACTTCATAACTGACTACTACAGTGTTCAACCAAAACAACGTGAAATGACATAGGTAACACTTAATATTGTAGCAGAAATAGCAAGATCATGCGTAGTTTAATCGATTAATAGTTTGGCTTGGGAGATTGCCTATCTTTGAATGTTGATTTGGTTGGTATTTGATCAAAGGGATTGAAAGGCAAAAGAACATGTCATGTTCTGTATGCAGCAACTATATAAGAATATCTTCCTTTGATAACTGTAACAATAGAAGAAGAGGAGTTGATTTATTCTTCCCACTGTAGCTTCAGCAACTCTCGGTTCCCCTTTGACTATGTAGCTTCTCCTCGACAAGTTAGAAGGAAGAAGATTTCCTCCTTCGAACAGAAGGTATCAAGGAAAGAGCAACAATAATTCTCTTAGCAGAAGACAACCATCTCCACGATGGTCACAGCACTTGAGAGAACAAAATCGTAGCATCAGGTTTACGGAAGTAGAAGGTGGCTGCAAGAAGCTCCAGCAAGAAGGGAAGAAGCTATTAGCCCTCTTACGATCGATCGCGTGGAGAAAAATAGAGTTAATTGACTGGAGGTTAGTATTTATAGGGTTTTTGGCATCCAATGAATTGGAGTCCGATTGGGATTTAATTTACATAATACATGTCCTATTAGTATTAGGATTCCCTTTATAAACCTTTCTAAAACACAACCTTTCCCAATTTCGTAGCTGCCATCCATTTTATTAGCCGCATGCCACCTTTATTCCTCAAATCGTAAAATCATTTAATGCACGAGCATGCATATTAGGGTTGATTTTGTGAGAACTCACATGGGTTTATGGATTATAAGTGGGTTTGCTTTTGTGTTGGGTTTATTATATCTATATGTATAGATGAGCTATTACGTGGGTTTTGAAGTTGCATGTTGGGTTGGTTTCGGTGAGAGGCTCTCATTAGACGGGCTTTGCTGCGTGAGTTTTGGGTAGATTCGAATAGGCTGTCGGCCTCTAGCTGAGACTAATGGGTTACAGGTTATAATATATTTACATATATATTATGTATAATTGTTTTAATTCAAAGGCCCACTAATTAAATTGCAAACATTTCCATATAATAGCCTTAGCTCATTTGGTTTGGGATTTTGGTAGATCCTCTTAAAAACTCTTTTAAAGATTAAACGTAAACCTTCTTAAAGCCCATTCTTCATACGTAAAGCCCATTAGCACTATTTATTTATATATACATAAGTGCTTTAGCCTATTTAGTTTGGGATATTCATATATATATTTATTTATTTATTTATTATCTCTTCATGCATATTTCGATATACATGTATATATAGTGTGTTTTAGCCCATTCTTATATAAGCTTAAACAAATTGATTAATAGAACTTCATACATATATAGACCCAAATTCTTATAACTTTAATTATTTATTTACCTTATTAATTCTCATCATTTGTCTTGGGTATCAGAGTCGGGTTCGAAAAAAATAGAATTATATTTTGGAATGATATTCCTTCTAAATACAAGAATGGTATTGCTCATAGATAAAAGAGAATATTTAATTTCTATTCCTCATTTATTTATTAACATTTAAGCTCATTTACTATTTTAACTAATTATCACTTTTCCTTTATCAAAATTTTAATTTTTCATGATGAATATTTATAGTTATTCTATTTATTCTAGATTTAAATTCCCGGGGTGCTACAAGCCCAACGGCCATCACGGCCACAACAGGACTATAACGGCCTAGCACAGGCGCGTTACACGAGCCTGACGCACCAGGGCGGGCGCGTCAGAGCCAACACGCTCCAAACCAAAATGCGAACAATGTAACGCGCCAGGGTAGGTGCGTTACAGCGGCCTAACGCACGACAACAGGCGCGTTACGCCAACCTAACGCACAGGCACAGACGTGTTACGCCAACAGACCCAACACAGTCAAAACAGGGTGCAACGGCCTGGGGCAGGCGCGTCACACAGCCTGACGCACCAGGGCGGGCTTGTCTGGGGAACCGACTCAAACAGAACACATAAGGCACAATGGCTGTGACGCACTAGCCGGGACGCGTCAGGGGAGTGTAACGGTCATGGGCATGACCGTTACGCTCACTCAGCCACGAAAAAATTAAAACGAACAGACGTTGTGACGGTCTGTCGTAGGGCCAGCAGGGACCTCTGGCGGTCACTGAAACGACCGCTACACCGGTCACGGCGGGAAAACAGTGGATTGGCCAAATCGAGCCGTTCCACGCCCCATTCACGTCGAAGCATAGGGGAAACAAAGCTAGACGGTGGCAAAAGACATCTGGAGGCTAAAAAGCCCACATGCACACATTAAAATGAGAGATCGGGGCGATTTAGACAAATCAACCCTAAACGAGTCACTGAGGTTCCCGGACTCCTACCGGCCTCGAATGATAACCGGTCGACACGAAACTAACATGAATGGGATCCAGACATCCCTGCAGTTATTTTGACACTAACTACGCCGCGAATGGTTGCCGTTTTCCGGCGAACCCTGAAAACCCCAAAAATTACGGTTTTCACTAAACCGGCCCGATCTCCCCCGATCGAGCACCAAACTACGCACAGAAGCAGGGAAAACGTGCAGAAGGACGTGGCGATCCGTCTCCCTACTTCCACCGAAGAAACCGTGCCCCGAAGGGACTAAACTACGCCGAAAACCGCGCCACGAGCTCAAATGCCGACTTTGAATCCACCGTTCGGGATCGCGCCAAAACCACTCCATCTTCGCTCTGTCGCGCACCCAATCAGCTCCACAGCATCCCCAGCACGTGCCCCTAGGTCCTCCGTCTACAGTCGGAGCCGAGGAAGCTCGAGAGGAGAGAAA
Organism: Amorphophallus konjac; assembly: GCA_022559845.1. NCBI lineage: Eukaryota > Viridiplantae > Streptophyta > Magnoliopsida > Alismatales > Araceae > Amorphophallus > Amorphophallus konjac. Next base: position 258,409,729 of record CM040123.1, read on the forward strand.
ATGGGAGAGAGTGAGACGGCGGCGGCGAAAATGAGAAGGAGGAGAGATGAAGGAAAAGAAAAAGGAAAGAAATTAGGAATTTTCCTAATTTCTGAAAAATCCGATTTTTGGTCCTATCTCTGAAAAATACGCAAAAATAGTCAAAATGATCGGCTCGACGAGTACGTCGTCGCTGTAGCATCCACGAATCGATGAACTGACCAATAAACTCACCGCAGGGTTCCGTAACTAGTACGAGAGAAAAACCCAGACGGATCGTAAAACTCAACCCGGGGGCTACAAAAGCGAACCGAAACTCACCGAAAAGGATCCGAAAGACCCAATAAGGATCCAACAAAGATCCGGGACATTATACCAAGAGATATATGGGGTATGCCAGTTGCTTAAGGGTGCCTGATCAAGGGTCATGAGTTCTGCTTCTATACTCGGTCGCTCTAGCTCTTTGTGGAGGACCGATCGGGTACCTTCTGGGCTTATAGAGGAGGCCAACCGAGAGAGGGTGTCCGCCTGGGAATTTTATTCTCGAGCTATCCGGATGACCTGAAAACTCTTGAATAGTGGGGCTATCTCCTTTACCAGTTGAAGGTACTTGATCATCGGTGCCTCCCAAGCTTCATAATCACCACTGACCTGGCTAGCGACTAGCTGGGAGTCAATATGGATCCTGACTCGTTCGGCTCCCGATCGTCGTGCCATCCTGGCCCCCGAGATGAGAGCCTCGTACTTGGAGACGTTGTTGGACGCTGGAAAGTTGAACTTTAAAACGTACTACAGTTCGGCTCCATCTGGGGATCTGAGAAGGATGCCGGCACCGCTGCCGGCTGAGTTGGAGGATTCGTCAACAAAAAGGTCCCAAGTAGGCCCGGGTGCCAGCGGTTCAGCTTCTTCAGTCAGGACGGTGCTCCCGGCGATGAAGTCTGCGAGTGCCTGTCCCTTGATGGCTGAGCGGGGTCGGTACGAGATGTCGTATGCCCCGAGCATTATGGCCCACTTGACGAGGCGACCTGAAACTTCGGGGTGAGCGAGGATCCTCTTCAGGGGCTCGTTGGTTAATACGATGATGGAGTTGTTGGAACAGATGGTATGCTCTGATACCAACTGATGGGTGAGCTAGGCCCTGATTCAGAGGGGGGGTGAATGAATTCTTCTTTAAAACTTTGCTCAATTGACACTTAAAGCAATCAGAGTGAACGAATAGAAATCAATTGAGATCTTCCAACTAAGAGATTCGTAGAAGCACTTGATCAATCAGTTGGGCTACTGAACTATGGATACCTAGCCAAGTCTGATCCGTATACAGAGTCAAGTACGAACAGCGTGTGCCTTAAAGCATTCGGATAGAATACTCAAATGAAACGCTCCTAGCCATTCATCTATTGACAATCAGATAAGAAATAAAACCACGGAGACAATAGATTTTAAGGTGGTTCGATCCACTGACCTACGTCCACCCCACACTCCAACTAGAGTGTGGATTCCGCTGATACACAGCTGAACAGCTGGGCCTCACAGCTTGCCAACATCAGCTGAGCATCACAGCTTGCTTTCGCTGGGCAATACAGCTTAGCCATCCGCTGACTCACAGCTTGACTGTTGGGCGTTACAGCTTCACCGACCAGAGGAGTCCCCCTCTGCAACCGCTGGGGCTTACAGCTTAACCCGTCCAGAGGAGTCCACCTCTGCTACCGCTGACAAACAGCTTGAAGCAAAGATAAAAGAAAAACAACGACTAAAGTAACAGCGCCGGAAAGCTGCAAAACTCTACAAACCAAAGTTGCTCTTGCAGGAGCTAACTGGCCTGGATTTGATCCAAGGTCCAGTAGAACCAGATCTTCAATGAAGTCTTCTGTCTTCTTCTCCATGAACTCTCTCTCTCTTCTTCTTCTTCTATTGCTGGTCTATGTCTCTCTGCCTCTCTTTTCTTTTCTTCTCACTGTCTCCTCACTCTTTCTTTTTCGAACACTTCTCTCTTCTGCTCTTCTTCTGCTCTCTCTCTGATTTTCTCCCCTTTCTTCTTCTACTGCTTTCAATCTCTCTCTTTCTCTTTTTCTTCTACTGCTTTCGAGAGAGATGTTCTTTAGATTGCAGGAAGTAGACTATATATATATATATACTCCATCAGGTCAAGTTGATGAGCTCTTTCTATAGGAGTGTAGAGGGAACGCTCCGACCTGGAAGCTTCAGGAGACACTCACCACTTGTCAGAATCTGGAAGCTTCAAGGTCCACGTGGCAGCATCTTTGAGTGAGGACCGTCATTGGATCACGTGCCCTTCTTGAAGAACACGAGCTATTGACCTGTTTGGATCACGTGCCCTTCTTGAAGAACAAGAGCTATTGACCTGTTGCATAAGTGTCTTTCAGTTATGTATAAAATATGCACATACTTCATTCAATCATGAAAGATGTACACGGACATAGGGTATTATATGCACGAGTTTAGTACTGTCACACTAGCATATGCACAGACTTATTTGCAACACAAGACTAATGGATGCACTGACTATGCAGGCTACAGACATTTCATGGACTAAGATGCATGAATCTCTTATGCACTGAATTGGTTACGAGGTGGGCACAGACTTGATTTAGCATGAGATTATGTATGCACGGGCTCACGTTTAACAAAGCATATATATGCACAGACTTGAGAGTGCGAGGTGGCAAGCGTGCACGGACCTTGGTGAGATGTGCACCGACTATGTACCAAAACGAGCACAACAATAGCAGTATGCACCGACGTAGTGCTAGCCCATAGCAACCATTGCATTGCACCGACCATGAAGGCTCATGTGCATCGACTTAAGGTGTGTGTGAGACGCACACATGCACCGACTCCAGGCCACCATGAGACGCAGAATAAGCAATGCACCGACCTAACACTCGCCAAGACTGCGTGCACAGAGAGTGGAATGCACAGACCTTAATGCCTATGAACGGTGACATGCACCGAGGTTGTTGAGTAGCCTGACTGACAAAAATGCACTAGCCTTAGACAAAACATAAGTGCACCGACTTAACTGATCCGTAGACATGTTTAAACCCAATGCAGCAAGCAAAATAGTGCACAGAACAATGCCCCAACCTAAAGCAGCAACTGAATGCTCATCAGTTAAATCATCATCAAGGCATACAGATCAAGCACTCAATCATAGATTAATCATGCAATCTTATGTGGTGACACTAATGTTGCTATCATCAAAACATCACAGCATCATCAAGGCACAAGGGGCACAACAATCTCCCCCTTTTTGATGATGGCAACACAATGAGTCACACGGACTCGACAAATCACCTATTCTCCCCCTTTGACTTCAGTAAAAAGAAGGTTGTTTGTGTGAAAAATAATGTGATGCATGAACCTATTCTCCCCCTTTGAAATACAGACCTCCCCCTTTGACATAAACATGAATATCTATAATGCCCAGAACTCCCCCTGGGAGCATGAAAGGAATCAAAAATGCAAGCATAGGATGTATCCTCAGGGATGAACTCTGGTTATCCAATGAATCAATCTGGAATCTACCACCACAAGAATTCTGAAGCAAAATTGGTTGTGGTACACCTTACATTTGTATGGACAGAATAATGCAGGTGAAAGGCCCACAGAACCAGAACCAATTACAAGAGTCATTTGTCAGGGATACAGAAACAAGATGGAAGATTCCAACAGTGTGGAGAGTGAAACTGATGATGTAAATGAAGTAGATGTAGCCAAGGGTAGGAGTAAATAAGAGCAAGCAAGGCACAGGATCTCCAACAGGTAAGTTAGCATGATGATTAAGTTGCCAGAGGTGAACCTGATCAGAGGAAATTGTATGGCAGGTACCACAGTAATAAGTCCTCACAAGGAAAGACTCTCCTATCATAGGGGGTTATGAATTAACCGACATGACCCAATTGATTTAACCATGATGTATACTAAATTTGTCAATTAAAATCAATTCTCATATCTGAAGTAAGTTTTAATAAAACTGAACCAGCTAATCATGCAATATACAAAATCAATCAACTTCCAATTTACTCAAATAATCTTAATGACTCCTTTGAGAGTCACATAGAGCAGTGTTCAAATTAAACACCCTAACTAGAACATGAGTTGACAGTTTTTGCAAGATATTTGCTTTTGATTAGCACATAATATTTCCTGAGCAATTTGTGTTGATCAATACCTTTTTACATGAGGCACAACACGTCTCAGGTAAAATGACCCAGTTACTCAGTGTGATAACAGTCATTGCCTCTCAATTGTGAGAACAGAGTTAGCAATAGGAGTGCCTTTCACATGAGGAGATCAGAGGTCAGAATCCCCAGTTACTCAACTCAAACATGCCATTGCTCTGTCAGGTTTGACAATTTTCCTTTACTGCAGAGGTAACTATGGCACTTCATGACTTAAGTTTTACTCCATTTCTTTGATGGAGGACCCAGTTTCTTGGTGACCAAAGTTATTGCTCTGGCTTCAGTTTTTCCTTCTTAGCCAACATTTTTCAAGTTGATGTTTAAAAATGATACCCACTCTATGTATCTCTACCAGTGGTCTTGAGATTATATTTTCAGATTTCATATGAGTGAGTCTAGACATTTCATGACATGATTGGTTAAGATTTATTAGAACTTTTCATTCAGATATTTTCATTCATTTGAATACAAATCCGAGAATACATTAAGCTCATACCAATTTGAAACAGTGGTCATTCTTAAACCTGTATGATAGGAATTTCTTTTATATTAAAAATATGGTATACAACTTGAAGTTCTCAGATTAGTCCAATCAATGCAACTTAACAACTTATCATTCCTAGAACAAGAATCAGATTAATCAGACCAGCTTGAAAGGATGTGAGTGTCGGATGGGTACAAGCTGGTAGAACAAATAACGGCAGGAGAGAAGACCATCAAATGTATGTAGAGCAGAATCAATTTCAATAGCTGGGTCTGGAGTACAGACAGATCAGCTAAACAAGTAGAAGCATCAGAGAATTCAAGTGAACCACACATTGGCAATGGAATGGATAAGATTGCTAGACAGAAGGAGTTCAAGAGGTGAATAAGTGATGAAGCATGCATGCTCCCCCTATCTAGATGCAATGGAATATGTTTTTAGGATTTTTCAAATTTTATGACATGCACTAATTTAAATCAAACATGAAGCATACAATGCACGACCTTGGCATGTGAACAACACGAAGTGCACGGACCTGTATGCAATGTAGACATAAGATGCACCGACTATATGCAAGACATGCAACTACCTATACTCAGTGCAATAATTATTCAAGCATCAGAACATTCTTTATTCAGAGAGCATCATGCGAGAGCAGTCAAATTTTCAAGAGATGTCAATTAAGCACAGACAGATTAATATGATATGCAAACATCTGAAGCAAACAATTTCAGATAGCAGAATTTAAGGAAAGTTTTCAGAACTGACCTGTACAGCGCAGTCATGGGGTTTTCATTCTTGAGTGCCTTGGATTATTGACCCCTTTATTCATCAGCTTCCAAGGCACACCTGCAAAGATTTGATCACTTTGATCCAGCAGGAACCCAAGCAGTTTTGGGTCATGTACTAACCCCAACAGGTGTTCTAAACAGTTCCTTAGCAACATTATCATCAAATTCCATCAAGTGACAGTTGGCTATGGAGTGTCCAAATTTACCACAGTATTTATAATCAGCAATATATTTTCTAATATTGTGATGCACATTAACAGAAGTATGAGACCTATGTGCATAAGCATGAAGTGATCTGTTGTTTACATGGACATTTTGTTTCTTGTTTTTAACTAACCAACATTTAGCAGATTTGTGACCTGGCTTGCCACATTTAAAACATGAAGAGTTCACAAGTCGTTTTGTAGGAAATTGGACAGAGTAAGGATTGACAGAATTTTCCTTAACATGCCAACAGTCATCGACTGTATGGTCACGCTTCCCACATTCGAAGCACTTGATGTGCTTACTTTTAGAACCCTTTTTGCCCCAAGTGGATCCAGACCAGCACTCAATGGCTTTATGACCAGGTTTATTATAGTTGAAGCAAATGATATGCTGGTTCAAAGTAATTCTGTTTCTTTTAGAGCCATGATGATTTGCAGAATATCTAGCATGCATCCTATCATTGAATTTCATGATGAAACATGCATCCATAAGATGACCATGCCTACCACAATAACGACAAGACACCTGTGACTTTCTCGCAGCATGGTTACTAACACACTGACTAGATGCATACAAATGAGTAAATGAGGCATGAGCAGTGTGCATCGACCCATCAAATTCAACTAAGCTAGAAGATTTTAGGGCATGAACAGGAACAGTCTTTGCCTTCTTCGTTTGACCCTTCTTTTTCAATTTCTTATTATTCTTAACAATTTTTGTTTATTTTTCATTTTTCTGGGCCTTGAACTGAAATACAGATGATGAAGGTGATTTTTGATTTTTATTATGTTTTGGGGATTGATTTGTGGTACCAGCTACATCAGAGTTTTGCACGAAAGTGGTGTATAGTTGGTTTCTAATAGTTTCCTTAACATCAGAGCTACAACTTATCCCCTTTCTTGAATTATCATCCTCACCTTTCATGACAGCTTTCATTTTCCTTTATTTTTAGCAAACTCGGATGCTGAGTTTTCCAGATCATGAATTTTAGTTTCCAAAGAGGTGATGTGAAGTTCATAACTGGCTATCTCCTGTTCACTACAATTAACGCATTCACGTAGGACTTTGTTTGTAATTTTGTACTTCTCAATTTCTTGTTCCAGACTGCTCAATATGTTAGTCTCTTCATTGTAAGCAGTTTTTCCTTTCTCTAATGTGAGAAGTTGTTCGGACATACCAGTGTTTAATTGTTTTAACTTCTCAATTTCAGCTTTCAATTCATGGTTTTCCTCCTCGAGTTTTCCAGCTTCAATTTCCTTACTAGCACACCTTTCTCTCTTTATAGCCAGAAGCCTCTCCGAAATAACAGTATTTAGGACCTTGAGTTTTTTGTTTTGTTCATTCAGTTCATTGTTCCCATTGGTTTGCTTCTCAATTTCTTTACTACTGGATATAGATTCCAGTCTTTCAATTAGTTCATCTTCTCTTTCTTCAACTTTAATTTTCTCAATCAACAATTCTTTGTTTTCTTCTTTTAGAGATTCAATCAATTTTATCTGCCCCTCATTTTCATCATACAGATCTTCATTGCGTTCTTTTAGAGCCAAGCACTTGTTGCAGATCGATTTTAGAGAGGAACCCTGCACACCTTCCTTGTTAACTTTCTCTATTTCAGCTTTTAGATTTTTATTATTCCTCTGAATTTCTCCATTCTCAGCTTTCAATTTCTCCAGATCAGAATTAATCCTTTCCAACTCTTCCAGGTTTATCAAATGTTCATCAGTTTTCAGCTTTAACTGATTTTCTAATTCAGAAATTTTATTGGCATATTCTTGGTTTTCATTTTTCAGCAAGCACATTTGCTTCATATTCACGTGAGTCTCAGATAGACATTTATCATATAATTCATTGATATTCAAGCACTTTTCACAAGATGAATTAGAATCATTTTTGTCAATTTTCTTTTTCATCTTCTTATATTGTTTTCTTAGATGATCATGAGACTCTATCAATTCATTATATGCAGCAATCCAATCATCTAGGGCATAGTCTTCAAAGATGTTTACCTGATCATAGTCATGTTCTTCATCTTGATTGCTGCTATGTTCACTTCCTTGAGCCATCATGCATCGATTATCATTTTTGCAGCTGTCACCCTTCAGTTTGTTCAAGATTTCTTTGGCAGACCTGCAAGATGAGACGTATGAGATTAGTGCTTTGTCAATTGATGCTTTTACCATGTTCAATGCTCTAGAATTGACGAAGTCTTTCAATGTGTCCTCCTTGGTCCATTTGGATTTATCTTTTGATAATTTGTGTGAACTGTGAGTCATTACCTTCCAAAGATCAGGATCGATTGTCCTTACGTACCGATGCAACTTTTCCAGCCATAGATCAAAGTCATCACCTCTGAAGATCGGTGGATGAGCCATCAAGAAATGACTTGATCAATTGAAGGAGATGAGAAATGCACCGGAATCAACAGAGGTACAGTAAGACACCAACTCTGTGAGACTGAAGCACCGAAAACAACAAAACCAAACCCACTCTGAAATGCACCACGGAAGTAGCCGGATCCCCTGTAGATCGTTGGATCTGAATGCACAGAGACCCGCTCTGATACCAATTGTTGGAACAGATGGTATGCTCTGATACCAACTGATGGGTGAGCTAGGCCCGGATTCAGAGGGGGGGTGAATGAATTCCTCTTTAAAACTTCGCTCAATTGACACTTAAAGCAATCGGAGTTAACGAATAAAAATTAATTGAGATCTTCCAACTAAGAGATTCGCAGAAGCACTTGATCAATCAGTTGGGCTACTGAACTATGGACACCTAGCCAAGTCTGATCGGTATACAGAGTCAAGTATGAACAGCGTCTGCCTTAAAGCATTCGGATAGAATACTCAAATGAAACGCTCCTAGCCATTCATCTATCGACAATCAGATAAGAAATCAAACCACGGAGACAATAGATTTTAAGGTGGTTCGGTCCACTGACCTACGTCCACCCCACACTCCAACTAGAGTGTGGATTCCGCTAATACACAGCTTAACAGCTGGGCCTCACAGCTTACCAACATCAGCTGAGCATCACAGCTTGCTTCCGCTGGGCAATACAACTTAGCCATCCGCTGACTCACAGCTTGACTGCTGGGCATTACAGCTTCACAGACCAGAGGAGTCCCCCTCTACAACCGCTGGGGCTTACAGCTTAACCCATCCAGAGGAGTCCACCTCTGCTACCGCTGACAAACAGCTTGAAGCAAAGATAAAAGAAAAACAACAACTGAAGTAACAGCGTCGGAAAGCTGCAAAACTCTACAAACCAAAGTTGCTCTCGCAGGAGCTAACTGGCCTGGATTTGATCCAAGGTCCAGTAGAACCAGATCTTCAATGAAGTCTTCTGTCTTCTTCTCCACGAACTCTCTCTCTCTCTTCTTCTTCTTCTACTGCTGGTCTATGTCTCTCTGCCTCTCTTTTCTTTTCTTCTCACTGTCTCCTCACTCTTTCTTTTTCGAACACTTCTCTCTTCTGCTCTTCTTCTGCTCTCTCTCTCTGATTTTCTCCCCTTTCTTCTTCTATTGCTTTTGATCTCTCTCTTTCTCTTTTTCTTCTACTGCTTTCGAGGAAGATGTTCTTCAGATTGTAGGAAGCAGACTATATATATATATATATATACTCCATCAGGTCAAGTTGACGAGCTCTTTCCCTAGGAGTGTGGAGGGAACGCTCCGGCCTGGAAGCTTCAGGAGACACTCGCCACTTGTCAGAATCTGGAATCTTCAGGGTCCACGTGGCAACATCTTTGAGTGAGGATCGTCATTGGATCACGTGACCTTCTTGAAGAACACGAGCTATTGACATGTTTGGATCACGTGCCCTTCTTGAAGAACAAGAGCTATTGACCTGTTGCATAAGTGTCTTTCAGTTATGTATAAAATATGCACAGACTTCATTCAATGCGACGCTTGGCCTTTATAGGCTCGGGTTGGCGTAGGAGGCCCAAGCCCTTGATGTCTTCGTGTATCTCATAGACGGGGGCGGATAGGGGAGTGTACCGCTCGTATTTATAAGGGGCTCCCTCCGCTCCCCATCTTGGTTCCGCCGTGTTCCTTGGCCCGAGCCTTGCTCTGATGGTTGCATCTTGTCCCCCTCCCGACCCGATCCCGTCGGACCGCAACAAGCGCTGAGGACTTCCTCGCACTCTGCGTGGCGCAGGCTTAGGGTCACCAGATTGATGAGGGAGATGGGGGGATGGAGGACCAGTTCTCACCAGAGGTTTTCATCGCGGGTGCCTCCTGTCAGTGCGGTGACGGCCGAGGCAACGTCCAAGCAAGGGATGCACAGGGCCTCCGATTTGAATCGGTTAATATACGCCCGAAGCTTTTCCCCGTGTGCCTGCTTTAGAGCCAACAACCCCGCTACTGACCTTGGAGGGCCGCTACCGACGAAGCTTTCCTTGAATACTCGACTGAATTGTCTGAAGTCGCGAATGTTGCTAGGGGCGAGCGCTCGGAACTAGGCCTGAGCGCCTTGGACCAAGGTGGTCACGAACGCTCGGCATTTGATAGTGTCCGAGGCCCCGTGCAAGGTCATCAGGGCGTCAAAGCTGTCGTAGTGGTCGGCCAGGTCTCCCTTGCCGTAATACGACTTGAAAGTCGGTAGAGAGATTCTGGGGGAGATCTCGGCCTTTAAGATATGGTTGGAGAATGGGGATTGCTCCTCATCTTCCTTGGCTGAAGTTTTCTGCAGAGCACGGAGGGCACGCTCATGTTCTGCAAATCGTCGCTCGAAGTCCCGCAACTGGAGAGATAGCTCTAGTTGCCGATGAACTGAGGGGCTGTGGGGGCGTCCCTGCGGGCTGCCGCATCATCCCTCGGGGGGATCAATTTCTAGGAACTACCGTCGTGTCCCGGTTCCTTCTCTCCTCGGGGTGGATGAGGCTTCTTGTTATGGAGGAGGGGCGTGTGAAGGTCTTCCCAACCGATTACGTATGAGCCGTCATCCTCGGAGGGTGAATCGACCTCCAGCGGTTTGTTGGGAACCTCCACTATGCTCGGGGGGGGGGGGGGGGGAGGCTATCCCCGGGAAGTCGTGACTTCTCTTCCCTAGCCGCCTGGGTCCTCATCAGTTTGACGAGGATGTCCAATTTTGCGTTGAGGGTTTGGAGAGCGTCAGAATTCCCATTGGGGGATTGCACCTCCGCGGGCGGTGGAGGCAGCTCATCAGCTTGGTTTTATCGTTGGAGGGGAGGTTTTCCGCGGGGTGGGGAGGTACAGGTCCTCCATCTACCACCACGGTCTTTCCCTTGTCGCCGGCGGTTCTCCTATCGGAATTTCTTCGCACCATGATGGCTCTTTGCTCGTTTCCCACAGACGGCGCCAGATGAAGAGGGATAATCTCGCGCTGCTCCTGAGCCGTGAGATCCCGAAGGAATCTTTCGTTACGGTCACCACGCGTGTATAATCTGTAAGAGGGGAAACAGGTCAGAGGTGCACAGGGATGGAACCCCGGGAGAAACCCTCCGATGCCTAAGTCAGCAAATGTGATAGAGCACCGATGCGAAGAGATGTGGAAGGAGAAAGAAAGGTCGCGAGATTATTCTCCACCAAGAGGTGCGGCGGTTTTCTCTCAAGATGCTTCTTCTTACCTTTCATAAGGGCTCTCTTGGGGTTTATATAGCAGTCCGTTTTAGTGTAAGAGTCCATGGAGTCGAGGGGAATTCGGGGAGGTTACGTCCTTGTCGTGGGCTCTTAATAGCACGATGACTCCTGCTCCCCCCTATCCCTTGGAGTTCCCTGCTCCCGGAGGATGCATAACGGATGCTTAGATGTGCTTCCGACGGTCGGTTCAAGCTCGGGACGCCTGCTGAGAGTCCTTCTGAGTGATGGAGGCATAGCTAGGACAGGGCACGCTGGGCCCTTGTAGGGGCTTTCCCGATCAACCTATCGCTCAGACTTCCGAACTTGGGGGTCGCCTAGGAAGTGCTGATCCGAGAGGGTTTTTGGGCTTGGGGTAAGTGGGCCCAGAATGGGGCTGTCACTTTGGGGAGTTGGGCCTGGTTGGGTCAAATTAGACCTAGTTGGGCTGTCACGCCCCGAGCGCGGAAGATACCCGGAGATGCGCGACGTGTCTATATCAATCATGTCAACCAGAGTGGTCGTGTATTCGACACAAAGACAGAGATGCGCAAAATAGCAAGATAACCCAATCCTTTATTTCATAATGGATAGACTATTACAAATCCAATACTCTGTTAAATAAAAAGGAAAAGAATACATAGTTGACTCAAGAAACTATGGAAAAGACTAGACGACACTTGTAGAAGCTCTATCACTTTCACTCTTGACCATTCCCATCCGATTGACTTCCATCGTCGTCGGACTTACCTGAAAAGTAAAAGGGACAAACGGAATGAGCGAACGCTCAGTAGGAAATTATATCTCAAGTACTAGCAAGTGGTTTAAGTAATTACATTTTCATGGATGCAATAAAGCTATGCATGCTCGCATGAAACGACAAGATAGAGAGAATGTAATATCAAAGAAATAAGATGAACTTTCATGAACAAGATACAAGTTATTCAAGATATTCAAGCAAGTACCATTATCGAGTCATGTCAAGAACTTTGGCTATCATGTATCAAGCAAGTAAATTACCCTTTTTCGGGCCACGCATTTCATTTCATGTCAAGTACGAGTCAAGTACAAGATGTGTGTGGAATGTCCAATCAAGCAAGTCAAGTACTCGATATAATGCCAGATACCTTATCATTTTAACTCCCATGGGCACAAGTACTTTCGGGTGCTCCTCCCAGGACCAGATCGGGCCCTATATGCGCAGGCATTTATCATGTGTTTTGACATCCACTCTTGTTTATATAGCCAATATAGAATTTCAATAATCAAGCTTGTAGACACGTATGACAACTTTGATAGAATAGAGTCCAAAATATGACAAAGGACATAGAATGGTGATAACTGCATATTTTTACCTATTAAAAAGCCATTATAAACATTTCTTTTGAGCTTTAATGATAATAAATATGCATGTATCACATCTATTTTGAAGTTCGAATCAACTCCCTAATTTGTGAAATTAAATAAATATTTACGATAATTTTTATGTATTTTTACAAGTCCTCGATGAGAGAAGGAGAATAAGAAACCAAATAAAAAAAAGGAAAAGAAAATAATAAAAATAACAAAAAAAATAATTGATGAGTCAAATGTTCACTTTAAATAAATAAAAGAAAAAGAAAAAAATCATAATTTTCTAACATGTTTTAACATTTATAACATATTTATAAGATTTATTAAGCTATATATATGTTATATATATATATATATATTATATTAATATGTGTGTGTGTGTTTTGTGCGCAGGAAGCAGGTGAAGAAGTGGGGGCGGGATTCGATCCCGCCCCCTCCTCAAATCGCGCCCCCCTCCTCTGTTCGCACGGACCAGGAAGAAGAAGAGAAGGGGCGGGCGCACAGCGCCGCCCCCCTCTCCCCTCCTCACATCCGCGGGCGCACCGCGCCGCCGCCGCCCCCCCTCTGTCTGCTAGCGGTGGGCGCACCGCGCCGCCGCGCGGCCCTCTCTCCATCCGGCGCATCGCGCCCTCCGAACCCATGTCGGCAGAATCAACAAAATGAGCCACCAAAGAAGGAAGAAAGAAGAAGCAAATGGCAAGAAAAAAATTATAAAAAATTAGGAATGTGCTTACCACATGTTAATAAAGGAAGTATAGTCAAATTTGTGCATTGAAGGGGTGTACAAGGGTGTTCTATAATCCTATAAATAGACCCCTATATACAAGGATTAAGGAGAGGAAGGGTGGAAAGGATAGCATTTTGTTTAGAAAGCCATTTGTTTTGAGTTTTGAGTTGTGAGCTTTGATTGTTTTGAGAGTTTAGCCACTTTGTAATGAGTGATTTGAGAGATTTTAATACAATATTAGTTGTTTTCTTGTGTTAATTATATTTTGTTCTTGGTGTTCTTATGCATGTTCTTACTGTTCTTCGCCCTTTTTCATGTTGTTATGATCCCCGTTTGTAATTTCTTTCTTCATCAAAGTTGTTCCTGTTTACATTCCCCACACTTTTTATGTTCACCACTTTTTCTGATTCTATCTCGTTCTTAATCTATAGCCTAATCTTCTTAATTCTGTTTAGAGTAATTACTGTTCATCCGTGGTGATACCCTGTACCATTTCATCATTTTGAAGCCTTTACAATCCTCAAATAACTCTGAGTTCTTCATGAAAGTTGTTCTCAACTTGTAGATCTAAGTTTTCTTCTTCTTGCCCGTTGTCCAATTCTTCTTTGTTTGAGCTCTAGAATTAATTTTCTAAGCTGCTGTTTTTCTGTCAGGTACTATTCATCCGACCCCTGTTTTTAAAGCTTTTCACCTTCTTCCTTTCATCTTTTGATTTTGAGTTCTTCATCAATCTTCTTCCTCTCGTTTTTCTCTACAACTTTGCTGTTTTCCATTTCGTCTAAATCCTTCTAATTTTAAAGATAGGTTGTCTCCAAACTTGCTGTTATTCAGAGTCAACATTCCATGTGTTTCTTAATCATGTGTAATTAGTGTAATTAGCTTAAAACCATGTCAAATTATACTTTTTCAAGCAAAAGAAATTGTATCCATACTATTTAAGAAAACTTTGTTCCCTGTGGATCGACCCGTCTTCACCACTTTACTCGAATTTAAATCTTTTTAAGTGCGTGATTTCGGTATAATATAACGTTGATAAGCGGGCGTATTAACGACGCGCTTTCACCGCTACATCAATTTTTGGCGCCGTTGCCGGGGAACAAATTTTTTTTAATGGTTGGATATTCTTTTGATTGATTTGCTTATTTGTATATTAATTTCTTTCTCTTTTTTTTATTTTTACAGGAAAATGACAAAAAAAAAATCAGAAAATTCAAAAGAGTGCTCCAGGTAAGTAGATCCATCTTCTCTCTTGTGATTTGGTTTATTTTCTTTACTTTATGAGCTTTTATATTTAGAAAAATTTCAAAAAAATTGGCTAGATAGTTTCATTAATAAAAGACAAAAAAAAAAATCTTCATTTGAACCTAATAAAAAATTCTCATTCCAAGACTAGCAACTACACACATCATGTTTTAGGATCATTCATCATTTAAGTTGCATTAATGTCATGATATATTGTGTTTAGAAAATAATTGTTCATGCATTTGCATATTAAACCCCTTGTTTGATCATTGTTTGTTGCATTCCATTTTTAAATCATTCTAAGGGTAACACCCATAAATAAGATAAGGTGGGGGATTTCATCACCCTCTCCTTAGCCCAAAAATCACAAAGTCATTCATGTTTGCATTACCTAGGCCCTAATTAAAACTCAGTAAACATTGGCCCTAGGATCACACTTTGATTTCTGTATAATTGAAGTTTAACCTCTTATGAAAACCGGTGTCTAAGGCAAGACGGTCAACGGCAAACGCCATAAGCGGGACAGTGGTTTGGCATAATTAGGTCCCTACGAAAGTAGGGGGAACCTCCCACTTCCCCACCCCTTACCTGGCTGGTGGACATATTGAGGTTAACCTTAAGTTATACTTTAATCACTTTGTGAAACCACATTGGTAGATTAGGACTCATCTAGGTCATTAAGCTTGTGTGAAAACTTGCTTGTGTTTGCTTAAATACAAAACAAAACAAAAATCATAAAAAGAAAAACATAAAAACAAAAGAGTCATTCTCTCTTCTCTTCTCTTCTCTTCTCTTCTCTTCTTTCATCTTGGTTGAGTTAAAAAAAAAAAAATCAAATCAAAAAAAAAAATTTAAATAAACAAAATTATCATAAAAAGTTTTTTTTTTCTCTTTTTGTCCTAGTTTATGCAAGGTAGGCGATCCCTTCACCCACCTTTATTAGGACCAATAGACGAGATTGAGAGGTTAGTGCATTCCACCATTCACCATAAACCTAACCTCATGGCAGACCAAAATCAAAATCAAACCCAACAAGTGGCCCCCAAACAAATGAAGGATTATTTCATTCCAGATCAATATCAACCTTCATTTTTCACTCAAACACCTCAAAACCAAGCAGCTCACTATGAGATAAAATCCTCCACCATCCAAATGTTGCCATCCTTTTACGGCCTTACAAATGAGGATCCCTACCGACATCTGGATGAGTTCCTCCAGATTTGCTCAACTGTTAAAATCTCCAACTTCTCTGATGATGCTCTCCGGCTGACTCTCTTCCCCTTCTCCCTCAAGGATAAGGCCAAATACTGGTTAGGAACCTTGGGTAGGTCAATTGACACTTGGGCTGAAATGCAAAAAGAATTTTTGAAGAAATTCTACCCAATTGGACGAACCAACACAATGAGGAGAGCAATTACTGGATTTACACAAAATTCTGGGGAACAAATCCACGAGTCATGGGATCGGTTAAAGGATTTAATAAGGAAATGCCCTCACCATGGATTATCACGCTGGCAAATTGTTCAGGCATTTTATGAGGGCTTGACCGACAGTTACAGGCAAATGGTGGATGCCTCTTGTGGGGGAGCGTTTATGAGTAAGAGTGAGGATGAGGCACATGATCTTTTTGAAATGTTGAGTGAAAACTCAATTAGTCATGCTTCACTTTCATCCTATGAAAGAGTAATTGGGCCGGCTAAAAAGGGCGGGCTGTATGAAGTAAAGAGCCATGGTGAGCAAGAGAATAGGATGGATATGAATGCCTTGACTCAGAAGTTGAGCAAAATGGAATTATTGGCCAAGAAGATAGAAAATGTTGATCTCGTCGCCCAAAAGCTAGATCAATTTCTGTCTAGGCATGAACCTTCTTCTTCTTCAGTCTCTCAACCTCAACCATCCTCACCTCCCAACCATGGTGAAGTTTGTGCTATTTGTTCTAGCTCTGATCATGGTGTCACCGATTGCCCCACTGCAGCTCAACTTCCCCCATTCATCCAAGAACAAATATTCGCTGCTCAGGGTGTCTCTAAGCCTCCATATGATCCTTACTCTAACACCTACAATCCAGGCTGGAGAAATCACCCAAATTTTTCTTGGAAATCCCAACAAGGCTCATCTTCCAACCAATCAAATCCCGCATTTCAAAAACAACCACTTCAACCTCACCTACAACAACACCAATCTTCGTTTCAACAAGCTCCATCTCAACATCATGCACCATTCCACCAATATTCTCAACCTCAGTTTCAGCACTCTCAGGCCCCGTATCAGCAATCTCAATACTCTCAGGGCCAGTTCCATCATTATCCATCCAACAGATCTAATCAAGTCCCCTTCCAACCTCCTCCTCAATTTCTGCAGTCAAATTTTGATGAAAAGTTTGACCGACTCCAACAACTCATTTATTCGCAACAGCAATCCATAGCTAAGTTGGAAGGTCAAATCGGCCAAATTGCCGCAGGAAATGTTCGGAGAGAGGTCGGTCAGCTTCCTAGCCAACCTATGGCTAATCCTAGGAACCAACCTCCGGGCTTCCCCCAAAGAGTTCCTATTCTTCCTACTCAACCTCAACCGCCCCATCCTCCAGGTCCCCAATTTGAGAATGCTAAGGCAATCTCTTCTCTCAGGAGTGGGAAGGTTTTAGACGACCCTTACAAGGCCGGGGGAATTACCAGTAGTTCGGGTCAAGACACCCAAGAGGAGGGTGATGAGGAAGAGGAGCCCGTAATTGGAAAAGCACCGAAAAATCCGGACAATGGAGATAAGAGAATGGATAAAGGAAAGGCAACAATTGATGATGGACCTCAAGAATATGTGCCTAAGGCTCCTTTTCCCGATGCTCTAAAGTCAAAAGCTCATAAGAAACCGCCAGCACAACAGGAAGAATTAGTGGAATTATTCAAACAGGTGAATATCAATATTCCACTTTTGGATGCAATCAAGCATGTGCCGGCATATGCCAAGTTTTTAAAAGAGCTTTGTACTCCAAGAAGGGAGTCAAAAGTGGCGACCCAAAAGGTCCGTTTATCTGAGGATGTTAGTGCCGTTGTTATGAACCATTTGCCAAGAAAGTTAAAGGACCCCGGGGCCCCCTTGATTTCATGTGAGATAGGTGGAGTCACCTTTGATCGGGCATTGCTAGACTTAGGTGCTAGTGTAAATCTTTTACCCACCTTTATCTATGAGAAGTTTGATCTAGGGGAATTGAAATCCACTTCCATAATCCTTCAATTGGCGGATCGGTCGGTAAAAACTCCAAGGGGTCTTTTAGAAGATGTTATTGTTAAAGTGCATGAGTGCTATTTCCCGGTGGATTTCCTCATTTTAGATATGGCCTCAACCCATGATTTAAAACACACACCCATCATTTTGGGTCGTCCATTTTTAGCTACGGCTAAAGCCAATATCAATTGTGCCACGGGAATGATGAAAAATGGATATCTCATTTGGAGGTGAGAAGGTTGCTTTAAATGTGTTTAAGGCGTCCCAATACCCGGACAATGAAGAGGAGTGTAATATCATCGATATCTGTGAGGAGGTGATGGATGAAAGTCCGGATGACATCGAGGATACCCTAGAGGAGGGAAACATGCTTCAGGATTCGTCTCTCTCTTTCTCACCCTGGTCTAGGGTAGAATCACTCCCTCCATTACAATCCAAACCTGCACTACCATCTTTGGACCAGCCGCCTACTCTTGAGTTGAAACCTCTGCCGGATTCTCTCAAATATGCTTACTTGGGTCCTGACCAAACTCTGCCCGTGATTATTGCTTCTCATCTTACTTCGGCTCAGGAATATCAACTCTTAGATGTTCTTAAGGAGCATAGGGGGGCAATGGGATGGTCGGTGACCGATCTCAAGGGCATCAGTCCGGATGTTTGTATGCACCACATTTACATGGAGGACAATGCCAAGCCGAGCAGGGAGATGCAACGCCGGCTAAACCCGAACATGAAAGAGGTGGTTAAGCAAGAAGTGGTGAAGTGGTTGGATGCCGGGATTATATATCCCATCTCTGATAGCAAATGGGTCAGCCCCACACAAGTCGTTCCAAAGAAATCTGGGCTGACCGTGATTCAAAATGAGAGAGGAGAAGAAGTGCCAATGAGAATACAAACGGGATGGAGAGTCTGTATTGATTACAGAAAATTAAATTCTATGACAAAGAAGGATCATTTCCCTCTCCCGTTTATAGATCAGATTTTGGAGAAGTTGGCTGGGCAAAGATATTTCTGCTTTTTGGATGGATACTCCGGGTATAATCAAGTTGCGGTCTACCCGGAAGATCAAGAGAAGACAACGTTCACGTGTCCTTATGGCACGTTTGCTTTCAGGAGAATGCCATTCGGGCTTTGCAATGCCCCTGCCACCTTTCAGCGGTGCATGATGGCCATATTCTCTGAAATGGTGGGAGAATTTTTGGAGATTTTCATGGATGACTTCTCCGTTTTTGGAGACTCATTTGATAATTGCTTGGAGAATTTAAAGAAGGTGCTGGCTCGGTGTATTGAATCCAACCTGGTGTTGAGTTGGGAAAAGAGTCATTTTATGGTACGAGAGGGCATTGTGTTAGGCCATGTAATTTCTGAAAGGGGGATGGAGGTAGACAAGGCTAAGGTCGACCTAATTTCCAATCTTCCTCCTCCTTCATCTGTCAAACAAATCCGCTCTTTTCTTGGCCACGCGGGTTTTTATAGAAGGTTCATTCAGAACTTCTCTACCATCACTCGTCCTCTCACTAAGCTCTTAACCAAGGACACTCCATTTCACTTGGATGAGTCGTGTCTTGAGGCTTTCCATTCCTTAAAGGCAGCCTTGACCCAAGCTCCAATTCTTCAAACACCAGATTGGTCACTACCTTTTGAAATTATGTGCGATGCCTCGGACTATGCTATTGGAGCTGTCTTGGGGCAAAGGATTGACAAGAAACCTGTGGTGATTTATTATGCGAGTCGCACTCTCGCAGATGCTCAAATGAATTATACCACCACCGAGAAAGAGCTTTTGGCCGTTGTTTTTGCCCTGGAGAAATTCCGATCATATCTTTTGGGGGCCAAAGTCATTGTCTATTCTGATCACGCCGCTTTACGGTACCTGCTTACCAAGAAAGAGGCTAAACCTCGTCTGATTAGATGGATTTTGTTGCTCCAAGAATTTGATTTGGAAATTAGAGACAAGAAAGGGTTAGAAAATGTGGTGGCTGATCACTTGTCCCGAATAGTGATTCCTGAGAGTGCTCCAATGTCTGATTCCTTTCCTGACGAGCAATTATTGTCTATCACCTCAACCCCTTGGTATGCTCATATTGTCAATTTCTTGGCAATAGGCCAACTACCGGGTGGGTGGACTAAGCAGGAAAAGGATCATTTCTTTGCAAAGGTCAAACACTATTTTTGGGAGGACCCGGAACTCTTTCACATGGGTCCGGATCACATCATTCGGCGATGTGTCCCCGAAGAGGAACAACAATCAGTATTGAATTTTTGTCACAATCTAGCTTGTGGGGGACACTTCTCGGGGAAGAAAACTGCGGCTAAAGTTTTGCAGAGTGGATTCTATTGGCCCACCTTATTCAAGGATGCATATGAATTCTCCAAAACATGTTTAAGGTGTCAAGCCGTGGGCAATATGTCTAAGAGAGATATGATGCCGCTAAATCCAATTCTAGTGGTTGAAATTTTTGATGTTTGGGGAATAGATTTCATGGGACCGTTTCCATCATCTTTTGGAAATGAATACATTTTGGTGGCGGTCGATTATGTGTCAAAATGGATCGAAGCTATAGCCACTCGGACCAATGATCACAAGGTGGTCCTGAAATTTATTCGCAAGAACATTCTCTCTAGGTTTGGTTGTCCGAAGGCTGTCATTAGTGATGGGGGATCGCATTTCACTCACTCCCGATTCCAATCTTTGCTCAAGAAATATGGGATCACCCACAAAATCGCTACCCCCTATCATCCCCAAACCAGTGGCCAGGTGGAGGTTTCCAATAGGGAGATTAAAAACATTCTGCATAAGACAGTTAGGCCAGATAGGAAAGACTGGTCTGATAGACTAGATGATGCACTTTGGGCCTACAGAACTGCATTCAAAACTCCCATTGGAATGTCTCCATTTCGCCTTCTCTTTGGAAAAGCCTGCCACTTACCTGTTGAACTTGAACATAGAGCTTATTGGGCAATTAAGCAAGTCAATTTTGACTTAACTCAAGCTGGAGCTCAAAGAGCCCTACAACTTAATGAACTGGAGGAACTGCGTAATGAGGCCTACGCAAATTCCAAGATTTACAAAGCCAAAACTAAAGCTTTCCATGATAAGCATATTCATAGAAAAACTTTCCATGCAAATCAAAGAGTTTGGCTTTTTAACTCACGGTTACGTTTGTTCCCAGGTAAGTTGAAATCCAGATGGGATGGCCCATTCACTGTCATTAAGACCTTTGACCATGGCGCTGTCCAAATTCTAAATCCAGAAAATGGTCATCTTTTTACTGTTAATGGCCAACGGTTAAAACCCTACTTGGAGAATGAACTGTTATCACCAAAAGAATCCATCACCTTACATGATCAGGTATGATTTCCATTTGAACTTTCATGCGTCTGGCTGAAGACGGTAAACTTAGCGCTTTTGGGAGGCAACCCACGGTTTTTGTGATTTGATATTTTGTGTGTTTGTGTTTCAGTTGCCAGGCCACACAGCATTGGAGCCGTCGTCACCCCGCCCACCAGGTTGTGTCATTCCATCCCAACCATATTTTATGTTTACTTGTCCTCTAAGCTTTCTATTGCATATGTCATTGGGGACAATGCCCTTTAAGTTTGGGGGGAGGGAGAAAATTTTTGAAAATTTTTCATGAAAATACCATGAGTTCTTGCTTGCTACCCTGCTTTGTTGTATGAGAATGCTTTGTTGTATGAGAATCTGTCATGTAAATCCCCATTTTGAGTTTCCAGATTCCTGCTTGAAAAGTCATTCTGAATAGAACGAACTGGGAAAAGGATGATGGATAATTTCTTTCCTCTAGCCATGGAACACTTATTTAAGAGTCTATTTAAAGTTCAGATGCACTTTAGAACAAAGAAACTCACTTTGCACGCTAATGAAACAAGAATGACAAGTCTTCTGCTATTTTAGGTACTGTCTGATATTCTGCACTTTCTGAAAAGAGAACTTTTACAAAGCTTTCTGCCATAAGAATTATTCATGAAAAAATAAACACCATGAAAAATGCTCCGATTCTGAGTAACCGGGCCTACTTCACCTAAGACGTGTTGAGGTTCGCGTAAAAAGGAAACGGGAACTCTAATCTGTGGAACCGGGCCTACTTCACCTAAGACGTGTTGAGGTTCGTGTAAAATAGTGACGGGTAGTGCAGCATCATGTGTACAAAAACAAAAAAAAATAATAGAAAAAAAAATAAAAATAAAAAGAAGGCAGACAATAAGCTAGTGTGCTAAACGCTCTAAGTAAGAGTGCAGAATTGAAAGACATTTATTCAGAATAGCAAATGAGGGATGCAATTATCTTCACTGTGGAGTTAGCATTACACATGCACAAGTGCTACTGAATTTTGATTAGATTCTTGATCATGTACCTGCATTTTTGACATAAGGCTAGTCAATGATAATTAGTCCAGAATCCTGCTCCTTAGTTAACTCTATGAAAGATGATTGAAAATGAAGTCTGGATAATTTAAACCTCTTGATAGTCCTAAATTTTTATGTGCTCTTAAATTGCATTGCTAAGGGACTAGCAATGAGTAAGTTGGGGGGGTGTGATAACTGCATATTTTTACCTATTAAAAAGCCATTATAAACATTTCTTTTGAGCTTTAATGATAATAAATATGCATGTATCACATCTATTTTGAAGTTCGAATCAACTCCCTAATTTGTGAAATTAAATAAATATTTACGATAATTTTTATGTATTTTTACAAGTCCTCGATGAGAGAAGGAGAATAAGAAACCAAATAAAAAAAAAGGAAAAGAAAATAATAAAAATAACAAAAAAAATAATTGATGAGTCAAATGTTCACTTTAAATAAATAAAATAAAAAGAAAAAAATCATAATTTTCTAACATGTTTTAACATTTATAACATATTTATAAGATTTATTAAGCTATATATATGTTATATATATATATATATATTATATTAATATGTGTGTGTGTGTTTTGTGCGCAGGAAGCAGGTGAAGAAGTGGGGGCGGGATTCGATCCCGCCCCCTCCTCAAATCGCGCCCCCCTCCTCTGTTCGCACGGACCAGGAAGAAGAAGAGAAGGGGCGGGCGCACAGCGCCGCCCCCCTCTCCCCTCCTCACATCCGCGGGCGCACCGGGCCGCCGCCGCCCCCCCTCTGTCTGCTAGCGGTGGGCGCACCGCGCCGCCGCGCGGCCCTCTCTCCATCCGGCGCATCGCGCCCTCCGAACCCATGTCGGCAGAATCAACAAAATGAGCCACCAAAGAAGGAAGAAAGAAGAAGCAAATGGCAAGAAAAAAATTATAAAAAATTAGGAATGTGCTTACCACATGTTAATAAAGGAAGTATAGTCAAATTTGTGCATTGAAGGGGTGTACAAGGGTGTTCTATAATCCTATAAATAGACCCCTATATACAAGGATTAAGGAGAGGAAGGGTGGAAAGGATAGCATTTTGTTTAGAAAGCCATTTGTTTTGAGTTTTGAGTTGTGAGCTTTGATTGTTTTGAGAGTTTAGCCACTTTGTAATGAGTGATTTGAGAGATTTTAATACAATATTAGTTGTTTTCTTGTGTTAATTATATTTTGTTCTTGGTGTTCTTATGCATGTTCTTACTGTTCTTCGCCCTTTTTCATGTTGTTATGATCCCCGTTTGTAATTTCTTTCTTCATCAAAGTTGTTCCTGTTTACATTCCCCACACTTTTTATGTTCACCACTTTTTCTGATTCTATCTCGTTCTTAATCTATAGCCTAATCTTCTTAATTCTGTTTAGAGTAATTACTGTTCATCCGTGGTGATACCCTGTACCATTTCATCATTTTGAAGCCTTTACAATCCTCAAATAACTCTGAGTTCTTCATGAAAGTTGTTCTCAACTTGTAGATCTAAGTTTTCTTCTTCTTGCCCGTTGTCCAATTCTTCTTTGTTTGAGCTCTAGAATTAATTTTCTAAGCTGCTGTTTTTCTGTCAGGTACTATTCATCCGACCCCTGTTTTTAAAGCTTTTCACCTTCTTCCTTTCATCTTTTGATTTTGAGTTCTTCATCAATCTTCTTCCTCTCGTTTTTCTCTACAACTTTGCTGTTTTCCATTTCATCTAAATCCTTCTAATTTTAAAGATAGGTTGTCTCCAAACTTGCTGTTATTCAGAGTCAACATTCCATGTGTTTCTTAATCATGTGTAATTAGTGTAATTAGCTTAAAACCATGTCAAATTATACTTTTTCAAGCAAAAGAAATTGTATCCATACTATTTAAGAAAACTTTGTTCCCTGTGGATCGACCCGTCTTCACCACTTTACTCGAATTTAAATCTTTTTAAGTGCGTGATTTCGGTATAATATAACGTTGATAAGCGGGCGTATTAACGACGCGCTTTCACCGCTACATCAAATGGCGATAATAACGGTATAATCACGATGTCGATAAAACTAGGTAGATTATGGTTCCCTTAACTTAGGTACCATGACAAATCAATATGGACATTCTTTATATAGAATTGAGGTCCACATGAATATTAGATCAAGCAAGATACCCTCATTCTTATCATAGAATTGGGGTTTACAAGAATGACACGATATGGCATGATATCATCATCCCATTAAGAATTTCTTATGATATACTCTTTGTATAATCATAAGGGCCGGTATACCATGTTTTCTTTAGATTGACATGGCAAAAACTGTGTAATGGGTTTTTTAGGGTACAACCAGCTCAGTCGGCCTTGAGGGAATCCAAGGCTACGAGGAGTCTTACGGAGGTCTCTATGACTAACTCGCTAGTCCAAAGGAACGGAATGTCCAATGGAGAGCTTGTATGTCAATGAGAGTTGAGTGTGGTCGGTAAATCAACATGAAAACATGGGACTATACTCACGGAGTGGAGAATAGTGCCGATATATATATATATATATGTATAATATATAAACCATCGGTTAGCAAATCAGAGGAAAAATCAGTTTACAGTAAAATAACGACTTAGGTCAAGTCGTGTATTGAATAATTAACGCCTAACAGAAGGGCGTTTACATATATTGCCAATTTGCGGAATTTCCATTTATTTCATTAATTTATCAAAAACACGCCTTTCCTGGGGGCGTTTCTTCAAAGTTGACGACTGCAGGGGCAGGCGTCTCATCATTTACATATTCGACAGGATATAATTATTCTCAGAAATTTATCAAAAACGCGCCCTTGGAAGGGGCGTTACTTTCTAATTCCATTTTACAGAATATGTGAGTTTCAGGATTTTAACAGATACACGCCCTAGTAAGGGGCGTTTATTTTTAATTCACGCCCTATGATGGGGCGTTTACATAGGGAAAACGACTTTGTCCAAGTCGTGAATTTCAAGATTTTAACATATACACGCCCTAGTAAGGGGCGTTACTTTTAAAGTCACGCCCTATGATAAGGCGTTAATACGTGGGAAACGACCTTGTACAGGCCGTGAATACAAGAAATTGCAGGACATTAGATTTGGAGACAGGATCATGCATTAATAATCAAGGTTTCATATATAATCCGTTCTTAACGTGCTTAAGTCATGATCTCGTAAAATTAACGCCTGTGTACAGGACGTTTCTTAATAAATTGACGACCGCTGTTATGGTCGTTTATTTTGAAATAGCGCCCTATTCCAGGGCGTTTCTTTCAAACAATTCAGAAAACACACCGAAACCATATGTATATAGACCGTATGCATGCCATGCTTATATAATATCTTTCACTAATTTTATTTGGGCTACAGTATCTTGAGAAAACCTACCTTATGGTTTGACAATACTGATACTCTGTTTGGAACCTTCGTGGATGAAGAACCTTCGTTCTTCAGGAAGATGTTGCCACCGCTACCTGATGGTGATGAAGACAATGATGATGAAGACCCTTTGTCTTCAAACACTAGAAGCAGCCACCTATAGCAAAGACGATGAAGGATGGTTAAAACCTCCTCATGTGTTTATCAAAAGCAAGGAAAGGAAGAAGAACTGTTTGTTCTTCACGTACCTAGCAGCAGACGCTCGATCAAATGGGTTTTAGGGTTCGATCGAACATGTTATTTATAGGATTTTGAAGTCCTAACAAGAGTAGTGTTTGATTGAGGGTAATATATCCTTAATAGAGTCCTTACTCTAATAGATACTTACTAGATTAGGTTAATCTTTCCCTGGATAAGCTCTGGGTTCGAACGAGTCACGAACTGAATTAACGCCTTAGGTCAGGGCGTGTATTCTTGAATTGACGCCTTGCATAAGGGCGTTTCTTAAAAAGCGCCTTGAAAAAGGGCGTTTCTTGTTTTAAAACACGCCTAAGATAGAGGCGTTTCTTTTACTTACCCATTTGGTCGCGTGAGAACTGACGACCGTAGGTGTGGGCGTCCTTTCTTTATTCACGCCATTGGTAGAGGCGTTTCTTTATAAATTAACGCCTTAATAAGAGGCGTTATTTTTAATTTGTTTTATTTCGTCCAATTAACCCTATTCCTTTTATATATATTACTTCTGTAATATATATATGTTTTAATTTATTTCAATTATTCATTTATTAGGGTTGCTACACCCTCCCCCACTTAAAAAGAATTTGGTCCCCAAATTCAATATATATATAATTATACATGCGGAGAGTGTAGGACATATACCTCTTAGAATAACTCGGGAAATCGTTTCTTCATAGATTCCTCGGTCTCCCATGTCGCTTCGCGTTCAGGATTCTTATTCCATTGCACCTTGATCATGGGAATAACCTTATTCCTTAGAGCTCGTATTTCTCGATCTAATATCTTCAAGGGCCTTTGTTCATATGTGAGATCTTTCTGGATC
This sequence comes from Amorphophallus konjac, assembly GCA_022559845.1. Taxonomy (NCBI): domain Eukaryota; kingdom Viridiplantae; phylum Streptophyta; class Magnoliopsida; order Alismatales; family Araceae; genus Amorphophallus; species Amorphophallus konjac. The sequence continues at coordinate 258,436,320 of CM040123.1, forward strand.
ACCAGATCTCCATGCTCAATAATATGTGACGGATCGTGCACATACTTCTTCAACATAGATATGTGAAATACATTGTGTACCTCGGACAACTGAGGAGGCAACGCGATGCGATAAGCAACCTCGCCAACTCTTTCGAGTACCTCAAATGGTCCGATAAATCTTGGCGTAAGCTTGCCCTTAACACCAAATCTTCGTATGCCACGTCCAGGGGATATTTTAAGAAATACATGATCTCCAACCTGGAATTCAAGATCTCTTCTCCTGGTATCAGCATAAGCCTTTTGCCTTGTCTGAGCAACTTGTAATCTTTCTCTGATTACTAGTATCTTCTCGGTTGTATCCCTTACCATGTCTGGACCTAATAGTTGTTTTTCTCCAACTTCGTTCCAACATATGGGAGATCGGCAACTCCTTCCGTATAAGGCTTCGAAAGGTGCCATTTGGATACTAGCTTGGTAGCTATTATTATATGCAAATTCAACTAAAGGTAAGTGGTCATGCCAGCTTCCTCCAAAGTCAATAATGCATGCTCTCAGCATATCTTCAACAACTTGATTAGTTCGCTCGGTCTGACCATCCGTTTGTGGGTGAAAAGCAGTACTAAAGTTGAGCCTTGTCCCCAACGAATGTTGTAATCCCTTCCAAAAATGAGAAGTAAAACGGGGATCCCTATCAGACACGATTGAGACAGGAATTCCATGTATCCTGACTATTTCTTTGATGTATAGTGCAGCTAGCACATCAATCGACCATCGGCTTTTGATTGGCAAGAAATGTGCCGATTTAGTCAATCGGTCAATGATAACCCAGATCCATCATGTCCTCCTTTAGATTTAGACAAACCCATGATGAAGTCCATACCAATATCCTCCCATTTCCACTTAGGAATATCTAGAGGATGTAGTTTTCCCGCAGGCTTTTGGTGTTCCGCCTTGACCTGTTGGCATGTGAGACAGCGTGATACATAGTCCGCTATTTCTCTTTTCATATTGGGCCACCAAAAGTTCCTTTTACATCTTGGTACATTTTAGTTGATCCAGGATGAATAGTGTATCTTGATCTGTGAGCTTCATCTAAGATCTTCTTCTTTAATTCCGGACAATCGGGTATACAAGTTCTATCTTTGAACGATAATCTTCCATCAGAAGTTAGTTGAAAATCAGATTGTCCTTCTAATCTGCCTTTGATTTCTACTAATATAGGATCATCATCCTGAAGTGTTCGTATCTCAGATAACAAATCTGACTGTATGCTTACATGAGATAGTGTGACAAATTTGGATTCCATGTCCAAGCTTATATTGAGCTCAGAGAATTGTTCAAGTAACCTCCATTCTTGTATCATACAATTTGCTATCATTGCTCTCGGCTTTCGACTAAGGGCATCAGCAACATAATTACCCTTTCCGGGATGGTATTGTATATTGAAGTCGAAATCCTTGAGATATTCTAGCCAACGTCTTTGTCTCATGTTCAGCTCCTTTTGTGAAAATAGATATTTGAGACTTTTGTGATCGGAGTATACAGTAAACTGTACCCCATAGAGATAGTGTCTCCATATCTTTAGGGCAAATACTACCGCGGCCAATTCCAAGTCATGGACGGGGTAATTCTCCTCATGCTTCTTCAGTTGACGAGAAGAATATGCTATGACCTTCCCATGTTGCATTAGAACGCATCCGAGGCCAATGCCAGAAGCATCAGTGTAGACCTCGAATTCCTCTCCTTCAATTGGTAGGGCTAAGACCGGAGCTGTGGTGAGATGATCCTTGAGAGTTTGGAAACTGCTTTCACATTCCTCACTCCATTCATATCGGATCTCCTTACGAGTTAATCTTGTAAGTGGTACGGCGATCTTAGAGAAATCTTTGATAAATCGCCGATAATAGCCTGCAAGACCCAAGAAACTTCTGATCTCGCTTGCATTAGTGGGTCTCTCCCAGTTTCTCACAGCTTCAACTTTTGACGGATCCACAGATAAACCGTCCTTGGATATGACATGTCCGAGAAAAGCCACTTCTTCAAGCCAGAACTCGCATTTGCTGAGTTTAGCATATAATTGATTTGTCCTCAAGACTTGCAATGCAATCCTCAAATGCTCTTCATGTTCTTCCTTAGTCTTAGAATATATCAATATATCATCGATGAAGACTACTATGAATTGATCCAAGTAAGGCCTGAATATGCTATTCATTAACTGCATAAAGGCAGCAGGGGCATTTGTTAGTCCAAAAGGCATAACAACAAATTCGTAATGGCCATACCTGCTTCTGAATGCGGTCTTGTGAATGTCATCATCCTTGATCCTTAATTGATGATATCCCGACCGGAGATCAATCTTGGAGAAATATTTGGATCCTGAAATCTGATCAAACAATTCATCGATTCTCGGCAGTGGATACTTGTTCTTGATAGTAAGATGATTCAACTGTCGATAGTCAATACACAATCTCATGGATCCATCCTTCTTCTTTACAAATAAGACTGGTGCTCCCCACGGGGAAGTACTTGGTCTAATAAACCCTTTTCGGATTAGTTCCATCAACTGCTCCTTCAACTCCTTGAGTTCAGCAGGGGACATTCTATATGGTGCCTTTGAAACCGGACCAGCACCAGGGACTAAGTCGATGGTAAAGGCCACATCTCTTTGCGGGGGTAATCCCGGCAAATCTTCTGGAAATACGTCTGGGAATTCTCGTACTACTTGAACGTCTTCTATCTTGGTTTCCTTAGCTTCTTTAATAGTGACAAAAGCAAGGAAGGATACACATCCTTTCTTGACGAGCTTGCTTGCTCGAAGAGCCGAAATAAGAGGGGATTTGCTTCGACTCTTAGGACTAGTATAAGTCAGTTCCGGAAATTCCTTGAAAACAATCTTGCTATCACGGCAATCAACCGTTGCCTGGTATTTGGATAACCAATCTGCTCCTAGTATAACATCATATTCTTTTAGATCTAAGCAGATAAGATCAATAGGAAAATTCTTTCCTCGAACCAATACCTCACAATTTTGGTAATGATGTGTGATATCCGTCTCGTTTCCGAGAGGAGTAGACAATATTATCTTCATCCATTCTGGTTCTAGAGGTAATGGGTCAGCAAACTTCTTGGAAATAATGGAATGCGATGCACCCGTATCAAATAAGACATGTGCATATTTGGAACAAATTTTTAATGTACCTTCCACCAATCCGCCTTCTTCTTCTGGTTCGGTCTCTTGGATTGCATGAAGACGCGCGTTCCTTGTCACTGGGCGTTTACCCTCACCATCTTGGTCATTCATTAATGGACAATCGGGAATCCGATGTTCACGACTCCCACAACGGAGACATGCTCCCAGTTTCCTCCAGCATTCTTCTGTTTTGTGACCAGCCTTGTCACAATGCTTGCATACTACGTTTGAAGGGATAGTGGTGATAGAGAAAGGCTTGGATTTCTTGAACTTCTGATCTTGAGAGGAAGAACCTCCATTATTGGGCCTCTTCTTAAAGTTGGGTTTAAAAGAACCCGAACTTGTGACTTGCTCCTTTTTGTCTTTCCCACGGATCCTATCAGATAGTTCCGTGGCATCTTCAAGCAACTGAGCTCGGCGCACTATTTCAGTATAAACTTGAATATCCATAGGCGCCAGTTGAGTAATGTAGTGGGGCCTAAGCCCATTAAGAAATCTACGGGCTTTCATCTTTTCCGTGCCAATTAAATGCTCAGCATATCTAGACAGTCTAGAGAACTGTGCTTCATAATCAGCCACCGATAAAGATCTTTGCTTTAATGAGGCAAATTCGGCGGCCTTCTTTTCCTGGACCCTATCAGAGAAATATTTGGCGTTGAAATATTCAACGAATTCTCCCCATGTAACTTGAGTTGGGTCAATTGTAGCTTCAATCGACTCCCACCAACATCTAGCATCCTTTTCTAACTGGAAAGTAGCTAATAAGACTTTGTCCTGATCCGTGCATTGCATAACACGGAATATACGTTCAATCTCCCGAACCCAATGCTCGGCATCGTCTGGATCGGTCGATCCCATGAACTTCGGGGGATTCATATTCTTGAAGGCTTGGTGTAAGCTTCCAGCTCGTGGAGCACCACCTTGTGCTACCTGTTGTAGCACTTGGGTCATCCCTTGAAGGGTACGCTGCATGTTGCGCCATTGAGCACGTTCGGCAGCCATTATCCTACAATTATAATAGCTATGTTAGTATTATATCACTATGATCTTATAAAGGACTCATTGATCATTTAACCCTTGGTTCTACCCACTCTCACTTGGTTAAAGGTTTTGAAACCTATCCTTGGACTTGGGTTTCCTAGGAATTGAATACCTTAGGCTCTGATACCACAACCACTGTCACGCCCCGAGCGCGGAAGATACCCGGAGATGCGCGACGTGTCTATATCAATCATGTCAACCAGAGTGGTCGTGTATTCGACACAAAGACAGAGATGCGCAAAATAGCAAGATAACCCAATCCTTTATTTCATAATGGATAGACTATTACAAATCCAATACTCTGTTAAATAAAAAGGAAAAGAATACATAGTTGACTCAAGAAACTATGGAAAAGACTAGACGACACTTGTAGAAGCTCTATCACTTTCACTCTTGACCATTCCCATCCGATTGACTTCCATCGTCGTCGGACTTACCTGAAAAGTAAAAGGGACAAACGGAATGAGCGAACGCTCAGTAGGAAATTATATCTCAAGTACTAACAAGTGGTTTAAGTAATTACATTTTCATGGATGCAATAAAGCTATGCATGCTCGCATGAAACGACAAGATAGAGAGAATGTAATATCAAAGAAATAAGATGAACTTTCATGAACAAGATACAAGTTATTCAAGATATTCAAGCAAGTACCATTATCGAGTCATGTCAAGAACTTTGGCTATCATGTATCAAGCAAGTAAATTACCCTTTTTCGGGCCACGCATTTCATTTCATGTCAAGTACGAGTCAAGTACAAGATGTGTGTGGAATGTCCAATCAAGCAAGTCAAGTACTCGGTATAATGCCAGATACCTTATCATTTTAACTCCCATGGGCACAAGTACTTTCGGGTGCTCCTCCCAGGACCAGATCGGGCCCTATATGCGCAGGCATTTATCATGTGTTTTGACATCCACTCTTGTTTATATAGCCAATATAGAATTTCAATAATCAAGCTTGTAGACACGTATGACAACTTTGATAGAATAGAGTCCAAAATATGACAAAGGACATAGAATGGTGATAATAACGGTATAATCACGATGTCGATAAAACTAGGTAGATTATGGTTCCCTTAACTTAGGTACCATGACAAATCAATATGGACATTCTTTATATAGAATTGAGGTCCACATGAATATTAGATCAAGCAAGATACCCTCATTCTTATCATAGAATTGGGGTTTACAAGAATGACACGATATGGCATGATATCATCATCCCATTAAGAATTTCTTATGATATACTCTTTGTATAATCATAAGGGCCGGTATACCATGTTTTCTTTAGATTGACATGGCAAAAACTGTGTAATGGGTTTTTTAGGGTACAACCAGCTCAGTCGGCCTTGAGGGAATCCAAGGCTACGAGGAGTCTTACGGAGGTCTCTATGACTAACTCGCTAGTCCAAAGGAACGGAATGTCCAATGGAGAGCTTGTATGTCAATGAGAGTTGAGTGTGGTCGGTAAATCAACATGAAAACATGGGACTATACTCACGGAGTGGAGAATAGTGCTGATATATATATATATATATGTATAATATATAAACCATCGGTTAGCAAATCAGAGGAAAAATCAGTTTACAGTAAAATAACGACTTAGGTCAAGTCGTGTATTGAATAATTAACGCCTAACAGAAGGGCGTTTACATATATTGCCAATTTGCGGAATTTCCATTTATTTCATTAATTTATCAAAAACACGCCTTTCCTGGGGGCGTTTCTTCAAAGTTGACGACTGCAGGGGCAGGCGTCTCATCATTTACATATTCGACAGGATATAATTATTCTCAGAAATTTATCAAAAACGCGCCCTTGGAAGGGGCGTTACTTTCTAATTCCATTTTACAGAATATGTGAGTTTCAGGATTTTAACAGATACACGCCCTAGTAAGGGGCGTTTATTTTTAATTCACGCCCTATGATGGGGCGTTTACATAGGGAAAACGACTTTGTCCAAGTCGTGAATTTCAAGATTTTAACATATACACGCCCTAGTAAGGGGCGTTACTTTTAAAGTCACGCCCTATGATAAGGCGTTAATACGTGGGAAACGACCTTGTACAGGCCGTGAATACAAGAAATTGCAGGACATTAGATTTGGAGACAGGATCATGCATTAATAATCAAGGTTTCATATATAATCCGTTCTTAACGTGCTTAAGTCATGATCTCGTAAAATTAACGCCTGTGTACAGGACGTTTCTTAATAAATTGACGACCGCTGTTATGGTCGTTTATTTTGAAATAGCGCCCTATTCCAGGGCGTTTCTTTCAAACAATTCAGAAAACACACCGAAACCATATGTATATAGACCGTATGCATGCCATGCTTATATAATATCTTTCACTAATTTTATTTGGGCTACAGTATCTTGAGAAAACCTACCTTATGGTTTGACAATACTGATACTCTGTTTGGAACCTTCGTGGATGAAGAACCTTCGTTCTTCAGGAAGATGTTGCCACCGCTACCTGATGGTGATGAAGACAATGATGATGAAGACCCTTTGTCTTCAAACACTAGAAGCAGCCACCTATAGCAAAGACGATGAAGGATGGTTAAAACCTCCTCATGTGTTTATCAAAAGCAAGGAAAGGAAGAAGAACTGTTTGTTCTTCACGTACCTAGCAGCAGACGCTCGATCAAATGGGTTTTAGGGTTCGATCGAACATGTTATTTATAGGATTTTGAAGTCCTAACAAGAGTAGTGTTTGATTGAGGGTAATATATCCTTAATAGAGTCCTTACTCTAATAGATACTTACTAGATTAGGTTAATCTTTCCCTGGATAAGCTCTGGGTTCGAACGAGTCACGAACTGAATTAACGCCTTAGGTCAGGGCGTGTATTCTTGAATTGACGCCTTGCATAAGGGCGTTTCTTAAAAAGCGCCTTGAAAAAGGGCGTTTCTTGTTTTAAAACACGCCTAAGATAGAGGCGTTTCTTTTACTTACCCATTTGGTCGCGTGAGAACTGACGACCGTAGGTGTGGGCGTCCTTTCTTTATTCACGCCATTGGTAGAGGCGTTTCTTTATAAATTAACGCCTTAATAAGAGGCGTTATTTTTAATTTGTTTTATTTCGTCCAATTAACCCTATTCCTTTTATATATATTACTTCTGTAATATATATATATGTTTTAATTTATTTCAATTATTCATTTATTAGGGTTGCTACATGGGCCGTGCTCTTAGACTATCACGCCCTGAGCACGGAAGATACCCGGAGACGCGTGACGAGTTTATATCGATCATGTCAATCAGAGTATTAGTGTATTCGACACCAAATCAAAGATGCGCGAGAATAAAGATAACCCAATCCTTTTATTCCTTCATAAGAGTATTTCTATTACAATCCCTTGAAATTGCTACACTTACTAAAAAAAGAAAAGTACACAATTGACTCAAGAAAATATAGAAAAGACAAGACTAGTTGACGCTTTGAGAAGCTCTAATCTCTTTCACTCTTGACCTTCCCAGTCCGATTGAGTCTCGTCGTCGGACTTACCTGAAAAGTAGGGAAACACTGAGTGAGCGAATGCTCAGTAGGAAATTATATCCCAAGAACTAGCAATGGGTTTAAGTAATTACCATTTATCACATGTAAATGTACTATGGCTATGCATGTAGAAATAACTAATCAATAGATAACACGTCGTGTAAAACATCCAAGCGAATCTTAACCAAGAGATATTCATGAGAGACTTTATACATTATTGGCTATTTCACGCAAGTACTTTGCCCGTGTCGGGCCACGCTAGTAAAGTCACGCAAGTTGAGTCATGCACGCAAGAAAAAGAGAGTGGGTGTGTGGAATGCCAAAGATCAAGAGAAAAAGTACTTCGGTGCAATGCTAGACACCGTGATCATTACAACTCCCATGGGCACTAGTACTTTTGGGTGCTCCTCCCAGGACCAGATCGGGCCCTTATATGCACAGCATTAAAGATAGATCTAGACATCCACAATAATTTATAGCCAATAAGGAGTTTCAAGAATAAGCTTTAATAGGATGATAAGATAAGATTTTTTTATGGAATTCAAGGGCAAGGCCCTTGAGTAAGGACATACTGGCGATAAAATTCACACAAAGCATATAAATAATGACATGTCAAAAAAACTGGGTGGAATTGGTTCCCTAACCGGGTACCATAACAAATAAGTGCCCATATGTAGATGGTCACTCTTTTTATATAGAATTGAGGTCCACATGAACAGCATATTAAATGGCATGATGTTCTTATCCCATCAAGAATATTCTCATGATATCCATTAGCATATCATAAGGGCCGGTATACCATGTTTCTATAGAGTGACATGGCAAAAGAGGGTGAAATGTTTTTTATGGTATAACCAGCTCAATCAGCCTTGAGGGAATCCAAGGCTACGAGGAGTCTTACGGAGGTCCCAATGACTAACTTTCTAGTCCAAAGGAACGGAATGTCCAATGGAGAGCTTGTATGTCACCGAGAGTTAGTGGATAATGCGATAAATCATCATAAAACATGGGACTATATTCACGGACTGGAATATAGTGCCGATATATATATATATATATATATATGAAACCCTCGGTTAACAGTAACAGTGTAAAATAGTATCACAGGAAAATAGCGACTTAGCCTAAGTCACTACTTAATGAATTAACACCTTTTACTGGGTCGTGTATTCATAATTTGACGGCTTTTCCAGCAGTCGTCCATTCTATATTTCTATTTTGCAGAAATTTCAATATTCTGGAATTTTAACAAAACGCGCCTTGGATAGGGGCGTTAATTTTAAATTAGCGCCCTTTGATGGGGCGTTAGTTTCATAAGAGACGACCTTGGGAAGGTCGTTAATTAACTTTGGTTTTCATGAACATGAACAGTAAAGGTATTTCACGATAATTACCTTGCAAGACACAGAACTGGACAAGAAAAATAGCAAGATTTAGTAGGTAGGATCATGCATAATATTAGATTCGTGATTACATAGATCTTGAATTTTAAAGGTGGGTATTTATTAACTGTATGGAATTGACGACTCCTGGGCAGGGCGTCATAACAAGAATTAGCGCCCTAGGTAGCGTCGCTTCTTTTGAAATTTCCCAGAAAACGTTGAAAAATGTAGTAAAACTATAGGCATGGATGACAGATGATAATATTAGGAATCTTAAACTAGTTTGGGGTACAGTTCTTGAGAAAACCTACCTGATGATGATCTGGATGAAAATACGTGAAGGATGTGAAGAGAAAATGATACTCTGTTCTAAACAGAGTCTTCTGGGAAAATGATGTTGATGAAGAACCCACGTTCTTCACTTTGACAATAGAGTTACTACTCGCTGCAGACTTCCTACAGAAGAAAAAGTTGAAGATCATTAATTTTCCTTCATCATACATAACCGAAGGTAAGGCAGGAACAAGGAAGAACAAACATGTGTTCTTCACGGATGACAGCAGCAGCAGATCGCCAAAATAGTGATCAAGGTCGATTAGAAAGGTATTTATAGAGTTTTAGGAATCCCAATAGAGTTAGAATTCGATTGGAACTCTAGTTTCCTTGATAGAGTCCTTACCATAGTCAATCGAACACGTAGCAATCCTAAAACTTACCCTGGATAGTCTCCTGGTTCGAATGGAACACAAGTGCAATTAACACCTTGGGTTAGGGCGTGCATTTTAATTGACGTCTTGACCAATGCCGTTTATTTTACAATTCGCGCCCAAGAAGAGGGCGTTTCTTTCCCTTTCCTTTTTTTCATTTTGGACGTTTTGAAATTTGACGCCCTTTAGTGTAGGCGTCACTTTTTGAATTAACGCCTCAGGTGAAGGCGTTTCTTATTTAAATCGTGCCTTGTTGAGAGGCGTTACTTACTTTTGACTTATTATTTATTCATTTTGGTTCTTATCATTTACTTACTTAATCTTTCTTGAAATCTTCCTTTTATTTTACCAGGGTTGCTACACCCTCCCCCACTTAAAAGAATTTGGTCCCCAAATTCAATCACATATAAACGTGGAGAGTGTAGAATACATACCTTTTTAGAATAAGTCTGGGAATTGTTTCCTCATAAACTCCTCGGTTTCCCATGTCGCTTTGTGTTATGTACCTTTACTCCATTGCACCTTAACCATGGGAATAATTTTGTTCCATAATGTTCGTACCTCGCGATCGAGGATCTTCATGGGCCTTTGCTCATAAGTGAGATCCCTTTGAATCACCAGGTCTCCATGATCAATGATATGTGACGGATCATGCACATATTTCTTCAACATTGATATGTGGAATACATTATGAACTTCGGACAATTGAGGAGGTAAAGCGACGCGGTAGGCAACCTCGCCAACTCTTTCTAGTATCTCAAAAGGTCCGATAAACCTTGGTGTAAGCTTGCCCTTAACACCAAATCTCCTTATTCCACGTCCAGGTGATATCTTGAGAAATACGTGATCTCCCACTTGGAATTCGAGATCTCTTCTTCGTGTATCAGCATAAGCCTTCTGTCTAGACTGAGCAACTTGAAGTCTTTCTCTAATCAACTGAATCTTTTCAGTGGTATCCCTTACCATGTCTGGACCTAATAGTTATTTTTCACCAACCTCGTCCCAGCACAAAGGCGATCGGTAACTCCTTCCATATAAAGCTTCGAAATGTGCCACTTGTATACTTGCATGATAGCTGTTATTGTATGCAAATTCAACCAAAGGCAAGTGATCATGCCAGCTTCCATCAAAATCAATGATGCAAGCTCTGAGCATATCTTCAACCACCTGATTAGTTCTCTCGGTCTGACCATCCGTTTGAGGATGAAAAGCTGTACTATAGTTAAGTCTCGTCCCCAGTGAATGTTGTAAACCCCTCCAAAATTGAGAAGTAAAACGGGGGTCTCTGTCAGACACGATTGAGACAGGTACTCCATGTAACCTGACTATCTCTTTAAGGTATAATGCAGCAAGAACATCAACTGACCATCGACTCTTGATTGGCAAAAAGTGTGCCGATTTTGTCAATCGGTCGAAGATAACCCATATTCCGTCATATCCCCCCTTTGATTTGGACAGACCCATAATGAAGTCCATACCGATATCCTCTCACTTCCACTTCGGAATATCTAGAGGATGTAGCTTACCGGTAGGTTTTTGGTGTTCTGCTTTGACTTGTTGGCATGTGAGACAGCGAGACACAAAATCCGCTATTTCTCTTTTCATATTGGGCCACCAAAAGGTCCTTTTCAAATCTTGATACATCTTAGTTGATCCTGGATGAATCGTGTACCTTGATCTGTGAGCTTCATCTAAGATTTTCTTCTTTAGCTCTGGGCAATTCGGTATACATGTTCTATTTCTGAACATCAATCTTCCATCTGGTGCTATTTTGAAATCAGGTTGTTCTTCCATTCTGCCCTTGATTTCCACTAATACGGGGTCACTACCTTGAAGTCCTTGTATTTTGGATAGCCAGTCTGGCTGTATGCTCACATGGGATAAGGTGACATACCTACTGTCTTTGTCCATGCTTATATTAAGTTTAGAGAATTGTTCTAGCAACCACTCTTGAATCATACAATTGGCTAGTAGTGCTCTCGGCTTTCGACTGAGGGCATCGGCTACAGGATTACCCTTTCCAGGATGATATTCTATAGTGAAGTCGAACTCCTTAAGATATTCTAGCCAACGTCTTTGCCTCATATTCAATTCCTTCTGAGAGAAGAGATACTTAAGACTTTTATGGTCAGAGTATACAATAAACTGCACTCCGTACAGATAATGTCTCCATATTTTCAGTGCAAATACTACCGCAGCCAATTCTAAATCATGAACTGGGTAGTTCTTCTCGTGCTTCTTCAATTGGCGAGAAGAGTAGGCTATAACCTTCCTTTGTTGCATTAAAACACATCCGAGGCCAATGTCAGATGCATCGGTGTATATTTCGAATCTCTCGCCTTCAATTGGTAAAGCTAAAACCGGGGTAGTAGTTAGATGATCTTTGAGAGCTTGGAAGCTTCTTTCACATTCCTTACTCCATTCATAACGTATCTCCTTGCGAGTTAGCCTAGTGAGTGGTACGGCTATCTTGGAGAAATCCTTGATGAATCGCCGATAGTAGCCCGCAAGACCCAAGAAACTACGGATCTCGCTAGCATTGGTCGGTCTTTCCCAATTCCTTACAACTTCAACCTTTGATGGATCTACGAATAAACCATCTTTTGATATAACATGCCCCAAGAAAGCTACTTCTTTTAACCAAAATTCACATTTGCTGAGTTTTGCATATAACTGATTTATCCTCAATATTTGTAATGCTATTCTCAAATGCTCCTCATGCTCTTCCTTGGTCTTTGAATAGATCAGTATATCATCAATGAAAACCACTATGAATTGATCTAGATGAGGCCTGAATATACTATTCATCAACTGCATAAAGGCAGCAGGGGCATTTGTTAGTCCAAAAGGCATAACAACAAATTCGTAGTGCCCATACCTACTTCTGAACGCGGTCTTATAAATGTCCTCATCTTTGATCCTTAGTTGGTGATATCTCGACCTGAGATCAATCTTCGAAAAATACATGGATCCAGATATTTGATCAAATAACTCATCGATTCTCGGTAGTGGATACTTGTTCTTGATAGTGAGATGATTCAACTGTCGATAGTCAATGCATAACCTCATGGATCCATCTTTCTTCTTTACAAATAGCACAGGTGCTCCCCACGGGGAAGTGTTTGGTCTAATAAATCCCTTCTTGAGAAGTTCCATCAATTGCTCCTTCAGCTCCTTGAGTTCGGCAGGGGACATCCTATATGGTACCTTAGAAACTGGTCCAGCGCCAGGGACCAAGTCGATGGTGAAGGCCACTTCTCTTTGTGGGGGTAATCCAGGCAAATCCTCCGGAAACACGTCCGAAAATTCTTGCACAACTGGAATGTCTTCTAGCTTAGTCTCCTTAGTCTCCTTAATGGTGACAAATGCAAGGAAAGATACACATCCTTTCCTTATTAGCTTGCTAGCTCGGAGTGCCGAAATGAGAGGTGACTTGCTCCGACTCTTAGGGCTAGAATAGACTAGTTCTGGAAAGTCCTTGAAAGTAACTTTGCTGTTACGGCAATCCACAGTTGCCTGATACCTAGATAACCAGTCTGCTCCCAATATGACATCATATTCCTTTAGGTCTAAACATATGAGGTTGATAGGAAGATTTCTTCCTTTTACCAAGACTTCACAGTTTTGATAATGGTGAGTAATATCGGTTTCGTTTCCGAGAGGAGTAGATAAAAATATTTTCATCCATTCCGGTTCCATAGGTAGTGGGTTAGCAAACTTCTTGGAAATAAAAGAATGTGATGCACCCGTATCAAATAAGACATGTGCAGACTTGGAACAAACTTTCAATGTACCTTCTACGAGTCCGCCTTCATCTTGTTCCGCCTCCTTAATAGCTTGGAGACGAGCATTCTTTGTTACCGGGCGCTTTCCGTCACCGGCTTGATCATTGAGTAGGGGACAGTCGGGAATCCGATGATCACGGCTCCCACAACGGAGACACGCTCCAAGTTTCCTCCAACATTCTTCGGCCTTGTACCCGGTCTTATCACGGTGCTTACATACCACCTTAAAAGGTGTAGTGGTGATGGAGAAAGGTTTGGTCTTTTTAAACTTTTGCTCCTGGGAGGGAGTACCTCCATTACTTGGCCTCTTCTTGAAATTAGGTTTGAAGGTGCCGGAGCTAGTAACATTCTCCTTCTTGTCTTTCCCACGGATCCTATCAGATAGTTCCGTGGCATCTTCTAGTAATTGGGCTCGTCGAACCATCTCTGAATAGACTTGTATGTCCATCGGTGCCAGTTGTGTGATATATTGGGGCCTGAGCCCATTAAGGAATCTTCGAGCTTTCATCTTCTCAGTACCAACTAGTGTTTAGCGTACCGAGACAGCCTTGAGAACTGCGCTTCATATTCAGCCACCGACAAAGATCGTTGCTTAAGTGCGGCGAATTCAGCGGCTTTCTTCTCTTGAACTCGATCTGAGAAATATTTATTGTTGAAATGTTCAACAAACTCCTCCCAAGTAACTTGTCCTTGATCTAATGTGGCTTCTACTGACTCCCACCAGCATCGGGCGTCTCTTTCTAATTGAAAAGTTGCTAGCAGGACCTTCTCTTGATCCGTGCATTGCATAACCCGAAAGATCCGTTCAGTTTCCCGGATCCAGTGTTCGGCATCGTCCGGATCAGTAGATCCTATGAACTTTGGAGGATTCATGTTCCTAAAGCCTTGGTGGAGATTTCTGGCTCCACGTAGTGCACCTCCTTGTGCCACTTGTTGAAGTGCCTGGGTCATGCCTTGAAGAGTGCGTTGCATGTTGCGCCATTGAGCACGTTCGGCAGCCATTGTCCTACAATTACAATAGCTATTAGTATGTGATTACGTTTAAAGGCTTTTAATTCCATTTGATTTTAACCCTTGGTTCTACCCAATCTCACTGGTTAGAGGTTCAGACTTATCCTTGGACTTGGGTTTCCTAGGAATTGAATACCCTAGGCTCTGATACCACAAAAACTGTCACATCCCGAGCGCGGAAGATACCCGGAGACGCGTGACGAGTTTATATCGATCATGTCAATCAGAGTATTAGTGTATTCGACACCAAATCAGAGATGCGTGAGAATAAAGATAACCCAATCCTTTTATTCCTTCACAAGAGTATTTCTATTACAATCCCTTGAAATTGCTACACTTACTAAAAAAGAAAAGTACACAATTGACTCAAGAAAATATAGAAAAGACAAGACTAGTTGACGCTTTGAGAAGCTCTAATCTCTTTCACTCTTGACCTTCCCAGTCCGATTGAGTCTCGTCGTCGGACTTACCTGAAAAGTAGGGAAACACTGAGTGAGCGAACGCTCAGTAGGAAATTATATCTCAAGAACTAGCAATGGGTTTAAGTAATTACCATTTATCACATGTAAATGTACTATGGCTATGCATGTAGAAATAACTAATCAATAGATAACACGTCGTGTAAAACATCCACGCGAATCTTAACCAAGAGATATTCATGAGAGACTTTATACATTATTGGCTATTTCACGCAAGTACTTTGCCCGTGTCGGGCTACGCTAGTAAAGTCACGCAAGTCGAGTCATGTACGCAAGAAAAAGAGAGTGGGTGTGTGGAATGCCAAAGATCAAGAGAAAAAGTACTTCGGTGCAATGCTAGACACCGTGATCATTACAACTCCCATGGGCACTAGTACTTTTGGGTGCTCCTCCCAGGACCAGATCGGGCCCTTATATGCACAGCATTAAAGATAGATCTAGACATCCACAATAATTTATAGCCAATAAGGAGTTTCAAGAACAAGCTTTAATAGGATAATAAGATAAGATTTTTTTATGGAATTCAAGGGCAAGGCCCTTGAGTAAGGACATACTGGCGATAAAATTCACACAAAGCATATAAACCATGACATGTCGAAAAACTGGGTGGAATTGATTCCCTAACCGGGTACCATAACAAATAAGTGCCCATATGTAGATGGTCACTCTTTTTATATAGAATTGAGGTCCACATGAACAGCATATTAAATGGCATGATGTTCTTATCCCATCAAGAATATTCTCATGATATCCATTAGCATATCATAAGGGCCGGTATACCATGTTTCTATAGAGTGACATGGCAAAATAGTGTGAAAGGTTTTTTATGGTACAACCAGCTCAATCGGCCTTGAGGGAATCTAAGGCTACGAGGAGTCTTATGGAGGTCCCAATGACTAACTTTCTAGTCCAAAGGAACGGAATATCCAATGGAGAGCTTGTATGTCACCGAGAGTTAGTGGGTAATGCGATAAATCATCATAAAACATGGGACTATATTCACGGACTGGAATATAGTGCCGATATATATATATATATATATATATATATAAATATACATATGAAACCCTCGGTTAACAGTAACAGTGTAAAATAGTATCACAGGAAAATAGCGACTTAGCCTAAGTCACTACTTAATGAATTAACGCCTTTTACTGGGTCGTGTATTCGTAATTTGACGGCTTTTCCAGCAGTCGTCCATTCTATATTTCTATTTTGCAGAAATTTCAATATTCTAGAATTTTAACAAAACGCGTCTTGGATAGGGGCGTTAATTTTAAATTAGCGCCCTTTGATGGGGCGTTAGTTTCATAAGAGACGACCTTGGGAAGGTCGTTAATTAACTTTGGTTTTCATGAACATGAACAGTAAAGGTATTTCACGATAATTACCTTGCAAGACACAGAACTGGACAAGAAAAATAGCAAGATTTAGTAGGTAGGATCATGCATAATATTAGATTCGTGATTACATAGATCTTGAATTTTAAAGGTGGGTATTTATTAACTATATGGAATTGACGACTCCTGGGCAGGGCGTCATAACAAGAATTAGCGCCCTAGGTAGGGTCGCTTCTTTTGAAATTTCCCAGAAAACGTTGAAAAACACAGTAAAACTATAGGCATGGATGACAGATGATAATATTAGGAATCTTAAACTAGTTTGGGGTACAGTTCTTGAGAAAACCTACCTGATGATGATCTAGATGAAAATACGTGAAGGATGTGAAGAGAAAATGATACTCTGTTCTAAACAGAGTCTTCTGGGAAAATGATGTTGATGAAGAACCCACGTTCTTCACTTTGACAATAGAGTTACTACTCACTGCAGACTTCCTACAGAAGGAAAAGTTGAAGATCATTAATTTTCCTTCATCATACATAACCGAAGGTAAGGCAGGAACAAGGAAGAACAAACCTGTGTTCTTCACGGATGACAGCAGCAGCAGATCGCCAAAATAGCGATCAAGGTCGATTAGAAAGGTATTTATAGAGTTTTAGGAATCCCAATAGAGTTAGAATTCGATTGGAACTCTAGTTTCCTTGATAGAGTCCTTACCATAGTCAATCGAACACGTAGCAATCCTAAAACTTACCCTGGATAGTCTCCTGGTTCGAATGGAACACAAGTGCAATTAACGCCTTAGGTTAGGGCGTGCATTTTAATTGACGTCTTGACCAATGCCGTTTATTTTACAATTCGCGCCCAAGAAGAGGGCGTTTCTTTCCCTTTCCTTTTTTTCGTTTTGGACGTTTTGAAAGTTGACGCCCTTTAGTGTAGGCGTCACTTTTTGAATTAACGCCTCAGGTGAAGGCGTTTCTTATTTAAATCGCACCTTGTTGAGAGGCGTTACTTACTTTTGACTTATTATTTATTCATTTTGGTTCTTATCATTTACTTACTTAATCTTTCTTGAAATCTTCCTTTTATTTTACCAGGGTTGCTACATAGACGGTAGATTTTCGCCCTCCCCAATGAGTTTTTGTGAATACATGATCAAATTTTTTCAATAAAATGGCAAAATGCATGTTGAAAGCTTAAATCTCAAGATGACCAAGTCAAGGTGGACCCAGTCAAAGTCAACAAGTCAAAGTCAAGCTTTTGTAAGCTTTTCAGAATTGGTCAAAGGTCTAGTCATCTTCTGGCAGCTACAGTGGTCACAGAAAAGGACAAAAGGAGAACAAAGCCAAAGGATCTTAAGTGAGACATACACCCAGCCAACGGTGATAAATGGCTAAGAAGGCTGAAATCAACCAAAAGCCAACGAGGTGCATCGATGCAGCATCATGGACGCGTCAACGTAGCCAGGCTGAAATGCTAAGGCAAGTGAAGGAAGGTAGTGGCGACGGCTATTGCAATATAAGGGTGACAAATAAGTCACTATGGCCGACAAATAAAAGACAAGGCCAATAAATAGCGATGTAAGGATGAAAAATGGGCGATAGGGCTGAAACCGTTGAAGGCCTTGAAGATTGAAGAAGCTGCATCAATGTAGCGCTTGGCAGCATCAACGCAGCCAAGCTTGAAAAGCTTTGAAGCTCGTCCAGAAGCCAAGACTGACATCTGAATGATTAGTGGTGACTAATGGCTTAGCTTGGGTGACAAATGAGAAGTTAAGGGTGACAAATAGGTCACCAGGGAGATGAAGGCCGACGGCTCTCAAAGAAGTGAAGGAAAAGCCTAAGGTGACAGCTCTCGTGCCTAAGGATGACAAATAACTTTCTAGTGGTAACATATAGGCTGTAAGGGTGACATATGACTCCACAAGGGTGAAAAATAGGAGGCAGCGTTGTTTCCTTTGAAAAATGGTGGAGCTGTGTCAACGTAGCGCACAAGCGCGTTGACGCATCCACGTTGCCAAACCAAAGAAGGATGAAGAAGAACTGGCGACGGCTAAACAGTAACTAAGGCTGACAAATAGCTCCTTAGGGGAGTCAAATAGCCAATAAGGGTGAATAATAGCTTGATAGAGCTGAAAAATAGGTCAGTTCAGTGAAGAACAAGAGCGATGATGTAGAAGCTATGAAATCAGCTGAGCAAAGTGTTCTTAATCCCATTATCATGATTTGGGAGGTTTGTTAAGCATTGGACGACATAATCTAACCTCTTTCAAGATCAAGTTAAGGGATTCTTCTTCAGTTCTATAGCACTCAAGTTGCAGGGTCGAGCAGAAGATGAAGAGAAGTTAAGGGTGAAAAATATTTCTACAATGCAGACAAATGGGCATCAAGGGTGAAAAATGCCCAGTAGAGGAAACAAATGGCTGAGTGAGCAGTCCACTATGCGTGTGCCATGAGAAGTTCTTCCATGGTCGAAAACTTAATCTGTTGGCACATTGCTCTAGCCATGACAACCCTTTCCAAGGTGCTCGTATGGAAAATTCCCTTCTTTACAGTTAGACCAATAACATGTCTCCGAGTGAGGGTTTCATCCGGAGATGGTCTTTGCCTTGGGGAAGAAGAAGCTTAGCCTACTATGTACTGATCGAAGCATATTGGCCAGCCAATGGGAACTGCAGTGTACCGCATGAAGCAGATTGGCCAGCCAATGAGAACTAAGAACATCTTATCACTTCTGAGCCAATCGGAGGCCACCCTGCTCAGCATCCAGAATCCTTCGATGGAGATGGATGGTCCAGATTGCCTCCTACCGAATCAAGGTCTACCAACTCTGTATGTTGCATGCAAAAGAAGAAGATATGTTGATCCAAAAGAATACCGTATCGGAGACATACTCTACTGGAGCATATCGTACAAAAGTTTTGATTTGGCGGGCTTGTTTGAATATAGAAAGAAAAGGAAGAGAAGTGTGTGAAAAAGTTAATAAGAGCTGAGAAAAAGCCAAGGGAAGCAAGCAGAGCTAACAAGAGAGAAGTGAAGAGAAGAAAAGAGCTGACGAGAGCCCATGTGGAGCTAGTTGCAGTGAGGAGAATCTTTGGTGAAGGGGAGCCAAGCTGCGCAAGCATTGAGTCATGTATTTTCGACATCCACTATAGTTATAGCCAATATAGAACTCCAAGGGAATGCTCTTGTAGGAATTTTAAGGTAGATCTTGTGGAATAGAAACTCAAGGATAGAACTTGTTACGTAGGGATGTACTACGATCAAAATGGTACAATCACGATACTCATTGAAAACTGCTTGAATCGGCTCCCTAATGGGTGCCATGATATCAACAATAAGCATTCATATACACATGATCGCTCGTTCTTTGCACATGATAAGGTAGGAAGAATTAGTGTCCATGTAGAGGCACATAATCCTTAGTTGATAGCAATGGCATGGTTTTGCATTCCATTAACTCAAGAAATATTTTCACGGCATCCAAGAAACATACCATGAGGGCCGGTTTACCATGTTTCTTTAGAGTGACATGGCAATCAAAAAGTGTCATGGGTTTTAATAGTACAACCTGCTAGGCAGCGTTGAGGGAATCCAAGGCTTCGCGTAGACTTACAGAGGTCTCTATGATAAAGTCACCAGTCCGAAGGAAGGAATATCCCGCGGAGGGTTCATCTATCACCGAGAAATAGTGGGATAATCGATAAAACACCAAGAAACGTGGAACTATACTCACGGACTGGAATATAGTGCCAATAGATATACCCACTGAGATGGGTTACAGAGAAACAACGGAAATCAAAAGTAGGAAAATGGCGCCTGCATCAGAGCCACTAATTCTTTAAATCCAATTTTGGTATTTAAGGCATACATATTCAGGATTTCATAATTTCAAATTACATAACAAATTCAAATTTTAGGATTTCCTTATTAAAATTACATAAGCAGAATCTAGAGGTTTCTGCTCAGGGTGAATGGCACCCTGGGCTAAGTCTCCTTTTCAGTATATAGCGCCCTAGTCAGGGGCGCCATATTCAAATAGTGGCTAGGGTGACAGTCGTTGTTCACTCATGTTAAATTTGGTCATGAACAGTAGGACTTTCTCAATAGAAATAATTTCGCAGGAATGAATATATGGACAGGTAGAGAAAAATAGCAGGAATCTAGCAGTATACTCATGCATTAGATTAGATGTCATGGTTCACAGTTATTAAATTTTAAACATGTGTATTTATTAAATAACTATCAAAATAACGACTATTTACATGGTCGTTTAATTAAATAGCGCCCTATATAGGAGCACCATTTAACAGGAACTCAGAAAACTTCACAGAAACCTATTCAATCCATCCTATAAGACCTATATGCATGCACATGCTCTGGTATTTATTAGATTGGGCTTGTACTTGAGAACACCTACCTTTCTGGGTTGATTTGGTTGATAAAAATTGGAAGATCAATGAAGAAGATATGTTAATCCGATACTCTGTTATGGCATAAACAGAGAAGTCGATGTACTGCAGCTTCAGGGATTTGGAGAAAAATAGGGGCCCTTCCTCCACGTACAGCCGAAGAAGAAAGTGCAGTAGCAGCAGTACAGGATGAAGGGGGGCTTCAGATGTTCACGGCTCCGTAGCAAGAAGAAAGCAAAGTAACTTCCTTTACGTAGCAGTCATTGGTGAAGGAGAAACAGACTCCTCCCTGGCAGAACAACTCTTCTCTACGTACTAACGGAGAAGAAGCACTAGCAGAGAGGAAGTACACCGGAGGATGACGAAGCAGTAGTCGGTACTCGATCGAAGGGACAGGGTATTTATAGAGTTGGAATCCCACTGGAGGATGAGAGTTTGATCGGGACTTAAATTCCTATGTAGGGAATCCTATTGACATTCAAACTTCCCACGTATTATTCCTACTAGATTTTATCTTCCCCGAACGGCAACTACTTCCCAGTTCGAATAAGACACTGCCACGGGTTTTCCTTAAATCACTCTCAGTGAAATGGCGCCCTAACCTGGGTCTCCATTTCATTGAATGGCGCCCTATCAAGGGGTCTCTATTTCTTGAAATAGCGCCCTAATAGGGGGCGCCCTTCACCTCTACTCCTTGTTCACCAACGTTTCTACAGTCTTTGGAGAATAACGCCCATTTAGATGGGCTTCTTTTAAGGAAATGGCACCCTAGGGCAGGGTGCCCTTTACCTTGGCCCATTTGGTTTAGGTATAACGCCCTCATGTGTATACGTATGAGACCTAATTGTGTATGTGATGTTGTGTGTATGGTCTGGGCCTTGAACATTGGTTTTGTTTTTAATTTATTTAGGATTTCATTCCTTCAATTTACCAAGGTTGCTACACCCTCCTCTACTTAAAAAGAATTTGGTCCCCAAATTTAACTGTGCAAAGACGTGGAGGGTGCAGAGTACATACCCTTTAAAATAAGTCTGGGAATCGCTTCCTCATGGATTCCTCGGTCTCCCATGTGGCTTCTTGTTCTGAGCATTTACTCCATTGAACTTTAACCATGGGAATTATCTTGTTCCTTAGTGCACGTACCTAGCGATTAAGGATCTTTATGGGCGTTTGTTCATATGTGAGATCCTTTTGTATCACCAAGTCTCCATGATCTATGATATGTAACGGATCGTGCACATACTTCTTCAACATGGATATGTGGAACGCATTATGAACTTCAGATAATTGAGGAGGCAGGGCGATGCGGTTCGCAACCTCGCCAACTCTTTCTAATACCTCAAAAGGTCCGATATACCTTGGTGTAAGCTTGCCCTTAACACCAAATCTTCTGATTCCTCAGCTTGGACAAATCTTTAGGAATACATGATCTCCGACTTGGAATTCGAGATCTCTCCTTCTGGTATCGGCATAAGTCTTTTGTCTAGATTGGGTTGTTTGTAGTCTTTCTCTAATCAGCTGGATCTTCTCGGAAGTATCTCTAACCATGTCTGGGCCTAGTAGTTGTTTCTCGCCAACTTCATCCTAGCACAAAGGTGATCGGCAACTCTTTCCGTATAAAGCTTCGAAAGGTGCCATCTGTATACTTACCTGATAACTGTTGTTGTATACAAACTCGACCAAAGGCAAGTGACCATGCCAGCTTCCACCAAAATCAATGATACAAGCTCTAAGCATGTCATCTACTACTTGCTTTGTTCTCTCGGTCTAACCATCCTTCTGAGGATGAAAAGTTGTACTAAAATTAAGTCTTGTCCCCAATGAATGTTGTAGACCCTTCCAAAAATGAAAAGTAAAATGCGGGTCTCTGTCAGACATGATCAAAATAGGAACTCCATGTAGAATTGATGGGGACATCGAAGCAAGATCACACATATTTTATTTGTATTTATATCCTTTTATATTTGTATGTATACCCCTTGTGTTATATGGGTACACAATTGTAAGTCTTAGTGGGTTTTTGTATAAAATGTCAGTAGGACCAGCAAGGGGGGCCCTCACTCCTTTGGTGCGGACACCCGAGCAGTTGATCGGCACGACACACCGAGCCACCGGTACCGCACACGGAGCACGACACGAGCCACCTCAGCGTCCATCTGGCTCGGAGACAGCCTGGAGACTTCGCCTTGAGCCTCCCCATTTATTATATTTAGTTAGACTTTATGTGTGTGTAATTTGTATTTATTTCGTTGCATTCGGTTTGCCATTTTGAGTGTAATAGGGGCTTACGAGCATTTCGGATCCCGTGGGCCCCACGGGCCCCCCGGGCCCCACCACATTGGGCCACCTCAGCCTAGGGTTCCACGTGGGGCCAGTCAACATGCCACATGGGAGCATCTAGAAGCTTGACTTGTAATTGGACACATGGGGGACAATGGGCTTAAAAAGTCCAAGGAGGCTACCTACCTCCCACCTACATTTCAACCTTCCACACCCCTCCCATTCAAAGTCCAAGGGCCGCCCCCCTCCCCTTAATTTTTTATTTCTTTTTTGTGTGTTTGTCACATGCCATCTCATCCCTTCATTTCTTACCCCTATATCCTACGGTTGTGGATGGATGTGAGATGTAAGCTATTTAAACTTGTATTTTCCATTTTACTTGAATTAATGCCATTTGGAATCAAAGAAATTGTTGGAGCTCCAGCTTGGTGTGCCCCTCTCTCCCCCCTTGCAGCTGTGAAGGTTGTCTCTGGAGGTGTGACTCCTCCCCTATCAGTTCCGGTCATCCTCGCCGCCGCCACGAGCCGCCACTGCACCGCCATCGTCTTCATCGGAGTTCTGCCCGCGCAGTACCACAGCAACTCCCATGAAATTCCCAACTCAGCCAAGAGCTCTGATCGACCTGGGGATTTTACTGGAAGTTCCATAGGTGTCAAGGATGTCCCACAAAAATTGGTTTGTCATTCAGATCCCGTTTCATAATTTTTGATTTTCGTTCCCTCTTTCATTCCAGTTCTGCTAGCAGTCTATCCAGATGCATCTCCGCCCTGAGTTTTAGGTCTTAGGTCCACGTTTTGATTTTCTTTAGTCCCACAAATTTTACTGGAGTTTCCTTCCATCCACCCCTTCATCCAAAATTTTTATAAATTTCTAGTTCGTCCATTTCATATTTTCCACAAATCGTTCTCAGATCCACCTGAAGTTCTGTCCACCAGTTCCCAGATCCGACCACTAGTCACTCCAAATATCATATCAAATCTCCACCACCTCCAAATCCAATTCCAAAAATTGTTCCCACTTCGTGGTTTGAATATCTAAAACTTTTAAGAAGAGTTCGAAGTCTGAATCCCACTTTAAGTAGGCGGTCAATGGCCGTTTACAGGGAACTGATGTGCTGATCTGAAAGTTCTGGAACTGTGTAGCAGAGAATTGAAAATTCGTTAAGGTCCAGGTCCGCGCAGGTTCAGAGGAATCCACTGGCCCTAAGTTGGAGGATTTTGAGTCCTCTTTCCAACGGCGCTGGTTTCATCCCATTCCGGCGACGGGGCTGATCACAGCGGCCATTTTCGTCGGAGCGCGCACCTAAAAATAGTAAGCAGAAATCCGTGGGCAGCATTCCAAAAGCTTGGAGATCGGAGCTGTTCGGCCACCGGTCGGTGTTCCCGGCCGACCGCCTTCCGTGGAGGCGTGCCACCAGGGGTCCCCATCACAGTGGGACCCACTCCTGAAGATCCGGAGGCCAGCGCCACCCGTGGGCCCCACGGGCCCGCAGAACCCGCCGTTCGGAAAGCACTAAAACGCGGAGTTCGGCACCGCCGGGCGACATCAAGATGCTGCCCGTCAACCCAATTAGCGTGATTCCCGGGCCCTGCATGTGACCTTTTACCTCCCTGCGTGGAGTGGGTCAAATTGTTGTATTTCTGTAAAATTGTGTTAACCGGGAGTCCGTGATTGGCCGGGGTTATCTTCGCCACGTCGGGTGCGTGGAGGTAACGATCCGAACTTCTTGGCGTTACATTGTTTAGCTAGTATACGGTCTTTTGCCGCTGCCGAGAGTGTAGGTACTAGCCCGTGTGTCTATGTCACCGCTGTGAGAGTGAGAGTGACCCGTCCCGCGACTCGATCCGAGTCCGGAAGTTGAGTCGGACTACCCTTGACCTCCGCCAGTTTCTTAACCGCGCACGGTCCGCGCTTTCCCTCACTTGGGACGACGAGTGAGCTTCTACTTCTGTTAGCGACGTTTTGCCACTAGGAGCTCGTAGTGTCGGGCTTAGTGTCTTCCTGGTGTGTATTGCTGGTCGCGTCTTCATCTAGAGTCCGAGGGTGGCACCTAATAGTGTCGTCTCCCGTGTCCGTCTCGCATCAGTTTGGTATCAGAGCAAGTCGAGTCTAGGGTAGTCGTTGCATAAGTCTTGCATAGTCTAAGGTTACCCCACACACACCTTCACTCGGTATATCCAAAGGTGTTGTCCGACCGTTAGGTTTCGCCTACCGGGAAGACCGCACACTTGCGCGAGTGACCTTCGGGTCGATTACCTCCGCCGCGTACAGAGTCT
Source organism: Amorphophallus konjac (assembly GCA_022559845.1). Classification (NCBI taxonomy): domain Eukaryota; kingdom Viridiplantae; phylum Streptophyta; class Magnoliopsida; order Alismatales; family Araceae; genus Amorphophallus; species Amorphophallus konjac. The sequence goes on from CM040123.1 coordinate 258,461,708, forward strand.
TGGCCGTGTCTAGGGTGTAGTCGAGTCTCATTCTTTTCAAAACAAAAAAAAAAGTGTTTTAAATTGCATTCTTTCAAAATACCAAAAAAAAAGAGTGTTTTCAAATTGCAATTAGGTCTAAGTGTATCATTTAGTGTGTTTGCATTAGTCGGTTGTTGTCACCTAGTCCGTACGTCTTTGCATGCCCACCCGTCGAGGCACCCAATACTCGCCACCACCACCTATGGCGGACTCCCGAGCCTGTAGTTCCAATGAGTCTTCCACGGCCGAGATGTTCCGGGCCATCATGGATCGTTTAGACACGCGTATGGATGGTCTTAGTACGCGTATGGATGGCATAGAGACGCGTCTAGAAGGGCGGATGAAGGTCCTCGAGGATCGGGCCGGGGTTTCGGAGCAGTCCATTCAAGGCCTTGTTGGGAGGATTGCCGTCCTAGAGAGGGGCCCAGTAGCGGCGCAACCCGTGCCGACAAACGGCCAACAAGAGCCGGTGCAGCAACCCGCTGTGCCAAGGGCTCAGGTGGAGGATGTCGGGAGGCAACAGGCGCCTATAGTGGATGATTATGCCTCCGACAATGATCACGGGGGTAACGGTCGTCGTCATCAACGACGGAATCGTGATGACGAGGATGACGACCGCATTCTTAGGGGTGTGCGTGCGGACCCTCCCACTTTTAGCGGGTCCTTGGACCCTAGGGTGTATTTAGATTGGGAGGCCGGCATGGACCGGTACTTCGAGTGGTTTGAGATGACGGACCACCGAAGAGTCCGATACGCAAAATGAAGCTGCAAGGGCAGGCCCAAACTTATTGGATCAATGTGGAGAGCCTGCTCAACCAGCGACGTCAACCCCAGATCGATACTTGGGATGATATGAAAACCAAGTTGAGGGAGAAGTACCTTCCCGCCTCATATCGCCAACGTCTCATAGATAAGTGGCAAAGCATCTCCCAAGGGAACCGATCCGTGACCGAGTACACCGCCGAGTTCGATGAGTATTATTTACGGTGCGGGGTCACGGAAGAGAGCACCATGACGATATCCCGCTTTCGGAGAGGTTTGCGGCCCAATTATCAATATGAACTCTTTCGCCGCAATGCCACCACTTTGGAGCAGGCATATCAGATTGCTCTCGAATTGGAGCAGTTCGAGGCCGAGTTTGAGTCACCCCATCGGTTGGGCTCCTTTCCCCTTCGTAGTGTCGAGTCCCGTGGCTCATCTGGCACGTATCCGAGGGCCCCCATGGCACGACCTCAGGAGCCCGCTCGCCCCGAGCCCTTTGCTCCTAGGCCTCGTCCTCCACCCCCGAGGGACCTTCCTCGTCCCCAGCATCTTACGGCCCCACCCATAGCCCGTCCACCGGCACCCGCACCTCCTGCACGTCCTTTGTTGCCTACGCCTCCTATCCATCGGGAGGATAAAGGTAAAGGACCTATGATTGGGGAGCCTAGTGGATCACGGCAGCAGTGTTATCGCTGTAATGGGTTTGGCCATTTCACCAACCAGTGTCCCACCCGCCCATCTCTTCACATTGGGGACACACAGGCCGAGGATACCACCCCTACGGGCCTCGAGTTAGTCAGCTATGAGGCAGATGAAGAGCTAGCTGACGAGTACTATGAGATGGGAGGTGAGGCCCAGGATGTCCAGCAGTCGGACGATACCCGCGTGGGGGTCGTCAGATGTATCCTCACCCAGCCACAGGTCAGTGATGACTGGCGTCGGACCACTATCCTTCATGTATTCTGTAGGCTGGGAAAGCAAATTTGCAAGGTGGTCATCGATAGCGGGAGTTGTATCAATGCAATCTCCACGAACGCTGTCACTCGTCTTGGTCTCACACCCGTAGACCACCCTTGCCCCTACCAGGTATCATGGGTGGATACCACTTCCATTTTGGTCAGGCTGCGGTGCTTGGTCCCACTGCAGCTCCACTCCTACCGTGACGAGATCTGGTGTGATGTTCTTCCCATGGAAGTGGGAAGTATCATTCTTGGTAGGCCGTGATTATTCGACCGAGATGTCACACACCATGGTCGGTCGAACACCTGTACCTTCGACCACGATGGCCAGCGGGTCACCCTCCAACCCGTTCGGCCCAGGAGCCCATCAGTCAGGGGTCCTACTGGCCCTAGCACTCCGAAGCCTTCCGTACCCGGGCCCAGTACTCCATCCCCAGCTCGGACTATGACCGTTACCTCTGGCCCAGGAGAGCCCTCGACGAGGAGATTGATGATGATTAGCTCCCGCGAGATGGAGCAGGAGCTTAGTCAGGGTTGTCCGGTGTTTGCCATTACGGTCCGAGAGGTGGAGCGGGACTCCGAGGCTGAGCTCCCACCCGAGGTTGTTCCTATTCTGCAGGAGTTTGCTGATATTTTTCCCGATGAGATTCCCAAGGGACTCCCACCCATGCGGGATATTCAGCATGCCATCGACCTTGTTCCGGGCTCTTCTTTGCCCAACCTTCCTCATTATCGAATGAGCCCCACGGAGCATGCCGAGCTTAAACGGCAGGTCGATGAGCTTGTGCAGAGAGGATCTGTCCGGGACAGCATGAGTCTATGTGATGTACCCGCATTACTCGCCCCGAAGAAGGATGGCACGTGGAGAATGTACATTGATAGTCGTGCCATCAACAAAATCACCGTGAAGTACAGGTTCCCTATTCCCCGCCTTGATGACATGCTAGACATGATGGCAGGTGCCACTATCTTTTCAAAGATCGATCTTAAGAGTGGCTACCATCAGGTGAGGATTAGGCCAGGTGATGAGTGGAAGACCGCATTTAAGACCAAGGACGGTCTATATGAGTGGTTGGTCATGCCTTTTGGGTTGACCAATGCCCCTAGCACTTTCATGCGGCTCATGACTCAGGTCCTTCGACCTTTCATTGGAGTCTTTGTAGTGGTGTATTTTGATGATATCCTTATCTATAGCCGCACCACAGGGGACCACTTAGACCACCTTCGGCAGGTCTGTCTACTTCTTTGGCGAGAGCAGTTATTTGCAAACCCACAGAAGTGTTCTTTCATGACATCTCAGCTTACCTTCTTGGGTTTCATTGTGTCTAGTACTGGGGTCTCCGCCGATCCGGAGAAGGTCCGGGCCATTGTTGAGTGGCCGGAACCCCGTACGGTTCATGATGTCCGCAGCTTTCATGGCCTTGTAACGTTCTATCGTCGCTTCATCCGCGGATTTAGCTCCGTCACTGCCCCGATCACGGACTGCATCCGGAAGGGCACATTTGTATGGACGAAGGCCGCATCTACTGCCTTCAGGGACATCAAGGAGCATATGACCCAGACACCTATCCTTCGACTGCCTGATTTCTCGAAGGTGTTTGAGGTCTGTTGTGATGCGTCGAGTGTTGGGATTGGAGGAGTTTTGAGTCAGTAGTCCCACCCGATCGCATATTTCAGCGAGAAGCTGAATGACGCGAAACTGCGATATTCCACGTATGATAAAGAATTCTACGCAGTTGTTCAGGCTCTTAGGCATTGGAGGCACTATCTTTTACATCAGGAGTTTGTCCTATACTCCGACCACGAGGCATTGAGGTACCTCCATTCGCAAAAGAAGCTTAATTCGCGTCATAGTCGTTGGGTTGAGTATCTCCAGCAGTTCACCTTTGTGCTTAAACATAAGGCTGGAGTGGAGAACAAGGTGGCTGATGCCTTCAGTCGGCGAGCATGTTTGCTTACCACCATGAGTGCCGAGGTCGTAGGGTTAGAGAAGATGAAGGAGGCCTATGTTGATTGTCCTGACTTCGGTCAGATTTTTACCACCCTCCAGGCCGGACCCTCGAGAGACCTTGATGAGTATGTGCTTCAGGAGGGTTACCTCTTTCGAGGTAGCAGGCTATGTGTTCCCTGAACTTCGGTTCGAGATTTCTTAGTGTGGGAACTACATGCGGGAGGTCTAGCCGGCCACTTTGGTCGGAACAAGACTATTGAGGTAGTGGAGAATCGTTTTTATTGGCCGAGCTTGAAGCGCGATGTTGCTAACATCGTGGCTCAGTGCCGTACTTGTGCTACGGCCAAGATGAAGAAGCAAAGCTCGGGTCTTTATACGCCTCTCCCCGTGCCTGATGCCCCGTGGTAGGATGTTAGTATGGATTTTATTTTGGGATTGCCACATAACTCTAGGAAGCATGACTCGGTCTATGTGGTGGTTGACCGTTTCTCGAAGATGGCCCTCTTTATCCCCTGCTCGAAGACTTCGGATGCTTCTAGGGTAGCCCGCCTATTCCTTACTCATGTGGTGTGCAAGTTCGGGTTGCCTCGCACTATAGTGTCTGACCGTGATGTTAGATTCACTTCCGATTTTTGGAAGACACTATGGCATATGATGGGTACGCACCTCAAGTTTTCCACTGCATATCATCCCCAGACAGACGGTCAGACCGAGGTGGTCAATAGGAGTCTGGGAGATCTTTTGAGGTGTCTAGTTAAGGACCGCATTGGGGATTGGGATCTCATTTTACCCATGGCTGAGTTTGCATACAATGATTCGGTGAATAGGTCTACCGGCATGAGTCCATTTGAGATTGTCACAGGTCCTAGGCCTAGGAAGCCCGTTGACCTTGTCCCCATGCCTATCCATGCTAGAGTGTCGGAGTCGGCCGAGTCGTTTGCTAGGCATGTTAGGAGTTTGCATGACGACATCCGTCGTCACATTGAGGCCAGCAATGCACGGTACAAGGAGTTAGCCGATGCCCACCGACACCACCGAGAGTTCCATGAGGGCGAGTACGTCATGATCAGGGTAAGACCTGAACGGTTTCCCTCTGGAACCGTTAAGAAGTTGCAAGCTCGCGGAGCCGGTCCCTTTAGAGTGTTGAAACGCGTTGGATCCAATGCGTATGTTGTGGACCTGACCGAGGAATATGGTATAAGCTCTACCTTCAATGTATCGGATCTTGTTGCATATAGGGACCCAGCGGTGATCCCTAGTGAGCCTTTTGAGCCATCTCCTCCCCTTGAGAGTGATCCCACACCTGAGTGTCCACTTCCACCTCCAGCCCCTTTTTCACGGCATCGTGAGCATATAGATCGTATACTGGACGAGCAAGTGATAGTTACCAGGAGTGGATCTTACCCGCGCTACCTAGTGCGATGGAGAGGACGGCCCGCTACTGAGGACACATGGATCACACATGGCGAGTTGCAGCAGATTGATCCGGACCTTTTGGAGCGATACAGGAGCGATGCAGACCCTTACTCGACAGGGTCGAGTTTCTCCCACCCGGGGAGAATTGGTGCGGACACCCGGGCAGTTGATCGGCACGACACACCGAGCCACCGGTACCGCACACGGAGCACGACACGAGCCACCTCAGCGTCCATCTGGCTCGGAGACAGCCTGGAGACTCCGCCTTGAGCCCCCCCATTTATTATATTTAGCTAGACTTTATGTGTGTGTAATTTATATTTATTTCGTTGCATTCGGTTTGCCATTTTGAGTGTAATAGGGGCTTACGAGCATTTCGGATCCCGTAGGCCCCACGGGCCCCCCGGGCCCCACCACATTGGGCCACCTCAGCCTAGGGTCCCACGTGGGGCCAGTCAACATGCCACATGGGAGCATCTAGAAGCTTGACTTGTAATTGGACACATGGGGGACAATGGACTTAAAAAGTCCAAGGAGGCTACCTACCTCCCACCTACATTTCAACCTTCCACACCCCTCCCATTCAAAGTCCAAGGGCCGCCCCCCTCCCCTTAATTTTTTATTTCTTTTTTGTGTGTGTGTCACATGCCATCCCAGCCCTTCATCTCTTACCCCTAGATCCTACGGTTGTGGATGGATGTGAGATGTAAGCTATTTAAACTTGTATTTTCCATTTTACTTGAATTAATGCCATTTGGAATCAAAGAAATTGTTGGAGCTCCAGCTTGGTGCGCCCCTCTCTCCCCCCTTGCAGCTGTGAAGGTTGCCTCTGGAGGTGTGACTCCTCCCCTATCAGTTCCGGTCATCCTCGCCGCCGCCACGAGCCGCCACTGCACCGCCATCGTCTTCATCGGAGTTCTGCCCGCGCAGTACCACAGCAACTCCCATGAAATTCCCAACTCAGCCAAGAGCTCTGATCGACCTGGAGATTTTACTGGAGGTTCCATAGGTGTCAAGGATGTCCCAAAAAAATTGGTTTGTCATTCAGATCCCGTTTCATAATTTTTGATTTTCGTTCCCTCTTTCATTCCAGTTCTGCCAGCAGTCTGTCTAGATGCATCTCCACCCTGAGTTTTAGGTCTGAGGTCCACGTTTTGATTTTCTTTAGTCCCACAAATTTTACTGGAGTTTCCTTCCATCCACCCCTTCATCCACAATTTTTATAAATTTCTAGTTCGTCCATTTCATATTTTCCACAAATCGTTCTCAGATCCACCTAAAGTTCTGTCCACCCTTTCCCAGATCCGATCACTAGTCACTCCAAAAATCATATCAAATAGCCACCACCCCCAAATCCAATTCCAAAAATTTTCCCCGCTTCGTGGTTTGAATATCTACAACTTTGAAGAAGAGTTCGAAGTCTGAATCCCACTGTAAGTAGGCGGTCAATGGCCGTTTATAGGGAACTGATGTGCTAATCTAAGAGTTCTGGAACTGTGTAGTAGAGAATTGAAAATTAGTTAGGGTCCAGGTCCGCGCAGGTTCATAGGAATCCACTGGCCCTAGGTTGGAGGATTTTGAGTCCTCTTTCCAACGGCGCTGGTTTCATCCCATTCCGGCAACGGGGCTGATCACAGCGGCCATTTTCGTTGGAGCGCGCACCTGAAAACAGCAAGCAGAAATCCGTGGGCAGCATTCCAAAAGCTTGGAGATCGGAGCTGTTCGGCCACCGGTCGGTGTTCCCGGCCGACCGCCTTCCGTGGAGGCGTGCCACCAGGGGTCCCCATCACAGTGGGACCCACTCCTGCAGATCCGGAGGCCAGCGCCACCCGTGGGCCCCACGGGCCCGCAGAACCCGCCGTTCGGAAAGCACTAAAACGCGGAGTTCGGCAGCGCCGGGCGACATCAAGATGCTGCCCGTCAACCCAATTAGCATGATTCCCAGGCCCTGCATGTGACCTTTTACCTCCCTGCGTGGAGTGGGTCAAATTGTTGTATTTCTGTAAAATTGTGTTAACCGGGAGTCCGTGATTGGCCGGGGTTGTCTTCGCCACGCCGGGTGCGTGGAGGTAACGATCCGAACTTCTTGGCGTTACATTGCTTAGCTAGTATACGGTCTTTTACCACTGCCGAGAGTGTAGGTACTAGCCCGTGTGTCCATGTCACCGCTGTGAGAGTGAGAGTGACCCGTCCCACGACTCGATCCGAGTCCGGAAGTTGAGTCCGACTACCCTTGACCTCCGCCGATTTCTTAACCGCGCACGGTCCGCGCTTTCCCTCGCTTGGGACGACGAGTGAGCTTCTACTTCTGTTAGCGACGTTTTGCCACTAGGAGCTCGTAGTGTCGGGCTTAGTGTCTCTCTGGTGTGTATTGCTGGTCGCGTCTTCATCTAGAGTCCGAGGGTGGCACCTAATAGTGATGTCTCCCGTGTCCGTCCCGCATCATCCTTCCTCATTGGTCCAAGTGGCACCATTTGGGTCCATGTGGGGCAGGTCAAAGTCCTAGGTGGCATCTAGAAGGTCAATTGGACACATGGGAGACAAGTGGATTAAAATTTCAAAGGAGGCCACCTACCTTTACCTACCCATGTCCCCTTGGTCAAGGGGGCGCCCCCCCCCCCCATTTTTAATTTTTGAAAATTAGTCCATTAGAACTAATTAGTTCTAACCCTTGTATACCCCTCCCAACCCTAGATCTGAGGGCATTAGTGGTCATTTTCCATTTATTATATAAGGCATGTATTTCCATTTTTGAGAATTAATGAGAAGAAAAAAACTTGTGTAAGCTTGCAGCTTCTTGCGCCCCTCTCCCTCTCCTCTGGATCTCCTTCTCCATCCTCTGCATTTCAGGGTTGTGAACCCTTCTATCTTAGCCCCTCCACATCTGAGTTCATTCTGTGCCGCCACCGCCGCCGTTCGTGCCGCCATCGAGCCGCCGCGAAGCCACTTCTGAAGTTCTGTCCAAGGGTCTGTTTGGCTGGACAGAGTCCCACTCCGGGAATTTTAACTCCCAACTCCCACCTCATCTGGAGTTGAGATTTTCAGGGTTGGTTCCTCTCCTGATTCCCAACCTCTAGTAAACAATTCATGTCGTTCAGAGTTCTTTTTATATTTTTTTATTTTTGTGTCTTTCTATCTTCCAGATCAGTCCCTTTTCAGATTTGTGTAGCAAAAGTTCAGTTCTTCCACCTTTCGACCTCCTTTTTGAATTTTTTTGGAATCCTCAAATTTATTAGAGGTTCTTTCCACCATCCCCTTCCTCCAAAAGTTTTTTTCGAATTTCAAAAGACCTCTACCTATTTTTAGAAATTCGGTCTTTCTCCCAAAATCTGTTCAGTCCCTGTTGTCCAGATCCGACCTAGGGTTAGTATAAAATCCACAACAAATCGAAACTTCCACCAAACCTTTCATAAGATATATCTTCATTTTACTCTCTTCGGTCTCTACAACTTTCATGAAGGGCTCAAAAGCTGAATCGAAGGTCTACAATACAGTCAACGCCAACTCTCAGGAAAACTTGGTTCTGCCCTGAGTTTTCTGATCCTGAGAGCCAGCAGCTTTAATATTCGATAAAGGCCATCAAAGAGAAATTCAAAATTCTTTCTCTGGCCATAGATCGAAGAATTTTAAGTCAGCTTTCCAGAGGTACCTCTTGTGCGTCGATCCGACGTTGGGAGTGACCGCAGCAGCAGTTCTCGTCCAATCGCGCGGGTCTGAGATAGAACTCAAATCCGTGGACAGCAACTCCGGCGGGTGACGATCGGAGCCGCACGGCCTCCGGCCGGCGAACCAGCACGCCGCCGCCCCAGGGAGCGCCCCTCCAGGTGTCCCCACCATAGTGGTGCCACTCTGGTCCCATACGGCACCACCGACCAGCACGTGGGTCCCACGACCGTGAGTACGCGTGCCGCCGAAGCTACAAGAAGCCGCCCATCAACCCGAACCCGCTACTCTCGGGTCCCACTTGTGCCACCCTTTACCTCCCTACGTGGAGTGGGCAGTAATTTGTTGCTGTAATTATTATGTAATATTTGTTCCGGGAGTATGAGATCGGTCGGGATCATCTTCTCCACGCCAAGCACGTGGAGGTATCGTATTCGCTCCTTTACCTGGCATTTGCTTTATTCGTATATACTTGTTTATGCCGCTGCTAGAGATCATGCTAGGATCATAGCCCGCTTTACTTTTATATCATCGATGCTGCGAGAGAGAGAGAGAGAGAGAGATACCGTCCCGTGACCCGATCCGGGCACGAAATTGTGAGTTGACCACCCTAGCTCTTGCCGGTTTCTCAACCGTGCACGTCCGACGCTTCTCTCGAAAAGGGACGATCGTGAGCTTGTTTAGAGTCACAGGATTGCATATCCATTTAGAGTCGAGTCCATGGTCCATCCCGCATCAATTTGATATCAGACCGAGTTTGAGTCTAGGGTGTCTAAAATCAAAAAAAAATAGTGTCATTTACGTCTTGTCATCGTCTAAGTCGGTCTAGGTTGCATTTCATCCCAATAACCTGGTATATAAAAAGGTGTTGTCCGAATGTTAGGCTATGCATATCGGGAAGGCCGCACACTTGCGTGAGTGATCTTCAGATCGATTAACTCCGCCAGGCACCGAGCCTTGGTGTCTTGTCCTTAGTGTGCATGCATCCCAACCTTACATAGTCAGTCTAGTACATGTCTTATCCAAATGGCCTTGCATATCCACTCCTAGGGATCCATTCCCATCTTTTCGACACCTATGGCCAACCCATGTCGACCCGTCCAAGGTGATAGGTCCGTGTCTGAGTACATTCGGGACTATGATAAGTACCGACTGGAATATGGAGTTGGAGAGGAGAGCACCACGACTGCTTTAGAGTTCCGGAGATGTTTGCGGCTTTACTTTCGAATCCAATGTCTTGTCTGCGATGCATTCTCTCTGGCACAGCCCTATAAGGTTGCTCTGGAGGTCGAGCCATTTGAGTCTCCATTTAATGACAACCTACAGCGAGTCGATGCTGCCCTGGCTGCCCTTCGATAAACATCTAACTCCCAACTGAGTCCCGAGCCGATCGGACTGCCTACCCCATTGCCTTCACCACCCGTGAGTGCTCCGTTACCACCCTTACCTTCCGATCCTCATACGGAGCCATCATATTGGGAGCCACCTCCGCCCGAGCCACCCGTGTTTCTTACGAGAACGCTATACATAGCCGAGCCGCTTCTTAGTTGGCTCAAAGATGGCTTGGTCCCACCTCCTTACCCATCCATGGACCCCACCCTACCACTAGTGCACGTCAACTCCTTCCATACCACGTTCCGGTCTAGTCACCATGTTGACACTTTGGATGACTTTATTGTGGGATTAGACGCACAATGGAAGTTGACGCACTTATTGGCCCGAGGCTTTGACCAGCTCACTAGTCGTAGCTTCACCCATCCGACCAGAGGGTCCATTACCTCCGTGTGTACCGTGGGTTGTGTCACCACGGAGATTCTTCTATTCCTCCCGATGCCGGCCGAGTCCGACTTCGTTCCCTTTTGCCCAAGGGAGGAATCCTATTTTCTAGACATGACCATCGTCCCACCGACCATAATGTATGACGGTGATTATGAATTCTTAAATTGGGACCGAGTCATGGGGGAACCCACTTCATGGGGTCATACCTTCTTCGACCCTTTTGACCCCTTCACTAGTGAACCTCCCGAGCTTTCATACTCACTCCACTTCTTCCGCGGAGTTTACTATCCCACCTTTTCCACTCGGGCCAAGCAACCTCTACATAGCCATAAGTCTGAACCATCATTTGGGGATAATGAAGACTTTGGTTTCCCCGGCCCACCTAAGCCCATCCATGATACACCCACACCCGGCTCTTCCACACCCGGCTCTCCTAGCCCTCTCAAGTCTCCCAATTCCAAAGGGTCGTCCATGCATGACTGGGTCATACTTGGATGTTTAAGTGTTCCCCATGCCACCCATCTCCGGTTCCATAACATGTATGCATGGCACACGTTCAGGTGTCCTGGTCCGCCGTCACCCATGTACGGGTCGGACTAACAATAGGTTTGTCTAGAGTCATGCATGAGTCTATTTTTTTTGTTTGTGTGGTTTGTGGTTTGAGTCTGCATGTGTCTTGTGCGAGCTCGTTGTCGGTCTCTTATGAGTGAGAGGCGAGTGGACTCACTCGATGAGTATGGGATCAGTTCTACATCTATGCCCCGGATCTAGTCACCTACAGGGACCCAGCGGTGATTCCTAGTGAGTCTTCGAGCCGCCTCCTTCCCCTTGAGAATGACCCCACCTCGGAGTGTTCCACCACTAGCATCTTCCCATAGCAGCATGCGCATATCGAGTATATACGGAATGAGCAGGTGACGATCACTTGGAGTGGAGCGTACCTGGGCTACTTGGTACGGTGACGGATCCGTCGGAGCTACTCGAGCAGTCACCCCCTTTACTAGACGGGGTCGAGTTCTTCCCACCCGGGGAGAATTGATGGGGACATCGAAGCAAGACCGCTCATATTTTGTTTGCATTTATATCCTTTTATATTTGTATGTATACCCCTTGTGTTATATGGGTACACAATTGTAAGTCTTAGTGGGTTTTTGTACAAAATGTCAGGAGGACCAACAAGGGGGCCCTCACTCCTTCCTCATTGGTCCAAGTGGCACCATTTGGGTCCATGTGGGGCTGGTCAAAGTCATAGGTGGCATCTAGAAGGTCAATTAGACACATGGGAGAAAAGTGGATTAAAATTTCAAAGGAGGCCACCTACCTTTACCTACTCATGTCCCCTTGGTCAAGGGCCCCCCCCCCATTTTTAATTTTTGAAAATTAGTCCATTAGACCTAATTAGTTCTAACCCTTGTATACCCCTCCCAACCCTAGATCTGAGGGCATTAGTGGTCATTTTCCATTTATTATATAAGGCATGTATTTCCATTTTTGGAGAATTAATGAGAAGAAAAAAACTTGTATAAGCTTGGAGCTTCTTGCGCCCCTCTCCCTCACCTCTGGTTCTCCTTCTCCATCCTCTGTATTTCAGGGTTGTGAACCCTTCTATCTTAGCCCCTCCACATCTGAGTTCATTCTGTGCCGCCGCCGCCGCCG